>CM038670.1:379712900-380313442 GCA_021605145.1 Aegilops bicornis
TATAAAACCACTCCCGTTGCCAACCATGCTCCTCTTGAAAAGAGCCCTCGGGCCACGGAGCATCAACACACTTGCTTATGACCGCCCTCCGCACTCCGCTTGCTGCCCCTTGATCATCTTCAGCTCCACCTTGAAGGTCTTGGGCCACAATCCAAAGCGGGGGGTAACATGGAGGAAGGCCTCACATACGACAATGAATGACGAGATATGGAGGAAGGCCTCACATACGACAATGAATGACTCCGGATTCAAGTCATGAAAATCAAGCCCATAATAAAACATGAGCCCCCGCACAAAGGGGTCCGTCGGGAAGCCTAAACCCCGAAGGAAGTGGGACATGAACACCACGTTCTCGACGGGCTCAGGAGTGGGAATGACTGCTTATTTGGAGCAGTAGCCTGAGCGAGATCTCGCCCGGTTAGATACTGGCGCCTCACAGCTTTAGCACATCTTCTTCGTGACGGAGGAAGACATCCATCGGCCCGTGCTGGTCGGAGCCGGACATCGTCGAAAGTCCAAGCGCCTGAATCAAGCTTTGGGTGTTGGAACTCGAAGCGTGAGGCGAACTCGATGGAGGGTGTAAAAGGAAGAGGGCCTTGGTCTCATTATAAAGAGGTTGAATACCAAGAGCCCACCCCGCGGTCGATTAGGACTCGCCTTTGATAGAGAAGGCAGGCCAAGGGGCATGGTTGGGTTACCCACGTCCGTATTGATGAGAATCCCGGAATAAGGGGGCACGATCTACGCTTTGATAAGACGTGCCAAGGAAACCGCCTCGCTAAACGTGCTGAGGTGGAACAGTAAAAACGATTCATATAAAGGCCTGGCCGTGGTGTGATGTCATGCCGCGGAATACGTCAGCAGATCTGTGCAAAAATTATTCTCTCTACGGTGTTATGTGGAACTTGTTTTGCAGAGCCGGACACTATCCTTGTGTTCAAAACCTTCTATGAAGTATTTGGAGGAGGAACCCGCCTCGCAATGCCGAAGACAATCAACGCGCCGGACTCATCGTCATTGAAGCCTGGTTCAGGGGCTACTGAGGGAGTTCCGGACTAGGGGGTGTCCGGATAGCCGAACTATCATCGGCCGGACTCCAAGACTATGAAGATACAAGATTGAAGACTTCTTCCCGTGTCCGGATGGGACTTTCCTTGGCGTGGAAGGCAAGCTTGGCGATACGGATATGTAGATTCCTACCTTTGTAACCGACTCTGTGTAACCCTAACCCTATCCGGTGTCTATATAAACCGGGGGGTTTTAGTCCGTAGGACGAACAACCATACCGTAGGCTAGCTTCTAGGGTTTAGCCTCTTTGATCTCGTGGTAGATCCACTCTTATAACACACATCATCAATATTAATCAAGCAGGATGTAGGGTTTTACCTCCATCAAGAGGGCCCGAACCTGGGTAAAACATCGTGTCCCTTGTCTCCTGTTACCATCCGCCTAGACGCACAGTTCGGGACCCCCTACCCGAGATCCGCCGGTTTTGACACCGACAGTGGCTTTATAGAATGCTTCATGTGCTTCACTTATATCATTTGAAGTCTGGATTGCCTGTTTCTCTTCGCATAGAAAACCGCCATTTGTAGAATGCTCTTTTGCTTCACTTATATTTGTTAGAGCGTGGGCATATCTTTTGTAGAAAGAACTAAAACTCTCTTGCTTCACTTATATCTATTTAGAGAGATGACAGGAACTAGTCATTCACATGGTTAGTCATAAAACCCTACATAAAACTTGTAGATCGCTGAATATGATATGTTTGATTCCTGGCAATAGTTTTGCGATATAAAGGTGGTGATATTAGAGTCGTGCTAGTTGATTAATTGTGAAATTAAGAAATACTTGTGTTGAGGTTTGCAAGCCCCCTAGCATGCACGTATGGTGAACCATTATGTAACGAAGTCAGAGCATGAGGTGTTTATTGATTGCCTTCCTTATGAGTGGCGGTCGGGGACGAGCGATGGTCTTTTCCTACCAATCTATCCCCCTAGGAGCGTGCTTGTAGCACTTTGTTTTGATGACTAATAAATTTTTGCAATAAGTATGTGATTTCTTTATGACTAATGTTGAGTCCATGGATTATACGCACTCTCACCCTTCCATCATTGCTAGCCTCTTGACTGCATGCATTGCCCTTTCTCACCTCGAGAGTTGGTGCAAACTTCACCGATGCATCCAAACCCCGTGATACGATACGCTCTATCACACATAAGACTCATTATATCTTCCTCAAAACAGCCACCATACCTACCTATCATGGCATTTCCATAGCCATTCCGAGATATATTGCCATGCAACTTCCATCATCATCATATACATGAGTTGAGCATTCATTGTCATATTGCTTTGCATGATCGTAAGATAGCTAGCATGATGTTTTCATGGCTTGTCCGTTTTTGATGTCATTGCTACGCTAGATCATTGCACATCCTGCACATCACGGGAGGCATTCATATAGAGTCATATCTTTGTTCTAGTATCGAGTTGTAATATCGAGTTGTAAGTAAATAAAAGTGTGATGATCATCATTATTAGAGCATTGCCCCACCCAAAAAAAGAGAGGCCAAAGAAGCCTGAATAAAAAAATGGGGCCAAAGAAGCCCGCAAAAAAAATAAATAAATAAAAAGGGGCAATGTTACTATCTCTTTTTCCACACTTGTGCTTCAAAGTAGCACCATGTTCTTCATATAGATTGTCTCATATGTTGTCACTTTCATATACTAGTGGGAATTTTCATTATAGAACTTGGCTTGTATATTCCAACAATGGGCTTCCTCAAATGCCCTAGGTCTTCATGAGCAAGCAAGTTGGATGCACACCCACTTAGTTTCTTTTGTTGAGCTTTCATACACTTATAGCTCTTAGTGCATCCGTTGCATGGCAATCCCTACTCCTCGCATTGACATCAATTGATGGGCATCTCCATAGCCCGTTGATTAGCCGCGTCGATGTGAGACTTTCTCCTATTTTGTCTTCTCCACATAACCTCCATCATTATATTCTATTCCACCTATAGTGCTATATCCATGGCTCACGCTCATGTATTGCGTGAAAGTTGAAAAGGTTTGAGAAACGTCAAAAGTATGAAACAATTGCTTGGCTTGTCATCGGGGTTGCGCATGATGTGAATATTTTGTGTGGTGAAGATGGAGCATAGCCAGACTATATGATTTTGTAGGGATGAGCTTTCTTTGGCTATGTTATTTCAATAAGACATAATTGCTTGGTTGGTGTGATTGAAGTATTATTATTTTTATGTCAAATGATAGACTATTGCTTTGAATCACTCATGTCTTAATATTCATGCCATGATTAGACATATGATCAAGATTATGCTAGGTAGCATTCCACATCAAAAGTTATCTTTTTTATTATTTACCTACTCGAGGACGAGCAGAAATTAAGCTTGGGGATGCTGATACGTCTCCGTTGTATCTATAATTTTTGATTGTTCCATGCCGATATTCTTCAACTTTCATATACTTTTGGCAACTTTTTATACTATTTTTGGGACTAACATATTGATCCAGTGCCCAGTGGCAGTTCCTGTCTGTTGCATGTTTTTTGTTTCACAGAAACCCAATATCAAACGGAATCCAAACGGGATAAAAACGGACGGAGAATTATTTTGGAATATTTGGGATTTTCTGGAGGAAGAATCAATGCGAAACGATGTCCAGGGTGGCCACGAGACAGGGGGCCGCGCCCTCCCCCTCTGGGCACGGCCTGGGCTCTCGTGGGCCACCCGTAAGGCGGTTGACGCTCTTCTTTTGCCGCAAGAAAGCTAATTTTCGGAAAAAAAATCATGGCGAAGGTTTCAGGCCAATTGGAGTTACGGATCTCCATATATACACGAAACGGTGAAACTGAGCCGGGGCAGAATGCAGAAACAGAGAGATAGATCCAATCTCGGAGGGGCTCTCACCCCTCCCAAGCCATGGGAGCCAAGGACCAGAGGGGAAACCCTTCTCCCATCTAGGGAGGAGGTCAAGGAAGAATAATAAGAAGGGGCCTCTCTCCCCTTGCTTCCGGTGGCGCCCGGAGGCTGCTGGGGCCATCATCATCACCATGATCTTCACCAACACCTCCATCATCTTCACCAACATCTCCATCACCTTCCCCCTTCGATATTCAGCGGTCCACTCTCCCGCAACCCGCTGTACCCTCTACTTGAACATGGTGCTTTATGCTTCATATTATTATCCAGTGATGTGTTGCCATCCTATGATGTCTGAGTAGATTTCTATTGTCCTATCGGTGATTGATGAATTGCTATGATTGGTTTGAGTTGCATGTTTTATTATTGGTGCTGTCCTATTGTGCCCTCCGTGTCGGCATAGCGTGAGGGATTCCCGCTATAGGGTTTGCAATATGTTTATGATTTTCTTATGGTGGGTTGCGTGAGTGACTGAAACACAAACCCGAGTAAGTAGGTTGTTTGCGTATGGGATAAAAAGGGACTTGATACTTTAATGCTATGGTTGGGTTTTACCTTAATGAATCTTTAGTAGTTGCGGATGCTTTCTAGAGTTCCAATCATAAGTGCATAGAATTCCAAGTAAGGGATGATATGTTAGCTTATGCCTCTCCCTCAAATAGAATTGCAATAGTGATTACCGGTCAGGGTGTGCATTCGGTTTTTTCGGTTTGATTCGGTTCGGTTTATACGGTTTATGGTTTATACGGTTTTTATACTTTGGTCTATACGGTTTTATACATAGATATGGTTCGGTTTCGGTAATAACCATTTAATTGCGGTTCGGTTTCGGTAATAACCAAAATAACCAAAGTTGACGCGAATTTTTGAACAACAGATACTTTTTTGTCACATAATTCAGTTCATGTATACAGGATAGATTTTTCTTGTGAGAACTGTGTACGTACATACTCCCTCCGTTCCAAAAAAATGGCAACATATATCATTAGATGGCAACAGATATGAGAGATTAGAAAGGAAACATATATGTACACGGTCCTAGTAGATGGCAAATTATATGATTGATTACAGAAAGGAAAGGCGGAACATAAAAAAGGAAAGAGAGAAAATCCTGCGCATCTCCAGTGGCCATGAGGCCACGACCACCTGGTGGGCCCCTCTCCCGGCCGATCCTCGCGAGTCCTGAAAAAAATTAATCGCTGCCCAGAGATGGGACGAAGCGCTCCGCACGTGGATCGCTAGACAGAAGCGGCCTTATGGGCTGGATAGTTTGAGGCCCAAACAAGAACCGCATGCACTAGGTTCTCTGATCGGTTCGAGCTGCTGCGATTAGTACCACCTCGCCCATCGAGATGCAGCGCAGTAGGTGGAGAGCTATAAAAGAAGGGGCCGCTGAAGGGTAGGACTCGTATCATTGCATGATATCACAAAGGACTTCGGTTTTATCGGTTTAACCGAACGGTTTTCGGTTTCTAACCGAAAAAACCAAATGTTAAATGGTTTATAGAATTGAAAACTGAAACTGAAACCGGAAACTGAAAAAACAGAAATTTCGGTTCGGTTTGGTTTTTTTGGTTTTGTTTTTGGTTTCCGGTTCGGTTTTGCACACCCTGAATTACCGGTCTAGTAACATAGTCAGTTGCTTAGGGAAAATTTCACAACTCCTACCACCACTTTTCCACACTCGCTATATTTACTTTAGTTGTGTCTTTACCTAAGCAGCCCCTAGTTTATGTTTACGCTCTCTTCATTTTCTTGCTAGCCTTTCCGAAAACTCCTACAAAGTACTTCTAGTTTCATACTTGTTCTAGGTAAAGCGAACGTCCAGTATACATAGAGTTGTATCGGTGGTCGATAGAACTTTAGAGAATATTTGTTCTACCTTTAGCTCCTCGTTGGGTTCGACACTCTTAATTATTGAAAACTATTGCGATCCCCTATACTTGTGGGTTATCACGGCTTAACCGCCCCAGGGCCTGTATACCTTTATTATTTCCTCTCTTTCAGGACCTTACTCTCTGGAAGCCCTTTCCGGCAGCCTGATTGCTGGACACATTATGGGAAGGAACAACCAAGGAGGCAAGAAGCTAAGACGTACAAGGGAATCCTCAGGTGGTCTCTGATAACAATCGAAGTACCCATTTTTAAATACCCAGACGCAGCTTACCCTTGGATAGGACATGTCAAATAGTCCTATTTTTTGCTTATCGCACTACTTGTATCAGTACGCTTCGACGCATTATTTAAATAACAATGCATAGCATTAGTCTATTATTGCATTATCCTTCCTTTTTCTTGTCTGTTTATTTACGACAACTTGCACCTGCATATTCCTGGTACGCAAGACGCCAGTGGGCTTCAGATACCCCATAATATGGCGTGAGAAGTCCGAACACTTTCAACAAAGGTGCACCCGAACTTATAGCATTATATGCATCAGCTCCGAATCATGTCTTGGGTCAATAGTTGGGTTTGCCCGGCTCCCATGTTTTGGTACCTTACGTTCCGCAATATCGGCTAAGGTAGCGCTGGGAGAACTACTGCGATTGTGTCCCGGTTCTTCCGAACGAGCACCTCAGTAGAGAAAGCCGAAAACTGACTGTCATGATAAGGCGAGAGCTGGTCGCTGTTCGAGAGGTCTCAAGTCCTTAAAGACTTTTTCCGCTTCGGGCGAGGAGTCGGCCTTGCCTAACTTAGGCGTATATAGCTGTCGGTGTACTGGAGTAGGGGTACCCCAGTATCCCGAACTTGTGCACGGACAGTTGCAGCACCCCGCGGCAAGGCTTGCCTAGTCACCGCCAAGATCCTCCGTGGCTCCTGTGGAGCCATTCAAGAACAAAGTATTTACCTAAGAAGACAAAGCCCGGCAAGAGGAGCTTGCCGGAAGGCCGCTTCAAGGTACGCAGATAAGACAAGGCCCCGCAAGAGGAGCTTGCCGGAAGGCTCGAACGCCGACAAGCCTCCGACGCGACAAGGATTCAGCAGCGACAAAGGCGTTTGCAGCGGCGGGCAACCTCTCTTCATCTCCGCTCCAGCTCATCCACCAACGTGTCGCCATGAGACCATTCCATGCAGCGTGTCAAGGGGCTGTGCAGCCAGCGGAGAGCAGCGATAAGCGGCGCTGACAAGCCCGCCATCGTGGCAAACGGTGGCGCTCTGTTGCACTGTTTAGACGACACGGACAGGCATTTAATGCTTTTGTCCCTTGCCATCAGAGTTAGGTATTCTGCACTGTACACTGTTCAAGTAGGTGTACCAATTCCTGTTTTTACATTTGTACCCTCCTCTATGTTGCCACCTGTCGGAGACCCCTTGAGCATATAAAAGGAGGCCCGTGCGCACGTAGAGGGGTTCGGCCAGTTCGACTCATTCGAGACCAGAGACACTCACGTTAGGTTTTGTAGCTCTCATCGCTCCCTAGCAAGAACACAATACAATCAGACAAGCAGCAGTAGGAGTATTATCTCTCCGGAGAGCTCCGAAGCTGGGTAAACCACTCATGTGCTTCGCCTCGATCCACTCTTCGTGCGATCTCCGCTCCCCTCCGAACCACAAGGGGCCTGGTCCGCCGGCCCCATAGGTGTTCGTGGGTCCGATCAGCCTCCCCGACATCTTTGGCGCGCCAGGTAGGGGGCGTCGAGGCCGTGTGAACCCGATCCGGCGTGTACACGAGCGGCGTCTTCATCATCTTCAACATCTTCCGCGGCATGCCACCGAAGAAGAAGGCTCCGGCGCAGAGCCGAGCCCGCTGCCGCACCCACCATCACCGGAGCAAACGGGTGGTGGAGAAGACGCTGCGGAAGAACGGGCGCGACGAAGGAGTTCGTGGACGCCGCCAAGTCCAAGGACAAGGCAGCGCAAACCTCGGCGTCAGACATCCCCGCGCCCATCTCAGAGACGCGGGACCAACAGCGTCGTGGTATTCACAATACCATACGCCGTTAGATCAAGATCGACCCGAAGATCTCGAGACCCTCAAGACCAGCGTGCACGCCAACGTGCTGGCACGAGCGAGATACGGTCGCCTGGACGGG
The DNA here is from genome assembly GCA_021605145.1 of Aegilops bicornis. NCBI lineage: Eukaryota > Viridiplantae > Streptophyta > Magnoliopsida > Poales > Poaceae > Aegilops > Aegilops bicornis. Next base: position 379,720,882 of record CM038670.1, read on the forward strand.
AGGCTGCTCCTTCTAACATAGTTAGAAGTCCGAGCATCTCCCGCTCCTTGCACCGTTCACCATTGCCACCCACTACTCCAGCAGAGGCTCTAGCGAGAGCTCAGCTGCTTTTGGATTACCCTCCAACGGCCGACAGGGTCGACGAGTGGAGGGCTACCATCCAAAGCCTCATCGGCTTTGCCAACGGCGACGCTCCGCGGCAACCAACCACATCACTGCCGCGGCAAGACGACAAGGCACGAGCCGGTGGCGACGAGACTTGTGGAGGTGCAACCACCACGCACTCTCCGCCCCGAAGGCCAAGATCACCGACTCGTCGGATCCACCTCGACAACGACTCCACCGCGTCATCTGATCCACGAGCTCGCCGCGATCAGCGCCAAGTTCTTCATGAGCGACAACAAGAAGACGCTCGAACTCGCATCGAGCGTCAGAGAGAAGCGCGGCGTCAGTCCGACAAGCGCGCCGGGCCCTCTGTCGACATGCACGCACCGGAGGAACCAGGCGACTTGCCGTACGCGGTAGGTTGCCCTGCGTTCACTCGTGAGCTGCGGCAAGTCCGGTGGCCCAGCAACAAGAACTTCAAGCCAGACGTGCCAGAGAAGTACGATGCCAGGACGCACCCGTCGGAGTTCCTCAGCATCTACACCATTGCGGTCACGAGGCTGCGGGGGGACGGGACGACAAGATCCTCGCCAACTATTTCCCAATCGTACTCAAGTCCAACGTCGGTCTTGGCTCATGCACTTGCCGGACAGCTCTATATCCTCTTAGGCAGATTTGTGCCATCGGTTTGTTGGCGCCTTTTACAGCGGCCACAAGCCTCATGGCCAAGAGAGTGACCTTCATCTGCTCGCCCAGAAGGAAGGAGAGTCCCTGCGCAAGTTCATTCAGAGATTCAGCCGTGTGCACTAAAACATCCCAGATGTCCACCCTGCCGTGGTGATCAGTGCGTTCCATTAGAACGTGCGGAACCGCAGGATGAGGGAGGAGATGGCGATGTGCAAAGTCAAGGACGTCAGTGAGCTGTATGCCTTGGCCGACAAGTGTACGCGTCTTTGAGGAAGGGAGGAGACTCGGAGAGAATGCGAAGCAGGATCGACAATGAAGAGACCGCCCAAGAAAGAAGAGCGGCGCAGGCAACAGGGCAAGAAGAAGAAAGGCGGAGAAGTGCTAGCTGTTGAGCAGTCCGGCAATGGAGGTGGTGACAAGAACGCCAAGGCTGGTGGCTCCGGCAAGGAGGTTGCGGCCGACGCCAACCACCGGTCTGTGGCGGCCGCCGCCGACAAGCTGTGACGGCTCCGGCAAGCGATCTTGCAAGATCCACCGCACCAAGGGCCACGACCTCCAGAGCTGCAAGAAGGTCGAGCAGCTTGTTGAATGCCAGAAAGTCGAGTACGAGCGACGCGACAAGGAGAAGGCTCAGGAAGGTCTTTGGTGGAGCCAAAGAAGAAGAGACCCGCCGGGAGGACGCCATGCAAAGGCCAAGCAGCGGCAAGGAGACAGCCTCCCAGCGGCGCGACAAGGATGAAGACGAAGACGACGATGAAGACATGGATGATGATGACGCCCGACGGCAGGAGTTTGAAGGCTACGGAGGTCCTCTCTGCGTTGACGGAGGTGCTTCTCTGCATACTTCCCACCGCCAACTCAAGCAATGGATGCGGGAGGTCAATGCAGCGGAACCATCCGTAGAGTCACGCAAGTCTCTGAAGTGGTCCAGCACGCCTATCATCTTTGATATTGAGGACCACCCTGATCGCATAACTGCGGTCGGGTGCTTGCCGATGTTGGTCTCACCAACTATCCGCAACCTCAAGGTCACCAAGATGCTAGTAGACGGCGGGGCCGGCTTGAATCTGATCTCCTCCGCGGTACTCTAGAAGCTTCAAATCCCTGACAGCGAGCTCGAAGAGACTGGTACATTCCAAGGAATTAATCCGGGAAGGAGCAAGCCGAAGGGGAAGATCACGTTACCGGTGACATTTGGCAGTGAGCTGAATTTTAGGATCGAGAGGGTCACGCTCGACGTTGCTGATTTCCCATTACCTTACAATGGGATACTCGGCCGTCAAAGACTCGCCAAGTTCATGGCAGCCTCTCACTATGCCTACAACTTACTCAAGATGCCAGGCCCGATAAGCATCATCTACATCCATGGCGACAAGAAGGATGCTCTTATCTGTGCCGACAAGATCTACCAGATGCAAAGCTGGCATGACAGTTGCAAAACACTTGCCGCTGAAGCTCCGGGGAAGAAACCAAGTCCAAGTCCGGCAAGAGCTCGATGCCCACTCCGCAAGCGCACCTCTTGAGTGCTGCGCTACCGCTGAGGACGCACCATTGAGCTCCACCGCAAGTGCAAGAAGACGATGGCTGCTCCGCCAAAGACCAAAAGGGTGTCCGCCAAGGAGGACGGCGCCGATGGTACCTTTACCATCGGTGCCTCTCTCGACCCAAATAGGAAGGCGGCGCTCGTTGCTTTCCTCATGGGCGAATGTCGGCGTGTTTGCATGGCAACCGTCGACATCCCGGTGTTCCTGTGAAAGTGATTGAGCACCGCTGGCCGTTTGTCCTCATGCGCGCGCCCGTCAAGCAAAAAGTCGAAGCAAGCAGTGAGCGCCAAGAGTTCATCGCAGAAGAGATCAAGAAGTGGAAGCAAGAAGCCTCGTCAGAGGAGTGCTCCATCCTATGTGGTTGGCCAATCCTGTAGTCGTGCGCAAGGCAAATGGAAAATGGAGACTTTGTATTGACTTCACGGATGTTAATAAAGCTTGTCCCAAAGACACATTTCCCTTGCCACGCATCGACCAGATTGTCGACTCCACGGCTGGATGTGATTTGCTTTCGTTTCTTGATGCATATTCAGGATATCATCAGATCTTCATGGCAGAAGAAGATGACGAGAAGACCGCATTCATTACCCCATGTGGCACGTATTGTTTCATACGGATGCCCTTCGGTTTGAAGAATGCTGGTTCAACGTTTGCAAGAGTAGTCCATGACGCTTTTGAGCCGCAAATGCACAGAAATGTAGAAGCTTACATGGATGACATAGTGGTCAAGAGCAAGGATAAAGCAACTCTGGTTCAAGATTTGGACGAAACCTTTGCAAATCTGCGCCAAGATCAACCTCAAACTCAACCCGAGAAGTGCGTCTTTGGAGTCCCTTCCGCAAGCTTCTCGGGTTCTTCGTGTCTCAGCCGGGTATTGAAGCCAATCCCGACAAGATCAAGGCCATTGAGCAGATTGAAGCGCCAAAGCGCGTCAAGGATGTCTGAAGGCTTGCGGTTATGTAGCTACTCTCAGCAGGTTTATCTCTAGATCTGCTGAGCGCGCCCTGCCATTTTTCAAGATTTTGAAAAGGCAGGTCCAATAAAATGGACTCCCGAGGCGGAGGCTGCACTGCTGGACTTAAAGAGGTACCTGTCCTCCACTCCAACACTTGTCGCACCTAAGCCACAAGAGAAGTTGCTGCTATATATAGCGGCAACCAATCAAGTGGTTAGTGCTGCGTTAGTGGCGGAGAGGGAGGCGGATGACGAGCTAGCAACCACGGCAGACACATCCAGCGACAAGCAGGGGGCTTCGCCGACAAGCTCTGGTCCCGACAAGGACGGATCTGCACAGACGCAAGGGCAGATACAGAAAAGGATGGTGCAGCGCCCAGTTTACTTTGTCAGTTCCCTCCTGCAGGGGGCTAGGTCAAGGTACTCTGGTGTGCAGAAATTGCTTTTCGGCCTCCTCATGGCCTCGAGAAAGCTGCGCCATTACTTCCAAGCACATGAGATAACGATCGTCACTCGCTTTCATTTGAAGAGAATCTGCGAGAATCCGAGCGGCAGGCAGGATTGTCGAGTGAGCCTTTGGAACTATCAAGCTTTGGCCTCAAGTTTGAAAGCACTTCAACTATCCAAAGCGAGCATTGGCAAAATTCATAGCAGAATGGGCGCCAACACGGATGAAGAAATTCCAGAAACGAGCATTCCCGTCAAGGAAGCAAGCAAAGAGTGGCTAATGTACTTTGATGGTGCCTTCTCGCTACAAAGGCGCCCGGTGGGCGTCTTGCTTATCGCACCCAGGAGAGCACCTCAAGTACGTAGTCTAGATGCACTTTCCCAAGGAGCAAGCAACAAACAATACCGCAGAGTATGAAGGTTTGCTTGCGGTCTCGAGATCGCCATAGACCTTGGGATCAAGAAGCTTATTGTCAGGGGTGACTCGCAGCTTGTCGTCCGCCAAGTGAACAAAGATTATCAGAGTCCGTTGATGGAAGCCTACGTTGATGAAGTTAGGAAGCTAGAAGAGCACTTTGACGGCCTGCAAATGGAACATGTTCCAAGAGCTCAGAATGATATTGCTGACGGCCTGTCAAAGTGCGCTGCACTTAAGTTGCCTATGGAACCAGGGATTTTCGTGCTCAAGCTAACTCAACCAACCGTAACACCATCAACTGGACAAAGCAAGAAGAGGAAGTTGCTCTCTGGTGACTACTTCCCAGCAGAGCTTCCCGAAGCCGCCGCCGCGAAGGTCCCCAAGATCGACACCAACTTGATCTTGAGGCGATCTGCTCCGACAAGTCCAGGTTTGTTTCGTTGAAGCAGACGCTCCCGACAAGTCTTGCTCCGGCAAGCTTGCCGGGGAGCATCAAGCTCCGGCAGAGCCGCAGGTTCTTGCCGTAGAAGCTGATGTTCCCACAGCAGCAGATGTGCCTTTAGCCCTTGTTGTCGAGCCGCAAGCTCCAGCATGGGCGCAGCCGATTGTCCTTTTCCTTCAGACAGGAGAACTTCCGAAGAGCAAGAAGAAAGCGGAAAGAGTAGCCCGGCAGTCAAGTATGTACCAGTTTGTCGACAGTATACTGTACAGAAGAAGACTCAACGGGGTGAAATTTAAGTGTATTTGCCGGGAAGATGGACATAAGCTGTTGGCAGAGATACATGGAGGCATATGTGGTCACCACATTGGCGCCAAGAGCACTTGCGGCAAAGCTTTCGGCAAGGTTTCTTACGGCCAAACTGACCCTCCAGGATCTGGCTTGCACAAGTAACCAAGTGTGAAGCGTGCGGTTCCATTCCAAGCAGATACACCAGCCAGCTCAAGCTCTCCAGGCGATCCCTTTATCCACGGCCCTTTTTCGGTCCGGGGCTCGACATCCTCGGCCCCTTCCCCGAGCTGTCGGGGCTTTGAGTACTTATACGCCGCCATCGACAAGTTCACAAAGTGGTCGGAAGTGGAAGCAGTGAGGAAGGTGACGCGATCGGCGATCAAGTTCTTGGTCGATTGTTTGCCATTTCGAATCCCTAACGGGATCATCACCGACAACGGCACACAATTTATGAGTCGTACCTTCATGCAAAGACGTCCAAGATCTTGGCGCCAAGGTCTGCTTTGCTTCCGTTGCTCACCGAGAAGCAACGATCAAGCGAGAGGGCAATGCTGAAGTGCTGCGCGGGCTCAAGACCAGAACTTTCGACAGTGCTGCACAAGTGCGGAAGAAAGCTGGATTGAGGAGCTGCCGGTGGTTCTTTGGTCGATCGAGACGACGCCAAATCGAGCCATCGCCGAGACACCTTTCGCTCTAATCTATGGAGCAGAGGCAGTTCTCCCACGGAACTTCGTTTACCGATCGCCTCGAGTGCTCGCCACGATGAGCTTGAGCAAGAGCAGCTGCGACAAGATGACGCGCTGCTCCTTGAGGAGGATCGTCTTCAGTCAGCTGTCGAGCTGCTCGTTATCGGCAAGCTTTGCATCGCTACCATAGCCGCAAAGTTAGTGCGAAGCCTCGAGGAAGGCGACCTTGTTCTTCGGCGCGTTCAGTCCGCCAAGAATTCAAACAAGTTGGCCTTGAAGTGGGAAGGCCCTTATCGGGTGAAAGCGAGTCACTAGGCCTGGCGCCGTCCGCCTTGAGACCGAAGATGGCATTCCGTGAGCAACTCCCGGAACATTGAGCATCTTCGTTAGTTTTACCCATAGGGCACGCAGTTCTTTGGAACCCGTTCCGGCAACCACCTTTTGTACAAGTCTTGCCGCTGTTGCATGTAATCCTTTGTACAAAGCCGGGCGCAGACCCCGTGCATCAGTAAAGCTCATGCGTTGTGCACAATTTGTCAAATTCATGCTTTCTTCATTTTATTGCATGTTTTGACTAACACCTTGTGCAGCACCCACACTCGGTAAGCAACATCGAGCCACTAGGCTCCATGACTTTATTTTCTCTTCTTTCTCTTTCTCAAGGAAGAAAAGGTTCCCTCGCGCAAAAGTTAACCAGGGGGAAGGAGAAGATAATACTATGGACCAAGTGTTGCTCGAGGAAGTTTCGCTTTATCGGGGAGCAAACGACAGAAAAGCTAAGTTGCCAAAGTTTGAGCAATCAGTTCTTAATTTTTTAAGTTATCTTCCTCGAACGGTAGTACTTTGTATGGAAAACCTGTGCGCAGAGGAACCAACTCGCAGGCTAGTCGCGCCCTTACTTTGTTTCGAGTCCGCTCAACAACTTAAGTGAGCTGCAGCTAGTCGCGACAAGGTTGCTTTTGTCGGAGGCAGCACCGCCCGAAGCTGGCCGACGTTCCGCACTCGGCCATGGCAAAAAGGTGCCTGCTGCCGACGAGTTCCCTAAAAGCATAGGGCAAAAACGTACAAAGGAAGAAATCAAGTAGAGGAAATAACGTTGCATTCGTCACCTAAGATAGAGTATATTACAAAATGACTTGTCGCAGATCTAATGAATTTTTCTAAACATGATCAGCAGCGACAAGGGAAAGATAAAGTTGGCGGCCTAGTCCACGCGGTCGCCATCAATCCTCTTGATCTTGTTCACCTTGTCCACGATGGGCGCGACAAGGGCCTTGAGCTCCTCCACGTTGGCATCTGGCGGCAAGGATCTGAGGATGCCGTTGAGGTTGAGGCCTGGATTGCGGAAGGCCACCTTCATCAACACCTTCTCGAGGGCTCCTGCACAGATCTGGCGTGACTCCTCGGCCAGCTGCTGGGACCTCCTCCCGAGTCGGCTGGAGGCCCGTCACCACGCCCTTGAAGAATAAGCTGAGCTTGGCGCTGGGTTGGAGGTGCTCGTCGAGGAGTATGCAAGATCCGCCATCCCCAGCTCCACCAACTCATTGTGGATGCCAAGAGCGGTGTCCACAAGACCTTGATCCAGTGCTCCACGCTCTCCCTCAAAGGCGCTCACAGGTGGCGACAACATCCGCCACAGCTCCTCTTTGGCCTTGATCGTCTCCAGCAGCCCACCTCCCGCTCCTTGGCGCCCGTCCGATGTCTGCGTCGGGGTGGTCGACTTCGGTGAAGATCTGCCTTGGAATCCTTGGCGGCGTCGAGCTCCTTGATCCTATCAGCGAGACGGCCCTGCAACTCGCCAAGAGTGTAGGCGTCCTTCTCGCGCTCGCGCTTGAGCGCAGCAAGCTCCTCGCCGCTCTTCTGAAGACTGGCCTCCAGCTGAGCCACCTTTGCCTTCAACTCCTCCTTGGCGGCCTCGGCGGCTATGGCAGCATCCTTCGCTTCCTTAAGCGCCCCGCCAAGTGACTCCTCGCGCGCGGCAAGCTCTTCCTCATGGCTGTCCAGGTTGACCTTCCGCTGCGCCAGCTCGCTTTCCTGCGCGGAGAGCTTCTCGGCGGCTAGCCGCTGCTCCTCCTCATGCGGCCTTCTCAAGGATGAAGGCCGTGCGCTCTTGCAAGTTGCTCCTGCGCTTGCCACGTTCGGAGAGTTTCTTGGTTGGCTCTCGGAGCTCTTCTCAAGGCTTCTCCATGTCCGCACCCGCCCTCGCGACAAGTGCTTCCCGGGACTCCAACTTGGCTTGCCGGGCGCAGTAGAGCGACATCAGCTTCTTCAACAGCTGCTCCTCCTCAGACTCACCATTGCTGCTGCTTGGCGCGTCCACTAGCGTCAGCCCAGCGGAGGCAAGTAGCTCACCATCGAAGGTCTCTCCTTCGACCGGCGCCCTGGAGCTCGACTCTCAGGGGAGTTTGATGAAGACGCCATCACCGGCCTTCAAGTAGGCGCCAGCTGGGGGCTCCCGGGGCTGACGGTGCAACAGTGGCGAAGTCGGCCCAGTCGGTGTGGCGCGGCGCTCCTGCTGACCTCAGGGGCCGTCGGTCGATCTCGCCGACCCTCGCCCGGCTTACGTGTCGGCAGCATCGGTGGCCCCCTCGCCCGACAGGCTCGTCCCACGATGGCCTCTTCTTCCTGGCAGCGGCCTCATTTGGGGTTGCTGCGCTTCCTCCTCGCCAAGCGACCTCGACCTCCATCGGCTCTGTGTCAGTAAATGGGGGCGATCAAGCAAACATTCAAATAAAAACAGAAGAAAACAAGCCCAAGGGAAATTTTGGCGCAAAAGGGATTACTGCAATGGGATCTGCAGCCATGGTCTCGACCCTTTGGAGGATCACTGGTGCATCCTTTGCCGGGTAGCCTCCCTTGCGGAGTAGCCTCCCTTGTCGGGAGGACGCTCCTTGCCGGAAAATCCTCCCTTGGCGGCGTAATCGCGTGAGCGAGGGTTTCGGGAGCGGCTTAGAGCCCTCCTGATGAGGCTGCTCTGCTCCTACACAAACAAGCAGTCAGATACCAATAAAGAAGGAGCACCCTTGCATGCCTAACAGTAAGGAGAAAACCGCGTACTTACCCTGGGGGCTGTGCTGGGGGCTGCTCTGAGAAAGGGTTGCCGGATCCGGCAAGGGGTCTCGAATCGCCCCTGTTGCCCGCAGCGAATCGTCCTCAACGACGACCACCGGGTCTTGGCCCTCTTCGACGCTCTACGGGCTAAGCGTCACGAAAAGGAAAAAGTTCAGAACGAAGCAAGTCAGATTCAAGATAAAGCAACAAAATTGAAGAAATACAAGTACAATATCGAAGCTTACTCTTCCTCTTCCTCCTCGGAGCTAAGCGTGGAGAAGTCAAACTCCGGCTCGCCTCCGGTGCGACGAGGCGGAGGAGTGGGCTCTCTTCGCCGTTTGGCGGAGGCGTCGGCTGATGGCACAGGAGGATCCCGCCCGATTGTCGCAGCAGTGTGGGGTGCTCAGCGGCAACATCGCTTACTTGGTAGAGCGCGTCATGCAGCCTTGCGGTATGGGCCCGTCTGCCGCCCGCCTCGTCTCGGCCTTGCGGAGAGCGCCTCTTCGGCGGAGCCGGGGGCTCCGTTGGCGGCAGGTCGCTGGAAGGTGGAGCTGAAGCGCCCTCGACTGGTCCGCTTGACTCAGCCTCGGGTGCGACAAGCTCTTCCTCGCCGGCGAACTCCCTTCGCTCGGCAAGGCTTGCCGCCTCGGCTGCATCCGCCTCCTCCACAGTGAACCCGAAGACGCCGGCGGCAGCAGCTGCTGCCGCCTCCTCCAGCCTGGTGGCAATACGCACCATCTCCTCATCGGTGGTGTCGCGGGTGAGCCTCTTACGCTTTCGTCGGGCGGATCTGCACCTCTTCCAAGGTGTCAAGAAGCTGCTGCACGATCTCGTCGGAAGGCTCTTGCCAGTTGGAGCGATCCCATGGGAATCGCTGGCGGCATCATAGCACGGATGCGGTCGAGTGCTGCGTTGTTGCACAATGGGACGACCCCCCTCGGCAACCTAAACCACTCGGGGTGATCGGGGTCGCTCTTAAACAGCTCTAGCAGCATCGAATCCAGCTCCAAGACGGTGAAATTCCAATTGAGACCCGGGCGCAGCCTCATGATGTCTGCCGCGTGCGGAACTCCCAAGCGGGCCACCTCCTTTCCTGCAAGGGAGCAATGCGGCGGCGAAGGAAGTCTGCGCCAAGCTGCGCTCTGATTGGTTAGTCCGGCAAGCACGAGGCGCAAAATCCGGGTCACAGCTATCTTCAACCTAGCATCCTCCGGCGCCAAGTTGCTCCAATCGTTGCCGTGCACTATTGGGGTTTGGCGCACGGCAGTGAAGGGCTGCGGGTTCTCCTCTACGATCCAACACCAGTTGGCTCTCCACTCCTCCCACTTGTTACGGAACTCTCCTTCCAGGTAGGCCTCTTTCTTGCCGATCCTGGAGACCCAAGCTATCCCTCCGGCAAGCGGCTCTCCTCTCTCGACGCGGGGCACGAAGAAATGGCGGAAGAGTGCCACATTTGGGTGGACTCCGACAAAGTTCTCGCAAAGGTGTGCGAAAACCGCCATGGTCAAGACAGCGTTGGGAGTGAAATCAAGGAGGCGGAGGCCATATGTGTTCATGATATCGCAGAAGAACTCGGAAAAGGGCGGGCAGAGCCCGCAATAGAAGAAAAGGGCAAAGAAAGGGTACCCAGTTGGGGCTAGATCCGACGCGATGGCGGGGAGTACCTTCGTGCGCAGATGCGCACGCACCTCCGTCGACCAGAAGAGGTAGAAGCTCTCCCTCAGCTCCTTCGGCGTCGAAATGGGGAGAAGATGGCCCGCTCCTTGCGCGGCGCCATGAAAGCTGCGCCTCGGCCGATTTCACCCCCTTCCCCTTGTCGGCCTTCGGAGCCATGGCGGAGGCGGAGGAGGAGGTCGACGGCGTCGAGCGTGCTTGTGGCGAAAGGAAGCGGAGCGCTGCTCTCTTCGCACTGGAGAAGAAGAGGGGAGCGGCGGTGGTTTTCAGGACAAGACGGCAATGGCGAGGTGGACGACCGGCCCCTGTTTCCCCTGTTTATAAGAAGGGAGGAGGGGGGGCGGACGTTCCGCTTTTCCTAATAAAGAAACCCCCCACGACCACGCCCACGATCTCTCGCACGGCGCCACGTTCGGCGCGTGCCGTTAGTGGGGGACGTGGTGGGTCCGGGGCGCAGTAGCGGCGTGATCAAGGCCGCGATGTGACCGTCTGCTTGTTTTGGGCTGGCCCGACAACGCTTCGGCACCGTGTGCGGCCCGGGCAGGGGGCTCTGTCGGTGTCTTTGGGTAAAGGGTACCCGATATCCCGAACATGCACGCAGACGATTCTTGCAGCACCAGCGACAAGGCTTGCCTGGTCACCGCCAAGATCCTCCGTGGCTCCTATGGAGCCATTCAAGAACAAAGTATCTACCTAAGAAGACAAAGCCCCGGCAAGAGGAGCTTGCCGGGAAGGCGCTCAAAGATACGCATAAGACAAGGCCCCGGCAAGAGGAGCTTGCCGGGAAGGCTCGGAACGCGACAAGCCTCCGACGCGACAAGGATTCAACCGCGACAAGGCGTTTGCCACGGCGGGCAACCTCTCTTCATCTCCGCTCCAGCTCATCCACCAACGTGTCGCCATGAGACCATTCCATGCACGCGTGTCAAGGGCTGTCTGACCAGCGGAGAGCAGCGATAAGCGGCGCTGACAAGCCCGCCATCTGGCAAACGGTGGTGCTCTGTTGCACTGTTTAGACGACACGGACATGCATTTAATGCTTTTGTCCCTTGCCGTCAGAGTTAGGTATTCTGCCGTACCTTTGTTCAAGTAGGTGTACCAACTCCTGTTTTTACATTTGTACCCTCCTCTATGTTGCCACAGCCGGAGACCCTTGAGCATATAAAAGGAGGCCCGATGCGCACGTAGAGGGGTTCGGCCGATTCGACTCATTCGAGACCAGAGACACTCACGTCAGGTTTTGTAGCTCTCATCGCTCCCTAGCAAGAACACAATACAATCAGACAAGCAGCAGTAGGAGTATTATCTCTCCGGAGAGCTCCGAAGCTGGGTAAACCGCTCGTGTGCTTCGCCTCGATCCGCTCTTCGTGCGATCTCCGCCCCCCTCTGAACCACAAGGGGCCTGGTCCGCCGGCCCCATAGGTGTTTGTGGGTCCGATCAGCCTCCCCGACAATAGCGCCCCAAATTCGGCCTTCCGAATACTAGGGGCTTCGCCAAAATTTAAAATTGTAGACTTCTATGGCTAAGTGAGAGTGATAAAGCCTTATAGTCCGATTGCACAGTTCGTTGTGTTGAACACCTCCTTCGAAGGACCCAAAATTGGGATAAAGAGTGCTCAGGTTTATCCCGAACACCTCAGTACTAGTTACATGGGGGCAGAAGCCGACGACTAGCCAACTCTCAGATTTTATAAACGGCCGCACAGAAGGTAATATTTTAAATTCAAAAGCGTTGCATAGTGCAAATGAACTCGTTTCATAGTACAGGATCGCATGAGTACATTCATTCAAATATTACATCTTTAGCACATTCCTCCGCCACAAGGCGGGAACCCTTCAGGACACTGTCATAATACGTTTTGGGGTGGCGATGCTCCTTGCCTTCCGGCGGCCCCTCCTTCACCAGCTTTACGGCGTCCAGCTTCGCCCAGTGCACCTTCGCAGGCGGACCGCTTTATGACTTCAAGCCGTGGGAAGGCATTCACAAGCCGCCTCACTAGACCGAAGTAGCTGTCAGGCAGGGGATCGCCAGGCCACATCCGGACTCTAAGACCCTTCATGGCCTGTTCGGCCGCCTTGTGGAGCTCGACCAGTTGCTTGTTTGGTCGCTCAAGGGCATTGGGTGTTCGGTCCCGATATCACGAGACCAGAACAACTTCTCGTCGAGCTCCCTCCTCAGCCGGTAAAACTCCACGGCATCCAACACACTACGGGGAAGATCTGCGAACGCTCCTGGAGAGCTCCGAACTCGGGTAAGTAAAAGGAAAGTTTCCTTCACATGCTTCCTTTTCATAATGAATGCCTTACCTGCTACTATCTTCTTAACCGCCTCAATCTCCTGGAGGGCCTTGTGGGCTTGAGCCTTGGTGTTTTGTGCGCTTTCGAGGGCCTTCGCAAGCTCGGACTCTCGCATCTTAGAGTCAAGCTCCAAGGACTCGTGTTTTTTCGCGAGAGTCTGGAGCTCTTGCTGCACCTCTCCTACCCGGGCTTCTTGCTTTTCTCGCTCGATGCGCTCCTTGGCCGCATTGTCTTCGACCTCGGATAGCACCTTCTTTAGGGTCGCCACTTCGGTCGTGGCCCCTGGCAAATTCATGATGATCCTATTATCTTACAACCAAATTTCTTTTTAATATATAGACAGGGTATCGCTTACCTTTGTTCTCTTCGAGCTGCCTCTTGGTAAGGCTGAGCTCTTCCTTGGACCGCTCAAGGTCCTGCTTCAGTGCAGCGACCTCCGTAGTACGTGTGGCAGCGACCAGCAGTGAAGCCTGCATATGCACATAGACATATTCTGATTAGACTCCTGAGTCATTATTTGATCCTCTATTCGGCCTTTCTTCGCGAACGCCAAACAGAGCATCAGGGGCTACTGTCTATGCGTTAATATTTTCCTATAATTTGACCACTTACTTGAAAGCCTGTTAGGAGGCTGGCACAAGCTTCAGTTAGTCCGCTTTTGGCGGACTGAACCTTCTCGATCACCGCACTCATGATAGTGTGGCGCTCTTCGTCGATGGAAGCGCCACGAAGCGCTTCCAGCAAGTTGTCCGGTGCCTCTGGATGGACAGAGGCCACCGACACGGGCGGCTCGCCCCTCTTAACGAAGTCGCTTCGTGAGTCCGGAACCTTTGGAGGTTCCGGCGCGATGTTCAGTGGAGACGGTCGGAGCCCACGGGAGTCTTGCTCCCTTTGCGCCCAGGGTCCGGAATGTCGCCTCGAGGCGCCTCCAGGACTACCTCCCCTCGGATTGGTGCCCTTTGAGACAACACCTCAACGTCGTCCGTAAGGCGAGGGGTGGAGGCGGTCGGAAGTGAATCACTATTCATATCCGACGGGTCCAAAGAACCATCCGACGAAGATACGTCGATATGGGCTCGGGACGGACTGCATAATCATGTTCGGTGTGATGAGAAGCAGTGCAATAAAACATACCATGAATTGCTATGGTATCCGGATACTTACGACTTCGCCAGGGGCTTGTCCCTGGGCAGCCACTCGTCGTCGCTGTAGGCGGTCGTCGTGGAGCAGTCCGGAAGGAGGGTCCTCCCCTTCTTGGACCCTTCGGCCTCCCCAGTTGGGGCGGCCTTCCTTTTCTTGTCTCCCTCGGATGGGGGGAGAACTTTCCTCTTCCTCCTCCTCGTTCTCGTGGGAGGAGTGCGCCTCGGAGTTTTCGAACGATGAGTCCGATATAACCTTGCGCCGGAGACCCTTTCGGGTCCCCGTGGCCTTCTTCTTGGCCTTCTTCACCGGCACCTCGTAAGGCGCTAGAACCAGCATCTCCATTAGGAGAGCATATGCTGGATCCTCAGGCAGGGGGGCTGGGCAATCGATCTGCTCCGCTATCTCTACCCAGTCCTGTTAATAGCATGGAGGCTTAGATCCCGTACATGATTAAACTGGGGAAAATAAACACCCTGTGAGATATAAAAAACTTACCGGATTGGCATCGCGCTTTGCGCTGAGTCCGCGGTCCTCGGTTAGGGGAGGCGGTACCTCGGCGCCCTTGAATAGCACCTTCCAAACGTCCTTGTGCGTCGTGTCGAAGAGCTCTCGCAGTGTCCGGTGCTCGGCCGGGTCGAACTCCCACAAATTGAATGCCCGTCGTTGACACGGGAGGATTCGGCGGAAGAGCATGACCCGGACCACGTTGACAAGCTTGATTTTCTTGCTCATCATGTTTCTAATGCATTTCTGGAGTCCGGTCAGCTCCACCGATGAACCCCAGGACAGGCCCTTCTCTTTCCAGGAGGTGAGCCGCGTGGGGATTCCGTATCGGAATTCGGGGGCCGCCACCCAGTTGGTGTCGCGCGGCTCGGTGATGTAGAACCACCCCAATTGCCACCCTTTATGGTCTCCACATAGGAGCCTTTGAGCCAGGTGACATTAGGCATTTTGCCCACCATGGCGCCTCCGCACTCCGCTTGCTGGACGACCACCACCTTCGGTTTAACATTGAAGGTCTTCAGCCACAAGCCGAAGTGGGGCCTGATGCGGAGGAAGGCCTCGCACACGACGATAAACACCGAGATATTGAGGATGAAATTGGGGGCCAGATCGTGAAAATCCAGCCCGTAGTAGAACATGAGTCCACGGACAAACGGGTGGAGGGGAAATCCCAGTCCGCGGACAAAGTGGGTAAGGAAAACCACCCTCTCATGGGGTTCGGGCATAGGGATGATCTGCCCCGCATCTGGTAGCCGGTGTGCGATGTCCGCTGCCAGATATCCGGCTCCCCATAGCTTTGTGATGTTCTCCACCGTGACGGAGGAAACCATCCACTTGCCTCCCGCTCCGGACATGCTTGGAGTGGTTTGAGGGAAAATACTCGAACTTGGGTGCTGGAGCTCGAGTGCGCAAGAATGGATGAGCAAGGAGGAAGAAGGCATGGGTAAAAAGAGGATCCTTGTCCCTTTATAGGGGCGGTGGAAACTATACGCCTCCCCACCTGCCTAGTAAAACTCGCTTATTCCCCAAGCGCCGTAATTGATGGCGCGGTTGGGTTACCCACATCTGTATTGATGAGAATCCGGTGATAAGGGGACACGATCTCTGCTTCGACAAGATGTGCCAAGAGAACCGCCTCGCAATACGTGCAGTAGCTGGTTGAGAAAAACGGTTCGAATAATGACCGGGCTGTGGTATGATGCCATGCTGCCAAACGTGTCAGCAGATTAGATTTGTGGAAATATTATTCTCTCTACGGGGGTATGTGGAACTTGAAGGTTTTGCAGAGCCGGACACTATCTTTGTGTTCAAGATCTTCTATGGAGTATTTAGAGGAAGAACCCGCCTTGCAATGCCGAAGACAAATCCGCGCGCCGGACTCATCGTCATGGAAGCCTGGTTCAGGGGCTACTGAGGGAGTCCTGGATTGGGGGGTCCTCGGACAGCCGGACTATATCCTTTGGCTGTACTATTGGACTATGAAGATACAAGATTGAAGAGTTCGTCCCATGTCCGGATGGGACTCTCCTTGGCGTGGAAGGCAAGCTTGGCGATACGGATATGTAGATCTCCTCCCTTGTAACCGACTCTGTGTAACCCTAGCCCCCTCCGGTGTCTATATAAACCGGAGGGTTTAGTCCGTGAGGACAACAACAATCATACCATAGGCTAGCTTCTAGGGTTTAGCCTCTATGATCTCGTGGTAGATCAACTCTTGTAATACTCATATCATCAAGATCAATCAAGCAGGAAGTAGGGTATTGCCTCCATCGAGAGGGCCCGAACCTCGGTAAACATCGTGTCCCCGGCCTCGTGTTTCCATCCGCCTTAGACGCACAGTTCGGGACCCCTACCCGAGATCCGCCGGTTTTGACACCGACAATATGTAATAAGACTAGTTCACTGGGCTATCGTGTTCCCATTTTTTGAGATCGAGTAGGTATCAACTGGGTCGTGGCTGCCCAGTGATACATCTCCAACGTATCTATAATTTTTGATTGTTCCATGCTGTTATATTATCATTCTTGGATGTTTTACAATCATTTTATTGCAACTTTATATCATTTTTTGGGACTAACCTATTGACATAGTGCCCAGTGCCAGCTGCTTTTTTGCTTGTTTTTTTACTTCACATAAAATCAATACCAAACTGAGTCCAAACACAGCGAAACTTTTTGGAGAATTTCTTGGACCGTAAGACACAAGTTGGGCCAAGGAAGTACCAGAGGGGGGCTCTAAGGGGAGCAAAACCCACCTAGGCATGCTTGGGGGCCCAGGGGCGCCCTGGTGAGTTGTGCCCACCTCGGCCGCCTCCCGCACCGCCTCTTTGCTCTATAAATACCCCAATATTCCAGAAACCTTAGGGGAGTCAATGAAAATCAATTCCAGCCGCCGCAAGTTCTAGAAACCATAGATCCAATCTAGACACCATCACGGAGGGTTCATCATCCTCATTGGTGCCTCTCCGATGATGCGTGAGTAGTTCATTGTAGACCTATGGGTCCGTAGTTAGTAGCTAGATGGCTTCCACTCTCTTTTGATTCTCAATACAATGGTCTCTTGGAGATCTATTTGATGTTACTCTTTTTTGCGGTGTGTTTGTTGGGATCCGATGAACTTTGAGTTTATGATCAGATCTATGTTTTTATCCGTGAAAGTTATTCGAGTCTTTTGATCTCTTATATGCATGATTACTTATAGCCTCGTATTTCTTCTTTGAATCTTTGGTTTAGTTAGGCCGACTAGATCAATTTTTCTTGCCATGGGAAGAGGTGCTTTGTGATGGGTTCGATCTTACGGTGCTCGATCCCAGTGACAGAAGGGGAAATGACACATATGTATCGTCACTATTAAGGATAACAAGATGGGGTCTATTCCTATATGAGTAGATCTTCTCTACATCATGTCATCGTTCTTATTGCATTACTCTGTTTCTCCATGAACTTAATACACTAGATGCATGCAGGATAGCGGTCGATGTGTGGAGTAATAGTAGTAGATGCAGACAGGAGTCGATCTACTAATCTTGGATGTGATGCCTATATAATGATCATTGCCTGGATATCGTCATAATTATTTGAAGTTCTATCAGTTGCCCAACAATAATTTGTTTACTCACAATATGCTATTTTATTCGAGAGAAGCCACTAGTGAAATCTATGGCCCCCGGATCTCTTCTTTATCATATTTGCCTTCGATATCTATTTTTATTTGCTTTTATTTTCAGATATATTAATCCAGAAACACAAAAATACCTTGCTACAATTTATTGTTATTTATTTTATCTCGCGTTCCCGTGAGATCTATTATCCAATCTACTACAATTTTACCTATCATTTTACACGTGAGGGATTGACAACCCCTCTTTTACGTTGGGTTGAAAGTATTTGTTCTTTGTGTGTAGGTACCGTTCACGTAGTGTTGCGTGGTTCTCCTACTCGTTCGATAACCTTGGTCTCATCACAGAGGGAAATACCTACCGTAGATGTGCTACATCATCCCTTCCTCTTTGGGGAAATACCAACGTAGTTCAAGCCGCATCAAAAGGAATTTCTGGCGCCGTTGCCGGGGAGACATCATCAACATCTACCAGGTTCCTAATCAAAAATCTCATCTCCTTGCAATTTACATTATTTGACATTTGTCTTTCGTTTTCATCTCCCCTACTTCACAAAAATTTGTTGTTTTATTCGCCCTCTTTTTCGTTCGTCGTTTTTCTCATCAGATATGTTTTTGAGTGCAATCTTGTTGCATAGTCACGATGACTCAAGAGAACACCAAGTTGTGTGATTTCTCCAATACCAACAACAATGATTTTATTAGCACTCCGATTGCTCCTCCCGCCACTAGTGTAGAATCTTGTGATATTAATGCTGCTTTATTGAACTTTTTATGAAAGATCAATTTTCCGGTACTCCTAGTGAGGATGTTGAAGGAAAATATGCCCTAGAGGAAATAATAAAGTTATTATTTATTTCCTTATCATGATAAATGTTTATGATTCATGCTAGAATTGTATTAACCGGAAACATAATACTTGTGTGAATACATAGACAAACAGAGTGTCACTAGTATGCCTCTACTTGACTAGCTCGTTGATCAAAGATGGTTATGTTTCCTAGCCATTTACATGAGTTGTCATTTGATTAACGGGATCACATCATTAGGAGAATGATGTGATTGACTTGACCCATTCCGTTAGCTTAGCACTTTCGATCGTTTAGTATTACGCTATTGCTTTCTTCATGACTTATACATGTTCCTATGACTATGAGATTATGCAACTCCGTTTACGGAGGAACACTTTGTGTGCTACCAAACATCACAACGTAATCGGGTGATTATAAAGGTGATCTACAGGTGTCTCCGAAGGTACTTGTTGGGTTGGCGTATTTCGAGATTAGGATTTGTCACTCCGATTGTCGGAGAGGTATCTCTGGGCCCACTCGATAATGCACATCACTATAGGCCTTGCAAGCACTGCAACTAATGAGTTAGTTGCGGGATGATGTATGTGAACGAGTAAAGAGACTTGCCGATACGAGATTGAACTAGGTATTGAGATACCGACGATCGAATCTCGGGCAAGTAACATACCGATGACAAAGGGAACAACGTTATCTTTGTTATGCGGTTTGACCGATAAAGATCTTCGTAGAATATGTGGGAGCCAATATGAGCATCCAGGTTCTGCTATTGGTTATTGACCGGAGACGTGTCTCGGTCATGTCTACATTGTTCTTGAACCCGTAGGGTCCGCACGCTTAAAGTTCGATGACGGTTATATTATGAGTTTATGAGTTTTGATGTACCGAAGGTTGTTCGGAGTCCCGGATGTGATCACGGACATGACGAGGAGTCTCGAAATGGTCGATACATGAAGATTGATATATTGGACGACTATATTCAGACACCGGAATGGTTCCGGGGGTTATCGGATATTTATCGGAGTACCGAGGGTTACCGGAACCCCCGGGGAAGCTATTGGGCCTTATGGGCCTTAGTGGAAAGGAGAGAGGGAGGCCAAGAGGTGGAGCGCAAACCCCTTGCCCCAATCCGAATTGGGAAAGGGAAGGGGGCTGCGACCCCCCTTCTCCTTCCTTCTCTCCACCTCCTCCTTCCCCCTTCTCCTAGTTGGAATAGGAAAGGGGGGGGGGGGGCAAACCTACTTGGAGTAGGGATGCCCCCCCTTGGGCGCGCCTCTCCCCTTGGCCGGCCCTCTCCTCCTCCCCCTTTATATACGGAGGAGGGGGGCATCCCATAGACACAACAATTGATCTCTTGATCTCTTAGCCGTGTGCGGTGCCCCCCTCCACCATAATCCACCTCGATAATATCATAGCGGTGCTTAGGCGGAGCCCTGCGTCGGTAGAACATCATCATCGTCACCACGTCGTCGTGCTGACGGAACTCTCCCTCAAAGCTCGGCTGGATCGGAGTTCGAGGGACGTCATCGAGCTGAACATGTGCTGAACTTGGAGGTGCCGTACGTTCGGTACTTGATCGGTCGGATCGTGAAGACGTATGACTACATCAACAGCGTTGTGCTAGCAGTTAACGCTTCGCTCTCACGAGTGCGTGGACACACTCTCCCCTCTCGTTGCTATGCATCACCATGATCTTGCGTGTGCATAGGATTTTTTTTAAATTACTATGTTCCCCAACAGATGTCGCGACCCATCTTAACACATTCGTGGAATTATGCAATGTGCAAAAGAAAAAAGATGTGGACAATGATATTGTGAAGTTGAAATTATTCCCGTTTTCTTTGAGAGATCATGCAAAAATTTGGTTTTCTTCTTTGCCTCACAATAGTATTCATTCTTGGGATAAGTGCAAGGATGCTTTTATTACTAAGTATTTTCCGCCCACGAAAATTATTTCCCTTAGGACTCAAATTATGAATTTTAAGGAACTTGAGCATGAACATGGTGCGCAATCTTGGGAAAGAAATGAAATTGATGCTAAGAAATTGTCCTACTCATGGTTTAAATCTTTGGATGATCATACAAAAATTTTATGCGGGATTGAATTTTGTTTCTAGAAATCTTTTAGATTCCGCCGCAGGTGGCACTTTTATGGAAATTACTTTGGGTGAGCTACTAAATTTCCTGATAATATTATGGATAAATATTCACAATGGCATATCGAAAGAGCTCCTACTAGTAAAAAGGTTAATTCGGTAGAAGAAATAAATTCTTTGAGTGAAAAAGTTGATGCCCTTTTGAAGTTTGTTGCTAATAAAAATGCTCCTATTGATCTTGATGATGTTCCATTATGTACTTTGATTGAGCAAAATGGTGATGCCATAGATGTGAATTTTGTTTCGCGAAACAATTTTAAAAACAATGCTTATAGAGGTAATTTTAATCCTAGACCTTTTCCGGGAAATTCCTCTAATAATTATGGTAATTCCTATGGTAATCCTTATTACAATAATAATAGGAACACCTCTGATCTTGAGAATAATTTTAAAGAATTTATCAATGCTCAAAAGAATTTTAATACTACGATAGAAGAAAAGTTGAGTAAGATTGATGATATGTCTAGAAGCATTGTTAGAATTTCTCATGACGTAGAAAATCTCAAGATGAATTATTTTGTGCCTAGGGTTTAGAAATCAATTAAAGCTTTATATGTTTATATGGATGAAAGTAAGAAAAGAACCGCTATACTTAGAGCTAAAAGAGAATTTTTAGAAAAAGCGTTTTCTAGCGATTGCTTTCATAAAAATGATGAAGATCTGATTGGTGTTTCTTCTATTGATTATTTGTTTAGTAAAATTAGGTTGATGAAAAAGGGACTGAAGAAGATTCAACTTTAGTTAGAAGGCGTCCCGATAATTTGGAGGGTGAAAATCTTGTTGAGAAAATTGATAAAAGTGAGTTTGGAGAGGTCAAAACTTTAACTAGTGATGTGCCCACTCTTTTGGATTACAAAGACTTTAATTGTGATAATTGCTCTTTGATTGATTGTATTTCTCTGTGACAATCCATGATAAATTCACCCCATGCTTATGAACAAAATAAAGCTTTTACTAAACATATTGTTGATGCTATGATGAAAGCTTTGGAAGAAAAGTTGGAATTAGAGATTTCAATTCCTAGAAAATTACATGATGAATGGGAACCCACCATTAAAGTCAAGATTAAAAATTATGAGTGTTTTGCTTTATGTGACTTGGGTGCTAGTGTCTCTACAATTATGAAATCTTTATATGATGTGCTTGGTCTTACCGATATTGAAGAATGTTCTTTAAATTTGCACTTGGCGGATTCTACTATTAAAAAGCCTATGGGAAGAATTAATGATTTTCTTATTCTTGCAAATAGGAACTATGTGCCCATAGATTTTATTGTTCTTGATATTGATTGCAATCCGTCTTGTCCAATTATACTTGGTAGACCGTTCTTACGTACTATTGGTGCCGTGATTGATATGAAAGAAGGCAATATTAAATTTCAATTTCCACTAAGGAAGGGTATGGAACACTTTCCTAGAACAAGAATTAGGCCACCATATGAATCAATCATGAGGGCATCTTATGGATCTAGAAATATAGATGGCAATACTTGAATCTTTGCATTATGCCTAGCTAGGGGCGTAAAACGATAGCGCTTGTTGGGAGGCAACCCAATGAATAAAATTTATTTTTTGCCTTTTTTTCTTTTCTTGAGTGTTTGCACAATTATGATACTGTTATGATTGTGTTTTTTATGTTTTAGTTAGTGTTTATGCCAAGCAAAGCCTATGGGATCATGTTGATTTGATCTTGTTGAAAAATAGAAACTTCTGCGTCCAGATTTTTTTTTTCATTTTCAACAGAAGCGCGATAAAATTCTCAATTTTTTACACAAGATTGATATACAAATTTCCCACGTTGTCCTAAATTTTCAGAATATTTGCAGTTACAGAAGTATTCTAAGTTTTCAGATTGCTACAGATTGTTCTGTTTTTTACAGATTCTGTTTTCTTTTGCGTTGTGTGCTTATTTCAATGAATCTATGGTTTGTATTGGAGGGTATAAGCTATAGTAAAGTTGTAATATAGTAGATATAATGCAAAAATAAAGTATGAATGGGTTTTCAACAACACTTATAGTAGTGATTTGCTTTGTTATACTAATGGATCTCACGAAGGTTTTGTTGAGTTTTGTGTGATTGAAGTTTTCAAGTTTTGGGTGAGATCACAATGGATGAAGGAATAAGGAGTAAGAAGAGCCTAAGCTTGGGGATTCCCCATGGCATCCCAAGCTATTATCTAAAAGAGAAGCAAGCAACTAAGCTTGGGGATGCCCGAGTGGCATCCCCTCTTTCTTCTAACGACCATTGGTATTTTACTTGGAGCTATATTTTTATTCGTCACATATCATGAGTTTTGCTTGGAGCGTCTTGTATGATATGAGTCTTTGCTTGTTTTGCTTTTTATTTTGTGTCATGTATCCTTGCTGGACAAACCTATTTGAGAGAGCCAAAATTATGCTATGACTTGTTAGAATTGCTCTCTATGCTTCACTTAAATCTTTATGAGCTATGGAATTGCTCTAGTGCTTCACTTATATCTTTTTGAGCATGATGTGCTTTGGTATTTTTGAAGAAATGTCTCATGCTTCACTTAGATTTATTTGAGATTTAGTATTTTTTTAAGAAATCCTCTCATGCTTCACTTAAATTATTTTGAGAGAAGAAAACTTTTATGCTCATGTTCTTCACTTAGACTTGTTTGAGCTATCAAAAGCAACATATGAAATTAGTTCCAAAGTGATAGATATTCAAGAGGGATATAATAAAAAATTTCATGAAGATCATTGAACAAAATAAACTTGATTCTTTGCAATAGTTTTGCGATATGATGATATAATATGCGAGCCATGTTGATGAGTAATTATGCTTTAGTAAGAGTATTGGTGTTAAGGTTTGTGATTCCCTATGCAATCACGAAAGTCAATAGTTATGCAATGAAATTACATCCTACTTGTGGTGCATTATTCGGTGTTAGTTATGCTTAATGCTCGCTTATGAGATTTTTTGTTTCTTTATTGGGTGCTTCTCAATCTTTTGCTAGCCTTCATATGCACTAAGTATGATCACTACTCGTGCATCCAAAATCCTTAAACCAGTTTTGCCATATGAGTCCACCATACCTACCTATATGCGGTATTCTTTTATCGTTCTAAGAAAATTTGTATGTGCCATCTCTAATTTTCAAAATAAAATTCTCTTTTGTGTGCTCGTACCGCTCATGAAACAGTAGGGGGAGGCCGATATTTTTCCATGCTAGATGTGTTATTCTCAAGATGAGTGTTTGTTCACTTGTCATTGCACGATAGTACGGGAAAGGTATTAGGGATGCCCAGTCCCGAAATGAAAAATGAATTTACTTTATGTTGTCTAATAATAAATTCCTTGGAAAGTGTTGGTATGGACGGCACCCATGGATTCGGTTAGCCGTGGAATGTGAAAGTCTGATGGAAAAAGGAATAAACTTTATTTTTTGTTTGGGAACCGCCTATGATATATCTAGCGTGGAAAGTATTGGGAACTACTCGACCGTTTTCGTTGACAGGAAAAGCATGCCACCCAAAATGTTTTATCTCTATCTTTTTCGCTTTGAGCTTTGGCACCTCTACAAATCCCTACTACCTCTGCGAAGGGCCTTTCTATTTACTTTATGCAATTTTTATTTTTACTTGAGTCTCCATCTTCTCTTATAAAGCACCAACTAAGGGGCACTATGATCCTACTTGAGCATTGGGTGTAGCTAATATGCAAGTGTGTTTCATGAATGGATAAATGATTGAACATAATGGGCTAGGGATAACTTGCTTTAGTGTTGATATTTTGAAAGATATGGTGTTTGTTGATATGCTTGAGTATTGAAATCTTCATGTCAAAACTAGACTACTGCTTTGAATCATATGAAAGTCCAAATGTCCATGCTACAAAGAAAAGAATATGTGAACATGTTAGGCAGCATTCCACATCAAAAATTCTGTTTTTATCATTTACCTACTCGAGGACGAGCAGGAATTAAGCTTGGGGATGCTGATACGTCTCCAACATATCTATAATTTTTGATTGTTCCATGCTGTTATATTATCATTATCGGATGTTGTACAATCATTTTATAGCAACTTTATATCATTTTTTGGGACTAACCTATTGACATAGTGCCTAGTGCTAGTTGCTATTTTTTGCTTGTTTTTTTACTTCGCAGAAAATCAATTCCAAACAGAGTCCAAACACAGCGAAACTGTTTGGAGATATTTTTGGACCAGAAGACACAAGTTGGGCCAAGGAAGTACCAGAGGAGGGCTCTGAGGGGAGCACAACCCACCTAGGCACGCCTGGGGGCCCAGGCGCGCCCTAGTGGGTTGTGCCCACCTCGGTCGCCTCCCGCACCGCCTCTTTGCTCTATAAATACCCCAATATTCCAAAAACCCTAGGGGAGTCGACTAAAATCAATTCCAACCGCCGCAAGTTCCAGAAACCACAGTTCCAATCTAGACACCATCACAGAGGGGTTCATCATCCTCATTGGTGCCTCTCCAATGATGCGTGAGTAGTTCATTGTAGACCTACGGGTCCATAGTTAGTAGCTAGATGGCTTCCTCTCTATCTTTTGATTCTCAATACAATGGTCTCTTGGAGATCTATTTGATGTAACTCTTTTTTGCGGTGTGTTTGTTGGGATCCGATGAACTTTGAGTTTATGATCAGATCTATGTTTTTATCCATGAAATTTATTTTGAATCTTTTGATCTCTTATATGCATAATTACTTATAGCCTCGTATTTATTCTTCGAATCTTTGGTCTAGTTAGGCAGACTATGATGTAGGGCAGAGCCCTAGTCGGAGATCTTTCACGTTTGGAGGGGGATCCTACGGGGATAACACGATGAACGAGCGGAAGAACACAAGGAAAAACACACAAGAGAAACACTAAACCGACAAGTCTCGATCACACAAGGGCTAGATCACTGAACACATAAGGTAGCACAAGATTCAAAATCAACAAAGGAAAGATACACGAGTAGCCGGTCTTCTCCATGAGGAGGTCTTGATGGGGGTCCACCCTAGAAGGGGGTGTTGAATCCTCTTGGAAGGATCTTCTCCGAGGAGGCGCGATCTCCGAGGAGAAGGTAACCAAGTGGATGAGAAAAGCTCTCACACAAATATGAGCTAATCCTTTGCTAACCCTAACTAGGAGGAGGAGGAGGTCTATTTATAGTCTTAGTGCAAATGGGGGCGAAGTGAAGGGGTATAAGGGCTCCAGCCCGCGGGCGCGATCACTCAGGGGCCGGACATCCGGAAGGCGTCGGACGTCCGGAGGCTCGTGACGGTCCGGACGTCCGGCAGGGCTCGGATGTCCGTAGATTCGGCTCGGACTCGGGTGCGTCGGTCGTCCGGAGAGGGCCGGTCGTCCGGGGCCAGGAAGGCCGGACGTCCATGGATCGTCAGACGTCCGTAGATTCGGCTCTGTATGCAGGTCGTCCGGTCGTCCGGTGGCCCGGTCTTCCGTGAGTTTCCATTCGGGTGCCCAGCTGCCGGACGTCCGGATGGCGTCGGTCGTCCGTGGCCTGGGAGTCATTGGACGTCCGGACTTGGTCGGTCGTCCGACGCCTGTAGCTTCAGCAGCTTTTCTTCTCCATCACGCTTGGGGTCCTCGTCGTCTTGGCTCTTGCAAGTAGCTGTTCCTTGGCTCGTTCCCAAGTACCTGATTACACATAGAGTTTCCGAATGAGGTAGTAGCCATGTCTCATGATTAGGAAGAGGGAGTTCGGAGAGGAGCGAGTTCACATTATCTTCAATAGCTTTAGCCCGAGCTCGAGTCATGGGTCCACGTGGTGTTGAGGAAGATGTAGGTGCGTCCATGGGGATGAGTGAGGGATGCTCCGCATCATCTCCCCCCCTTGAGAGAGATCCGACCTCGGATCAAAAGCTTCATCTCCATGGTATGGTGCGAGGTCCTTGACGTTGAAGATGTCGCTCACATTGTACTTGTCTCGAGGTAGGTCGATCTTGTAGGCGTTGTCGTTGTTCAACTTAGATTGACCTTTTAAGTACTTAAGCGTTTCATGATCGGTATGGATGACAAACTCATGCGGTCTAAGGTAATGTTCCCAAACATGTAGCACACGCACTAAAGCATACAATTCTTTGTCATAGATGGGATAGTTAAGTTGAGCACCGGATAATTTTTCACTAAAATATGCAATGGCTCGTTTTTCTTGCATCAAAACTCCGCCAATTCTGGTATGAACCTCAAAAGTTTTGTCAAAATTAGGCAAAGCAAGAATCGGAGCATGAGTAAGCAAAGACTTGAGCTCATCAAAAGCGGTGGATTGCAAAGTTCCCCAAACAAAAGGAGTATTCTTCTTACTCAAAGCATGCAAAGGAGCGGCAATTGTGCTAAAATCTTTCACAAAGCGATAAAAACTTCATAAGACCAAGAAAGCTACGCACTTGTTGCAAATTGGTGGGTTGGGGCCAAGTTTTAATTGCTTCAATTTTAGATTCATCAACATGGACACCCTTTGAGGATACAACAGAACCCAACAAAACCACTTTGTCAACACCAAATGTGCATTTTTTCATGTTTACATAAAGACTTTCCTTTCGAAGGGTTTGCAAAACAGTCCTAACATGATCAAGATACTCTTTCATGGTTTTGCTAAACACAAGAATATCGTCGAAGTAAACCACAACAAATACTCCAATATAAGGCCGAAGGACATAATGCATGAGACGCACAAAAGTACCGGGAGCTTCCGATAAACCCATAGGCATGACTAACCACTCATATAAACCAAATTTGGTTTTGAAAGCAGTTTTCCATTCATCACCCTCTTGTATGCGGATTTGATAATAGCCACTTTTAAGATCAATTTTTGAGAAAAAGTTGGCTCCACTAAGTTCATCAAGCATATCATCTAAGCGAGGAATGGGATGCCTATAGCGAACGGTAATTGCATTTATAGGTCTAAAATCGGAACACAAGCGGAAACTTCCATCGGGCTTAGGCACAAGTATAACGGGAACGACACACGGGCTTAGGCTTCCACATACATGACCGTTGTCGATGAGTTGTTGTACTTGCCGTTGAATCTCCTTGGTTTCTTCGGGATTGACTCGGTATGGAGCTTTGTTTGGGAGAGGTGCTCCGGGGATGAGGTCGATTCGATGCTCAATGCCTCGAAGAGGAGGTAGACCCGAGGTAGCTCAATGAGGAAAACATGTTGGAATTCCTGCAAAAGAGATTTAAACACTAAAGGTAGCTCATGAGAGGTGTTAGTTGTTGGCTCTCCATCCTTGCACACAAGGACAAAGTGCATCACACTAGATGGGTTCTCACACACTTCTCTCATCTCACTTTTGGTGGCAAATAGGATGAGGTTTTTCTCTCTAGGCGAAGAGGCGCTCAAGTTTGGCTTGTGGCTCTCACTCACTTTTTGGTGGATCACTTTCTCACTCTTGTCTCTATGATGGGTGGCTTGCTTGTCGGCTATCACTTGACTAGGAGACATAGGTTGTAGCACATATTCCTTCCCTTTCATCTTGAAGCTATAGTGATTGGTGCGCCCGTTGTGGGATACACCACGGTCGAATTGCCATGGTCGACCAAGAAGGAGGTGGCAAACCGTCATTGGGACCACATCACATTCCAAAGTGTCCTCATATGCACCAATTTTGAAGGATACTTGGACCGTATGTTCAACTCGTATAGTGCCGGAGTCACTTAGCCATTGAACCTTGTAGGGATTCGGTGCTTCCTCTTGACCAATTGAAGCTTGGAGCATAGTTCTTCACTTGCCAAGTTGTGACAACTACCTCCATCGATAATGACCTTGACGGACCTTCCGTTGATGCGGCCTTTGTGTGGAAGATGTGGCATCTTTGGTCGCCTTCTTGTTGATGTTGAAGAGTCAAGACCTTGGAGACAACGAGAGCGGGCTCGAATCCTCATCACAAAAGACTTGATCATCTTCATCTTTGTTCACTCGCGGTGCATGGCCACTTGCTCAAGAGCTTCCATCTCCTCATCACTCATTGAGTCATAGGTGCCGTCGTCGTTGAGGATCATGGTGCGCTTGTTGGTGCATTCGTAGGACTTGTGGCCTCGGCCGCCGCAAGTGAAACACTTGAAGGAGCTTGTCTTGATGGTCTCATCGGTCGGAGTAGATGACGAAGCACGCGGCTTGAAGTTTCTTGTAGTAGGAGGAGGGCGACTTGAACTTGTCGAATTTTTCTTGTAACTCGACTTGTCGTCGTTGTTTGTAGAAGGTTTGGTTGATGTAGATGTTGGAGGAGGTGTTGAAGCTTGGTTGTTGGAGAAGACGTAGGTCTTGGACGAGTACTTGGCGTACTTGAAGTCATCTTGCACTTGACGTTCCGCCTTTGTAGCTTGATGCACGAGCTCAATGAGGGTGGAGTATGGTTGGAAGTCGGCGATCTTCTTGATGAGATGATTGAGTCCATTCAAGAAACATGCCATAGTTTGCTCATCATCTTCCTTCACATTGGCTCGAATCATGGCTATCTCCATTTCCTTGTAGTATTCTTCAACACTCTTTGTTCCTTGCTTGAGGAGTTGGAGTTTCTTGAAGAGGTCGCAGTTGTAGTAGGTTGGCACAAAACGTGCTCTCATGACATCTTTCATTTGAGCCCAAGTGGTGATTGGAGGTTCACCTCTTGCTTGTCGCCTCTCAAGGATTTGTTCCCACCATATGAGCACATAGTCTTGGAACTCAAGTGATGCCATAGCGATCTTCTTCTCTTCCTCATAGTTGTGCAAACGAAAGATTTTGTCGACCTTCAATGCCCATGAAAGATATTCTTCGGGGTCATTGCTTCCATTGAACTTGGGCATGGTGAATTTGAGCTTTCCATATCGTTGCTCTTCATTTTGTTGTGGTCGAGGATGATGACGTCCATGTCGTTGAGGATTAACAATCTCATGTTGCTCTTGGCGAGGAGGGTCGCTTTTCCTCATGTTGCTCTTGTCTTGGTGGATTTCCATTGTCTTCATGCGCTTGATGAACTTGAGGTTCTTGGTGAGCATGTGGTGGAGCTTGTCGAACTTGTTGTGGGGCTTGTCGATGCACCCGTGCTTGGTAGAGCCTTTCTTGGACTTCCTCATGGAGCGCTTCTTGATATTCACGAGCTTGGCGTCCTCGGTCGGCAACGGCTCGACTTGAGTCGCGAAGTGCACGTTGTGCCTCAAGTGCTTGAGCTTCCCGTAGTTGTTGTTCTCGATGTTGCGCCTCGATGTCTTGTGCATCTTGATGTTGTCGCGCTCGCTCTTCTTGTTCTTGTTGTCGTTGGCGCTGTTGCGTTTTGTGCTTGCGCAAATGTAGCTTGGTTTTGACGATGTCAATGCTCTTGAGAGTCGGTGCCGTGTAGAGGATTGCGGTTTGCTTGACAGTCTTGACGCGCGGCACGACGTAGAGTGTTCGAAGTAGGTGTACTTGAGTCGTAGAAGGTGTCGTCAGAGTGTCGACTCGAGCGGCTCCGTCTTAAGGATGAAGAAGTGGAATGATGCCGGTTCCTCATCAAGGCGCGGATCTCGTCCATTCTTGCATCATTCTCTTGCTTGTGAGCGTCGAAGTTGTTGTCTAAGTAGTCTCTTGTACGTTGCTCGGAGAGTCGCAAGTCGGTGGCGAGGTTGTCGATGCGGTCGCTCATTGCTTGTTGCTCTTGGTGCAACGCTCGTTGTGCACCAAAGAGGTGGCTCTTGGTGATGTATGAGGACATGTCGTCATCTTGCTCGATGAAGAGTGGGTTTGTAGAAGTACTTGGCCTATCCATCATTCCAAGCAAAAATATGTGAGTGGTAGAAGGAGAAGAACTTATACCAATGTACCTTTGATCGATGTTGATGATGAATCAAGATCACTCAAATGCGGACAATGAAATAGCACTATTGGTACCAATCCTTGTCGGTTCTCACACCTACACAAATAATAGCTTATGGTGGAGCTTGGTGAGGATGGTCGCACAAAATTTGATGCAATTGTAAGTGAGCGTCAATAATGTTGGAAAAGGTTCACAAATTTTCAAATGCAACAAGTAGACCAAGCAAATAATGGTACACGGAAACACACATCAAAATAGATAAGTGGGATTGTGCAAACCAAAAGTGAGCCAAAATGTGGAATCCACGAAAATGCTCTTGTTGCACAATACTAGAGAGACGCTAGCATGATTGCACAATAGGCGGATACGGTACTTGTGCACAACCTATTAGGCAAAAATGCAACTATCTCTATCCCACGTATGCTATATGTATGGTATTTCGGTGCTATGATCCAAGATGATATAATATGACAATCTTAATGTGGTATGATGCTCTTTGCTTAAAAGCTTAGGTGGCTCTTTCACTTTTGAGCTCTTTTCTCATGCAAAACTTCACGAACCAAGATAGCAATTGTGTATGCTATGACAACTTTGTGACACACAAATGGATCCCAAGATATGCACCACGGTGGTATGGTATGTATGCTATGGAGTATGATCACTAATGTGCACAAGTCACATTGCCGGCAATACTCAACGACTAGTCTCGATGGGTAAGCTACGCAAAAGTAAGGCCATGTGGGTATCAATGCAATTGCAAGGTATGAAAAAGATGTCGACGATGTTACCGTCCTTGGCGATGATGTGACCCTTGCGAAGATGAGCCGAGGTGATGATGAAGTCGAACCGTACCTAGATAGCCGAAACACAATAGGACACGAGAACCACAACTCAAAATCTCAAGGACCAAAATGTGGCAAAATCATCATAGGATGTATTGGGGAGGATGGTGGTGTATGTGGTTTTGGAAGATGTGGTGGAAGGTGGGGTGGTGGTGGTGGTTAAACTGAAGAATTTCAGTTTCGTCAGGGTTTCCCGGATGTCCGGTTTTTCCGGTCGTCCGGCCGTCGGAAGTCCGGCAGGGTCCGGTCATCGTAAATTTGAATCGGGACAGGGGTTTCGGTCGTCCGAAAAGGTTAGACGTCCGGTGGTCGGGGTCAACGCAGGTTGGGCCGGGGCGATTTTGAGGTGGAAGAAGATGGTGAGGTCAAAATTGAGTGGATTGATGGATAGAAAAGGGTGGGGAGGATGGGAAAAGCTAGATCCACACATAGCAACTCAAATCCATGGACCAAATCCAACAAAATCTCAACTCACCAATATATCACAAACACAAATTTGGGGCTATTTTTTGGGGGGGGGGGGAATTTTCGGATTTAGGAGAAAAACAACAAAATCAAGCTAGAAAACACGGGGCAGGGGCTCCAAAAACGTGATCAACGTGGCTCATGATACCAAGATGATGTAGGGCGGAGCCCTAGTCGGAGATCTTTCACGTTTGGAGGGGGATCCTACGGGGAGAACACGCATTTAACGAGCCGGAAGAACACAAGGAAAAACACACAAGAGAAACACTAAACCGACAAGTCTTGATCACACAAGGGCTAGATCACCGAACACATAAGGTAGCACAAGATTCAAAATCAACAAAGGAAAGATACACGAGTAGCCGGTCTTCTCCGTGAGGAGGTCTTGATGGGGGTCCACACTAGAAGGGGGTCTTGAATCCTCTTGGAAGGATCTTCTCCGAGGAGGCGCGATCTCCGAGGAGAAGGTAACCAAGTGGATGAGCAAAGCTCTCACACAAATATGAGCTAATCCTTTGCCAACCCTAACTAGGAGGAGGACGAGGTCTATTTATAGTCTTAGTGCAAATGGGGGCGAAGTGAAGGGGTACAAGGGCTCCAGCCATGGGCGCGCGATCACTCAGGGGCGGACGTCCGGAAGGCGTCGGACGTCCGGAGGCTCAGACGGTCCTGGACGTCCGGCAGGCTCGGATGTCCATAGATTCGGCTTCGGACTTCGGGTCGTCGATCGTCCGGAGAGGGCGGTCGTCCGAGCTTCAGGAAGGCCGGACGTCCAGATTCGGCTCTGAATGCAGGTCGTCCGGTCGTCCGGTAACCCGGTCTTCCGTAAGTTTCCATTCGGGTGCCCAGCTGCCGGACGCCCGGAGGGCGTCGGTCGTTTGTGGCCTGGGAGTCGTCGGACGTCTGGACTTGGTCGGTCGTCCGACGCCTGTAGCTTCAGCAGGTTTTCTTCTCCATCACGCTTGGGGTCCTCATCGTCTTGGCTCTTGCAACTAGCTGTTCCTTGTCTCGTTCCCAAGTACCTGATTACACATAGAGTTTCCGAATGAGGTAGTAGCCATGTCTCATGATTAGGAAGAGGGAGTTTGGAGAGGAGCGAGTTCACCTTATCTTCAATAGCTTTAGCTCGAGCTCGAGTCATGGGTCCACGTGGTGTTGAGGAAGATGTTGGTGCGTCCATGGGGATGAGTGAGGGATGCTCCGCATCAGACTAGATCGATATTCTTGCCATGGGAAGAGGTCCTTTGTGATGGGTTCGATCTTACGGTGCTCGATCCCAGTGATAGAAGGGGAAAGGACATGTATGTATCGTTGCTATTAAGCATAACAAGATGGGGTCTATTCCTATATGAGAAGATCTTGTCTACATCATGTTATCGTTCTTATTGCATTACTCCGTTTCTCCATGAACTTAATACACTAGATGCATACTGGATAGCGGTCGATGTGTGGAGTAATAGTAGTATATGCAGGCAGGAGTCGGTCTACTAATCTTGGACGTGATGCCTATATAATGATCATTGCCTGGATATCGTCATAATTATTTGAAGTTCTATCAATTTCCCAATAGTATTTTTTACCCGTCGTATGTTATTTTATTCAAGAGAAGCCACTAATGAAATCTACGGTCTTCGGGTCTCTTCTTTATCATATTTGCCTTCGAGATCTATTTTTATTTGCTTTTATTTTCAGACCTATTAATCCAAAACACAAAAATACCTTGCGGCAATCTATTGTTATTTGCCTGGATGTTAATCATGGACAGGCTCAATACCAAGGATATGGTGGAAAGAAGACATTGGCATCTGGATGATGGGGTTAACTGCCTTCTTTGTCCCTTGAGGACTAGAGAGACCAGAAATCACCTGTTTTCTGAATGCAACTTCAGTGTGAGAATATGGAACTATCTGCAAATTGCATGTTCACCTGGGGATGACATGTCTGCTATTGTTATGGAAGCTAAGCAGGATTTTGCACAACCTTTTTTTTACTGAAGTTGTTTTTATTGCTTGCTGGAACATTTGGATAATCAGGAATGCAAGAGTGTTCAGGCATGAGAGGCAGAGTTTCAATAAATGGAGAACTGCATTTATCCATGATATTACACTCATGCAGCATAGAGTCAAGGCTAGATACAAGGAGGACCTGCTAAAGTGGATTTCCTCCTGCACAATGAAAATCAAAGTGTTTGCCTGGATGTTAATCATCGACAGGCTCAATACCAAGGATATGGTGGAAAGAAGACATTGGCATCTGGATGATGGGGTTAACTGCCTTCTTTGTCCCCTAAGGACTAGAGAGACCAGAAATCACCTGTTTTTTGAATGCAACTTCAGTGTGAGAATATGGAACTATCTACAAATTGCATGGTCACCTGGGGATGACATGTATGCTATTGTTATGCAAGCTAAGCAGGATTTTGCACAACCTTTTTTTTACTGAAGTTGTTTTCGTTGCTTGCTGGAACATTTGGATAATCAGGAATGCAAGAGTGTTCAGGCATGAGAGGCAGAGTTTCAATAAATGGAGAAGTGCATTTATCCATGATATTACACTCATGCAAAGCATGAGTCAAGGCTAGATACAAGGAGGACCTGCTAAAGTGGATTTCCTTTCTACCCCATGAGGTTTTGGTATTCTTAGTAGTTTAGTTTCCTTTCTTTTTCCTTTCTGTTTTGATTACCCCTTGTAATCTTTGTACATTGTATTCATCTCTTTTGAATAAAAGTTAAATGCTGTGGGGGGTTTTCCCTACAGTCACCAGTCAAATTTTTTTTGTTATTTATTTTATCTCGCGTTCCCGCGAGATCTATTTATCCAATCTACTACAATTTTACCTAACTTTTTACCCGTGAGGGATTGGCAACCCCTCTTTTACGTTGGGTTGAAAGTATTTGTTCTTTGTGTGCAGGTACCGTTCATGTAGTGTTGCGTGGTTCTCCTACTGGTTTGATAACCTTGGTCTCATCACTGAGGGAAATGCCTACCGTAGCTGTGCTGCATCATCCCTTCCTCTTTGGGGAATACCGACGTAGTTCAAGCCGCATCACCCAACCCAGGTTTCTTTTCTTAGGATATCTGCGACCCACAACATGCTTATGGGGATCCAACAGGTGTATCATTTTTAGTGTGTTTCTTTAAGTCCGAGTGTGGTTTTTTGTAGGTTGCTGTTGTCGGATTTCGGGTTCCGGCAGACCCTTGAGGTTTGAACACTGGGGTGCGCGCGGAGATCCAACCCTCCACCGTCTCGTACCTCGCCGAATCACTGGGACCTAAACTACTAAACAGAACAGCACAAGAGACACAAGATTTATACTGGTTCAGGCCACCATTGTGGTGTAATACCCTACTCCAAAGGTGTGGTGTGGTGGATTGCCTCTTGGGCCGATGAGGAACAATACAAGGAAGAACAACCTCGCGAGGGTCTGTTCTTGGCGGGTGCGATGAACTGCTAGGTGGTGCTCAGTCGCTCTAGCTACTAGTTTCTTGATGAGGATTCCCCCTCCTCCGCCCTGGGGGTGGCTACTCCTATTTATAGGCGAAGGCCCTGGGCCTCTTCCCAAATATTGAGCGGGAAGGGCGCCAACAATTGGCCATTTGAAGGAACAATGGGTACACTTATCCCGACTAAAGTTGGTCCTCGCCGCCAAAGGCTCTGGTGATGGCCTTTGCTTGGGCTCCACGATGACTCCCTTCCAGCCGTTGGGCTGGTCTTGGTCTTGTTGCACCGAAACGGATGCCTTTGCTTGATGCTCTCGCCTGCGTTTGCTCCCTTTGAACCAAAGAGGAAAGGAGGACAATGCGCGGGCTGGCGCCCGACTGGCGCCCTCGGTCGTCATGGCTTGCGTCATGGGCACCTCGCGAGGTACCCTGCCTTGAACTCTCCGCCTCCTCATGAGCCCGGCTCGACGAGGCCGTGCTCGAGGAAGCTCCTTGTCGCCCGCCTCATGAGGCTTGGCCCCTCGCGAGGGTCTTGAGCTATGCGTTGATGAAGATGGGCCGTCTTTGGGCCTCCTTCGAGCCACGCATGCAGCCGCAGTGAGCAAGTCTGGGACCCCGTTCCTTAACGCCGACAGTTGTAACATCCCAAATTTTCAATTTGGAATGTTATACATTAGATCATCAATGCATATCATATTTTATTTGCTTTGGGTTTTGATCCTAGAAATTCTACGCAACTCAATGACCCACGGAGAGAGTTGGGGATTTCGTTATTTTAGTATTTAAGTTTTCTCAAATTTTGAGAATAGGATCATTTGATTTTAATGATTTTATCATCAATTATTTCTATTACAAAAATATGAGAGAGGGAATAAAATGACTTTCCTAAAATAAAGAATAATAAAATAAAATAAGATTTTATTTTGAGGTTTTTCGCCATTTTATTTGAATTTAGGAAAAATATGAGTTTTTTCAAAATTGCATTTAGGCCCCAAATAAATGTTGATCTAGTCCGGCTTGATTTTAGAAGCCGGGGAAAATTTATTTCGGTATTTTTGGAGTCCGTTTAGTATTTCTTTTATTCGTTTTTCTGCGCGGAATTATTTTTCTAAAAAAAACGAACCGACTTGAGCCGTCAGACAGAGTGGGACACCGTGAGGGGCAGCCTTTAAATAGCGCCTTGAGCCCATGACCCCACCCCATTGACCCGCCGCCCGCCAAACCCTAACCGCCGCCTCGAGCCTCAGCGCCGCCGCCGCCGCCCGCGCCGCCGCCACCGCCGCCCGAGGTTGCCTCGTTTTCCGCGCCGCCGGTTTTCTCGAAAAACCGTTTGGTTTTCCGTCGTTTTTTTGCCGGTTTATTTAGTTTCCGTTTTTTTATTAGATCGGTTTTTTTCGGTTCGGTGAAATAGCGAGCGTTCGCTTGTTTGTTCATTTTAACGAACGTGTTCGTCGTTTAGATCTAGTTAACGAACGTTCGTTCGTTAACCTGTTCATCGTTTTTCTTTTTCTCGGATTTAATCCACGATTTTTCTGATCACGATTTCTGATCCGATTTTTGTTTTAGTATAACTTTTCGCTCGTTTATCGGAATCAGGCGATTCAAGCGCCTGGAGTTTCGCCTCGAAACCCTCTTTCCGAATAACCAACTTAAACAAGTTTTTGTTTCTGTAAAATTTGACTTAGATCCAGATTAGTTAAACGAAGCTGTTTACTTTTGCCGTTTGACTTTCGTTGCTTCGTTTGATTTGATTCTTTTTGCAAACCGGAGTTCTTAAGTTGAACTTTCTGGTTAGATCTTTTATTTGAGATTTACCTGTGCATTAGATGAGTACTTATTGTATGCTTGTTGTTTGTTTACGATAGAGTACCCGGAGTGCGCCGCTTGTTATTTCGAGTCTCTAGGTCTCGCGGATCATCGACAACAAGGCAAGTAACACTTTGATCATACCTTTTCCAATACCCAGTTTTTATTGCATTAGATCAATCCTCAAACATTGCATTATTAGGATCAAATTAAATTGTGGGATGGGAAGCAGATGAGGTAGTACCTATTACCTGTTTTATTATCAAACCCTTGGGAGTTACTTCTACGTTTGCTTATTTTGCCATGCTATGCACGTAGACGTGGTTTGGGTGAGTGATTTTCCATGACAGATGTGAGATTGTTAATTACTGGTTTATTTAAGGTGGCAACTTTAGTACACATCTGGGTGGATTGAGGCACTGGTTATTCAGGACTTGCCTGTTTTTTGGACCGCCACCCAGCCCAAAGGGATCATGAGATTATTCAAACTAGAAACTTCCGTGTGCAGCCACAAGCCATTATGGGCTCTGGCATAGTTGATTAAGTTGTGCGAACTCTTACGGGTAGACTAGCGGACGTAGGGGAAAGTAGGTGTACCGGTCTACCCTTCGTAAGGTGCTAGCGCTTACGAAAGACTGTGTCTCGGTCATCCGCTTTCTCAAACATCATGTAGTGCGAGAAATCCAACGGAGGCGATCGAGTCTTGTGGGGAAAAGTGCGCAAAACCTCCATGAGTGTATAAACTAATCATGGTTAGCCGTGTCCCCGGTTATGGACGTTTTGAGTATCTAGTACTTGGATATCATGTGAATCTCATCATGTTACTTAAATTAATTTTGTTGGGTTTTAATGATGATTATTTTAATTGGGATTGAGGATGTTGTCAACCATTCTCAATGTTTAACAACCACCATGATAGTTAAATAAATTTATTCCTTTGTAGTAGTGAAAAATTGGCTTTTCGCAAAACTGTAACCATAGAGCTTTCCACCAGCCATATATGCATGTAGTATAGGATTACTCTTTCATTACTCTCTATGTGTTACATTGCCAGCATATTCCATGTACTGACCCGTTTTCAGGCTGCAACTTTTCATGTTGCAGACTTTTCAGACGACGAGTAAGGTGCTTTTAGGTCGTGATTCTATACTCAGTGATGCCGTTGGAGTTGATGGACTCGCTTATCTCCAAGTCTTCCGCTGTTATCGTTATTAGATGACCTTAAGCCATATTTATTTTGCTAAGTTCTCTTTTGAGACATTCGATGTAATAAGTGTGTGATTGCTACTCTGTTATAAACCCTTCAAGTACTGTGTGGTGTCTGCATTACTGATCCAGGGATGGCACCTGAGCACAGAGATCAGACTGTTTTAGGTCTGGTCTATACAAATATGGTATCAGAGCACACGCTGACTGTAGGACACGGCCACTAAGCTAAAGCCCTAGATCACTACTCTTTCTTCTCATCTCTAACTCCTCATCTTTTCTATTCTTTTAGGATGGCGGATGCAAGGAACAAGTTCACACAACCGGATGAAGATACACCCTTTGGATATCACTTGAAGGAAGTCACTAGATACCTGAACATAGGAATACCAAGCTTCACCGGTACTTTCAACGCCAATACCCAAAGAGGAGCGCTGGATGATTCAAGTTCAAATTCCAGGAAGGACATTTGCACCAGTCACGGAGCCCATAGAGTTTACCTTTGATGCACCAACTTGGAGTCTAGGAAAGAGCATGGCAGCCCACATCGCCATGGGGTGAATTGGAAAAGTTTACCACAATGATCTCAAGAATACTATCTACCAGATCTGTGGGCGCCGAGATGAGAAATGGGAGATGATCAGCACCAGAAGGGACAGATCAATCGCAGCTTACATTCAGGAATTAAACCAACACATTAGACGCCAGGAGAACCAGATGTGCGCAGGTATGGAGGATCTACAGAAGGCCATGACCAAGATCAAGGAGCTAGAAGAAGAACTCAAGGCTACACGTGAAGACTACATGGAGGAGATCGTCGCTCTAGTGAGATGTAACGGCGACCTTAAGGAGAAGATTGGAGTATTCATGGGAGGTTCAGCACCCAAAAGAAAAGATGGCGATTCCACTTGCCCGGATAATTATATCATCATCGACGACACCGACTCGGACCCCGACGATAGTGATGATGACTATGTTGATGAAGCTGGAGCGGATATCATGGAATCTTCATCCGAGCAGTTTTTCTAGATTGACCACCATAACAGTAGTAGTGTTCCACCATGTACATAGCATAGTCCACGCACTTTTGCGATAGTTCTAGACCGTTTGTATGCTTTTGCTTGATTGAATGAAGTGATATTGTGTGTTTTGTCTCATGTGCATTGGGTAGTGTTTTCTCTTTAGACCCCATTCTATTCTTAACTCTCGTATTTTCAGCAAACCCTCAGATGCCTCCAAGACGTGACAATGGATTTGCTTTCCCACCGGAGCTCACTCAGTTGATCCAGCAGCAGAATGCGTTGATGCAGTTGCTAGTCCAGAATCAGAACAACAACAACAACAACAACAACAACAACAACAACAACCCCCCACCACCACCACCTGTTGATCATTTAACCCGTTTTCTTAGGCTGAATCCGTCGGTGTTTTCCAGTAACACCGAGCCAATAGTGGCAGATGATTGGCTCCGTAAGATAGGGAGGGAGTTGACCACTGCAGGATGTACAGAAGGAGAAAAGGTGAAATTTGCCGCACATCAGCTTGAAGGACCCGCAGCAGCATGGTGGGAGAATTTTACTGACCACTTACCACATGTGAGACCTTTGTCACATGGGATCATTTCAGCAAGCTTTCCGTACTGCCCATGTTTCAGCAGGAGCTATGGCCATGAAGAAGCGTGAGTTTCGCAACTTGCGCCAAGGAGGACGGACAGTTGGCCAGTATGTGGATGACTTTAGTAAGTTAGCACGTTATGCCCCAGATGGCGTTGCTACGGATGCTGCTAAACAGGAGAAGTTTCTAGAAGGACTGAACGGCGAGCTGAGTATGCAGTTGATGGTAGCAAGCTTCAATAACTACCAGGAGTTGGTAGATCGTGCTCTTATGATTGAAGGGAAGCAGCAGTAGATTGAAAACCGCAAGAGGAAGTATGGACAGGGGAAGTACAATTCTGGAACTCAGCAGAAGCCCCATTTACCCCCTAAACCGGGAGCTCATTTTCAACATACCCATGGAGGAGGTAGTTCACACAACCATAATGGCCCCAAAAATGGTAATGTGAATGGAGGAAGCAACGGCCAGAACCGTACCAACCCATCAACCCCAGCCAAGAAAGACCTGAGCCAAATCACTTGCTTTAAGTGCAATAAGACTGGGCATTATGCAAATGAATGTTCTGAAGGTCAGAATGGAAATGGAAGCTCTGGAAAGAAGCCAAACCCTTTCAACAGGGGACAGGTGAACCACGTTAGCGTAGAGGAGGTTGAAGCTCAGCCTGATGCAGTAATAGGTAAGTTTTTGGTTAAGTCATTTACTGCACTCATTCTTTTTGATACTGGTGCATCGCATTCATACATATCAAGGGGATTTGTGGATAAGTATAGCCTGCCCA
The DNA here is from genome assembly GCA_021605145.1 of Aegilops bicornis. Taxonomy (NCBI): domain Eukaryota; kingdom Viridiplantae; phylum Streptophyta; class Magnoliopsida; order Poales; family Poaceae; genus Aegilops; species Aegilops bicornis. The sequence goes on from CM038670.1 coordinate 379,761,129, forward strand.
CTAGGATTCTTAAAACACCTATGCTAGTAAGTTCACCAGGAGCGGAGTATATGGCGACCAAGGATGTTTTCAAGTGCCATTAAGTATAGGAAGGCATATTTTCCCAACGGATTTAATTATTCTGGAATCCCAAGGATTGGATGTAATTCTTGGTATGGATTGGCTGCCGATGTATGGAGGAAACATCGATTGCGCCAGTAAGACAATTTTGCTTACGACACCAGAAGGAAGAAGGATCAAGTATGTATCCCGGCATGTGCCATATAGGATGCAAGTAAATTCCTTATCAGGAGTTGTGCAGCAGGAAGTACCCGGTGGTAAAGGATTTCGACGTATTTCGGAAGAGTTGCCAGGCATGCCACCGGATCGGGATATTGAGTTTTTGATTGAGCTTTTGCCAGGCACAGGGCCAATATCGAAGAGACCATACAGGATGCCCGCAAAGGATTTGGTGGAGATTAAGAAGCAGATTAAGGAATTATTGGATAAAGGTTACATTCGCCCAAGTTCTTTGCCTTGGGGATCACCTGTACTTCTGGTGGAAAAGAAGGATGGATCGTTAAGGATGGTTGTTGATTATCGTGGATTGAATGAAGTAACGATCAAGAACAAGTACCCACTACCCATGGTCAATGATCTGTTTGATCGGTTGCAAGGAGCTAAAGTGTTTTCCAAGATCGATTTGCGATCAGGATACCATCAGTTGAAGATTCGAGAGCAGGATATACCCAAGACAGCATTCACCACAAGATATGGACTGTATGAGTATACCGTTATGTCATTTGGTCTGACTAACGCACCTGCCTATTTTGTAAACATGATGAACAAAGTGTTTATGGAGTTTTTGGATAAGTTCGTCGTAGTGTTCATTGATGATATATTGGTTTACTCGAAGAATGATGAGGAACATAAGGAACATTTGCGATTGGTACTGGAGAAGCTCAGAGAACATCATTTATATGCCAAGTTCAGCAAATGTGAGTTTTGGTTGAAGGAAGTAGGGTTCCTCGGACACGTTATATCTAGAGAAGGAATAGCGGTTGACCCCACAAAGGTTATCACTGTGACAAATTGGGAAGCACCAACAACAGTTGGAGAGATCCGGAGTTTCCTTGGACTGGCAGGATACTACCGGAGATTTATTGAGAACTTCTCAAAGATTGCAAAGCCTATGACGTAGTTGCTGAAGAAAGATACCAAGTTCATATGGACTGAAGAGTGTGAGGCTAGTTTCCAGGAGTTGAAGAAACGTTTGGTTACACCTCACCAGTGTTGATTTTGCCAGACCAGACTAAAGATTATGAGGTGTATTGCGATGCTTCACGTCGAGGACTTGGAGCAGTGCTCATGCAGGAGGGAAGAGTTGTTTCGTATGCTTCACGACAACTGAAACCTCACGAATTAAATTATGCCATGCATGATTTGGAGTTAGCAGCCGTAGTGCATGCATGGAAAACATGGAGGCATTTCCTCATTGGAAATCATTGTGAGGTGTATACGGATCACAAGAGTTTGAAGTACATTTAGGAGATGGTTGGAGCTCATCAAGGATTATGATATGCGATTGCATTATCATCCCGGAAAGGCTAATGTAGTAGCTGACGCATTGAGCCGTAAGAGCCATGTCAATACACTAATGACGGGAGAAATACCAAAGGAGTTAGCCGAGGATCTTTGTGAACTATGGCTGGAAATAGTTCCGAGAGGCTATGTAGCAGCATTGGAGATTCAGTCAACCCTAATGGATAGAATCACAGAAGCTTAGAAGACTGACAAAGAGATTGCCTCTATAAAGGAGAAAATGAGCGAAGGAAAAGCTAAGGGATTTCATGAGGATGAGCATGACACCCTATGGTTTGAAGACCGTGTTTATGAGCCCAAAGACCCGGAGACCAGGAAGTTGATTTTGCAAGAGGCACATGATTCACCATATTCGATTCACCCAGGAAATACCAAGATGTATTTGGATTTGAAGAATACTTTCTGGTGGACCGGAATGAAGAAAGATATTGCAGAATATGTAGCAGTTTGTGATGTATGTCGAGAGTAAAGGCAGAGCATCGAAGCCCAGGATTGTTCTGACCATTGCCGATACCGAATGGAAGTGGGATAAACTAGGCATGGATTTTATCACGGGATTACCGGGACTCGTTCCGCTATGACTCAATTTGGGTTGTAGTGGATCGGTTGTGAAGGTAGCTCATTTCATCGATGAAGACCACTTACACGGTGCTAAGTTGGCGAAGATATACATGACCAGGATTGTATGTTTACATGGAGTTCCAAGGAGTATCAGATCGATAGAGGAACCCAATTCACCTCAAAGTTACGGAATCGGTTGCATGAAACTTTGGGTACCGGCTGGAGTTTAGTACGACTTTCCATCCGCAGCAGATGGATGCACCGAGAGTCAATCAGATTTTGGAGGATATCTTTGAGAGCTTGTGCACTAGATTATGGATCTAGTTGGGACAACAATTTGCCATATGCGGAATTCTCTTACAACAACAATTATCAATCCAGTTTAAAGATGGCCCCTTTCGAAGCCTTGTACGGAAGGAGGTGCAGGACCCCGTTGTTGTGGGATGAAGTTGGAGACCGCCAGTTGTTTGAACCAGATTTGATTAAAGGAGTCTGAACGGAAAGTGAAGTTTATTCGCGATAGGCTCAAGGTAGCCCAGTCCAGGCAGAAGAGTTATGCGGATTCAAAACGCAAGGAGACAGTTTACGAAGTCGGAGACCGAGTTTATCTTGAGTATCTCCACTACAAGGAATTAAGCGTTTTGGAGTTAAGTGAAAGTTAGCACCATGTTTTGTAGGACCATATCGTGTTTTGGAACGTATGGGAGAAGTGGCCTACAAGTTGGAATTGCCCGAAGGATTGTCAGGAGTTCATGATGTATTCCACGTTTCCCAGTTAAAGAAGTGCCATGCGGAGATGGCTGAAATACCACTAAGGGATACAGTGCCATTGGAAGCGATTCAGTTGAATAACGATTTAACCTATGAGGAGAAACCAGTTAAGATTCTCGAGGTTGCCAGTCGAGTTATCCACAACAAGGTTATTAAGTTTTGCAAAGTTCAGTGGAACCACCACACCGAAGATGAAGCCACCTGGGAGCGAGAGGAAAATTTGCTAAAGGACCACCCTCACCTATTTTCTAGTAACCCGAATCTCGAGGGCGAGATTCATCTTAAGGGGGTAGGTTTGTAACATCCCAAATTTTCAATTTGGAATGTTATACATTAGATCATCAATGCATATCATATTTTGTTTGCTTTGGGTTTTGATCCTAGAAATTCTACGCAACTCTAGGACCCACGGAGAGAGTTGGGGATTTCGTTATTTTCATATTTGAGTTTTTCTAAAATTTTGAGAATAGGTTCATTTGATTTTAATTATTTTATCATCAATTATTTCTATTACAAAAATATGAGAGAGGGAATAAAATGACTTTCCCAAAATAAAGAAATATTGAGGATTTAATAATAAAATCAAATAAGATTTTATTTTGAGGTTTTTCGCCATTTTATTTGAATTTAGGAAAAATATGCGTTTTTCAAAATTGCATTTAGGCCCCAAATAAATGTTGATCTAGTCCGGCTTGATTTTAGAAGCCGGGGAAAATTTATTTCGGGATTTTTGGAGTCCGTTTAGTATTTCTTTTGTTCGTTTTTCTGCGCGGAATTAATTTTTTTTTTAAAACGAACCGACTTCGGGCCGTACCCGAGCGGGAAACCGCCCGGGGGCAGCCTTTAAATAGCGCCGCCCGAGCCCCACCCTTGACCCTGACCCGCCACCCGATCCTTGCCGCCGCCTCGCCCGCGCCATGCGCCGCTTTCGCCGCCGCATGCCCGCGCCGCGCCGCCGCCCGCCGCCACGCCGCCGCCCGCCGCCCGACTTCGCCGCCGCCCTTGAAACCGCCGACCCGCCGCCCGAGGTTGCCTCGTTTTCCGCGCCACCGGTTTTCTCGAAAAATCGTTCGGTTTTCCGTCGGTTTTTCGCCGGTTTTTTTAGTTTCTGTTTTTTTTATTCGATCGGTTTTTTTTCGGTTTGGTTAAATAGCGAGCGTTCGCTCGTTCGTTCGTTTTAATGAACGTGTTCGTCGTTTAGATCTAGTTAACGAACGTTCGTTCGTTAACCTGTTCGTCGTTTTTCTTTTTCTCGGATTTAATCGGCGATTTTTCTGATCGCGATTTCTCATCCGATTTTCGTTTTAGTATAACTTTTTGCTCGTTTATCGGAATCAGGCGATTCAAGCGCCTGGAGTTTCGCCTCGAAACCCTCTTTACGAATAACCAACTTAAACAAGTTTTTGTTTCTGTAAAATTTGACTTAGATCCAGATTAGTAAAACAAAGCTGTTTACTTTCTCCGTTTGACTTTCGTTGCTTCGTTTGATTTGATTCTTTTTGCAAACTAGAGTTCTTAAGTTGAACTTTCTGGTTAGATCTTTTATTTGAGATTTACCTGTGCATTAGATGAGTACTTATTGTATGCTTGTTGTTTGTTTACGATAGAGTACCCGGAGTGCGCCGCTTGTTATTTCGAGTCTCTAGGTCTCGCGGATCATCAGCAAGGCAAGTAACACTTTGATCATACCTTTTCCAATACCCAGTTTTTATTGCATTAGATCAATCCTCAAACATTGCATTATTAGGATCAAATTAAATTGTGGGATGGGAAGCAGATGAGGTAGTACCTATTACCTGTTTTATTATCAAACCCTTGGGAATTACTTCTACGTTTGCTTATTTTGCCATGCTATGCACGAGACGTGGTTTGGGTGAGTGATTTTCCATGATGTATGTGAGATTCTTAATTACTGGTTTATTTAAGGTGGCAACTTTAATACACATCTGGGTGGATTGAGGCACCTGGTTATTCCAGGACTTGCCTGTTTTTTTTGGACCGCCACCCAGGCCCAAAGGGATCATGAGATTATTCAAACTAGAAACTTCCGTGTGCAGCCACAAGCCATTATGGGCTCTGGCATAGTTGATTAAGTTGTGCGAACTCTTATGGGTAGACTAGCAGATGTAGGGGAAAGTAGGTGTACCGGTCTACCCTTCATAAGGTGCTAAGCGCTTACGAAAGACTGTGTCTCGGCCATCCGCTTTCTCAAACATCATGTAGTGCGAGAAATCCAACGGAGGCGATCGAGTCTTGTGGGGAAAAGTGCGCAAACCTCTGCGGAGTGTATAAACTAATCATGGTTAGCTGTGTCCCCGGTTATGGACGTTTTGAGTATCTAGTACTTGGATATCATGTGAATCTCATCATGTTACTTAAATTAATATTGTTGGGTTTTAATGATGATTATTTTAATTGGGATTGAGGATGTCATCAACCATTCTCAATGTTTAACAACCACCATGATAGTTAAATAAATTTATTCCTTTGTAGTAGGTAAAAATTGGCTTTACGCAAAACTGTAACCATAGAGCTTTCCACCAGCCATATATGCATGTAGTATAGGATTACTCTTTCATTATTCTCTATGTGTTACTTTGCCAAAGATATTCCATGTCTTTGACCCATTTTCGGGCTGCTACTTTTCATGTTGCAGACTTTTCAGACGACGAGTAAGGTGCTTTTAGGTCGTGATTCTATACTCAGTGATGCCGTTGGAGTTGATGGACTCGGTTATCTTCCAAGTCTTCCGCTTTTATCGTTATTAGATGGCCTTAAGCCATATTTATTTTGCTAAGTTCTCTTTTGAGACATCCGATGTAATAAGTGTGTGATTGCTGCTCTGTTATAAACCCTTCAAGTACTGTGTGGTGTCAACATTATCGATCTGTGGATGACACACGAGCACGTAGATCGAATCGCTTTTAGGTCCGGTCGCCATGATTGCATAGTCATTTGTTTTGCTAAGATTATCAGAGAACTTCACTCACACTACAAAAAAAGACACTTCCGTGATGATACATGTTTGTCACAGTAGGTCATGTTTTCTATCATGCATGTACATCCATGACAAATTTATGACAGAATCAAGATAATCATACCTGTGTTGTCGTAGAAGTGTTCCATGACATTACCAAAATTATCGTCACGGAAGTGTCCACTTCCATGACAATAAATCGCGCATCATGGAAGTGCTTTCGTCAAGGGTGACCGACATGTGGCATCCACCGTAACAGAACACCGTTAACCTATCGGGTCCGGTTTTGGATCCGATAACCCGCTAACATCCCGGACCAATCAGGATTTTCCACGTGTAAAATTCTCATTGGCCGGAGGAAACACGTGTTGGCTCACCGTTGGGACAGATGTCATCCATTCATTGGACAGGAGGCGCCTATGATACGTCGACACATGGCACGACCCAAGAGAGGCTCGTTCCGGTGAAAAGGCCAGCCTATTTGACTTGGTCAAAAGGTAATGGGCCGGCCCGCGGAAAGCCTGTTAACGGCCTGTTTGTATATAGCCCATCTACGGCCCGCTAACTCATGGCCCGTTACGGCCTTCCGAATTAAGCCCAATAGCTTCATCTGGGCCTTCCAATATGATTCCAGCCCGTTGTAACTTCTGGCCCATGTATGGCCCATGATGTCTTTCGGCCCATATGAGACCATTTGTAACTCTTGGCCCATTAACGGCCCGTGCCGAATCTGGCCCGCAATGAACAATGTACCCCTTTATACCCATTAACGGCCCATTATTCCATTGGGCCGTTTCCAACCCGTGTTATCTTTCAGCCTTCTCAGGGCCCATTTATCCTTGGGCTCATTTCCAGCATTCGGTTACTTACGGCCCGTCATTGGCCTTTTCTGCCCATGGGCCAAATTCAGCCCTTTGTTACAATCGTCCCGTTTGCGGTCCGTTGGGCCATTCTCATAACGTCATCAAATATGGCCGATTAATGACGGCCTGTTATTGTCGGCCCATGAACGGACGATTCCAAATCTAGCCCGTTTACGGCCCATAATGTGGTCTGTTATTGGCCCATGTTTGGCCTATCAATCATACGGCACGTAGTAGGCCCATTGATGCTACGGCCCGTAGAAGGCCCATTGATGCTATGACCCGTAGAAGGCCCATTCTTTCTACGCCCTAAGACGGCCCATTTTTTCTACGGCCCGTAGGAGGACCATGGTAACTACAGTAAATATGTAGCCCATGGTTATTGTGGCCTAGTTTTAAAAATAGGTTATTGCGGCCACTAGCAAACCGTGGAAAAAGAACAACACTAACTACAAGCAAACAAATAAACAAGACAACAAGGAAATAAATAAGCAAGCAACTTACGCTAGGCTATCACGGCTATTACACATATTACACCCACTGGGCATCAAAGTTCGCCACTAGTGCAAATATAGGGAACAAAGTAGCATATCATAGTCAAAGTTGGCGACCAGTGCAAATAAACGCCGCAACAAAACAAGTCCAGAACTGAAACCACTCCAGAATATCTCAAGAAACAATATCCTGGGTACCCATAATGCTGGCAAGATTCTTAGCTTATTAACTTTCTCTTGTTTGGCGCTTAAATCCTCCAGCGCTTGCTGTTGCACCAGAAAGTATGCATCTGAATTCTGCAGGGACTTCCTCAGTCCTTGACTTCTGTCATGACACATCGATCGATGTCTTTCAACTTGAAGTTGAGACTCAAGAAGACGAACTAATTCAGGCACCGAGTTCGAAGAGCTTGTGCCAGCAGTAGTGGCCAGTAACTCGAACACTACATCAAGACAGGACTTTTGGGTTCTCTCACTGTCGTCAAGGTAGTTTTGGAGACCAATAGGGATGTCTCACTATCTTGAACCTTATCTGCATTACTTCCTTTACCATTGCATAACGGGGTACTGTTCTCCAATATTTTGTCCGCATTCCAAAAGAGAAACAAGCAGACACATCACAGGTTTACCATGTTGTATATGAAACTCATTTTGGTAAATCAGTCCAGTAGAAAAGTGCATAGGATAACAGCATGAAACAAACATATATATATGTACCATGGTCACTTTATGGTCTATATCATTCTAGTTTTTGTTGCCAAATCAAGATAGAGACACAGTTCAAATAATATTTGTTCAAGACAAAGCAGAATAGACAGAATATAAGTGTGGGAAACTATAGAGCAATAACAACACTTGTAATGTGCATGACATGAGAACATACATGTTTATTCAATTGAAACTGAAATCAACATAGAGCAAGTTACAACAACAAACCAGTTAAAGAAACAGGTTTAAAACATACCTGTTACACCATTGGAGTTTCAATTCCATCCTTCAAATTTGAGAATAGTTGGTCTGAGTAAATACAATGACGCAAGAGCAAAGGAGTATGAACCATAGCTACAGAACCTGACCTGAGAACAATTCTTCTTCTCCTTTAAGCGTTGAGTTGGGATTCAGAGTGGTGGTCCTCGTGCTTTGGGCACTGCAGTTCCTTACTAACTGCTTTCGTGTTTGGGTGCTTTGTAGTGGAGACGGTCTTTGTGTCAACTGGGCCCAGGTTACTATCTGCTGGGGTTGGGGTTAGAAGGGGTGTAGCTGGTTCTCTGTCCAACTGGGTAGGGGTATAGTCTGCGAGACTCTGGGTTATGTGTGGTGGGGCTGGTTCTTGGGCAAGTACAACCATGGTTCTATCTGCATCAACTGGTAGCACTATCTTTTTTGAAGACCGTGTTGTTACTCCCTTAGATACTGCCATCCCAATTCAAATGGCTGATAAACAAGAAAAGCAATTGAATGTACAGACATTGTATGATAGACAGGTGCAATGAATAGTGGGGAATAAAAGAGGGCATGAAATAATTCACATTTATGTTGTCTAACCAAACAGGATAGCATGACACAATTTCACATATATGATGGCTAACTAAACAGGATAGCATGACACAATTTCACATTATGATTGCTAACTAAAAAAGATGAAAAGACATAGTTCAAAATATGATGACTATGTAAACAGGATGACATGATATAACTATATAATGTGTTTATTAAATAGGTTGGCATGCCATAATTCACATACATGCCGCCTATGGAATATTGATAGCATGATATAATTCCCGGATAGAATGACATAATTCAAAATATGAGGACTGTAAACACTAAACAGGATGAGATGATATAACTATATGATGTCTTTATTAAATGGGTTGCCATGCCATAATTCAGATAGATCTTTGTGTATGTAAACATGGTGGCATGATATAGTTCAAATATATGATTTATATAGTAAGCAAGTAAGCAGATGGCAATCCATATATGATGTAAAAACTAAGTAATGCAAGACAACATGCATGACATGGGTAATATAACCCTGCCAAGTTTGAGCATAGACCTCAGGGGGGAAATAGGACTGGTCATCAGTCTCTGAATCCTCCTCTGAGGATCTCTCTGTATCCAAAGAAGATGTTTGCTTGATGAGTAGCATTATGCGCTTTCTGAATACCTTGTTTTCACTCCAGATACTTCCATGACCGCTTCAAATGGCTGATGCACAGGAAGGGTAGTTGAATATACAAACGTTGTCGACAAATGGAACACGCAATACAAAAAATGATAGCATGATATAATTCACATACACGATGATTGGCTCAACAACATGGCATTGCATAATTCTCATATATAATGCCTTTGCAACAAGATAGCATTGCATGATTCACATATATAATGTCTTGCAACAAGATGGCAATGCATAATTCACATATATGGTAATTAGACACTAAACAGGTGGCATTCACATAAAGCATGTCTAAACTAATCAAATGACATAGCAATGCAAGACACCATACACACGATATGAGCAACATAACCCTGCCAAGTTAGAGCATACACCTCGGGGAGGGGGGAATAGGACTGGTCATCTGTCTCTGAATCCTCCTCTGAGGAGCTATCCGTAACCAGCGAGATATGCGCTTTGTCAGATAGCATAGTCTGCTCTGAAGACCTTGTTTTCACTCCAGAATTTTCCATCACCGTGTCAAATGGCTGATGCACACGAAGAGTAGTTGAATGTACTAACATTGTTGACAAATGTAATACGTAACGAAAAAAGGATGGCTTGATATAATTCACATATAAGATGGCTGGCTAAGCAGGATGGCATTGCAAAATTCACATATATGATGCCTGGCTAAACAAGATGGCGTTGCATAATTCACATAAACGATGAATAAACTAAACAAATGGCATTCACACAAAGCATGTCTAAACTAAGCAGTTGACATATTTGTTGTATAAAGTAAGCAATGCAAGGCACCATATGCATGATATAACCAACATCAGCATGCCAAGTTAGAGCGAAGACCTCAGGGGGGTAAATAGGAGTGGTCTTCTCCTTCTGAATCCCCCTCACAATAGATATCTTCCTCTCGATTACAATCCGAAATGGGTGGAGGGGGGCTGCCTTTGCGCCAACCATGGAGCGACGTCTGCATGAAATTTTATTGCCACGCAAGGCTCGTCTCTTTTGCTCTACATGTTCAGTTCCATTGTGTACAATAACTGACATGCATAGTGAAAGTGCTAGTTATCGACTAAAGGGGGGTGAATAGGTGATTTTTATGGAAGTCTTCAAAACATGAGAGTTTCGAAGACAAACAATAGAAATGAACCTATTGACATGCAGCGGAAGGTAGACTACATTAGACAAGCCATAGTCAAGTATACAATGAAGTGAAAGCACGAAGACTAATAGCAGCTAGGCAGTATGGATCAGGATGGAAGATAGTATAAAGCCAAACAACCATAGTCGTCACACAGTGAAGTCAAACAGATAAGGCAAGCATGCAAAGGACTTCACGAAGACAAACTGTAAATAAGTGAGGAAGAGATAGAACCGGTTGCTTGGTGAGGACAAGGATTTGTTGGACCAGTTCCAGTTGCTGTGACAACTGTACGTCTGGTTAGGGAGGCTGAGATTCAACTCAGAAAACTGTGTCTTCACCTTATTCCCCTTGAGCTAAGGACACTTAGTCCTCGCCAAATCACTCTCGTAAGTCTTCAAGGTAGACTTCCAAACCTTCACAGACTTCGTTCACCGGCAATCCACAATGACTCTTGGATGCTCAGAACATGACGCCTAACCATCTGGAGGATTCACAGTCCTCAAGTGTAACAAGTCTTCAGGTCACGCGGACAGAAAGACTTCAGTGATTGATAGAGGCGGGGTGTCCCGATCTTTCGATGAGATGATAACTATCGATTTGGTGGAGATGACTTTGACGATCCGACTACAAATGTGCACGACGTTGCGCCTTAGCAATCGCTAAACCAACTCCGAGAGGTTATTGACCACGCCGAGCACGATCAACGACCACGAAGGTCTATTCCTACAAGCAATCGAAGAACAAGCAAGAATATGATAAAGCAATCTGAATATTGCAAATATATATGAAGTATTGATAAAGGTGAGGATCCGGAAGTTGTCTTGGTGCAGTCGTTGGACACAAGCGAAGTACGAAGTTGCAATGGCTAACTTTAACTAAACAAATCCCAAGGAAAAAGCTACTAGATGGATCTACTTATATAGGAGCAAGGGGTGGCGGCCAAGGAGGTGGGAGGACGTCCCAAGGCAGCCTAAAACCAACCCTAGGTCATACAAGGCTCATGGGCCCAAGTGGACATGATGCAACACCTTTGGACTTGTTGTTTGACTCGGATTCTGCTGTAGCGTCAGATTGTTTCGTCCATATCTTGATGCTCCGGACGAATTTAAAGGTGAATCAAATTGGGTTAGAAAGAGGACGAAATTTACTTTCCAATAAAAAAAGAATCACCCAATTCGGAGTCCGTATGAAAAAGTTGTTGGCGTTTTGAATCAGGTATGTTTGTGCAGTCCGAATCTGAATCCAGAACGTGAGAGACTTGGACTCTATCTTCTCTTGGCCCAAAAGTGACGTGAGAGGACTTTTTGAACAGAACCTAAACTTCTCCTTTTCCCCTATCTTCATATGTGGATTGTACAAATGTCCCATACACCTGCAATTAGACAAAACACAAAAGTGTGTGAAGTATTTTTGTTCTGGATATCATAAATAGATTATTGAATAGTTTGCACTACAAATCACCTAACAAATATGCATGTATGCAATATTTTTGGTCGTATCCAAGGTAGTCATGTCCTCATCATCCTCCCCTTCTTGAAAATAAAGCCGTCCTCGGCGTTGCTTAATCTGAAATGTGGCTAACAAAAGAGACAAGGTGTACATGTTGTATATGTATATGTCATCCATTTTAACTTCCCGTGGATTTTGCACATATGACACATGTATACATGAGTAACTTTCATCAAGAAGTAGAAGGCATGAAAGTATTGCAACTCAGTTTGCACATATAAGTGAAGCTCTTATTTATATGAAAAGATTGACAATATTCATCATTAAACCATCCCAACATTAGTGAATAAACCTTACTTGCATCAAATTTACATGCTACAACATGTTTAAATAAGCAAACATGCAATAAGTCATTTGACACAGAATCATCACCAAGATTAGAGGTCATATCAAAATGAGTAAACATTGGTTCTTTTGCATCAACAGTTAATTCATTGGGTGCACTCAAAATTGTTGGTATTTTAGTTGTTTGATCACATGACGCATTCGTGAGAGTAACATGATTCTCTAAAATAGGTGATGCGCTCAAATCAACAGATAACTCAACACATGATGTATTCAAGTTAACTAGGCATGCATCATTCTCATGTGAAGCTATATCATCAATATCTTTACAGTTACCTTGTCGCAAAGATGTAGCTGATGTAGGTATGGATGATGGCAATGTACCATACTCTTGAGATGATGTCGCGCTCACAAGTTCAAGTTCAGAAAAGTCATGGTGACTAAAAACTTGTTCTACTTCAAGCTCCCAAGCTAGATAAATAGCAGGATTAAATCTACCCTCAAATGACGGTAAAGAGATAACCTGACCATGTGCTTGTGTGTGTTGTCCCAACTCTCGTGATGGTGATGATGTGTCCGTCGTCCAAGAATTTCTATCTCCGGAACCTGTCATGATTAGTAGAAACAAGAAACAAATTCGAGAATAATGTTCCGATGAACTACTAGGATGTGGTTGTAAAGTGCTCACAGTAAAGCAAATATTAATATCTTACAAGTTCTTACCATGCGGCAGGTGGTGACAGGCAACCAGCGGTGTCAAATAACTCGAAGATTGTGTAAAGCGATTGCTGTGGGAATGTACGTATACACGGTGTAGAAATATGTGGAGCTGGGTTGGCTATATATGGTAGCAAAAGATTAGCAATAATCAATTCAGAGATGCAATATTGAATAAACGCTCAACGACGGTACTTTTTGGTCCTAGGCTAGACCGGACTAGAGACGCGAGCCTAGAACACTAATGAGGTCATGGCGTATCACAACTAGCATCAATGAAGGATACTAAGTAGCTCTGGACATCAAGATATAAGTGAAGATCACAACGGCAGTAAAGATAATGATGAAAAACAAGTGCCAAGCAGGATATACAACAACTCTCTCTCCAACTTTCCTCTTGAAAAGTTTGAGCCAATTTCTGATAACTTTTTTCAAAGAATGCTACTAACTCAAGCTTTCCAAATGCAAAAAGAATCACTCAATTCCGAATTGATATGAGGAGTCAAAGAATTCTAAAACTGGCCTGAAAAACTAGAATAAGCTGTGTCCGCAAACTTCGGAGGACAAAAATACCTATTTAGAAGATGATTTTGAGGTGTCAAATATTGAACTAGCCTATGCAAATATTTAGATGCGGCTCATCGCTAGCTTTTATTTGAGTACTCGTGGAGCCAAAACGGACTTCGTATGAGCAAGTTATGCCTGTTTTACTTAACAGTGCACAAAACAGATTCCAGTCCGAATTCAACTACGAGATTGAGTCTAGATAGATCCGAATTCTTTTTCTTTCTCTCTTTTTTTCTCTGACTTTTTTTATTTTTTTTCTCTCTTTTTTTTCTCTGACTTTTTTTCTTTTTTTTCTCTCTTTTTTTTCTCCGTCTTTTTTTCTCTCTCCCTCTTTCCAAGACAAAGTAGATAAGATGCAGATTGGATCAAGCGAAGATGTGAACGACCTCAATTATGATTGTGATAATGAGCTATGGGTAGCACATGGTGGAAATTGATGGATGGTGTGGTGGACAGCGGAAGGGATAACGATGCAACGGCGACGTGACTAATGTGAACAAAACTCAAAACTCTAAACGAACTAGACACTAAGACCAGCAACTCAACACGACGATGCAACCGATAATTCAATAATGCAAACAATGAAAAGAAAATTGCAAAGGCTCGAACTGGCTTGGACAAAAGGATGAATATATCTAACTTTTTTGTGGCTTTTTCTTGTACAATAGGTAAGAAAATAAATCTAATCTAGGGGAAACTGGAAATTCTCACCGAGCAACCTGAAAACTGATACCACCTGAAAACTGGAAATTCTGCTGTAGCGTCAGATTGTTTCGTCCATATCTCGATGCTCCGGACGAATTTAAAGGTGAATCCAATTGGGTTAGAAAGAGGACGAAATCTACTTTTCAACAAAAAAAGAATCACCCAATTCGGAGTCCGTATGAAAAAGTTGTTGGCGTTTTGAGTCAGGTATGTTTGTGCAGTCTGAATCTGAATCCAGAACGTGAGAGACTTGGACTCTATCTTCTCTTGGCCCAAAAGTGATGCGAGAGGACTTTTTGAACAGAACCTAAACTTCTCCTTTTCCCCTATCTTCATATGTGGATTGTACAAATGTCCCATACACCTGCAATTAGACAAAACACAAAAGTGTGTGAAGTATTTTTGTTCTGGATAACATAAATAGATTATTAAATAGTTTGCACTAGAAATCACCTGACAAATATGCATGTATGCAATATTTTTGGTCGTATCCAAGTAGTCATGTCCTCATCAGTGATGCCTAACACTCTTGGGCTCTGGGTGTTTTGGGCATTGTCCTCGCAAGGATCTTTCTCTCAAAGGCTTCGAGGTGGGTTGCTCTCAAATGACAAAAGCCGTGCACTAACTTTGAGCAGCCACCAATTTATGGTGTAGGGGGTGGGATATTTATAGCCACTAGGCAACCCAACCTGATTTGTCCGAAATGACCCTGGGTCACTAAGGAACTGACACATGTTCCAACGGTCAGATTTCAAACACACGCGACAACTTGACTTGGGCTACAAGTAAAGCTGACTCATCCAGCTATGGATAAGATTTGCTCTCATTGTCTTTGCTCGAAGACATAGGATTTGGTTGAGCATCACTTCAGTCACTCTGACTTTGTTCACTTGGACCCCACTTAACAGTACGGTGGTTCCTATGACTCAACAAAGAAGAAAAGGAAACTACGAAACAGCTATGTCTTCGCACTCCATAGTCTTCACGTGAATGTCTTCTCGAGTCATAATCTTTGTTGTGAATATCTTCACATACCACCATTGTCTTCAGTGTCTTCACACATTTTTAGGGGTCATCTCTGGTAGGTAAACCGAATCAATGAGGGACTACTACCTGTGTTATCCTGCAATTCTCACAAACACATTAGTCCCTCAACCAGGTTTGTCGTCAATACTCCAAAATCAACTAGGGGTGGCACTAGATGCACTTATAATCTCCCCCTTTTTGGTGATTGATGACAAACTGGTTGAAGTTTTCATCAAGGATAAAAGTATTTGAAATTGTAAAGGATTGAGGTATTGTCTTCGTAAGTAGCAAAAGGCTCCCCCTGAAGATGTGCATGTAAGTGTTTTGCTTTTGAATGCAAATGCACATGGCAGGTTGTACTTGTGGAGATCCTCTTCAACTTATGAAGTCCATTCATCATGCATGAAAAGATATACTGAAGATAATTATATGCATAATGAAAAATGGACGTCTGCGGAATGACTTCGTGCGGAATTTATCGTCACACATGCGGAATTTATCGTCGCATCACATAGTTGACAGAAAGGTAGCAGACGACCATCAAGTTTAAGTGTTACAACTCAAAGAACCAAAAGTATCAAAAGCGAGAGTTGTAAACACTTGGCAAAAAGTATAGCAACCACCCATAAGGACCCGCTTGAAGACTATCAACTCATATGCTTCTCCCCCTTTTGTCAGTAAGGACCAAAAAGTTTTTAAGACATAGAGCTTCTACTCGTTCCCATGAGGAGTAGGTGAAGATGCAGGGTCGTCGTTGTGGTCTGGTGGTGCAGAAGAACTTGGTGCAGTGTCGATTTGAGGCGAAGTTGTAGTTGGTGAAGTAGCATCATCTTCGTCATCAATGACTCTGGCATTTACAGTTGCCGCTGAGGAGGAGTACTCAGAGTCTTCGAGTGAGGGAGTCCGACGCAAGACAACGTTCCTGGGAGGAGTGGAATCAAATTTGAATCTCTCTGTGTAGCCATCTTGTTGAAGATCATCTTCAAAACTGAGCAATGTCAGACTCTTCCACGATCGCCGACAGGTTTCATGAGTGACAAATGCATTCTTGGTGGCAAGATTTCGAATGCGATTAACATCCACCAAGAGGCTTTGCATTTGACGCTTCAGCCAATCATGATGCTTATCCTGTTTTTGATGCAGGGCGACGAGAAGCTCTCGGTCATTAAGAACACGAGATCGCTTTCGAGGCCTTTGAGCAATAGTGCTTTCAGTGGCTTCAGTAGTTGCACGATGAGGTTCACATGTAATACCAGCCAGAGGATAAATGCAAGTTGCAGCAAGAAATCCTTCAATGGGTTGCGTGAGGCTTTCGTGATCTGCATTGTGAATATATATAGGCTCCTTGGCCGGTTTAGGGTAAATCGCTTCGACAGACATATCAACCTTTGGCAAGAAGATAAGATGGTTGCGCGCAGAGGGCTGATAGTTGATAGAAGAGTGAAGTTTGATGAGGCGCATTACCCATGGAGCATAAAACTTCAGACCAAAGAGATCAGATCCAGATGCAGCCAGTTGCCTGATGAAGAAGTCCTGAGCATTGAAGCTGATGCCATTGATGATATAGAAAACCAATGTCTTCATTGCTCCTTCAAGCTTGGCTGCAGGAGAGTGTCCTTTGACAGGCCATAGAGTTCGCCTTATGATGTGATAAATAGTGCAGGCGGATACTCTAGGTCTTCAACAAAGAATTCCTTTGGATATTGACATCTTGTGGAAGTGGCTTCATCATGCTCGACATTTGGCTCATGTTTGGCTCAGGCTTCTGGAATATGCTTTCCAATGCATTACGGTGAAGCTGACAACCAGGTTCATAGAGTTCACCTGGAGTGGGCAAGGCAGTAAGCCAATAATATCAAGAGCTTTGGCTTCGTGGTGTACATTGCCTGTCATCCACTTAAGGACCCAAGTCTTCGGAACCCTGTTGTATCCGCGAATGTGAAGAGTTGCATAGAATTGTAATGTAAGCTCTTCATTCCAATTTTCTTTGTCGGTCTAAAGCTGTAGAAGGCTGCATCTCCGAAGCGGCCGAGGGCTTCTTCCAAGGTGGCCAAAGAATGACTTCGCAGTCGAGACGCATGTGGGGAAAGATGCGCCCTTGATTGTATAGGACACAAGAATAGTAACTGCGCTGCTGATAGCTCCAGAACCGATCAGATGAAATCCTTGGCTTTGAATATGGGTTCTTAGCGCTATCAAAGAAGGTGTTGTGTGCTATGAAGCCATTCACGTTGAACAATCCTGGCGAAGACGCAGTACCTGGAAACCTTGGCAGCCTGGGCTTTGGCTTCTGGACCTAAGGCCTGTGCTCCACATGATAATCAAATTGTGGTCCGGCAGCAGGAGGAGGAACCAGAATAGGCCATCGAACCATGACAGGTTGATAGCGATCAAATGTCAGCTCAATAGTATGAGGCCTTGGAGGTGGTACAGGAGCATCGGCATTGACTTGGGCTTCACGCTGCACAGTGGCTTCAGGTGCAACATTAGCTTCAGGCATCAAATTTACTTGAGGCGCCACATTAGCTTCAGCCATGACAACGTCATTTGCTTCAGTAGTGTTGTGGGTGGCCGCCTCAGTATTTTGAACCTCCACTTGAGTGGCTGGAGAGTCGGGCACAGACTCGTTTTCCTCGAGAACAACTTCTTGGTTGGTAGGGGGTGTGGCAGCTTGCTCTTCTTCTTGATGGGGTTCTGGTTGGTCATCGGCTAATGCAGCTGGAATGTCTTCAACAAATTTGGCTTCAGACTCAGAGACGCTCACAGTTGGAGTGGCGTCAGGAAACACTTGTCATGCAACTGAGTTGTGTTGCACTTCTCCTTATGGAATGCTCGGCAGAGCGACTTGTGGCCTTGGTCCTTTGCGAAGCCTGCGGAATGCGGGCGACGCTTTTCGAGAGGGATTTGGCTGGACCACATAGTCGTCATCGTCAAGCACCGGAGTGGTGACTTGAGGTGGGGGAGTACTTGGTGATTCATGACTTGGTGAGTCTTGGAGGTGACCAGCCCATGATGCATCCTGAGCAATTGGTGTCAAGGGACCAATTAATGTCGATGAGTTCATTGCTCGTGAGAACAGCGATTTATACCATTTGGTGCTCGATCTGAGGAAGGACTTCATCATCAACTACATTGTCTTGGGGACCAATGTCTTCAGCTGCGGTGGGGTCAACAGCTGGAGCTTCTTCAGATTCAGGAGCCTCTGTGGAAGCAGGCTCGTGAACTACTAACTGACGTTCTTGGTTTTTGGATGCAGGACGAGCAACTGAGATGGGCTCGACAACAAGGGGCTCTGAGGGAGCAGCCCGATCTTTCTTCGAAGACTTCGTCTTCCGCTTCTTGGTCTGTGGTGCATCATCAGTGGCGTTCTTGTTCTTGCGCTTTCTGACTTCGGCCTCAGCTGCCCTTGTCTTCTTCAGTTCTGGAGCAGCTGTGGGGACCTTAGGCTTCACGCCTGTCATGATGGTAGGGAAGACAATGCGAGGTTCTTCCCGCCCTAATGCTTCATCTTGGGCCACAACAAGTTTCTTCTTTTTGGCAGCCATCTTGGGGTCGATGCCAGGACGCCCAAGTGCCTTGCGCTTTTCAGCTTTGTTATGAACTTGAACACATTTGCTGGAGGAGAGCTTCATCCGTTCTCTTGATCCTTTTGCTACTGCACGCTTCTGTTGAAACTGCTCTTTGGGCTCATGCAGCATCTGCTTGAAGCGTTGGACACCAGCCACACTGAGATTGACCATGTTTCTCTTGAATTGGGCTTTCTCGTGATCAATCTTGTTCTTCAGTTCGACAATCTTCTGAGCTAGAGCTAGCTCATTTGCAATGGCACCATGGAAAGAGATACTAATGCCAATTGGAAGCTAAAGATCATCAATACTGAGGCTTGGGTTGTCAAACCACTCATCAATGAAGCTATTCAAGATGTCCACATCGAAGAGAGGCAGATCATTGAAGATCCCCGCCTCTTGCTTGCTCTTTATCAGCAGCTCAATAGCGTCATTGCCAAGATCTTCGTCACTTGACAGATCAATGGCTTCATTTTCGTTCCTCAGAACGGCAGCTGGGGTCAGTGCTTTCCCAGAACTCTGGATGGGCTTCTTCTTCTTTAAGGACTTCTCAGTCTTGGAGATGCGAGAAAGATCTTTAGACTGCACACTTGCTTCAGGAGGTGCAGTAGCCAGAGGCTTCGCACGTGAAGCTTTAGGTGCAGTGGAGGGCTTTGAAGCCTTTGGTCTCCTCTGCTTCTATGGCTTAGGAGGAGCATGCACTTCATCAGAATCAGCATCGTCAGCAGAGTGCTCCACGACTGTCCCCTGAACAGCAATGTGAGTGATGAGACCTTCGAGGTTGTAGAAGGGCCCGATGATATTGGGTTCAGCATCATCAGCCCGAGGAGAAGATGGACCGGGGTTGAAGTCGAGTCCAAATGCTTTCTTGTTTTTCACAGTAGAATCCTTGGCAAACTTGTAGTTGCGCTTGAACAGATTGTCGTCACGACACCATAGCAGAGAAGATGGGTCAGCATTCTCTGGCTGTGGTCCGTGAACCATGCAAGGATAGAAACCTTGAGCAATGGCTTCAGTTCTGGACCTGGGTGGAAGATTTTTGAAGAGAATATCTCCCCATTATCACTTGATGGCATTCTTCTCTGCATATATGTAGTCACAAATCTGTACAGAAACCACTGTTCAGCCCAGTATCTGCGAATCCATTGGATTCGAGTCTTGCTCTCGCCATAAGTTTCTTCAGTGTCTGTCTTGTACAGCTCATAGAGATCTGGTGGCAAATCTTCGGAAGTATTCCCACGGTGTTGTCTGTCGCCCTTTCTTGCTGACTTTTCTGTGGCCATGAAGTTCAAACTGAATGGCTTGAGAACTTGCAAAGGCTTCCGTCTGCTGGGTCGACAGAACCGGCTTCGTGGAGAATTGATGTGACCTTGTAAGAACTACGCAAATGAATGCAGACTATGAGAACCAAGGGATTCTCCCACGGACATGTACATGTGACAGCATTAGAGATGCGAGGAAAGGGGAAGAGGTCATATGCATTCTCAGAAGATTTTGAAGAGAAATTAGTTTGAAGACATTGACCTCATAGTGCGAAGACATTCACTTATATGTTGAGAGTTGGTTCCAGATTTGTACGAATCCAAGAATAGGTACAAGTGAGGAATCTAACTAGTTGTGAAGCATAAGTGAATATACTAGGCATGATATGAGATGCAAAACATGATAGATCAATTTTGTAGGTGTAAAAACCATTTTGGTGGAGAAGGATGAATCTATTGGATCAAAAAGGCAGTAAAAGTAAGCTTTAATTACCACACGAAGAACTACTAGACAGAGTGGAGTGGGAGGCCAAGCAGTTCAATCTTCCGTGCCCTAACTTGGTGACGGAAGACACCTACGGCGGCGGTGGAGGAGACGAGGTCTGTGACCGGCGTGAGGACAACGTCGGTGAGGTCGCGACAGCTAAGCGCTTCATCACCGGTGTCGTCGAGAGCTAGCGGTGGCGCTAGGGTTTGTGCGAGGTGGAGAGGTGGA
Source organism: Aegilops bicornis (assembly GCA_021605145.1). NCBI lineage: Eukaryota > Viridiplantae > Streptophyta > Magnoliopsida > Poales > Poaceae > Aegilops > Aegilops bicornis. The sequence continues at coordinate 379,782,054 of CM038670.1, forward strand.
AGAAGGATTTTGACCGCGATGTGATGTGTATTTATAAGGAAAGGGACAACACAACGCAATTACATAGGTGCCCCTGGCGGTTCACATCTGATGGACACGTGGCAAACATGCAACACATTGGAAGTTGTTCCATGTTCCCACGCACGCCTGGACTGTCGGGTGGTCGTTCCGGCTTCTCCGGGCTTCAGGCAATAAGGATATAACATTTAAAACAGATTCAGTTTTTGTCTCTATATCTTTTGCTAACAAGGACGCTGAGAAGACATTTGACAGTTTCAATAGAATGCATATGATTTGGATAGAGAGAATTTGAGACAGAAGCATAGAAGAGGTTAGGGTCCGATCACATTCACTTAGATCAAAAGATTCAAGCAAGAAGACATATCTATAAGTGAATGCTGTAGAGGACAGAACACAAATATATGTATATATCTGAGTAAGACCAAATCGACAATGTGAAGATAAACGTGAAGTTAAAGTAAGGTTGAAGATAAATCAAATGTGAAGACTTTGCAAATGAGACGCCCAAGGAAACACTTCAAACAAAGATTTGGTGGTGGCGTTACCCACCGTATAGGAAGTATTAGACCCAGACACATCGCACAATTATCATGGTGCTCCGAAGTCAAATTCCCCGTTAATGTATTCACACTTAGAGTGTATGTCTTCATTGATTGAAGATATACTTTACTTCGTGTGTTGCACATCTAAGTCATCAACATGCATAAGTGTTAGGATGTGTGTCCAATTACAAGACATTTGAGGATTCTAAGATATTTAGCTCACACCGCAACTTGCAAAACCTTTTCTCATCCAAGGGCTTTGTGAAGATATCTGCCAATTGCTCTTCAGTGTTGACGTGAATGATATCAATATCTTCCTTCATAACATGATCTCTGAGAAAGTGATGACGAATTTCAATGTGCTTTGTCTTCGAGTGCTGAACTGGGTTGTCGGCAATCTTGATGGCGCTTTCATTGTCGCAGTAGAGTGGTACTTTCTTCATATGGATGCCATAGTCCTTGAGAGTCTGCTTCATCCATAGAAGCTGAGCGCAACAAGATCTAGCAGCAATGTATTTAGATTCAGCAGTGGAGAGAGACACACAGTTCTGCTTCTTTGAGGACCAACAGACAAGTGATCATTCCAGAAAGTGACATGTGCCTGATGTAGACTTGCGATCCGCCTTGTCACCAGCATAATCAGCATCCAAGAATCCAACTAGATCAAACTCTGAGCCCTTTTGATTGAACTCTTTACCATTGGCGTCAGGACCTAGATGACTTTTGGTTGGCATTGGCGTCGTGTAACCTTTGCAATCTTGCATTCCAAACTTCTTCAGGCAGTCTTTGAGGTATTTCTCTTGAGATATGAAGATGTCGTTGCTTTGCTGACGAATTTGAAGTCCTAGGAAGAACTTCAGCTCACCCATCATGGACATCTGATATTGCTCTTGCATCATGTGCCCAAACTCATCATTGTATTTCTGGTTAGTATAGCCGAAGATAATGTCATCCACATAGATCTGGCACACAAACAGTTCTCCATCATATGTCTTCGTGAAGAGTGTAGGATCCAGAGAACCAGGTTTGAAGCCTTTGCTTTTCAGGAAGTCTTTGAGTGTGTCATACCAAGCACAAGGGGCTTGTTTGAGGCCATACAATGCCTTGTTGATCTTGTATACCATATCAGGATGTTTTGGATCTTCAAAGCCAGGTGGTTGTGCAACATACACTTATTCTTCAAATCTTGCCATTGAGAAAGGCACTCTTCACATCCATTTGATACAGAAGGATGTTGTGATGGTTGGCATAGGCTAGCAATATGCGAATGGCTTCAAGCCTAGCCACTGGTGCGAATGTTTCATCGAAGTCAATTCCTTGAACTTGAGTGTATCCTTGAGCAACGATATGAGCCTTGTTTCTGACAACTCGACCATGCTCATCTTGCTTGTTGCGATATATCCATTTGGTGCCTATGATGTTGTGATTGCGAGGATCGGGACACTTGACCAATTCACATACATTGTTCAGCTCGAACTGTTGAAGCTCTTCTTGCATAGCTTGAATCCACTCAGGTTCCATGAAGGCTTCAACAACTTTCTTGGGTTCAGATATTGAGACAAATGCAGAGTGTCCACAGAAATTTGCTAGCTGTGTTGCTCTTGAACGAGTGAGTGGACCAGGTGCATTTATGCTATCAATTATCTTCTCAATCTGCACTTCATTTGCAACACGAGGATGAACTGGACGAAGATTTCGCTCTTGCTGATCATCGTCTTCATTTTGAGCATTGACTTCAGGCTGAGCATTGTCTTCAGGTTGGTTAGGTGCAGAAATGATAAGTTCCTCTTCAGCCTGTGCCTCAGAAGGTATGATTTCTCTAGTTCCCATAAGCTTGATGGATTCACTAGGTGGAACTTCATCTAGCACATTTGGCAGGTGCTCTCTTTGCGAGCCGTTAGTCTCATCAAATCAAGACATCTACAGCTTTCAACCACTTTATAGTGAAAGAGGTTGAAGACTCAGAGGAGTGCGAATCCTTTCCGTAACCAAGCATAAAACCTTCATGTGCTTTCGGTGCAAATTTTGAAGTGTGATGTGTATCCTTGATCCAAAGACCTAGCACCAAATACTCAAGTAACCGACGTTTAGCTTCTTACCGCTTAGGAGCTCATAGGATGTCTTCTTCAGAAGCTTGTGAAGATAAACACGGTTGATGACATGGCATGCAGTATCAATGGCTTCGGGCTAGAACTTCCTTGGTGTCTTGTATTCATCAAGCATCGTCCGAGCCATCTCAATGAGTGTCCTATTCTTGCACTCCACGATGCCATTCTGCTGAGGTGTGTATGGAGCAGAGAACTCATGAGTGATGCCTAATGTATCAAGGTAAAGATTGAGGCCGGTGTTCTTGAACTCTGTGCCGTTGTCACTTCTGATGTGCTTGATCTTGATGCCATAGTTCGTCATGGCATGATTCGCGAAGCATCTGAAGTCATCCTGCACTTCATTCTTGTAGAGGATTATGTGCACCCAAGTATATCTTGAATAATCATCAACAATGATGAAGCCATAGAGGCAAGCAGTGGTAGTAAGAGTAGAGTAGTGAGTAGGGCCAAATAAGTCCATGTGTAGCAGCTTGAAGGGTTGAGATGTCGTCATGATTGTCTTCGAGGGATGCTTGGCCCTAGTCATCTTTCCAGCTTCGCAGGCACCACACAGATGATCTTTCTTGAACTTGACGCCCTCGATGCCTATGACGTGTTTCTTCTTTGCGAGAGTACATGTGTTCCTCATGCCAAAGATGCCCTAGCCTCCGATGCTAGAGCTAGCACTCTGAAGCTTTTGCTAGAAGACATATGGCTAACTATGGTCCTGCTGAGAAATCTACCATATACAGATCATATTTCCGATACCCTTCAAAGACTAGAGACTTGTCAGATTCCATCAGAACAAGGCAACGATATTTCCCAAATATCACAATCATGTTCAAGTCACAAAGCATTGAAATAGACATTAAGTTGAAACCAAGGGATTCAACAAGCATCACTTTGTCCATGTGCTGATCCTTTGAGATTGCAACTCTACCTAGACCAAATACCTTGCTTTTACCAGTGTCAGCAAAAGTGATGTGACTCTTGTCAGATGGACGTAAGGTTGAGTCCATGAGAAGACTTCGATCACCACCATATATGATTAGTGCATCCACTTGTCCATAATCCATTACGAAGCATGTGGTGTCATACCCTACAAAGATGCTTAGGGGATAGGCTTCACCAAGGGTATTGTGAAGCATAAACATTTGACGAACAAGTTTAATTATCAAAGCTCGATCCGTGTTAGGACTAATAGGATGATTTGCAAGAGATTCAGGAACAAAATACATAGTAAGACCATTTGGGCATTTTATCTTATGCCCCACAAGATGTTTTAGGTCCCCAAAGATAAGCATCGGACGCCTTTGATTTCCTACCGGAGACCTTTCCCTGCAAAAGAAAGTTAATTTTTCTTAACCACCCACATCTTCAGGGGTAGCTTAGAAGCAATGAGTCTAAGTGCAACATCTGAGAACTTTGGCTTTGGATCCCTAGCAAATAGCCTTGCAGGAGGTGAATAATACTCATATGAATAAGCAGAATAGTTCTTAGTCTTATGAACATAATGGTTTGAAGAAACACACTCATATTCATAAGTATGAGTATGATTTCCCTGCAAAACATTGGCGTTAGGGTGACTCTTGTGAGTCCTCTACCTATATGAAGCCTTTGGACCATATGAAGCCTTTGGTCTGGGGTTTGTCTTCTTCCCTGGTGGTGTCATGATGACATTCACAGGAAGATTCTCAAGACACCTTTTGGGCACCCAGATCTTCTTCAAGGGTGGTCCATTCCTACAGTTAGTACCAATATACCTGGCAGACACTTCACCATTTTGATTCTTAAACAGTTTATAGTTTGCATCAAGGGATTCATCAATGATAATCGGTTTAGCACAAGTGAAGCTAGATAAGGTGGATGGGTCCACTGAAGGTCCCTTTGCAGCAACCCATGTGGTTTTGGAGTACTACTCAAGCTTCCAGTAAGAACCATCAACATTCATTTTCCTCTCGAACCCAACACCCTCTTTCCTAGGGTTTCGTTTCAGAATCTGCTTTTTGAGGACATCACATAGTGTCTGATGCCCTTTGAGAATTTTGTACATCCTAGTCTCAAGCAATGTCTTTAACCTAGCATTTTCATCAGCAATAGTAGTGGTATCCTCAGCAGAGGGGTTAGTTACCACATCAGCAGTTGAAGATATTGTGATAGTAGCAGCAATAGAACATTGAGCAACAGAAGTAGCGTTATCACGCTCAAGGCATTTTAGACATGGTGGTTCAAATCCTTCCTAAGCGGGACTGATCTGTTGAGCGCGAAGTGACTCGTTCTCTTTTTGAAGATCTTCATGAACTGCTCTTAATTTCTCAAGTTCTTGCTTCCTTTGAAGATAATCATAGGAAAGCTTTTCATGAGTTGTTGAGAGCGTTTCATGATGACTTTCAAGTTCCTCGTACTTAACATGAAGATTTTTGATGTCTTCAATTAAGGATTGAGATCGGGTCATTTCCGCGTCCAACAGGTCATCACCTTTGTCTAACAGTTTTTGAATATGTTCCATAGCTTTCTGTTGTTTAGTTGCAATTTTAACAAGTGTTTTGTAGCTAGGTTTGGATTCACAATCAGAGTCATCTTCACTTGATGTTTGAAAGTAAGCATCGTGTGAGTTTACCTTGGCACCACGTGCCATGAAGCAGTAGGTGGGGGCAAAGTCGTCCTTGTCATTATCATCAGCGTTGGGTGACGGAGCCATTGTCTCCAGTGTTGAAGATGGACTTGGCAACGTAGGATGTGGCTAAAGCCAGACTTGCAACGCCAGAGTCGGACTCCTCCTCAGACTCCACCTCTGCCTCCTTAGATGCAGACTCCTCCTCAGAATCCATCTCCTTGCCAACAAAAGCACGAGCCTTGCCAAATGAGCTCTTCTTATGTGATGAAGACTTGGACGAATACTTGGAAGAAGATTTTGATGATTTCTTCTTCTTCTTGTCATCATAATCATATTCCTTGCTCTTCTTCTTCTTGTTCTCATTGTCCCACTGAGGACACTTAGAGATGTAGTGACCAGGTTTCTTGAACTTGTGGCATGTTCTCTTCTTGTGGTCATGAGTAGAAGCTTCATCATTTCTCGAGCTATATCTTGAAGACTTTCTGAAGCTTTTCTTCTTGGTGAATTTTTGGAACTTCTTCAGAAGCATAGCAAGCTCCTTTCCAATGTCTTTAGGATCCCTTAACTGCAATGATTCTTCTTCAGATGAGGAAAACTTTTGCCTTCAAAGCGTGAGTACGTCCATAGCTAGAACCATAGATCTCTCTTTTCTCAGATAACTGGAACTCATGTGTGTTGAGCCTCTCAAGTATGTCAGACGGATCGAGAGTCTGGAAGTCAGGGCATTCTTGGATCATTAAGGCTAGGGTGTCAAATGAGCTATCAAGTGATCTCAGGAGTGTCTTGACGATTTCATGCTTGGTGATCTCAGTGGCGCCAAGAGCATGAAGCTCATTTGTGATGTCAGTGAGGTGATCAAAGTGAGCTGGACATTCTCATTGTCGTTTCTCTTGAAGCGGTTGAAGAGGTTGCGAATAACACTGATCCTTGAGTCTCTCTGGGTTGAGACGCCTTCGTTGACCTAGAAAGCCAGTCCCAGACTAGCTTCGAAGTTTCCAGAGCACTCACACGGCCATACTGTCCTTTGGTCAGATGACCATAGATGACATTCTTAGCAGTAGAATCCATTTGAATGAACTTCTTGACATCAGCAGGGGTGACACCTTCACCGCCCTTGGGCACGCCATTCTTGACGATACCAGAGGTCGACATCAATGGCTTCAAGATGCATACTGAAAGTTCATGTAGTCCTCATGTGTGGTTTTGGTTATTAATGACAATCCTTATGGACTAATGTTTGCATTGAGATATACATTTGAAGGTTAGTCCCATTGGAATATGATTGAAGAATAATGGAAGACAACTCCTTTGAAGCAATAATTACATTGAGATGATCAAAATGAAGTTCATTGGAGTATCTTAAGGGTTGTCACGCTTAGAGAAATGGTTTGAGCCATAATGGATCAAGATCTTAAAAGGATGATTTGAATGATGAATTCTAGGAGTGTCTCAAAGATATGATCGTAATGGACTCATGTGTCGAGTCATGATTGATCAAGTATTCAAGCAAGCTATTCAAGTGAAGAATTCAATATACCCTTCCAAACGTCAAGATTAAACATGGAGTAGAGATATATGTTGACCAAGATGAAGCTCAAAGATCGAACTCTAAATGGTCAACACACGAGCGCAAATGATGCACCACATAGGATCTTGTTGTATGATAATAAATTATCAATTGCACTCTGTGTACTAACTCGTACCATGTGTTGTCTATGTTTTTGAGGGTTAGGTAATTCTCATTGGCTCGCATGGAGAAAGAGACATCAAGTGTCTATGAGAGGATGACATCATGTGTTGGTGATCATGGTTGACAAGAGCAAGTTCAAGATAACCATCCCAAAGGATTACATGCTTGAAGCTTGTGGATGATCACATGATGGACAAGTGAAGATGAATACAAAGCAAAGCTTCCCACATTGTGTATGGGGGAGAGACTTGAAGACTTTACCAATGTCTTGCCTTCATCTTGAGCCTAGGAGAAACATCAACATCAAGATCAAGTGAACGTCTCGTGTCAAAGGTATTAGTTCCTTTGACGTTAGTGTTGTGGAGTGATGACCACCAAAGAAACACATACACTCAAGAATGGATTCTCGATAGCTATGTAGTGTAGCTCTTTTATGATTCTTGAGTTATAGGGATCCCACACTATTAATAGGGGATCAAAGGGGTTTGTGATGGATTTGCTCAACTCAACATCTTCTATACACAATTCCACTCATATCCTATATACCAAACAAAAGCCAAAGCCAAATAGTTTCCCAAAATATATGATCTAACCTTTGCATAATATGAACCCTCCATTTTGGTTTATTTTGGGTGGTTCTCTATCTGAGGACTTGGAGCTTTTCCATAGCTTCAAAACGAGCCCAAGATCATCAAAATCGGAGTCTGGATGTGAAAGTTATGCATGTTTTAGGTTTGGGGTTCCTGCTGTTATTTTGGCCGGACGTCCGGTAGCGTCCGGAAATCCAGTGCGCCAATCCAGAATCAAACGGACGGAAATCCGGTAGTACGGACGTCCGTCTCCTGGACGCCCGTAAAATGTCGGTCGTCCGTCAAACCTGTTTCGCAAATATCCTGATACATTAAATCGATGGCATAAGAGCAGTTGCCGGACGTCCGGTGGAACACCGGACGTCCGGTGCCTGTTTTGCCAGCGGACGTCCGGTAATCCACCGAACGTCCGACACTTTCCTGAGCAGAATTCTGCCCCAACGGCCATTTGGGGCCACACTATAAATACCCCTTCACTACTTCATGGAGGGGTTGAGCAACACAACCATCTTGACCCTCACTTGAAGAAAAGCTCCCTCTCCTTTCTCTCGACCTCAAATCTTAGATCCCGGAGAGATTTATGAGAGTTCTTGAGAGAGATTCCACTCAAGTGAAGATCCACTCCCTCTCCTTCTCTTGACCAAAGGAATTTGTGATTTGAGCAAGTCTTGAGCATTTCCCCCTTGATCTTGTTACTCTTGGAGGTTGGAGACTCCTAGGCGGTAGGAGTGCTCCGGTGAGGAATTAACTTGTGATTTGTCCCCCGGAAAGTTTGTGAAGGTGTGGAGGCCGCCTCAAGGTCTACCACTAGTGGTTGAGAATCGCCTTCGTGGTGATATCTCAAGGAGAATAGGGTGAGCCTTCGTGGCGTTGGTGTGCCTTCGTGGTAACATCCACCTCTCTAACGGTGACTAGCTTCCCTCCAAGGAAGTGAACATCGGATACATCCTCGTCTTCGTGACTTTGGTTATCCCTAACCCTAACTCCTTACTTGTGGTTTACTTTGGTCACTTGACTGCAGCATTCACTATATCTTGTTGTCCTCATTATATTGTGTTGGTTACCATATCATAGAGATCATTTAGGCTAACGCTTTATAGTCCATAATTCATACTTGCTACCATTGTTCTATCTTGTCTTTGAGTGTGAAGTGCTAGCTTGTAACATTCATTTCCATATCTTGTGACATAATTTGTGTAAGCTTGTATTGCTTACTTGTGGTTGTGTGTATTATTCATTTACATATCTTGTGATATACATTGAGTAAGTTTGTGTACTTACTTGTGCTTACTCATATCCTCGTTGTTCTCATCTTGTTTATCCTAAGCTGTTGGTGCACTTAGTGAGCCTAGTATATTTAGGATTTGTGCTTGAAAAGTATCCGCTTAGTTTATTTCCGCATTAGGATATAGCCAAATCCGTAAAAGTTTTTAAAACGCCTATTCACCCCCATCTAGGCGACATCGTGGTCCTTTCAATTGGTATCAGAGCTAGGTCTCTTCTTATTAGGCTTAACCGCCTAGAGAGTAACGATGTCGACTAGTGAACTAGTGCACGATGACACATTTTGTTTTAATGGCACAAATTACATTATGTGGAGATTACGCATGCTTTGTCACTTTCGGGCCATGGGTCCAAATGCTTTGCGGATTGTGGTTGTAGGGAATTCAAATCTAAAGGATGGACAATCTCCATCACTTGATGATATGCATCTTGATTGTGAAGCTTTAAGTTTCATTCACCAAGCTATAAACTTCGAGGTGTTCAAGTCAATCTCAACTTGTTCGTTGGCTCATGAGGCTTGGACCAAAATTGAAGATATATATGTTGGGTCCAATCTTGATGAAGACAATATTATTTTCGGGGAGTTAATGGAGGAGTTCTCCACATTTCTTAATCATGAAGATCTCTTTATTGCTTCCACTTCCGATTACTTGCATACCTCAACATCTTTCACTTCACCAACATGTGGCTTACCACAAGGTAATGACATGGTGAGTGAAGAAATATCTCATGATGATGGTATTAAGCTCATCAGTGATGGTCTTGCTTATGTTCATACTAGTGATGTATCTTCTATGGACACGAGCATATCTAACACCGAAAACATCATACATTCTTGTGTAGAGAGTCCTTGCATATCATCTAATGTTGCACTCATAAATTCTTGTGATGATATGCTTGGTCGTTTGTGTTGCCATATTCAAAATGCCGTGATTCCCTCTAGTTCTCTTTGTGAAACTAACCATGTAACGGAATTCAAGAAAAATGAGGCACGCTTGGTTGATGAAGAACCCTCCTCTCCAAAAGAATCATCATCAACCCCTTGTGTTCACATGTGCCTCATGGCAAGAGGTAATGACGAGGTATCATCTTCTCTTAGTGATAATGATGATAGGTGTAATGAGGAAGATGATGAAGTTTTGATTCAAAATCTCTATGAGATTGGGAAAACTCTTCGTAGAGCTAAAAATAACACTTATAAAAGGCTCCAAGATGTTCTTGCTTGCTTTAAAAAACGTAACGACATATTTCTTTACGATCAAGCAAAAAGTGAATAACTTGAACATGGACTTGCTATGGCTCATCAATGTCTTAGTGACTTGAGGTCTTTAAAAGAAGAGATTGAAGTTACTCATTGCAAACTTAAAGAGGATTTTGAGCACCTTGACCTTGACTACAAGAAGGTCAAAGGAGATCTCACCAAACTCTCTAAGTCTCATGAGGAACTTCAAGCTACTCATGCGGAGTCTCTAGCTTCTACATGCTCCTCTCATATTGATAATGATGCTTGTGGTACTAACTCTATCTTGTGTGAAGCATCGATATTAAAAGAAAATGTTGAGCTAAGGACTCAACTTGATTTGCTACCTAGCAATTATGGGAAATTGGGAGAAAGTCATAAAAAGCTCTCAGGCACTCATGAGGATCTTCTAATCTCTCATGATGAGTTAAAGTTAGCTCATTAGGCTATGGTCACCAAGGTAAAATCATGTGAGTCTCATGTGGATATTAGCACATCTTCTACTCGAAATGCCTTATTGTCATGTGCTAGTCCTTGCAATTCCTATCTACATGATATTGTTACATCTTGTAATGAATTTCTCACCATGCCTTGTTGCTCTAACAATGAAGCTTCTACTTCCTCTAGTTCTTTTGTTAATACTAACCTTGTAGAGGAAAATAAAGAGCTCAAGGCCCAAGTGACTAGTTTGAAGAAAGACTTGGAAAAATGTTGTGATAATATCTTGAGTGTGCCAAAGGACCCTCAAGACAAAATAGGACTTGATTTCGTCTCCAACAAGAAGAAGGGACAAGATCAAGTCAAGAATTCGGCCAACATTACTTGCTTCAAGTGCAAGAATGTTGGACACCATGTGAGATCTTGTCCATTGAAGACGAAGGCTTCAAATGTGAAGCATCAAGGGAAGTGGCCTCAAGTTCAATATCAAGATAATGAAAGGCCTCTTCCCATGCCTAACCAAGATAATGCTCTCCAAGTTGAAAAGGTAAAGAAGAAGAGAAAGGGGAGCATATGTTGCTATATTTTCCGTAAGAAGGGACACATAGCTTCATCTTGTCCCAACGGTAACATATCTAAGCCTCCTATAGTAAATAATCATTATTCGCTAAGGAAGGATATTGTTGGCAATGTGTTTGCCAAGTTTGTGGGTTCCCAAAGAAGTTTGAAAGTGGACAAGACCATTTGGGTTGCCAAGACTATTGTTACTAACTTCTTAGGACCCAACTTGGTTGGGGACCATCAAGCTCAAACTTGATCAATAGGTGTGTGGAGGGCATTGGAGACTTGGCTACTTCATGAAGAAAAACTATTTTCACCATATGTTATGGTTAATGCCAAGTCAAGTGGATTATCATCATATCTATCAATCCAATGCCCCTCTTTATGTAACTTGTACTTGCATTGTTTACATTGAAAGTTACTAAGTCCCTTGCATGTTTAGGTTTTGTACCTAGCATGTGCTTGTATAGTTGTACTTCCTAGTATGCTTGATTTGTGTTATCTAGCATGTGTAGGTCGCAATGCACTTCATATATTTGTGTGTGTGGTTTCAAGCCTTTATTGCTTCAGTAGTTGAATCTTCCTTAGCTCTTTTGAGATATTAATGGATCATCACATTATGGGGGAGTGCTATGTTTTACGCATATCACAAACCTTAAATGTGTATGTATGTGGGATACCAACTAGTATTGTTAGTGCAATATTATCTAGTTACTATGTGGTATGTCAAGCTCATTTGAAACTCAAATTCTCATCCATTAATTATCCTTACTTGGGTTTCATTTGCTTCTTGTGGATAATACATGGATCATCATATTATGGGGGAGTGATATGCTTTGTGCATATCACAATCCTTGTTAATATGAACAATTGAGGGATGCCACTTAGAATTTATATTTGAGATTATCTTATATCTCCGTGGCATGCAATGTCTTGTTTATGTATGGCATTCTTGTGCGGTTTTGCCCATGGTTATCCTTAAAATCATATTTGGAAAATCATTTGATAAAAGCTATTCCAATTATTGCTTTGCATGATGATCTATCTAGCTGGAATGTTAATATTATGCTATCCAAGCATTGTGTTTATTTCTAAACTCTCATGTTATGCTTGTGTTAGTATAGATGATCATGTACTTATTTGGTTTCTACACCGAATGATAACCCGAAATACCATTTTGTTCGAATTCATCTTATTGCTCAATATGAGAGTTTGTTATCTCATTATTTATAGTGTCCTATATCTACTTGAGTGAGATATTCCTATGAGTGTGTGTGCAATGCATATCTTATATGCTCATTGGTTTTTTTTCTTGGTTCATATGTTGAACTTTGTGTGCTATCATATGTTGATTTTTCACTTTGATTCATTTTGGACAACATGAATGACTAGTGATGTTATTGGAAGTATTAACGGTTATGTGGTCATTTGTCCAATTTGTATCTCCTGGATTTTAGTAGGCTTGTGCATGCATATTTACTATGTGTAAATTCACATGCCTTGTTTGCCTTTATTTGATCCAATATATATGGTAAATCCATCAAATTCTTAATAGCTATGATGTGCATGAAATTCAATTTCATATCAATAGGCACATATTTAAGTGGTTTTACCCTATGTGTTGTAGTTATGCTAACTACTTCGGACCCAATAAGTTTGGGGACCATATTGTACTTAGAATATTTTAGGTACATTTGAGAAGCATTGGGTGCTTGGCTTATTCATGAAGGTGGTGACACTATGAGGAAATTAGAGCCAAGCTTGGACATTTTATTGATCTACGACTTCATACCAATGCTATCTCGGTAACAAGTATTTACTTCATGCATATATATAGAAATGGGGTCAACCTTGTGTAGGTTGCATCATGGCATGAATTTTTTGACTCGTTCCTGTGATACTTGTTTCCTTTCTCAAAGCATCCCAATAATGATCTCTTGTTGCTAGTTGTGATGTCTTTGATGGTTGTGTGTTTGGAGTTCATTAATATACAATAAGATTATATTAAGCCATGTGCTATGCTTTCAAGCAAAGATCTCATTGGTATATTTTATGACTCCGCTTTGGATATCTTATTCCTTCCTTTTGTAACTATTTTATGTGTACATCCTTCTTTGTGGATATCATCTACCTAGTATCTTATACACGTGAGAGAAGTTACATCTCTAGTTGATATCCCTATTCTTTCATGTCCACCATTTCATTCACTTTTTATATATTTTTGGTGGCTCCATGGAAGCATTTGTTGAATGAGTGCATGTCTTACCTCTTTGCATCTTAGTGCACTCATGTTTGGTGAAGATTGTTGTCCTCATGCTTGTCTTGACAAGCCTATTATTTCCTATCTTCATCATGGGTTGTCACAAGCTTTGTTTTTTTGGTTTGCTATTAGTGAGCTTGTGAACCCATTTGCTTGATGTGTGTGTGACCTTCTTAACTTCGTCTGTGTGGGAAGGACATGTCTTGCACCTTGTATCTCATTTACTCAAGGCTATGTTGATACTTAATTCTCGTCCTTATACTAGTCTTCTCAAGTGCTTTGACGTGACTCACACACTTCATTTTGGTTGTGCCTATTCTTAGGTTGCCTCATTTACATGTTGCTCAACCATATGTTTGTTGCAAATGCTAGGCTTCTTTTCTTATCTATGCCTTCTTGAAATTGTTTTGTGTTCCTATTGATTTTGGTGAAGTGATGATCCTATTTTGTGCACTTGTATCCAAATACAAAAATTCTAAATAGTGCACGAATCATGGGGAGCTTCTCTATTTTCCTTAGAACACTCATTTGCCCAAATCATAATATTCTTTTATCCTTTTGGCTCATCGGATCATTTGATTTCTTGCTTCACTTTGTGTTATGCAAATGAGATCAATTTGTGCCATGTGCTTTGTGCCATGTGCCTTGCTATTATGACTAGGTTTCAGTTGTATAATAATGGATTCACTTGTGTATATCATGTTCTTATCAATTGCGTCTATTTTGTGTATGCAAAGTTTCTTTGTGGATACATATCATGATTATGATTGGACACTCAGAAATTTTTATACATGAGAAAGTTCATATCTTTCCTTGATATCGTTTATTCCTTGCCGGCCACTTTGTTTGTTTCCTCTTATTCTTATGGTGGCTTCGGTAAGAGGTTGTGTCGTGAGTGCTTGTATGTTTGACATATAATTCATGCACTCATGTGTTTTGACTGTTTTCCTCACATGTCTAATGCTTGTTTTCATCTCTTCATATCTGGTTGCATTCTATAGATTCTGAGCTCCTCAAATTGTTCATTATTGTATATGTGCATTTATGCTCACTCACATTTTGTGATATGCACACATCAAGGAGGAACTCATACTATATTGGTCTTCTAGATGTTTTTGTCTTCCATTTTGGCATTTGTTGCCAATGGGGGAGAAGTTTAGAGGGTTTAAGATAAATATCTTTTGAAGTTCTTGTTGTCATTCATGCATATCCACCCTAGTTATATATGCTCGTTGCATGAATGAATATATAGAAAAAAACACCAACTAGTTTATATCAACCAATATATGCAATGAATTCAAAGTTCATTCACACATGCATATATTGTGGGGGAGCTTGCTCTATATATTGAGGTCTTAGTAACATCAAATGCTTGTGTAAAAATTCATTATATAAACCCTATTGCTGAGATTGTCATCAATTACCAAAATGGGGGAGATTGAAAGTTCATGTAGTCCTCATGTGTGGTTTTGGTTATTAATGACAATCCTTATGGACTAATGTTTGCATTGCGATATACATTTGAAGGTTAGTCCCATTGGAATATGATTGAAGAATAATGGAAGACAACTCCTTTGAAGCAACAATTATATTGAGATGATCAAAATGAAGTTCATTGGAGTATCTTAAGGGTTGTCATGCTTAGAGCTATGGTTTGAGCCATAATGGATCTTAAAAGTATTATTTGAATGATAAATTCTAGGAGTGTCTCAAAGATATGATCGTAATGGACTCATGTGTCGAGTCATGATTGATCAAGTATTCAAGCAAGCTATTCAAATGAAGAATTCAATATACCCTTCCAGACGTCAAGACTAAACATGGAGTAGAGATATATGTTGACCAAGATGAAGCTCAAAGATCGAACTCTAAATGGTCAACACACGAGCGTAAATGATGCAACACATAGGATCTTGTTGTATGATAAGAAATTATCAATTGCATTCTGTGTACTAACCCGTACTATGTGTTGTCTATGTTTTTGAGGGTTAGGTAATTCTCATGGGCTCGCATGGAGAAAGAGACATCAAGTGTCTATGAGAGGATGACATCAAGTGTTGGTGATCATGGTTGACAAGAGCAAGTTCAAGATAACCATCCCAAAGGATTACATGCTTGAAGCTTGTGGATGATCACATGATGGACAAGTGAAGATGAATACAAAGCAAAGCTTCCCACATTGTGTATGGGGGAGAGACTTGAAGATTTACCAATGTATCGCCTTCATCTTGAGCCTATGAGAAACATCAACATCAAGTTCAAGTGAACGTCTCGTGTCAAAGGTATTAGTTCCTTTGACGTTAGTGTTGTGGAGTGATGACCACCAAAGAAACACATACACTCAAGAATGGATTCTCGATAGCTATGTAGTGTAGCTCTTTTATGATTCTTGAGTTATAGGGATCCCACACTATTAAGAGGGGATCAAAGGGGTTTGTGATGGATTTGCTCAAGTTAACATCTTCTATACACAATTCCACTCATATCCTATATACCAAAGAAAAGCCAAAGCCAAATAGTTTCCCAAAATATATGATCTAACCTTTGCATAATATGAACCCTCCATTTTGGTTTATTTTGGGTGGTTCTCTATCTGAGGACTTGGAGCTTTTCCATAGCTTCAAAACGAGCCCAAGATCATCAAAATCGGAGTCTGGATGTGAAAGTTATGCATGTTTTAGATTTGGGGTTGCTGCTGTTATTTTGGCCGGACGTCCGGTAACGTCCGGAAATCCGGCGCTAATCTGTAATCAAACGGACGGAAATCCGGTAAGTACCGGACGTCAGTCTCCTGGACGTCCGGAAAATATCGGACGTCTGGCCAAACCTGTTTCGCAAATATCCCGATACATTCGTCTGATGGCGTGCTACAGCCGTCGGACGTCCGGTGTTCCACCGGACGTCCGGTGCCTGTTTTGCCACCGGACGTCCGGTAATCTACCGAACGTTCGACACTTTCCTGAGCAGAATTCTTCCCCAACGGCCATTTGGGGCCACACTATAAATACCCCTTCACTACTTCGTGGAGGGGTTGAGCAACACAACCATCTTGACCCTCACTTGAAGAAAAGCTCCCTCTCCTTTCTCTCTACGTCAAATCTTAGATCCCGGAGAGATTTGTGAGAGTTCTTGAGAGAGATTCCACTCAAGTGAAGATCCACTCCCTCTCCTTCTCTTGACCAAAGGAATTTGTGATTTGAGCAAGTCTTGAGCATTTCCCCTTGATCTTGTTACTCTTGGAGGTTGGAGACTCCTAGGCGGTAGGAGTGCTCCGGTGAGGAATCAACTTGTGATTTGTCCCCCGGAAAGTTTGTGAAGGTTTGGAGGCCGCCTCAAGGTCTACCACTAGTGGTTGAGAATCGCCTTCGTGGTGATATCTCAAGGAGAATAGGGTGAGCCTTCATGGCATTGGTGTGCCTTCGTGGTAACATCCACCTCTCTAATCGGTGACTAGCTTCCTCCAAGGAAGTGAACATCGGATACATCCTCGCCTTCGTGACTTTGGTTATCCCTAACCCTAACTCCTTACTTGTGGTTTACTTTGGTCACTTGACCGTGCATTCACTATATCTTGCTGTCCTCATTATATTGTGTTGGTTACCATATCGTAGAGATCATTTAGGCCAACGCTTTATAGTCCGCAATTCATACTTGCTACCATTGTTCTATCTTGTGCTGACTGTGAATTGCTAGCTTGTAACATTCATTTCCATATCTTGTGACATAATTTGTGAAAGCTTGTATTGCTTACTTGTGGTTGTGTGTATTATTCATTTACATATCTTGTGATATACATTGAGTAATTTGTGTACTTACTTGTGCTTACTCATATCCTCGTTGTTCTCATCTTGTTTATCCTAATGTAGCGACCCGACCCGAATGGATCAAGTCTCTGTGCTCAAAGGCCATCCCCGGATCAAGAATGTCGACACCACACAAGATTCAAGGATTTATAGCAGAGTAGCAATCACACACTTATTACAAAGATTGTCCAAAAGAGGACTTATTACAATAAATGTGGCTTAAGGCCATCGAATAACGATAACAAATGAAGACTTGGAAGATAAGTGAGTCCATCAACTCCATCGGCATCACTGAGTATAGAACCACGACCTAAAACACCTTACTCGTCGTCTGGAAAGTCTGCAACATGAACGTTGCAGCCCGAAAACGGGTCAGCACATGGAATATGCTGGCAATGTAACACATAGAGAGAAATGAAAACATAAGCCTATACATGCATATATGGCTGGTGGTAAAGCTCTACGGTTACAGTTTTGCATAAAGCTAGTTTTTCCTCATCGCAAAGGAATAAATTTGTTTAACTATCATGGTGGTTGTTAAACATTGAGAATGGTTGACAAGATCCTCAATCCCTATTAAAAGTACTCATTAAAAACCCAATAATATTAATTAGAAGTAACATGATGAGATTCACATGATATCCGTGTACTAGATACTCAAGATGCCCATAACCGGGACACGACTAATCATGATTAGTTTATACACTCGCAGAGGTTTGCGACTTTTCCCCACAAGACTCGATCGCCTCCGCTTTGGTTTCTCGTGACCGCATGGTGTTTGAGAGACGGATGACCGAGACACGCCTTTCGTAAGCACTAGCACCTTACATGTGGGTAGACCGTACTAACCTACATCCCCTACATCAGCTAGCCTACCCGTAAGAGTTCGCACAACTTAGTCAACTATGCCAGAGCCCATAATGGCTTGTGGCTGCACACGGAAGTTTCTAGTTTGAATAATCTTATGATCCCTTTGAGCCTGGGTGGCGGTCCAAGAAATACAGTAAGTCCTCGATAGAAACCAGGTGCCTCAATCCACCCGTATGTGTGTTTGTTGCCACCTTAGATAAAACCATTAATTAACAATCTCACATCCGTCATGGATATCACTCACCCAATCCACGCCTACTAGCATAGCATGGCATAATAAGCAAACGTAGAAGTAACTCCCAAGGTTTCATAAGTAAAACAAGTAATAGGTACTACCTCAATCTACTTCCCATCCCACAATTTAATTAGATCCTAATCATGCAAGTGTTTGAGGATTGATCTAATGCATAAAAACTGGGTAGTAGAAGAGATATGATCATGTTACTTGCCTTGGTCGATCCGCGAAAACCTAGAGACTCAAGTAACAAGGCGACCGGTGATCTAACGCAGATAAACAACAAGCATACAATAAGTACTCATCTAATGCACAGGGAAATCTCGGATAGAAGATCTAACCAGAAAGTTTAACTTAAGAACCCTGGGTGCAAAAAGAATCGAATCAAATAAAGCAACGAAAGTCAAACGTCGAAAGAAAACGACTCGGTTCTAGCAATTTGAAACTAGGTCAAATTTTACAGTAGCAAAAGTTTGTTTATGGATTAGTCGGAACGGCGGTTTCAAACGAAACTCCGTGCGCTTGAATCACCTGATTCCGATAAACGAGCGAGAAGATAAACCGATTCAAGATTGGATCCAAATTGAAATCAGAAAATAACGGATTAAATCCGATTTAAAAGAAAAACGACGAACGGTTAAACGAACGGACGTTCGTTAACAGAAACTAACCGGCGAACGCGTTTGTTAAAACGAACGGATCGGTGAACGTTCACTAATTAACTAAACCGAAAAAAAACCGATCTAGGTTTAAGAAAAACCGAACAGCGAAGGAAAACCGGACGGTTTTTGAAACAAAACCGGACCGAGGGGGTGTGGCGCGGCGGCTACCTCCGGCGAGGTCGCCGGCGGGGCACCGGGCTCCGGCGGGGTCGGCTTGGGGCGGCGGGGCGACGGGGGTTCATGACGGGCACCGGGCGGCGGGCGACGGGCACGGGCGGCAATGGGTTGGGGGGCGGCGGCTACTGGTGGGGAGGAGAGAGGGGGTGGGGTATATAAGGAGGGGGTGCCTTGGGAGGGGCAACGGCGGCGGGCGGGCGTGGCCGAGCCGGACTCGGCGGCGGCGGCGAGGACTCCTCCCAAGTGGGAGCGCGAGGAGGGAGGGGCGGCCGGGCTTGGCATGTTAGCTGGGCCCTTGGCCCAAGGGGCGCTTTTTTAAAAAAAAACCGAAAACGAATTAAAATAAATCTAAACGAACTCCAAATTTAATAAAATAATTTTTTCCCGACTCCTACAAATGAGTTGAACAAAATGAACTTTAATACGGGGCCAAAATGCATATTTTTAAAATACTCATTTTTTTCCCTAAAGCAAATAAACCTCGAAAACCCAAAATTTGATTTATTTATTAAATCTTCATTTTTTCCTAAATTTTGGGAAATTCATATTATTCCTCTCTTATTTTTTATTGGAAAAATATTTGAAGATAAAATAAATAAATCCAAATGATCCTATTTTCAAAATTTGAGAAAACCCAAATATGAAAATAATGAAATCTCCAACTCTCTCCGAGGGTCCTTGAGTTGCGTGAAATTTCTAGGATCGACAAAATGCAAGAAAATATGATATGCATGATGACTTAATGTATAACATTCCAAATTGAAAATTTGGGATGTTACAAACCTACCTCTTAAGATGAATCTCGCCCTCGAGATTCGGGTTGGCTAGAAAATAGGTGAGGGTGGTCCTTGAGCAAATCTTCCTCTCTTCCTGTGGCTTCATCCTCGCAGTGTGGTGGCTCCAATCGAACCTTGCAAAACTTGATAACCTTGCTGCGAGTAACTCACCGGCATAATCGAGAATCTTGACCGGTCTTTCCTCATATGTCAAATCATCCTCAAGAATCGAATTGCTTCGAGCGGCACCGTATCTCTTAACGGTACTTCCGCCTATCTCGGCGTGACATTTCTTCAATCGAGAAATATGGAATACATCATGAACTCCCGACAGTCCCTCCGCAATTCCAGTTTATAAGCAACTTCTCCCATGCGCTGCAAGATCCTATACGGTCCAACGAAACGTGGTGCTAATTTTCCTTTAACTCCAAAACGCTTAACTCCTCAAGCGGGATACTCTAAGATATACTGCTCCAACTTCATATTCTATCGCCTTCCGCTTTTGAATCCGCATAGCTCTTCTCGTTCGGACTGGGCTACCTTGAGCCTGTCATGGATCAACTTAACCTTCTGCTCGCATTCTTAATCAAATCTGGTCCAAACAATCGACGATCTCCGCCATTCCCCATGACAACGGTGTCGTGCATCTCCTTCCATACAGAGCCTCGAAGGTGCCATCTTCAAGCTGGTTTGGTAAATGTTGTTATAAGAAAACTCGCCACGGCAAGTTATCATCCCAACTAGATCCATAATCTAGTGCACAAGCTCTCAAAGATATCCTCCAAAATCTGATTGACTCTCTCACCGTCCATCTGTCTGGGTGAAAAGCTGTACTAAATTCCAGCCTGGTTCCCAATGTTTCGTGCAACCGATTCCAAAACTTTGAGGTAAATTGGGTTCCTCTATCCGATATGATACTCCTCGAACTCCGTGTAAACACACAATTCTGGTCATGTATATCTTTGCCAACTTAGCACTGCTATAGGTAGTCTTGATCGGAATGAAATGAGCTACCTTCACAAGCGGTCGACTATAACCCAAATCGAGTCATATAATCGAACGAGTCTTTGGCAAACCTGTGATGAAATCCATGCCTAGTTTATCCCACTTCCATTCGGTATTGGCAATGGTTGTAACAATCCTCGCCGGCTTCGATGTTCGCTTTCACTCTCGACATACATCGCAAATCGCTACATACTCGCGATATCCTTCTTCATTCCGTCCACCGTAACGCTTCCTTCAAATCCAAATACATCTTGGTATTTCTGGGTGAATCGAATAGGGTGAATCATGGGCTTCTTGCAAAATCAACTTCCCGATCTCCGGGTTATTTGGCACATAAACACGGTCTCGAAACCATAGGGTTTCGTGCTCATCCTCACGAAATCCTTTAGCTTTTCCTTTGCTCATTTTCTCCTTTATAGAGGCAACTTCCTTATCCGCCTTTTGGGCTTCTCTCGATTTTGTCCATCGCTGTAGACTGAATCTCCAATGCTGCTACATAGCCTCTCGAACTATTTCCAAACATAGCTCTCAAGGTCCTCGGCTAACTCCTTGGGTATGCTGAAACCGAACTCCTGCTTAGGGGTATAACGGGCTTCATGGGCTCCAGAGTTATACTTCCCGCCCATACTTCCTCTTGCGGTTCTCAATTTGTCGCTGCTTTCCTTCAATCATGAGGGCTCGGTCTACCAACTCCCCGGTAGTTATTGAAACTTGCTACCATCAATCGCATGCTTAACTCATCATTCAGTCCTTCCAAACTTCTCCTCGCTTAGCTGCATCTCGTAGTAACGTCATCCGGGGCATAATGTGCTAACTTACTAAAATCATCCACATACCGCCAACAGTCCTTCCTCCTTGGCGTAAATTGCGAAACTCACGCTTCTTCATGGCCATAGCTCCCGCCGAGACATGGGCAGGTGGAAAGCTTGGTCAAACTGATCCCATGTGACGTTGTCTATAGGGTAAGTGGCTGTAAAATTCTCCCACCATGTCAGCTGCGGGTCCTTCAAGTTGGTGTGCAGCAAACTTCACCTTCTCTCCATCTATACATCCCGCAGTGGTCAACTCCCTTCCTATCTTACTTGAGCCAATCATCCGCTACTATAGGCTCGGTGCTATCGGAAAACTCCGCGGATTCAGTCTTAAGAAACGTGTCAAGTGATCCGCAGTGGTGGTGGTGGCGGTGGGTTGTTGTTGTTGTTGCCTTGATTCTGCACTAGTGTTTGGATCAAAGTGTTCGCCGCTGAATCAACTGGGTGATCTCTCAAGCGGAAAACAAATCCGGGTCGCGCCTCGGAGGCATCCGATGGGTTTAGAAAAGACGAGAAATTAAGAATAGAGTGGGGTCTAAGGAGAAACACTACCCAAATGTATATGAGCAAAAGCACACAAAATCACTTCATTCAATTCAAACAAAGGGCTTACAACGATCTAACTAACGCAAAAGTGCGTGCACTAAATTGTTACATGGAGGAAATACTACTAATATGTGGGGGTCATCTACTAATTTGAACCGGTGGAAGACTCCATGATGTCCGCTTCCACTTCATCTTCAAAGTCGGGTTCACTTGGATCCGAATCGGTGTCGTCGATGTTGATGTAGTCGCTTGGACACCCGGCGTACGGGTCTTCATTCTTGAGCGCCAATTTCTTCTTGAGTTCTTCAATCTCATACATAAGATCGTTACTGTGTCTTGCTAACGCCACGATCTCGGCCCATGTAGTCCTTGCGTGTAGACTTTAGTTCTCCTTCAAGTTCGACGATCCTTCCCTTCGCATTCTTCAACTCGAGCATATCATTTCACATATGGTTCTCCTGGCGTCGAATGTGCTGGTTTAACTCCTGGATAAAAGCTGCAATGGATCTATCCTTCTTGGTGCTGACTATCTCCCATTGTTCATCTCGGCGTCCGCAAATCGATAGATGGTGTCTTTGAGGTCTTCTTGATAAACTTCTCCAATGCGTCCCCATGGTGATGTGAGCTTCCATGCTCTTTCCTGCATCTCGTGTTGGTGCACCGAAAACACTATCTATAAGCTTGGTGATTGGGGCTAACGTCCTTCCCGGGTACATGAGCTTGAATCTTCCAGCTCCTCTTCAGCAAGAGTGGCGTTGAAAGTCCCGTGAAACTTGGTAGTCCAATGTTCGTGTACTTGGTGACTTCCTTCAAGTGAAATCCAAAAGGTGTGCCTTCATCCGGTTGGGTGTACTTGATCTTCGGCCCTTCATCCTAAAAGAGTAGAAAAGATGAGGAGTTAGAAAATGAGAAGAGAGTAGTGATCTATGGCTTTAACTTATTGGTCGTGGTCCTACAACAGTGTGCTCGATACCATCTCTCAGAGCGACCGACCTGAATGGATCAAGTCTCGTGCTCAGCGTAATCCTGGATCAAGAATGCCGACACCACACAAGATTTCAAGGATTTATAGCAGAGTAGCAATCACACACTTATTACGGCGTTGTCCAAAAGAGGACTTATTACAATAAATGTGGCTTAAGGCCATCGAATAACGATAACAAAGGGAAGACTTGGAAGATAAGTGAGTCCATCAACTCCATCGGCATCACCGAGTATAGAACCACGACCTAAAACACCTTACTCGTCGTTCGAAAAAGTCTGCAACATGAACGTTGCAGCCGTAAACGGTCAAGACATGGAATATGCCGGCAATGTAACACATAGAGAGAAATGAAAACATAAGCCTATACTACATGCATATATGGCTGGTGGTAAAGCTCTACGGTTACGCTTTTGCATAAAGCTAGTTTTTCCCTCAATGCAAAGGAATAAATTTGTTTAACTATCATGGTGGTTGTTAAACATTGAGAATGGTTGACAACATCCTCAATCCCAATTAAAAGTACTCATTAAAAACCCAATAATATTAAATAGAAGTAACATGATGAGATTCACATGATATCCAGGTACTAGATACTCAAGATGCCCATAACCGGGGACACGACTAATCATGATTAGTTTATACACTCTGCAGAGGTTTATGACTTTTCCCCACAAGACTGACATCGCCTCCGCTTGGTTTCTCGTGACCGCATGGTGTTTGAGAGACGGATGACCGAGACACGCCTTTCGTAAGCACTAGCACCTTACATGTGGGTAGACCGTATCAACCTACATCCCCTACCTCAGCTAGCCTACCCGTAAGAGTTCGCACAACTTAGTCAACTATGCCAGAGCACATAATGGCTTGTGGCTGCACACGGAAGTTTCTAGTTTGAATAATCTTATGATCCCTTTGAGCCTGGGTGGCGGTCCAAGAAGAAATACAGCAAGTCCTGATAGAAACCAGTGCCTCAATCCACCCAGATGTGTGTTTAAGTTGCCACCTTAGATAAACCATTAATTAACAATCTCACATCTGTCATGGATATCACTCACCCAATCCACGCCTACTAGCATAGCATGGCATAACAAGCAAACGTAGAAGTAACTCCCAAGGTTTCATAAGTAAAACAGTAATAGGTACTACCTCAATCTACTTCCCATCCCACAATTTAATTAGATCCTAATCATGCAAGTGTTTGAGGATTGATCTAATGCATAAAAACCGGTAGTAGAAGAGATATGATCAAGTGTTACTTGCCTTGCTGACGATCCGTGAAACCTAGAGACTCGAAGTAACAAGCGGCGCACTCCGGGTGATCTAACGCAGACAAACAACAAGCATACAATAAGTACTCATCTAATGCACAGGGAAATCTCGGATAGAAGATCTAACCAGAAAGTTCAACTTAAGAACCCTGGGTGCAAAAAGAATCGAATCAAATAAAGCAACGAAAGTCAAACGTCGAAAGAAAACGACTCGGTTCTAGCAATTTGAAACTAGGTCAAATTTTACAGTAGCAAAACTTTGTTTAAGTGGATTAGTCGGAACGGCGGTTTCAAACGAAACTCCAGCGCTTGAATCACCCGATTCCGATAAACGAGCGAGAAGATAAACCGATTCAAGATTGGATCTGAAATTGAAATCGAAAATAACAGATTAAATCCGATTTAAAAGAAAAACGCATTTAACGGTTAAACGAATGGACGTTCGTTAACAGAAACTAATCGGCGAACGCGTTCGTTAAAAACGAACGGATCGGTGGACGTTCACTAATTAACTAAACCGGAAAAACCGATCTAGGTTAAAAACCGAACAACGAAGGAAACCGACGGTTTTTGAAACAAACCGGACCGGGGTGTGGCGCGGCTACCTCGGCCGGGCGGGGTCGGCTTAGGCGGCGGGGCGACGGGGGGGCTCATGAGCGGGCACCGGGCGGCGGCTCCCGGGCGGCGTGGGGCTGGGTTGGGGGCGGGCGGCTGGGTGGGGAGGAGAGAGGGGTGGGGTATATACGAGGGGGTGCCTTGGGAGGGGGCACGGCGGCGGGCGCTGTGGCCGAGCCGGACTCGGCGGCGGGCGGCGGGGACTCCTCCCAAGGGGAGCGCCATGAGGAGGAGGGGGGGCTGGTCATGTTGGGCACTTGGGCCCTTGCCCAAAGGGCGCTGGGTTTTTTTTTCTTTTAAACCGAAAACGAACTAAAATAAATCTAAACGAACTCCAAATTTAATAAAATAAATTTTTCCCGACTCCTACAAATGAGTCGAACAAAATGAACTTTAATACGGGGCCAAAATGCTTATTTTTAAAATACTCATTTTTTCCCTAAAGCAAATAAACCTCGAAAACCCAAAATTTGATTTATTTATTAAATCTTCATTTTTTCCTAAATTTTGGGAAAGTCATATTATTCCCTCTCTTATTTTTTTATTGGAAAAATATTTGAAGATAAAATAAATAAATCCAAATGATCCTATTTTCAAAATTTGAGAAAACCCAAATATGAAAATAATGAAATCTCCAACTCTCTCCGAGGGTCCTTGAGTTGCGTGAAATTTCTAGGATCGACAAAATGCAAGAAAATATGATATGCATGATGACTTAATGTATAACATTGCAAATTGAAAATTTGGGATGTTACACCTAAGCTGTTGGTGCACTTAGTGAGCCTAGTATATTTAGGATTTGTGCTTGAAAAGTGTCCGCTTAGTTTATTTCCGCATTAGGATATAGCCAAATTCGTAAAAGTTTTTAAAACGCCTATTCACCCCCCTCTAGGCGACATCGTGGTCCTTTCACATACACATCTTATTCTTCCAGTAGTGGTAACCAATGCCATCGAAGACAGGGCATGTAGCGGAGACTTTGATTATCCCTGCAGTCAACATAGCTAAAACTCCAGGTCGTTAAACCGAATCACACAGAACAAGGGAGTACCTTGCTCTGATACCAATTGAAAGTGCTATTTATCGACTAGAGGGGGGGGGGGTGAATAGGCGATTTTTATGAAAGTCTTCAAAACATGAGAGTTTCGAATACAAACAATAGAAATGAACCTATTGACATGCATCGAAAGGTAGACTACACTAGACAAGCCATAGTCAAGTATACAATGAAGTGAAAGCACGCAGACTAATAGCAGCTAGGCAGTATGGATCAGGATGGAAGATAGTATGAAGCCAAACAACAATAGTCATCAGACAATGAAGTCAAACAGATAAGGCAAGCATGCAAATGACTTCACGAAGACAAACTGTAAATAAGTGAGGGAAGAGATAGAACCAGTTGCTTGGTGAGGACAAGGATTTGTTGGACCAGTTCCAGCTTGTCGTGGACAACTGTGACGTCTGGTTAGGGAGGCTAAGATTCAACTCGTAAGACCGCGTCTTCACCTTATTCCCTTGAGCTAAGGACACTTAGTCCTCACCCAATCACTCTGGTAAGTCTTCAAGGTAGACTTCCAAACCTTCACAGACTTCGCTCACCGCAATCCACAATGACTCTTGAATGCTCGTAACGCGACGCCTAACCGGTTGGAGGATTCACAGGTCCTCAAGTGTAACAAGTCTTCAGTGTCACGATGTAAAGACTTCAGTGATGCCTAACACTCTTTGGCTCTGGGTGTTTTGGGCTTTGTCCTCGCAAGGATCTTTCTCTCAAAGACTTCGAGATGGGTTGCTCTCAAACGACGAAAGCCGTGCACTAACTCTGAGCAACCACCAATTTATGGTGTAGGGGGTGGGGTATTTATAGCCACTAGGCAACCCAACTTGATTTGTCCGAAATGACACTGGGTCACTAAGGAACTGACACATGTTCCAACGCTCAGATTTCAAACACACGCGGCATCTTGACTTGGGCTACAAGTAAAGCTGACTCATCCAGCTATGGATAAGATCTGCTCTCATTGTCTGCACTCGAAGACATAGGATTTGGTTGAGCATCACTTCAGTCACTCTGACTTTGTTCACTTGGACCCCACTTAACAAAGACGGTGGTTCCTATGACTCAACAAAGAAGAAAAGGAAACTACGAAACAACTATGTATTCGCACTCCATAGTCTTCACGTGAATGTCTTCTCGAGTCATAATCTTCGTTGTGAATATCTTCACATAACACCATTGTCTTCAATGTCTTCACACATTTTTAGGGGTCATCTCTGGTAGGTAAACCGAATCAATGAGGGACTACTACCTGTGTTATCCTGCAATTCTCACAAACACATTGGTCCCTCAACCAGGTTTGTCGTCAATACTCCAAAACCAACTAGGGGTGGCACTAGATGCACTTATACATAGGAAATAAAAACATAGTGAGATTATGCAAGGAGTGCATGCAGAAATCCAGAGTGATGGTAGCAACCCGTGGATAGATCCAAAACCAATGATAGCAGGCAGATAATGGCTTCAGTTAGAAAATATAGATAATGGCTTCTTTACTGTTTGTTTCCCACCCAACATGAAACTCATAGTAGACACCAGAGATTAACCATATAATAGAATACTATTGATTGCGGCCCTGATATGTACCCCACAACCATTTAAAAACTCAAGTTTGACCATTAGTTTGGAGCTGAGTCTAATCAGTGAACAGGATGATAAAGTAGCATGTAATATTAAGCGATGCATAACGTAAGCAGATAGGAAAGAGTGCGACCTCTCTTGCGGACCCGTGTAGTCCTCGAGGTCATCTGCTCGGTTGATAATGGTAATGTAGTTGTCATGGCTGCCGGCGGCGAGGAAGAAGATCTGAGGCGGCGAAAGACAGTCTGGAGGCCAGATCCCTGCTATGCTGGACCCTTCTGTCGTTGGAGCAGCTGAGCTTGGGTGGACGACGGCGCGGCAGGAGCGGAACAAACCACACAAGGTTTTCTTTGACAACTATCTGTAAGAGAAGTAATTCTGTAAGGGCTCGTTTGAATTGGAGGATTCTAACAACGCAAGGATAGGAAATACACAATAATAGGATAGGAATGCACGTGCAAAACAAAGAACTAAAAAACATAGGATTTCTACCAATCTGGGTGTTTGGTTCACAAGAATTGGAAGATCACAGGATGCAAAGAAGCATGGTGAGATTAAGTCAAACCACAAGAAAATGTACAGCTATAATGCTATTATGCTACTATCTCTTAGTCTTGTCCTTCATGAATAGGAATTCAAAAAGGAGGACAAGTGGAAATTAAAATCCGTACGGTTTTTCTTTCAAGGAGACACTAAAGGAACAAATCCTACAGTTTCCTTTGCTCCATTCCTTTGAACCAAATGCATGAATAGTAGTACCACAGGAAACTTTCCAATTCCTATGTTTTTCCTTCACTTTTCCTTTCAAGCACTGGCGATTCTAGTAGGCAAGCTTGAGCAAGGAAAAGCTACACTAAAAAATGTTTTTGTGCTACTTGCCTACTTCTACTACTTTGGACCCAGGCCACTGCCGTACTAGCTCAACTCCCAGGCCCATCGACAAATGCACAACTCAAACACGCAGAGATAAATAATGATGGCGTTTAAGAGAGTCCATCACGGATAGCTAAGTTGACTGGTACCTCACTGCTTGTCATATAGTAGGAGAAACTAATCGTATTTCATGTTACTGTGTGTGCTAAGTGGACAATATATATAACATGTAGAGTAAAAAAGAGACGCAACAAGTGTACAACCTCTTTGGCGAAGCCATGTTGATCTCAGCGTGATTGGGTTGGTCGGTGAGGATGATCTGGCTGACTTGGCTGTCGAAGAAGGGGAAGAAGATCTTAGGCATCTTGAGATGGAGCCCGGGTATCGCCTCATTGTGATGGAGGGTTTCGTCGTTGGAGCAGCTTCGGTGAGTTGTATGACGCCGAGGCTGAAGCAGGACATGAGAGACAACATTAACCCGAGTGGAATTCTAATAGCATCTCCAATAGATGATGTAAAATACATAACCACAAAGTGCTAGATGTAAAATACATCAGCCGCTCATCTCTTAACTTAACTATCAAAACTGAATTTAACTGTTGAAACTGAACTTAACTGTCGAAACTGAATTTTGCTGTCGAAACTGAATTTTACTATCGAAACTGAATTTTACTATCAAAACTGAACGCACTAGCTAGTAGCAGAAAAGAGATAGCAGCAGCAGCGCGTGAGGGAGCTAGTCGACTGAATTTTTCATCTCTGGTCAGTCAATTTTCCAGCTGTTGGATGCGAAATCAAGGGCCTGCAGTTCAACTTCAACCTCCACCCCCTGAGCCGCTAGCCACCACCGACCAAACCGCCGCCCTCCGCCGCCCGCGGCCGGCGGTGCGCCGCCCCGCCCACCCCGAAACCACTCCCCACCACCGGTCCTCCGTCGCCCGACCATCCCTCTAGGCCCCCCCCGTGCCGAGCTTTTTCTCCGGCGTTCCCCACGCCACCGCCCCACCACCGCCCCCTACCCTGAAGCCTAAGATAGATAGTGGGGTACCTCTCCGGCGAGCCCCCTCCCCGCTGCGGTTGGTTCTTCCTTAACTTCGGCGAGCCCCCCACCCCCTGAAAATCGACTGACCCAAAAGTCAATTCAGTCGATCAAGTGAAGCTAATCGAGCAGCATCGCAAGCAAGAGCAAGAGCGAGAGCAGCAGCACGAGCAAGAGCAATAGCAAGAGCAGACCAAGCAGGGGACCGAGAGCAAGAGCAGAGCAGCAGTGCGAGCGAGAGCTAAAGCAGCAACAGCTCCTACTGATGTGGACGTCACCGCCGAGGGAGCGACACCGTGGAGGAAGTGGTCGGCAATGCCGCCATGTATGGAGCCACGCCGTGTTGGCTCGGGACCGAGCGCCGGCAGCACCGTGAGATCGAATCAAGAAGAAAATGCGGCGATTAGTGTACAACCTCTTTGGTGGCGCTGATTAGGCCTCAGCTTCATCCAAGGAAACGGTGATGATGATGCTCTTCCGGTGGTGCAGGTGAAGACGGTGGTGTGGTAATGGAGGTGGCACAAAAGACGAGGGGAACATCAGGGCAGCTCCTTGGTGGTGGAGGACGGGGTGGCTGAACCGGCGGGACGACGAGATCGACGACGGATCCTCATCCGGTATGGTGGATGAGGGACGTCGAGGTGTTGCTGTGGACGACGTCGTCCGGGAAGAGGCTCCGGCTGGGTGGCGGACGGAGGAGGTGTGGGGCTTCGCGGGTTTTAGCAGCCTCGTGTACGAATGGGTGGGCGGATGGGATGGGAGTGGGGAACCATGGCTTAGGCACGCGCTTGTCCGAAATGTGGGGTAAATTACGAAATTACCCCCACCGATTTGAGCTAGGCGGTTCTTTCGATTCAGGGGTATCACGTGCATTTCGCATAGGGATGGCAATGGGTACCCATTACCCGCGTACCCCGCGGGTAAAAACCCTATTAGGGCATGGGTATGGGTCAAAAAGATACCCATGGGTACATAAACAGGAAAATTTCATACCCATCGGGTATAGTGGGTATGGGTACATAATAAGACCTCATCATGCATTCATGTTAGGCCGCCGCACCACAATAGCTAGCCCATGAACGAGTATGCGTTGATGTCATGATGTGTTGTTGTTTATAAATTATTGTTATAAGTTGTTGTTTATGACTATGTAATGCTCAAATTGGTGTGTTGCAAATCTAGGTAATTTTACCCGCGGGTACCCACTTACCCTGATGGGTGACGAGTATGGAAAAAAATTGTACCCATTAACGGGTATGTGTACGGGTGATGGGTAAGGTTTGGAATGATGGGTAAGGGTATGGGATGGCTCTACCCGTACCCAAACCCTGCGGGTGCCATCCCTAATTTCGCGTGTCGGGATTTCATAGGAGGTGGAAGTTTTCGCGTGCGTTGTAATTTTGGAATAGGAAGGTGCGGGTTGAGATGGAGGGAGTTGTTGGATCACAATGAGACAAAGATATATCTTAAATATTTCGGGGTAACAAGGCGCGGGTTGAAATTTCCGGACAAGCCCAACGTGTACTGTACCAAATCAATTCGCACTTCTGTCGATGAAAAAACAAAAAGAAATCAATTCGCAACATACAAGAGAGTCTAGTCCCGTAATCGTACCAAATCAATTTACTACAAATGTCATTCAAAACTTTGAATTGATGTTATGTTCAATTAAAATATTTCACTACGTGTATAATGCATGCAACCTGCTACTCAAATGAACGTTTTAGTGCATTCCAAACGTATATACTACCACTTCAATATGAACTAAATTTGAATTCGTTTCTCTATTTGAATAAGATCTTCAATGATGATTGTTGTGAAGTCAAACCATCTGAATCCGTTTCTCTATTTTAATAAGATCTACAATCATCATTATTGTCAAGTTAAACCATCGTTTGTGTATTATCTTCACAAAGACACCACATGATTACTCTCGAGTTAGATATGAACTATGTGTACTATATGAACTCGAACTCAATTTTTTGAATCCACTTTATGTTGATTTCAAATCACAGTACATTTCAAGCTCTAGCTATATCTTCATAATCTAAACCATGTCTCATATGTATAATGTGTTTATCACATAATGTATGGTGCCCCGCCCCCCTACGTCTACAAGTATTTAGATGTGAGTTGCAAACACCACACATTACCACAAATTCAAATAAAATGTGAGATTGTTCGATATATAGTATTATTTAGATTGTTTGATATTTAGTTGTAAGCTGCAAACGCATACACATTATCACAAATTCAAATAAAATGTGAGATTGTTCGATATATAGTATGGTTTAGATTGTTCGACATTTAGTACATGAGTTGCAAACGCCATGCATTATCACATTATGGTATAACATGTGCAAAACCACAACACGCATATCACTGCTATATTCATGCATGCATATGATTATAACACTATGATCTCCTATTCAAATATATGAATCCACTTTCATATCAAATTATGATCTTTGTTAGTCTCTTACACCCCCACAATCCTCTAACCTTTGTAGCTAGCACTAACTTTCTCTCGTGCATGCACACGCCCTCCTCGCCCTCCCCCTCCCTCAACATTCTATCCATCGCGCACATTCATTTTTTTCTTTAGGTCGTTCTCCCACAGTCTCCACAACTCCTTTCCGACACACACCGATCGATAACCTCTCCAGCATCTGCCTACAACATACGTACACACGCACCTTCCATCTCCTCCTTTCTGTGTCCATGCCTTGTGTCTCTCATACGGTCCCACACACGTGTAAACTCCCGCCCCTCTTTTCATCGATCTCACAAACGCACACTCCTCCCCTATCTAGCTAGTAGCTCGGCCTCTCGCATCACCTCCTAGCTCCATTCTCTTTGTCTATCCATCTTGCTGGGCCTTATTTGCCTCTAACAAATGGATGTACACCGACCGATCTCCCGCTATGCATATAGCTAGCTAGGTCCTTAATTATAACTCGTTTTCCCCCACGCGTTGATCGATCTACCTCATTAGTTATGTCTCTCCCTTCCTCCGACAAACAGCAATTGATCTACCGATCTAGTTAGGTTTGCTTAGCAAACACATGGTTCCCCTTCATCATACCATGCATGCGTCCCTACAGATCTATCACGCACATGCACACACAGAAACACATCCCCACTCTTATTGATAATATTGCAGTTCTACCCTCAGTTTGTCTAGTAGGCCTCTCCCACCATCTTCCAGAAGCAACTCCATCACCCATCCAACACTGTACCCCTCTCCCTCCCTCTCTCTCCCTCTCTCTCTCTCTCTCTCTCTCTTTGTCCCAACCTACTTCCCGTCCTTCAGTTATGTATGGATGTCGACCCATCTCCCTCAAGACATAGCTAGGTCTTTCCTTCTCAACACATATATGAGTCATTCCACCTCTTTAGTTAGGCCTCTGCCTCCCCCTCCCCCCCACCCGCCCCGCACACACACCGATACATCAAGCGCTATAGTCATGTCTCCCTGCCACACACAAACTTGCCCTGTGCCCTCTGATGTTCTGGTAGGTCAGTCGCCCTATATCTTTGACTTGCACACACACAATTTCGATGGCTCTCTTCATCCATCTAGAACCCACCCACTTGATCCTCTCTTCGACTCTATCGATATCTATGACCCATCCCTCTCTTCTCGTGGATCGCCCCCTCTGGCCCTCTCTATATGATATGGATATGCCTCTATTTCACACACATTGCATGCAAAATTTTGTTTGAGATGTCATCGACACATATTACCACAAATACATTCATGAAACCACCACCCCCCAAAAAAAAACAAAAAACACTCACGAACGCACACGCCATATGTCTAGGTTTGTATCTCTCTTACACACACCCACGTAGGTGGGGGACGTGCACGAAGAGAAGAGGTGCACGCACGGCGCACGTACTCCCGTCTCTTTCCCAACCACACCCGCGCTGGTATGCAGTGGAGCTCATTTCTGTACGAAAAGGCAGCCCACGTGGTAATTTGACACATGTACTGGTTGTTCACTTGATGGAGGATCGTCTACCACGGGTGAACAAACAAATTGCGACTTGACGCGTTATGTTAAAAAAGAGGCAAACCATGTGGGGCCTACCTTAGAGGCAAGGCTCTATACACTGGAGTACTTCCGATGTGTCCCGTCAACTCACAGAACGAGGAGAAGCTTGCTTAGTATGCTGTCTCCCCCGCCCACGGGTGCGGTGGCTCGCGGGATGAGGTGCAGCTTGCTTACTAGTACGCCTTACGCCCGCTCCCTCGCCCACGCGCGCGGTGGCTCGCAGGACGAGGAGAAAATTTTACTACTCCCTCTGTTTACTCCTCGTCCCTACCTTGGTTAGAGAGATTATCATATTGTTTGGAATATATGTCCTTTAGTAGATTTCAATATGAACTACTAGTACATACTCCAAAACACCGATGTATATAGACGTATTTTAGAGTGTAGATTCACTCATTTTGCTTCGTATGTAGTCCATATTGAAACAGGCGTAATAGTACGCACTCTCCCTCGCCCCTTGACCCTCGCCCACGTGGTGGACGTGCAACAATTCATTCGGTCTCATATAGCCAGAACGATATATACCGCAGTACCATTACTGCTCTACTTCCCGAAGAAGCGAAGAGCCAATCGCAAGGTTAATATTTTGGAGATGCCAAGCGCAAAGTTTATAGGAGGACGAGTAGTAGGTGCCACGTCATTTATAAATAAAGTTTTTTTCTTCAGTGGCACGTACGCAATATATATAGGTTCATATGGAGAGAAAAGGAAACTGCTCCACTATATACATAGGCAGGATGAGCCTACACGGTTGCTTGCTGGGGTTGCTCTCTTCAGTTTTCACACTCTGTCGCACAAAACGACCGTGGCCACATCTCTAACATCCCGGCGGATCACGTTCGCCGGGGGAAGGGGTGGATGCTTAGTGTAGATGCGGTCGCCGTCGCCGACGGCGAAAACCCACTGTCGGCATGTCCCGATCAGGGGTCCCCGATGTTCTCTCTCACAAAGCCGGTGAGGTTGCCTTCGTCCATTGCTCACTGCCGCGACATGGGCAGTTGCCTCCTCCCACCGCCCTCCTCTAGG
Organism: Aegilops bicornis; assembly: GCA_021605145.1. Classification (NCBI taxonomy): domain Eukaryota; kingdom Viridiplantae; phylum Streptophyta; class Magnoliopsida; order Poales; family Poaceae; genus Aegilops; species Aegilops bicornis. The sequence goes on from CM038670.1 coordinate 379,816,772, forward strand.
TTGAGCTACGTCCCGACATCCCTCAGGTACAACTCCCTTTACATCCGGCTTGGACCACTGCTCCAGCTGCCCACATCACTCCATGTGGATATTTCTCTACTTCTTTGCCCCGCACATGCCTTTACTGGCTTCTACGTACTGTATTTGTGATGAGTTTATGTCTCATCAACTAGTCCCAGTAATCTTATTCTAATCACGCTTTTCTTCAATTTCTTTGCCACAGGCATGCTCATCTTGATTTTGGTGAAACTACACAAAATGATCCGATGGTCAAAGGGTTGCAAACTTCATTTCTTAGGAAGCTCCAATGTTGCCAGCAAATTAAAGCCTGGTTAGGGTTTATGGTTCAAGGGCTAGGGACTGCACGGATCGTTTTTTCTTTAGCTGTCTCTGTTCCAAAATAAGTGTCAACTTTAGTAGTAGTACAACTTTGTACTAAAGTTTGCATAAAGTTGAGACACTTATTTTGGAACGGAGGGAGTGCATATTGGCTATGATCTGTCAATCATTGAGATGCAATAGCATGCATGTTAGTCTCCTTTGTATTTGATGAAATTTTGCAACAGACAACCTTGGACGCGAGATACATGAAATGTAATGGAAGCTTCATAGCATTGTACAAATTTATCTCATTGATAAATTACAAGACGTACTATACTAGTACTATGTAAAGAGTTAGGCTGTCACGGTGTCCAAAAAATATGGTGATAGTGTGAGGTGGGCCATGTAATCACCGAGCCTGCGTGTTTTCACTGCTCTCGCACTCCTCCGCTGAGAATGGAGAAAATTGTAATCTAGTAGTACCTCCTTTCGCCGAAAGCATGGGACATCCAGCAGTCCTACGACCTCAGTAATAATGACCAATGAGCTGTCAAATCACATAGACCCAACAGTAAGTTGGACGGACGAAGAAACCATCACTCTTGAATCCGCTTCTCCCTTCAACGAAGGCGCCAGTGAGAGATCGCGTCCGCTCTGCCCGGGCATGAATGCGGCACCGATTCTTTGGAGCGGTGCTGACCAGTTCGGGTGGGAAGCGCGCGCGGGCGATGGAGGGGCTTTGGGTGGGCCAGGCTGGTCAGGAGCGGGCGTGGCAGCTGTCCCTTTGTCCCCACCAGCACGCCTCGAAGCGAGAGGATGCACCGACTCTCATGGCTAAATCGTACACTACACACCATCTCTCTCAGAGGAGTAGGTCGATGTGTCGCTCTCTCTAACAGACCCATGCTATTAAACACACACACACGCCGAGGTAAAATGAGTCTATATCTCAATTAATGAAGACTTGCATGTTACCATCCATATGTTACTACCTACTATGAAAGTAGTAACATATGCATGTTACTAGTCCAAGTTACTCACCACTATGACCAGCCTAGCAATGTAACCAAATGCTCCTTACTCTGCCTTGTTATCTCCCCCGGAAACCCAATGCATGGAGCGCAACTACACGTTGATGCATGCGAGTTAATACGTGGCCCTGCATGGTAGCTAAAACGGCATCTCTTAGTTGTTTTGATTAATTGTTGTGTTTAGAGACAGAAATCGGGGCTTTGATTGGAGGAAGGACCGGTCAAGTTTCTTCTTCTCCTCCAATCTGCTTGCACCTCGTTTCAAAAAAAAAAAATCTGCTTGCACCTTGGTCCCGCTGCACCTTCTAACGTGACTTATTACACCTAGAGAGAGGGAGTAGTACGAGATACGGTGGCACACTGACTTAGGTCGAATACAAGTGCCCAAAATTGTGTGCATGTTATAATACGGATTCACTTAAAATAGTACACGAGCGAATGGAGGGATCAATTGGACAGTGTTCATGAGTAGTAGCGAGATGTGTGAGGTAAGATACATTGCTTTAAATCCCAATGACTCCCACACAAAAAAAAACACGACATGATTGTCACACGAATGCAGGAATGTATTAAAGGTTATTTTCCTCTCGTTAAACATAATGTGGGGGTGGTGTAGCTGGTTAGCCTGTTCACTCATCAAACTTGAGGTCTCGGGTTCGATAACTACACTTGAGCATAATTTTGTTTTTGTTTGACTTCTTTCTTCCACCCAATGAAAGGTAGGCCCCGCATGACAGAGAGAGAAAGTTATTTGGGGCGGTGCCAGGAGGATTCTTTGGCTGGTCAAAATGGATGGATACAGAGCTATACGATCTCGTAGTGACCGTATAATCACCTCATCACATATACGCTGCAACCTCGGCGCTTGTTTTCTAGGGTTTGCACTCTTCACACTCTCTCTCCAGTATATATATACACACGCTGGAGCCTCAGTGCTTGTAGTTGCTTTCTTCACACTCTCTCACCCTCTCCAGATCTAAACAAGACTTCTTTGGCCTCTCCCTCTCTCCCCTCACTGCTAGTCAAAGAGCCGGCAGGATCTGTTCACCGGGAAGGGAAGGAGGCTTAACGTTGTCGCCGTCGGCGAGGAAGGGAATCCACTACCAGCGCAGCTGTTCTCTTTCATCCAGCGGCGGTGCGGGAGGGCCTCCAACCCCTTCTTCCTCGCCGCCATACATAGTGTGGGCTGAACGGCCTCCGTTTGCCCACCGAATCCCACCCCAAGAACCTTAAGGTATAATTTACTTATTCCACATGCATTTCTCTAGCTGCATGTGGGCTTTTTCTGCTTCTGCACTCGAATCTAGGTGTTGGATCAAACAGGAAAGTAGTGGGGAAAGTTGTATAGCATGAATCTAGGACGTGGTTCAAAGAGGAAAGGAAGGGGGGGTACTGGTACAGACTGGCTATCCAGCACCTACGTTGGTCAAAAAGGGGAAACAATGACAAACACAGTATGCGCATCTGTAACAAACTGATCTTTTGTTTTGGGGGAGAAGGCTGTAGAGTTTGAGCGGGACTAGATTTGCTGCGCTCACATAGGGAAAGGTGTCTAAAGATAACAAAACTGGGACCAACACAAATATTCTCCTTGGTTGTTTTTGTTCTTTGTTGCAACAGACTATGCATCACCCCTTCATACATCGATAGATGCACATCGTGCTGGTGCATCCACTGTCTCGTGCAACTCTTTAGCTGTTGTTAATCTAAGGCCTTTTTTGGTTAAAAACTCCCTAGTCCCTACCTGCTTGGTTCCAGGGACTAAACATGGACTAGAGGTTATTAAATGACATGCTAAAAGACCATGTTACCCCTAGTAATGAACTAATAGAGACAAGCTGCGATGCGGGGCAGGGGCAACTATTGGAAAAAGTCCCAAAAAGACTCTCCCTCGGGGTCTTCTTTCTTTAGTCCCTAAAAGTCCCTCATGTTTGGTTTAGATGGGACTGACACGGACTTTTTTTAGTCCCTAGACGAAAATGTCCCTGTAAACAAACACCCTCTAATAATGCCGCAGGAAAATTGATGCAATGCCACAGTTAAAAGCAAATTACATGTTCAACGAATTTTATTGTTAATATAATCTCTCTGTTAATATTAATTAATGCCACTGTTTGCGAAATGCTACTGTCTTGCTTTCTTTCCCATTTAGATAAGTTATATGCTTCTTTTTGTTGGCTTCTCTGTCATCCACCGTTATTGACCACTAGTTGTTTCCTTTGCACCTCTGTGTAAACAAGGTTATCTACTTCACCTCGTTGCTATTGTGACCTTTTGTTGCACTACACAAAACACATTTGTTTTAACAGTGTTTTGTGCAGTTCAACCAAAATGTCACACCGACAACGTTGCTTGATTGCTTGATCTTAGTGGAACTGCACAAGAGGAGATCTTACTTCCTATCTGTGTTGGCAAATTTGATTCAAATCTTCTTCTTGTGAGTTGTTTGAATTCCGCGTCATGAGAGGTCAGTACTAGCCTTCTTTCACATGATTGTGCAGTGTGCTTTCATATGTTGTGCTACTTGTACGCTAATGTTTCTTGATTTTAGGGAACTGCACAAATGGAGACAAGACTTCCAATCTGTATGTGCACCGTAATATTTTCCCATTGAGGTAAGATAAGGATATTTCACAACTGTTGGCCTGTATTTTGCCACTTTCATCTGAAAATTAACGTCGTTGTTTAGTGCTATACTTGTGCTCCCTGATTGACATGCCAAATCTTACATTGAAGGCGAAGCTTGTCTGTTATTGAACCAAGTGATGAAGGGGAAGAACAAGCGGAAGAAAAAAATCAACTTCTGGTGCTGTAATGAAGCACTGGAACTGTGATGACACAAGTAATGATATAGTTTTGCATATTAATTTATTGCTATGGCTGGAAAGAGCATTGTTTTGCCATTGATTTGATACCACTCTTAATGTAATATGTAATTATCTCTACTTGTGCAAACAGGGATCTTCTTTGAAGATACCATATATTTTAGTGGAACTACACAAGAAGATGTTGGAAACATTAAACTGATCGAGGAGTATATAATAAGCATGGCAACCACAGTAGATAACAACAGATGGTTCCGGAGAAGTGCTTGATCCGTATGCTCTACACAATAAGCCTCCTGACAAAGGTTGGTACTCGCCCATGGATTTCATCCATATGATTGAGCTTTCTCATCTCTATTGGTGTTGTGCTATTGTTTAGATACTGTCATGAGAAAGTGGTATTGTCCTTGGGAAGTGATTCATCTGTGTTGTTTTAAATATTTCCTTTCCTTTTTTTCGAGCAAACAAGGATGCTAGCATTTAGTTGTCCTCTTGTCTTTGCACAACATGATCATCCTCCTCTGAAGAAGAATATGGAGTACGTGAAGTGCCTAGTTCCGATTATGCCACGATAATGAAGCCAAGCCTCTCTTCTTAAGAAGGGAGCAGTTGAAGGATGGTTACATTATTGCCCACAAGAACAAACTAACTTCATCTCAGAAGGACTCATGGATCTGCATCTTTGTTGCTGTGATGGCCAATACAATGTTGTTTTACGATTCCTTCCGGTGAGTTCCATTTTTTTAAATGTGTGCTCTGCATGGATCATGTAGGTTGACTGCTTAAACTGTCAGTTCATAGTACAATTTGCTTTATACTAATCACTTTTTTTGTATTTATGCAAACAGGCGTGCTCAGCTTGATTTCAATGGGAACTGCACAAAATGTTCACAAATGCATCAAATATTCTCGAATCATTCATTTCCACCACAAGAAAGGAGGTGCCGATATGTTCAAGGCATTGCAACATATAAAGGAAAAATCATACAAGCTACGCAGGAATTTGGTTGATTTTGGTGGAACTGCACAAAAAGAACAGCTGGTTTATTTAGCACGAGGTGCCATGTCAATGTCCATACTGATGGCAAACCCTGCCCATTCCACAATCGTAGGCATTTTATATTTTGGAATGGGAAAACCTTGTCAAAGTTTGCTCATTGATGTACGCAAAACAACACGCATTTGACATTTTGGAATGGGACAACCGTGTCAAATTTTGCTCAATGATGTTAGCAAGAAGACATGCGTTTGATATTTTCGAATGGGACGCCCTTTGCTGTTAGCAGCATCTATCGATTTTGTTTTATTCTTTAGCTGTGAAGTAAATATTGGCTCTAACATGTTAATCGCTTAGATGCATAATCATCGATTGTTTTGAATGTTCTCTATGAATTGCCAGGCATGTGTGTTGATTGCAATGTACATGAAGGTTAAATTTTGTACTCCCTCTGTTCCTTTTTTACTTAGCATATTAGATTTCTTTCAAGTCAGTTGATTTTACATTGTGAATGTTGATACTTTTTTCTGTAAGATTGGTCAAAGTAGAGGTACTTTGCCTTCAGACGAAACTTATATGCAAACTAAAAAGGACCGGAGGGAGTACATGTGAAACTGCTGCAAACGAGGTGATCATCCTGGGAATAATGCTACTACGTATTGTTTTGCATGTTCATCCAATGCCAGTGATACAAGAATTCAAACAAATCGAACTAACTTCATTCATACACTGCCGGATTTCATATAAACATGCCAGATTTCATTACATTTCATACATTCTTCAACTAAAAAGGGGTGCGGCGGAGGTATAATTAATTAACCATAGCACCCGTGTCGGTGAGCGAGCGAAGCTTCTTCTCCAATGATCGAAGCTTGATGACATAACAGCAGGTGCAGTTGCGTCACTTACATGTGGGCCAGATGCCTCTTGGGCCCACATGCCAGTGACCCAACTGCACCTGCAGTTAAGTAACCGAAGCAACGTCCTTCTCCAACATAGCTCTCCAACTCCACGTCGCCGCCAAGAAGCTAATCGGCCATCAATGGTCAACCCGCCTAGCTTGGCTTCAACCGGAGGGTAGCAGCGGTGGCCTTACTTGGACCCGAGCGGCGGCGACCTACCGTGTTATACTCTTCCTTGTTTTCTGTGTGGCGCGACCTCGTTGGCAGCGGGGAGGGGCCTCAATGGAGCCGGCGATGTCCTCTGTCTCGTTGCCGGCGGGGCGGCGCCTCGGTGGAGCGGGGGAAATCCTCCCCCTCGTTGCCGGCATGGTGGGGCCTCAGCTCAGCCGGCGATGTCCTCTGCCTCGTTTTTGGCGGAGCGGGGCCTCAGCGGAGCCGGCGATGTCCTCTGCCTCGTTATTGGTGCCGCTGGGCCTCGGCGGAGCTGGCGGTGTCCTCTGCCTCGTTGTTGGCGCCGCGGGGCCTCGGCGGAGTAGGACCTCGTCGACGCCAGCAGAGCAGGGACTCATCGGAGCCGGCATTGTCCTCTGCCTCATCCTCGGTCTCGCCAAACAGTGCTTCGCCCGCTTCATCGCCCTCTTTGTAGGCGGCAGCAGCCTCCGTCATCTGCGTGCGTTACCGCCAGCGCTTGAGGCGGCCCTCGCGGGCAAAGCGGTACGAGTCGAGCAGGCCTCCTGCTCCGCCCGCTCCACGACGATCTGCTCCTCTGCATGCAGGTGCTCCTGGAGGAGATGGTGGTTGTAGGCGGCGTCGGCCTGCGCCTCTCAGAACTGCTCCTGACGCTTCTGCCTCACCATGTCCATGTATTGGGCACGGGCCTCGCCGATGGTCATGGTGCAATGCACCGGCGAGGATGGCATGCAAGAGGGGGTTGGCGCCGGATCGTCGACTACCATGTTCTCCATTGGGACGTCATCGTCCTCCGGCTGCCCGGCCAGCCCGATCGGCGATAATGGCTGCCATCTCCTTGTGGTCCGTCGTCCGCCCGTCCCGAAGAGCGCTGGAGCGCGAGGAAGCCATGGTGGGAGTAGTGGTGTGGACAGGAAAAAGGGAACGAAGGCGGATGACTGCGGCTATGGCCGGTGCAGCAGTTTATATAGCAATGGTGGGCGGCGGAGGGACGGATGTGTGGCATTGGAGTAGCCGCCTCGGCAACTGCGTATCATTAATGTGGGCGGCAGACGGACGGACGGACGACACTTGTGTCGTTTGAAGGCGAACAATCGCACCTGGGAAGCGGGCGGGCGGCGCCCGTTGGCGGAAGTGAAAGCGTGCATGGGCGAGGGAGGTGGTGCAGGTGGGCAGGCGGTCAGACTCGTGCTTGGCAGCGGGTCGGTCCAGCATCCGGGACATGCTAGCTCGCCAGGGAGCTCGCCGAGCTGAGCGACGACAATCAGACGATGGACGTAGCTTCCGACAAGGAGCCGGCACCACTGTCCAAGCCGGCTAATGCCGTGTTCACCGTAGAGCAGGTGCGGCCCACTTCGACGCCCTAATGGCGGAAGAGCTACCAGCGCAGGAGGACCTGTGCTGCAACCTCCGTCTCCTCAACGAGCACCGGTGAACAAGCGAGCGACAATGCCGTCGTGGACATGTGGCCCTATGATCCTGGCTTCCCGAATGAGCAGCAGGCGCTGTATCAGACCATCCGTAGGGCCCGCGAGGCCCTCGCTGTCGTCCTTTGAGTTGTTGCGCCTCGAAAATGGGTTGCAAATGGCTAGCCCAACTATTCTTTTTTTTTTGAGGAATACCCAGGCAAGGTCAACTTGTTATTCTCTGCCCCGCTGGGCTGCAAATCTTTCCTAGGAGGGATGCATTAGGCTTAACAAGAAAATAGGCTTTAAGAAATAATAAATGGGATATAATTATAAAAACTGGGTTGTAACTATAAAAAATGCACCAAACACGTAATTACTTTATAAAATAATATTTCTGGATTTTGAAAATTTTAGTTTCATTAATTGTTGAAGGCGCAATGTTTCGTTGGATTTTTACGTAATACAAATTTATATTGTAATTGTATTTAATCTGACTAGAAATTTCGGGATAAAAATATTTCGGATCCCATCAAAATGTGGAAAATTTTATTGAATTCTGTTTTGAAAGGTTGGTTGAAATTATTAATCGTTGTCCTAGCTAGAAAATGGGTTGTACTTTTAACAAACTGTAAATGGGGAGTAGTAAATTCCATTAGAATTCAAAAATGGGTTGTACATTCTAACAAACCGCAAATGGGCTATAAGTTCTCTACCACACACTTGTGGGCCTACTAAGTTGACGCGTATGCAAGGCTTTGTCAACTTATAGTCAACACAGGGTTCTAGCAGCGGTGTCTGTTGGATGTCCATCCAAAGGATGTCGTGCTTCTTTTTCAATCTCGGATATTCTAGCTTCAGCCACGCAAAAAATGATTCCTCCCCCTGATATCTGGGACGCACCGTTTCGGAGGCTGACCTGTGGGCCTACTAAGTTGACGCGTACCAAGGGCTTTGTCAACTTAGTCAATATAAACGATTCTAGCTGCAGTGACCGTACGATGTCCATCCAACGGCCATTGTGATTCTTCAACCTCCGGTCTTCTTGCTCCAGGCGCCCAAAGCAGCGCCGGTCGTGCCGCCTACTCTTGCCTCCGGTGGCCGGCTGTGCTGCCGCGGAGGCCTCACCTCCCCCTACCACTCCCACCGCTGGCCAGGCCCTGTGGTTAAGGCATCCTCACACCGCAGTCGAACCAGTGAACCCTCGTACTCCTCTCCGCGTGGGCATCCACTGCCGCATCTTCCCCGGCTCCACGTCGTCCCCTTCCTAGGCCTAGCCGTTGTCCACCACCTTGGTGCTCTCGGCGTGGCGTGGTCAATGTGGTCAACGACCGACTTCCATCGGAAGAGTACTGTATGTGGAGAGGCTGACAGCTGGGTCCACGGCCGCAGCAAGGAAGTGCCTCCTTATTACACGGAAAATAATTATTCCTCCACCTGACAGCAGGGACCCACCGGACGGGCCACCGTAATTCATGAAAAAAATGTTTCCCCTGACTTCTGGGACCCACCAGCTACATCTTCGCACGCAAGGAAGTGCGTCCATATTACGGGCAAAACAAATGATTCGCCCCGTGATGGCTGGGACCCACCAGTTACATCTTCGCACGCAAGGAAGTGCGTCCATATTACGGGCAAAAAAAGTGATCCGCCCCCTGACTGCTGGGACCCACCAGCTACATCTTCGCACGCAAGGAAGTGCCTAACAGTCGGGACCCACCCGGTCGAAGCGTACGTAGGGTTGTCATTCTGGTCGCGAACGTGTATGTACATACTGGTCGATCAGTCTGTCTGCAGGCTGTAGCAATGAACCGTGGCCGTGTAAGGAAGGGCACGTGTGGTAGTAGAGGCGCGCACGTGTGGTAGTAGAGGCGCGCACGTAGCATGTACACGTACGTACAGTGGCCATGTTGCAAGAAAGTAAATACGGCCACGTACGTACATACGGCGGGGTCTCGAACGTCTACTCGTGCATACGTACGGCCAGGGCTTGTGTACATGGCTGGGTCAGAACGGAGAAACTACGTCGTTGTCGTGTTTGTCAGGAGGCAATGGAATGCCTCGTGTTCATCAGGAGGCAACGGAACGCATGCTGTCCATCGGGAGCCAACAGGCTTGGACGGAACAGGCGATGGAAACGAGGCCTGGCGTACCACAGAACGGAGGAAACGGCCTTGTGTTCGACATGCCATGATGGAAACGGGATCCTGTTCATCAGGAGGGGTCTGGCGTACTGCAAAACGGAGGAAACGGACCTCCTACGGTGGAAACGGGGTCCTGTTGATCGAGAGGGGTGTGGCGTACCGCAAAACGGAGGAAACAAACTTGTGTTGGAGCGCCATCGCCGAAACGGGGGTCTGTTCATCGGGAGGGTGTGGCGATCGCAAAAGCAGGACTCCACAGGATACTGTTCATCTCCACCGTCGACCTCCTCCAGTCTCCACCTGCGACTGTTCATCCAGCCTGCACCGCGCGCTCCTCCACCGGCTACTGTTCAACCAGCCCTCTCCACGGGATCCTGTTCAACCACCCCTCCATGGGCTATTGTTCATCTAGCCCTCCACCAGCTACTGTTCAACCAGCCCTCCACCGGCTACTGTTCAACCAGCCCTCCACGGGGTCCTGTTCATCTAGCCCTCCACGGGGTCCTGTTCATCCACCAGCTTGATCGATCGAGTCTTTGTTCATCCAGCTGACAACGGCCTCTACTACCATGGGGTCCTGTTCATCCAACCCCCATCGGTAATCGCTCATCAGACCCCTCAACAACACTCACTATTCATCCAGAGGCGCATCGACCGGCTTGATTAGTAGCGATAGCAAAGGAATCACACTCGGTCGATTAACGGCAAGGGATCGAGCGATCGCCGGGTTCGATGTACGCGTAACTGCGGTACTGTCGCCGGGTTGATGAGAGCCCAACGCCTCGCTTCGGGTTGATTAGAGCTCAACGCCTACACCTGCAGCAGCGTCGTCTGAGAGAAAGCGTGCATCGCCGGCCCCGACCAACCACCATAGCGGGAACTCCCGATATTTTCCTCACCTCGCTTCTACCACGGATTTTTCCGTCATGGACGGCCCAAAGAATGTCATGCAGGCTGCGTCTCCGGCCCGCCGGAGACGAAAAGCCCATTTTCTGTCATGATTTTTTGTCATAGAAGTAGGACCCCACCACATCTATGATGATACCGGGTTTTGTCACAATTATTGTCATAGAAGTGTCATAAGTATGACAAATTTTTTTTCGTTCGACCCAAAATGTCACGGATGTGTCTTTTTTTGTAGTGTCAGGGTGGTCATCTTTGATCAAGACCGATGGGAATAAGTTAAGTTTGATACCTCTTGTGCCAGTCCTTTTGGCACTCATTAGATTGAAATCCAACGGCTGGTGTGCTTTGAATCTCCTTCCTTCCAACATATTCTCCTTCTCAGGTAGACCTAGCAGGTCTCGTACACACACATCTGGACCAACCACTTATCAATTTTTATTTCTTTATTTTGTTCAATCTTTCGTCCTCTTCCTACAACGACTGGTGGTGTTGCCGCACATGCCTCAACGACCCATCCTAGCCTATGGTGCTGGCCAGGCCATCCTTCTACTCCCCCACACCTCCTTTTATTCTCCGGCGGCGGCAGCTCCACCGGCCCACCCTGCACCTGAACCAGTCAACCATCATACTCCCCTCTGATTGCGTCTTCCTCGGCTCCGGTTCATTCTGGTCCTAGGTTTCGATGTCGTCCTCCGCCTTGGTGCTCTCGCCGTAGCTCCGTTGTCTGTTATTCTCAACATGGTCAACAAACAAGAGGAATGGGAGATGACTGTATGTGGAGAGGCTGACAATCCGGGCCCACCAGGTCCATGGTCGCACTCAAGCAAGTGCCTCCTTATATATTGCAAAAATGCTTTCTCCTTATGGTATGTTGACGTGAGGGGCCCACGAGATTGTCAACATAGTAAATAAACGAGAGAAATTTACAAGGAAGACCGCCATCGTGTACCCTTTTTTAGGTGGCTGGCATCGATGACCTAGCAGGTAATCATTTTTTCAGAGGCCGAATAAGTAACAGCTGGGCTATGGTCTGCCCAGCCTAGGTTTTGTTGTTTAACATGCGCAACCCATGACATGCAGACACACTTGATCTAGCAGGTTTCAACTTATTTTATTAGGTCCAACAGGTATCAACCGGCCTTTGGGCCTCCCAGCCTAGCTTGTTTTATAACATTAACAACCCAACTTATGTTTGTTTTTTGAAGACAACTCACATATCAGTTCTATTTTTCTATAAGAATGCCAAACTCAACTTATGTTCTCCATTTTATAATAGTATATATGTTTATATTTATATTTATATTTTATTACATATATTTACTAGAAAGAACATAAGGTTCCCGTTTGACCTGTCCTTCATCCAACCTTGTATAGAGCTTCCCATTTCCTTTATTTTTGTTTTTATTAATCATATCTCTGATTTTATCCCACTAGTTTTCCCAAAAACCAACTTAATTGTCCCACGTCCAGCCTAAAAAAATAATACCCCATGTCTTATTAACCCATCAAAATAAAATAATATTTTATTTGGTGAATCGATAAGTTCTTACCAAATAATAATTGGTTAACAATAAGTTGGCAGGTTAATTCCTGGTGATTGCGTACATAAGCTTGCTAGGATTTTATGGACCAATGCAGTAATAGACGTGCAATCACGTGTTTATGCTCCACAAATTATATAGTTTTATAATAAAATGCCCAACAATGATTTATGTTTTTATAACATTTCTTCGTCCATCCCGACATGATATTTTTACCTAGCCCAGCAAATCCGTGTATTTCGAAGAAAAATGCAATTGGGCTATAAATTCTAACAAATATATAGAAATGGGTTGCATAGATGGTACATTATTGTTTCACCCAGCCCACCAAATGGACTGGCTGACATGTGAGCCAATAGCTCGAAGCCTACGCAAGGCATTGTCAACTTAGTCAATATAAAAAGATTCCGACAGTCTTATCCATTGGATTTACATCCAACTGTCGGCATTCTTCATCAATCTCTTGTCTTCATCCAGCGTTGGCGGGACCGCCTGCTCCATCCTCCGGCATCCAGCTGCGCTGCTTCGTGTGCATCACTGCAAAATACTACCCACCCATGGTCAGGCCATCCATCCACTACTTTGCACCTCCTGTTATACTCCGCCAAGTGTACCCCCACCCCACACCTAAACCAGTCAAGTTTCACACTCCTCTCCATCTACGACCCCACTGTCATGTCTTCCCCATCTCCGGGTCCGTCTGGGGCCTTGCTGTCGTCCACCGCCTTGATGCACTCGGCGTCGTGTGGTCAACGTGGTCAACAAACGAGGGTCATCGGAAGACGACTGTTCATGGAGAGGCTAACAGTGGAGACGCGCCAGGTCCATGGACGTATCATGCAACCGCCTCCTTATTACGCAGAAAAAATGTTTCCTCCCCCTGACAGCTGGGACTCACCAGCTACATCTTTGCACGCAAAGAAGTGCCTCCTTATTATACGCGAAAAATGATTCCTCCCCCTAATAGCTGGGACCCACCAGCTATATCGTCGCATGCAAGGAAGTGCCTCCTTAACCCCCCTGACAGTTGGGACCCACCAGGTTAAAATGTACGTAGCGTTCTGTGTCTGGTTGCAAACATGTACGTACATACTGGTCGATCGATCTCTTTCCAATGATGAATAGTGGCTGAGCAAGGAGCAACACGTGTCATAGTAGGGCCTCGACATACCAGTTCAGGCAGTCCCATCTAAATCGTGTACTCATACATACAACCATGCTGCAAGAAAATATATACGGCTACATATGTACATACGGGTGGGGTATTAAACGCGTAGTCGCGCATACGTATGGTCATGGCTCGTGTACATGGAGAGTCAACATACGGCAGCAACGACGTCCTATTCATCGGCAGCCATCCGACTGGGTCGGAACACAGAAACAACATTGTGTTCATCGGGAGGCAACCGAGTGGTCGAAATGCGTCATGTTCATCAGGAGCCAACCGACTTGGATGGTACAGCTGAAACAGGGTCATGTTCATCGGCTGGGGATGTGGCGTACCGCAAAACGGATGAAACAGAGTTCTCTTCGACCGCCTATGGTCGAAATGGGGTCCTGTTCATTAGGAGGGGTGTGGCGTACTGCAAAATGGATGAAACGGACTTCTTTTCAACCACCTATGGTCGAAACAAGGTTCTGTTCATTGATAACCCACAAGTATAGGGGATCGCAACAGTTTTCGATAAGTAAGAGTGTCGAACCCAACGAGGAGCTAAAGGTAGAACAAATATTCCCTCAAGTTCTATCGACCACCGATACAACTCTACGCACGCTTGATGTTCGCTTTACCTAGAACAAGTATGAAACTAGAAGTACTTTGTAGATGTTTTTGGATAGGTTTGCAAGATAATAAAGAGAGTGTAAATAAAAGCTAAGGGCTGTTGTAAGTAAAGAAGCAATCAAGTAAATATAGCGAGTGTGGAAAAGTGGTGGTAGGAGTTGCGAAATTGTCCCTTAAGCAATTGGCTACTTTACTAGACCGATAGCAAGTTTCATGTGGGAGAGGCCACTGCTAGCATGTCATCCCTGACTTGGAATTCTATGCACTTATGATTGGAACTATTCGCACGCATCCGCAACTACTAACGTTCAGTAAGGTAAAACCCAACCATAGCATTAAGATATATTGGTCCCCTTCAATCCCGTATGCCTCAATTTCTATGCTAGGTTGAAGCTTCTGTCACTCTTGCCCTCCAATACATAGTCCTATCAACATACAACTAACCCTATGGTGTGATCCATGCGAACGCTCATATGATGGGCACCAAAGGACAGCAACATAACCACAAGCAAATTAAATCAATCATAGCAATTCATCAACCACCGATAGGACAACGAAAATCTACTCAAACATCATAGGATGGCAACACATCATTAGATAATAATATGAAGCATAAAGCACCATGTTCAAGTAGAGGGTACAACGGGTTGCGTGAGAGTGGACCGCTGTAGATAGAGGGGGGAAGGTGATGGAGATGTTGGTGAAGATGATGGAGGTGTTGGTGTAGATCACGGTGATGATGATGATGGCCACGGCAGCGTTCCGGCGCCACCGGAAGAGAAGGGGAGAGGGGGCCCCTTCGTCTTCTTCTTCCTTGACCTCCTCCCTAGATGGGTGAAGGGTTTCCCCTCTGGTCCTTGGCCTCCATGGCTTGGGAGGGGCGAGAGCCCCTCCGAGATAGGATCTATTTCTCTGTCTCTCTCTGTTTCTGCGTTCTGTTCTGCTGCCCTTTCACCGTTTCGTATATATATGGACATCCATAACTCCGATTGGACTGAAACCTTTGCCGTGATTTTTTTAACCCAAAAATAGCTTTCTTGCGGCCGAAGAAGGGCATCAACCGCCTTACGGGTGGCCCACGAGGGTGAAGCGCGCCCTCACAGGAGGCGTGGGCCCTTGCCTCGTGGCCACCTCGGACACCGTTTCACGTTGATCTTTCTCCCAGATTTTCCAAATATTCCAAAAATAACCTCCGTCCATTTTTATCCTGTTTGGACTCCGTTTGATATGGATATTCTGCGAAACCAAAAACATGCAACAGACAGGAATTGGCACTGGGCACTGGATCAATATGTTAGTCCCAAAAATAGTATAAAAAGTTGCCAAAAAGTATATGAAAGTTGAATAATATTGGCATGGAACAATCAAAAATTATAGATATGACGGAGACGTATCGGCATCCCCAAGCCTAATTCCTTCTCGTCCACGAGTAGTTAAATGATATAAAAGATAATTTTGATGTGGAATGTCACATAGCATAATCTCGATCATATGTCTAATCATGGCATGAATATTAAGACACGAGTGATTCAAAGCAATAGTCTATCCTTTGACATAAAAACAATAATACTTCAAGCATACCAACCAAGCAATTATGTCTTATTGAAATAACATAGCCAAAGAAAGCTCATCCCTACAAAATCATATAGTCTGGCTATGCTCCATCTTCACCACACAAAATATTCACATCATGCACAACCCCGATGACAAGCCAAGCAATTGTTTCATACTTTTGACGTTTCTCAAACCTTTTAAACTTTCACGCAATACATGAGCGTGAGCCATGGACATAGCACTATAGGTGGAATAGAATATGATGATCGGGGTTATGTGGAGAAGACAAAAAAGGAGAAAGTCTCACAACGACGCGGCTAATCAACGGGCTGTGGAGATGCCCATCAATTGATGTCAATGTGAGGAGTAGGGATTGCCATGCAACGGATGCACTAGAGCTATAAGTGTAGGAAAGCTCAAACTGAAACTAAGTGGGTGTGCATCCAACTTGCTTGCTCATGAAGACCTAGGGCATTTGAGGAAGCCCATCATTGGAATATACAAGCCAAGTTCTATAATGAAAATTCCCACTAGTATATGAAAGTGGTAACTCAAGAGACTCTCTATATGAAGAACATGGTGCTACTTTGAAGCACAAGTGTGGTAAAAGGATAGTAACATTGTCCCTTCTTTCTTTTTCTCTCTTTTTTTGTAGGCTTCTTTGGCCTCTCTTTTTTTTGGGGGTTTCTTTGGCCACTTTTATTTTGATAACCTCACATGGGACAATGTTCTAATAATGATGATCATCACACTTTTATTTACTTACAACTCAATATTACAACTCGATATCTTGAACAAAGATATGACTCTATATGAATGCATCCGGCGGTGTACTTGGATGTGCAATGATCTAGCATAGCAGTGACATCAAAAAAATGGACAAGCCATGAAAACATCATGCTAGCTATCTTACGATCATGCAAGGCAATATGACAATAAATGCTCAAGTCATGTATATGGTGATGATGGAAGTTGCATGGCAATATATCTCAGAATGGCTATGGAAATGCCATGATAGGTAGGTATGGTGGCTGTTTTGAGGAAGATATAAGGAGGTTTATGTGTGATAGAGTCTATCGTATCACGGGTTTGGATGCACCGGCGAAGTTTGCACCAACTCTCGAGGTGATAAAGGGTAATGCACGGTACCGAAGAGGCTAGCAAAGATGGAAGGGTGAAAGTGCGTATAATCCATGGACTCACATTAGTCATAAAGAACTCATATACTTATTGCAAAAATCTATTAGTCATCGAAACAAAGTACTACGCGCATGCTCCTAGAGGGATAGATTGGTAGGAAAAGACCATCGCTCGTCCCCGACCGCCACTCATAAGGAAGACAATCAATAAACACCTCATGCTCCGACTTCGTTACATAACGGTTCACCATACGTGCATGCTACGGGACTTGCAAACCTCAACACAAGTATTTCTCAATTTCGCAATTACTCAACTAGCACGACTCTAATATCACCATCTTTATATCACAAAACTATTGCAAGGAATCAAACATATCATATTCAGTGATCTACAAGTTTTATGTAGGGTTTTATGACTAACCATGTGAATGACCAGTTCCTGTCATCTCTCTAAATAAATATAAGTGAAGCAAGAGAGTTTAATTCTTTCTACAAAAGATATGCCCAAACTCTAACAAATATAAGTGAAGCAAAAGAGCATTCTACAAATGGCGGTTGTCTATGTAAAGAGAAACAGGCAATCCAAGCTTCAAATGATATAAGTGAAGCACATGAAGCATTCTATAAAGCCATACTCAAAAGATATAAGTGAAGTGCAATGAGCATTCTATAAATCAACCAAGGACTATCTCATACCAGCATGGTGCATAAAAGAAAAATTAAAACTAAATGCAAAAGACGCTCCAAGATTTGCACATATCACATGAATGAAACGAAACCGAAAACATACCGATATTTGTTGAAGAAAGAGGGGATGCCTTTCAAGGCATCCCCAACCTTAGATGCTTGAGTCTCCTTGAATATTTACTTGGGGTGCCTCGGGAATCCCCAAGCTTGAGCTCTTTCCTCTCTTCCTTCTTCTCACATCGAAACCTTCTCGATCATCGAACACTTCATCCACACAAAACTTCAATAGAAAACTCGGTAAGATCCTTAGTGTAATAAAGCAAATCACTACTCTAAGTGTTGTTGCAAACAAATTCATATTTTTTTTTGCATTGTGTCTACTGTAATATAACTTTTTCCTGGCTTAATGCACTGATATAAATCGATAGTTTCATCAAAACAAGCAAACTATGCATCAAAAACAGAATCTGTCTAAAACAGAACAATCTGTACTAATCTGAACATTTACCATACTTCTGATACTTGAAAAATTCTGCAAAAATTAGGAAAGATAAAAAATTTGTACAGAAATACAATGCAAAAAGAATCAGAACCATTTGACGTTCCAGCAAAAAAATAAATTCGCGCACTATAGCCAAAGTTTCTGTCCTGCACCGTACAAACCAACAAGTATTGTAAACATCCTAAAGGCAAACCTTGGCACATTATTTTTATAATACAATGGAATTGTACAAGGGGATAATTATTTTTATTGAAAAGTTTCTGTAATTAAGATTTACAAATTTCCCATGGGCATGCACAAAGTTCAAGGACGTCCCCCACTTTCACAATGCTCGTCTTTCTCACTTTCACCTTTCATTTTGAAAAGTTTCGGGTTCCCCTCTTTATTTTTGTTGTTTTTAAACTATATGAAAGCACTCAACAGAAATAAATGACTCTCTATAACTTCCGGGTTGTCTCCCTGGCAGCGCTTTCTTTAAAGCCATTAAGCTAGGCATATTGTGCTCAAGTAATGGATCCACCCGGATCCCAAGGTATATCAAAGCCAATTTTAATTAGCAATGATTTGTAATTTAGTAGTGAGCACAACGTAGCATATATTATGTAATGACGAAGTCTAACTCTCTTCCTATGCATCGACATGTCATAAAAGAACAATTCATGCACACAAAGTAAAGGCCAATGCATAGTATAAACAGTTTCTTGCAATTTTATTGTGTTGGAAACATAGAGAGGTGGAGATATAGTTCCTCTCTCATAATAATTGCAAGTAGGAGAAGAAAGCACATGCATATTATATCTATCAAAATCATCATGTGCAAAGGTAAAAGGCAACCCATCAATATAATCCTTAATAAAAGCAAACTTCTCCGATATAGTGTAGTTGGGAGAATTGAAAAAGATATTAGGACTATCATGCGTAGGTGCAATAGCAACAATTTCATGTTTAACATAAGGAACTATAGAAAGTTCATCTCCATAGGCATAATTCATATTGGCATCTTGGCCACAAGCATAGAAAGCATCATCAAAAAGGGATATTTCAAGAGAATCAACGGGATCATAACAATCATCATATCAATCATCCTTCGGTAAGCACGAAGGGAAATTAAACAATGTATGAGTTGAAGAGTTACTCTCATTAGAAGGTGGGCACGGGTAGCTAATCCGCTCTTCCTCCTTTTGTTCTTCGCTCTCCTCATCATCTTTTTCATCCAATGAGCTCACAGTTTCATCAATTTCTTCTTCCATAGACTCCTGCAAAATATTAATCTCTTCTTGGACAGCGGAGACTTTCTCAATAAGTGCATTAATATCGGAATTGTATTCATAATTCTCATAGCAATATTTGAGGATAGCTAAATTTTCAGGTCTATAAACAACATCATCAAAATCTTCAAACTCTTTAAACATAGATTCAATTTCATAAGCACCCATAAAAGCAACAAATTCTTCTATTTGTTCCACGTCATAGTAATCATATATACCATTAGCATAAGAAGCTAAGGTTTTATTATCATTAAATTTGCATGAAAAGGGAAGGTGTGGAGCCTTCATCCTAGAGCAACAAGTATAATCATAACTCAAGCATACTTGCCGAGCATACCACTTCAATATATGAATTTGATCCCATAATAGTTTCCCTTTTTGTGTCAAACGGTAATCCCTAAAGTATTCACGTTGATCCAATGTTACTCCCATTACATAATTGAATGGGGTTTTCTCAGGATTATTAAAGTAGTACATAATATCTTTCACATAACCAGCATCGAGGGTTTTAGGAGGTTCCCCATCTCCATGAGCAGCAAGTACACCTAATTGTTTTGGTATTTCATGTTCCATATCCATAACTAAAGATAGAGAACAACTAAGAACATCAAATAAAAATTACTTAGTGATAAAGCAAACAAGCACAGACGAGAATATTCACCCCACGCTATTGCTCCCCAAGCATGTAGCTTAGAAAAAGGTCTTGATAACCCACAAGTATAGGGGATCGCAACAGTTTTCGATAAGTAAGAGTGTCGAACCCAACGAGGAGCTAAAGGTAGAACAAATATTCCCTCAAGTTCTATCGACCACCGATACAACTCTACGCATGCTTGATGTTCGCTTTACCTAGAACAAGTATGAAACTAGAAGTACTTTGTAGGTGTTTTTGGATAGGTTTGCAAGATAATAAAGAGAGCGTAAATAAAAGCTAAGGGCTGTTGTAAGTAAAGAAGCAATAAAGTAAATATAGAGAGTGTGGAAAAGTGGTGGTAGGAGTTGCAAAATTGTCCCTTAAGCAATTGGCTACTTTACTAGACCGATAGCAAGTTTCATGTGGGAGAGGCCACTGCTAGCATGTCATCCCTGACTTGGAATTCTATGCACTTATGATTGGAACTATTAGCAAGTGTCCGCAACTACTAATGTTCATTAAGGTAAAACCCAACCATAGCATTCAAATATATTGGTCCCCCTTCAATCCCGTATGCCTCAATTTCTATGCTAGGTTGAAGCTTCTGTCACTCTTGCCCTCCAATACATAGTCCTATCAACATACAACTAAACCGATGGTGTGATCCACGCGCGCTCATATGATGGGCACCAAAGGACAGCAACATAACCACAAGAAAATTAAATCAATCATAGCAATTCATCAACCACCGATAGGACAACAAAAATCTACTCAGACATCATAGGATGGAAACACATCATTAGATAATAATATGAAGCATAAAGCACCATGTTCAAGTAGAGGGTACAGCGGGTTGCGTGAGAGTGGACCGCTATAGATAGAGGGGGGAAGGTGATGGAGATGTTGGTGAAGATGACAGAGGTGTTGGTGTAGATCGCGGTGATGATGATGATGGCCACGGTAGCGTTCCGGCGCCACCGGAAGAGAAGGGGAGAGGGGGCCCCTTCGTCTTCTTCTTCCTTGACCTCCTCCCTAGATGGGTGAAGGGTTTCCCCTCTGGTCCTTGGCCTCCATGGCTTGGGAGGGCGAGAGCCCCTCGAGATTGGATCTATTTCTCTGTCTCTCTCTGTTTCGCTGCTGCTCGCTGCCCTTCACCGTTTCGTATATATATGGAGATCCGTAACTCCGTTTGGACTGAAACCTTCGCCGTGATGTTTTACCAAAAATTAGCTTTCTTGCGGCCGAAGAAGGGCATAAACCGCCTTACGGGTGGCCCACGAGGGTGGTGGGTGCGCCCTCCTAGGGAGGGCGTGGGCCCCTGACTTGTGGCCACCTCAGACACCGTTTCGCGTTGATCTTTCTCCCAGATTTTCCAAATATTCAAAAAATAAGCTCCGTCCGTTTTTATCCCGTTTGGACTCCGTTTGATATGGATATTCTGCGAAACTAAAACATGCAATGCATGTGAACCGCACCGGCCTTCGGATCAATATGTTAGTCCCAAAAATAGTATAAAAAGTTGCCAAAAAGTATATGAAAGTTGAATAATATTGGCATGGAACAATCAAAAATTATAGATATGACGGAGACATATCATTCATCGGGGGGCGGGGGTCTGGCGTACCACGAAACAGAGGAAACAGACTTCTCGCCAACTGCCTACGTTCGAAACATGGTCTTGTTCATCGGGAGGGGTGTGGTGTACCACAAAACAGGACTCCACCAGCTACTATTCATCCACCATCGACTTATGCCTCCATCGACTACTGTTCATCCAGCCTCCACGGGGTCCTATTCATTCACCCCAACCTGGCCAGGGTGCGTCGACCTCCCCGAGGTCCTCTTTATCTAGTGGAAACCGCCTATACTACCACGGGGTCCCGTTCATCCAACCCCCATCGGCTGGCCTGGGGCATACAAGTGGATGACAACAACAGGAACTATTCATCCACAGCCAACCAACAGGCTAGGTCAACTCACCACGTCCTGTGCAACGGGCTCGATCGAAGCAAGTCTTGACTTCTTTTACGTATTGTGCGCACGGCAGCAACGGGGACTGTTCATCGAGAGGCAACCCAACGGGTTATGTCTCGGATGGGGGCTAGATTGATCGACTTCAGTAAGCAGCAACAACAATCGATCGCTCGGGTTCAGCTAGCAGTAGGAATAGGTTGGGTTCAGTTAGTAGCGAAGGAATCACTCAGGTTTAGTTAGCAACGAAGGGATCGATCAATCAACTCCAATAAGCAGCAATGGAGAATGCATCGGACTCCACCAACTTGAAGTGGAGGAAGTACCCCTCTGCTAGGTAGCGGGCACGAGCGAAGGATTTCCACCCTCGGGTGAGATACATGACACTATTGGCAGTGAACTCTACGTCTACCCAAACGGCGTCATTGAGGCAACCATTCACGCGCAACCACAACTCGAGCAGCTGGTCCACCTCCATTACCCTGGCGACGGGGCAAGGGAATTGTAGCCTGCTCCTCGGCGGGTCACACAGCTCCATGAAGTCCCCCGTGTGGCCTTCCGCTAGGGGCAGGGCCACTGGAGGCAGAATCGCCAGCGCTCTGGTCCGACCTCCTTGACCACGAGCACTGCATCGACCACGACCTCGTCCTGTGGCCCTGCCCCATGCGCTGGAGCAGCCTCCGTAGCCGCAGCCGAAGCAGAGGCATGGTGTCGAGGAGAAGCTCTCACTTCCACGGCGGAAGCACGAGCACGACCTCTTCCTCTTGCCATGGTAGTGGAAGATGCAAGAAGAATGAAGGAGGGGGAGATGGATGAGCATCGCTTCCCCATCCCTCCCTCCTTTTATAGGGGAAGGCGCATGGGCTGGCTCTCCACTTCCCTAGGGCAACCGCCCTGCTCCATCAATCCCATGCCCTAAATTTCTAGCGGGCACTTTACTCCATCGGCCGCCCAGCCTTGCCAATCTGGCGTCCTGGCTCCTCTGATCAAGGCACCACCACCACGACTGCCCTTCTGCACCAATTCCACGTCCTGAGCCTAATCCGCGTCGTGGGGGAGGGGGAGGAGCCATGATAATCCCCAAGTGCAAGGAATCATCGTAGCACTTTCCAAAGGTGGAAGTGATAAGTATGGGGTGTCGAACCCACAAGGAGCTAAAGGTAAGATCAATATTCTCTCAAGCCCTATACGCCATCGACACGACTCTACGTGCACCGGACGTTTGCTTCCAACTAGCAACGAGAAATAAAACTACGTTGTGGGTATGAAGAGGATAACTTTGCATGGTGTCGGCGATCTAAAACATAAAAGTAGGTGATGTTATCATAAAGTTAGAATATATTACTAAATAATATAAATGGCGAGTGTGGAATAATGATGGATCGGTGTGCGGAATTGTCCTAGGCAATTGTTAACAAGACCGGTAATCACTATTGCAGTTTCATATGAGGGAGAGGCATAAGCTAACATACTTTCTCTACTTGGATCATATGCACTTATGATTGGAACTCTAGCAAGCATCCGCAACTACTAAAGATCATTAAGGTAAAACCCAACCATAGCATTAACATATCAAGTCCTCTTTATTCCCATACGCAACAATCCCTCTTACTTGGGTTTGTGTTTCACCACTCACCAACCCACTATAAGCGAATCATGAACGTATTGCAACACCCTACAGCGGAGTCCCTCACGCTTATGCCGACACGGAGGGCACCATAGGACAGCACCAAAGTAAAACATACAACCCATACCAATCTAGATCATCAATCAACCCAAAGACAAAAGATATCTACTCAAAACATCATAGGATGGCAACACATCATTGGATCATAATATGTGGCATAAAGCACCATGTTCAAGTAGGGATTACAGCGGGGTGCGGGAGAGTGGACTGCGTAAAAGAGATGAGGATGGTGATGATGATGGTGATGTTGATGAAGACGATCACCGCGGCGATGATTCCCCTCCCGATGGCACTCCGGTGCCATCGGAAGAGAGGAGGAGAGGTTCTCCCCCTTGTGCTTCCTCCTCCATGGCCTCCACCTTCTGGTCCTTGGCCTTCATGGTGATGAAGACCCCTCTGGGATACTCCTCCATGGCCACCGGTGATGATGGCCCCCTCCGGCAGGGCGCCGGAGAGGGCTAGATTGATTTCTCGTGGCTACAGAGGCTTGCGGCAGTGGAACTTCTGATCTAATCTCCGTTCTGGAAGTTTTAGGGTACGAGAGTATGTATGGGTGCAGGAGTTACGTCGGTGGACTTCCGGCTGGCCACGAGGTAGGGGGGCGCGCCCCCCACCCTCGTGGGAAGCCCGGGACTCCCCTGGTGAGCTTTCGGTACTCAATGGGCTTCTTCTGGTCCAAAAACAGGTTCCGTGGAGTTTCAGGTCTTTTGGACTCCGTTTGATATTCCTTTTCTTCGAAACACTAAAATAGGCAAAAAATAGCAATTCTGGGCTGGGCCTCCGGTTAATAGGTTAGTCCCAAAAATAATATAGACGTGGATAATAAAGCCCCAATATTGCCCGAAACAGTAGATAATATAGCATGGAGCAATCAAAAATTATAGATACGTTGGAGACGTATCAGGCATCCCCAAGCTTAATTCCTGCTCGTCCTCGAGTAGGTAAATGGTAAAAAGATAATTTTTGATGCGGAGCGCTAGTAAGTGCTTAAGTTTGATCAATGATAATTCCATTCACTTTTTCTAGCATCATTACATATCATAACAATAGCTCATCTCATAAAACTTTTCATGATCAAGTAACAATCTATTCACACTATCAAGTATGGTTCAGAAACTTCATTGAGAACTAACAAACTATAATCTCAGTCATTGAAGCAATTGCAATTTATCATAACATCAGAAAGAGTCAAGAATAGAGCTTTTCAGCAAGTCCACATACCCAACTATCATATAGTCTCCTACAATTTCTAACACTCACGCAATACTTGTGGTTATAGAATTTTGGCCGGACACTGAGAAAGATAGGGGCCTATTGTGTTGCCTCCAACATATTCACCTTTAGGTGATGTCAACAATAATAGCCCGTGCTAACTTACATCCAATTGGATATATATATCATGATCTTTCAAACACAAAGAGCTTGCCAAAGGATAAATTGAAAAAGGGAATGGTGAGGATCACCTTGACTCAAGCATAAAGTAAAAACGTAAAGTAAAAGATAGGCCCTTCACAGAGGGAAGCAGAGGTTGTCATCTTGGCGTTTAGGGTTGATGCACAAAATCTTAATGCAAAAGAACGTCACTTTATATTGCCTTGTATGTGGACCTTTATTATGCGATCTGTCGCTTTTATTACTTCCACAACAAGTTCGTACAAAGCTTATTTTCTCTGCACTAATAAGTCATACATATTTAGAGAGCAATTTCATTGCTTGCACCGATGACAACTTACTTGAAGGATCTTACTCAATCCATAGGTAGGTATGGTGGACTCTCATGGCAAAAGCGGGTTTACGGTATTTGGAAGCACAAGTAGTATCTCTACTTGGTGCAAGGGATTTGGCTAGCATGAGGGAGAAAGGCAAGCTCAACATGTTTGGAAGGTCGATGACAATATACTTTAAGCGAGATGTCGGAAAACATAAACCATTACGTTGTCTTCCTTGTCCAACGTCAACTCTTTTAGCATGTCATACTTAATGAGTGCTTCACAATCATAAAAGATGTTCAAGATAATATATTTGTATGTGAACCTCTCTTTCCTTATTACTTCCTATTAATTGCAACGATGACCAAAACTACGTTTGCCAATTCTCAACAACTTTTATGCCGCATACTTTCTATGTGTGAAGTCATCACTAACCATGTTATAAGCATATGAAACATATAAAAGTTCAGATTCATGACATTCAATTCATTCCCCCATTTTCTCATAGGATATACATGAAGCACATGAGTAAATGACAAACTACCCCAAAAGATATGAGTGAAGGACACTGAGTAGTCAAATAATTAACTAGCCATGGGAGGGTTCCTTTTATATTCAAAATTTCAGATCCAATGATTTTATTCAAACAGCAAGTAAAACAAAATAAAATGACATTGCATGGATAGCACAACTCATGTGAAGAAGCAAAAACTTAGGTTCAACCGATACTAACCGATAGTTGTTGAAGAGAAAAGGTGGGATGCCTACCGGGGCATCCCCAAGCTAAGGTGCTTGAGACTTCTTGAAATAATGTCTTGGGGTGCCTTGGCCATCCCCAATCTTGAGCTTTTGTGTCTCCTTAATTCCTTTTATACGTCGGTTTCCTAAATCTCAAAAGCTTCATACACACCAAACTCACAAGAACTCGTGAGATAGGTTAGTATAAACCAATGCAAAACCTTATCATTTTCTACTGTAACAAATTACTAAAATTATTATTCAACATTGCATACTAAATGCCTCTGCATATTTAACACTCCTATCCTCAAATAGAATCATTAAACAAGCAAACACATGCAAACAATGCAACCATAACAGCAATCTGCCAAAACAGTATAGTCTGTAAAGAATGCAAGATTCATCATACTTCCCTAACGCCAAAAAATATGAAAGAAAATTCACACTGTAGTAGATTCATCAGAGCTTATTATGCAAAAGGTTTCAACATTTTATCACATTCTGACTTTTCTAAGGAATTTTTGCAACAGCGGTAAACTTTCTGTTTTCAAACAGCAACATGTATACTAGCAAAATAAACATGGTAAAGGCTATCCTTGACATTTTTATTGAAAATAAAGATGCAAAACACTATTATAAATAACAGAAAGCTAATACTAACAAAATAAAATGACGCTCCAAGTAAAACACATATCATGTGACGAATAAAAATATAGCTCCGAGTAAAGTATACCGATAGTTTTGAAGACGAAAGAGGGGATGCCTTCCGGGGCATCCCCAAGCTTAGGCGCTTGAGTATTCCTTGAATATTACCTTGGGGTGCCTTGGGCATCCCCAAGATTAGGGTCTTTCCACTCCTTATTCTCCTCATATCGATATCTCACCCAAAACTTGAAAACTTCAATCACACAAAACTTAGCCAAACTTCGTGAGATAGGTTAGTATGATAAAGAGCAAACCGTTCACTTTGGTAGTGACAAATACAAGGTTCATAATTGTTTTCACACAATTCCTACTGTACCATATCATTTCTACAATTTATATTGAATAATATAAGTCATAGAAACTAGAAAACAAGCAAACTATGCAATGAAAACAGAATCTGTCAGAAACAGAACAGTCTGTAATGATCTGAACAATAACCATACTTCTGCTACTCCAAAAATTATGAAATAAATTGGTGTACGTGAGGAATTTGTCTATTAAACTTCTTCAAAAAGAATCAACTCAAAATCTCTCTTCTGTAAAAAATGACATCTATTCTCGTGAGCGCAAAGTTTCTGTTTTTACAGCAAGATCACATTAACTTTCACCCGAGTCTTCCCAAAGGTCTTACTTGGCACTTTATTGAAACAAAAGATATAAAACATGATTAATACATTAGCTTAATCATTTAAACACACAAAAACAGAAAGGGTAAATACTGGGTTGTCTCCCAACAAGCGCTTTTCTTTAATGCCTTTTAGCTAGGCATGATGATTTCAATGATGCTCACTTTAAAGATAGGAATTGAAACACAAAGAGAGCATATTGAAGAATATGACTAGCATATTTAAATCTAACACACTTCCTATGCCTAGGGATTTTGTGAGCACACAAATTATGGGAACAAGAATCAACTAGCATAGGAAGGCAAAACAAGTATAACTTCAAAACTTTAAGCACATAGAGAGGAAACTTAATATTATTGCAACTCCTATAAGCATGTATTCCTCCCTCGTAATAATTTTCAGTAGTATCATGGATAGAAACTTTGTTCTCATACTCAATTGGAACCTCTTCTGAAATAGTGGAATCATTACTAGCTAAAGTTGACACTCTTCCGAATCCACTTTCATAAATATCACACTAAGATTCAACATCCTCCAAAATAGTGGGATCACTAATTCCTAAAGTTGACACTCTTCCAAACCCACTTTAAATGATAGTATTATTAATACTCCAAAAGGTATAAGTGAAGTTCATGGATCATTCTACAATTAACATAGACTAACCAATATCCAAGCTCAAAATATATAAGTGAAGCACACGAAGCATTCTATAAAACCATACTCAAAGGATTTAAGTGAAGCACAAAGAGCAATTCTATAAGACCGTACTTAAAATATTTAAGTGAAGCACATGAAGTATTCTATAAATCAATGTAGGGATATCTCATGCTAGCATGGTTCTTGAAGAAAAAGAAAAACACAAAGGACACAAATCATGTGAGCAAAACAAAACCCGAGGTATACCGATAATTGTTGAAGAAGAAAGATGGGATGCCCACCGGGGCATCCCCAAGCTTAGATGCTTGAGTATCCTTGGAATATCTACTTGGGGTTCCTTGGGCATCCCCAAGCTTGAACTCTTGCCTCTCTTTATTCTTCTCATATTGATAGCTCCTCGACCTTCGGACACTTCATCCACACAAAACTTTAACAAAAACTTGTAAGATCCGTTAGTGTAATAAAGCAAATCACTACCTTTAGGTACTGTAATGAACTCATTCTTTATTTGTATGGGTGTTAAACCTAATGTATTCCAAGTTCTCTATGGTTCATACCCTCCAATACTAGCCATAGATTCATCGAAATAAGCAAACAACACATGCAAAACAGAATCTGTTAAATACAGAACAGTCTGTAGTAATCTGGAAGTTTGCCAAACTTGTGTAACTCCTAAAATTATAAACTAAATTTTAAAATTTTAAAAATTTGTACAGAAGTAATGTGCAAAAAGAATCAGAACCATTTGACTTTCCAGTTAAACATGTAAATTCATGCACTACAGCCAAAGTTTGTGTTTTTATTCTGCACAAAGCAAACAAGCAATCTAATCATCCTAAAACTAAGGCTTGGCACATTATTTTTATAATACAAGGGGATAATTATTTACAGAGAAACTTCAATGAAAAATTCTACATTGTTTCCCTGAGCATGAACACAAGTGTTCAAGGTCGACCCTCACTTCTTCAATGCAAAACCTTCCAATCACTTCTCTTTTTGGAAAACTTTTTAGGCATGAGAGGCAAGTAATAATTTTTTTGTATTTTCATTTTTAATTTTTTTTGTATGTTTCAACCACAACTAAACAGAAACAAAAAGGAAAAACAAAATCTACTTAGTGAAGAAAGCAAACAAGCACACACGAGAATATCAACCCCACGCTATTGCTCCCCGTCAAT
This sequence comes from Aegilops bicornis, assembly GCA_021605145.1. Classification (NCBI taxonomy): domain Eukaryota; kingdom Viridiplantae; phylum Streptophyta; class Magnoliopsida; order Poales; family Poaceae; genus Aegilops; species Aegilops bicornis. The sequence goes on from CM038670.1 coordinate 379,845,872, forward strand.
CGGCGCGGAAAAGAGCTTGATAATCCCCAAGTGCAAGGAATCATCGTAGCACTTTCCAAAGGTGGAAGTGATAAGTATGGAGTGTCGAACCCACAAGGAGATAAAGGTAAGATCAATATTCTCTCAAGCCCTATCTGCCACTAATACGACTCTACGTGCACCGGACGTTTGCTTCCAACTAGCAACGAGAAATAAAACTACGTTGTGGGTATGAAGAGGATAACTTTGCATGGTGTCGGAGAGCTAAAACATAAAAGTAGGTGCTGTTATCATAAAGTTAGAATATATTACTAAATAATATAAATGGCGAGTGTGGAATAATGATGGATCGGTGTGCGGAATTGTCCTAGGCAATTGTTAACAAGACCGGTAATCACTATTGCGATTTCATATGAGGGAGAGGCATAAGCTAACATACTTTCTCTACTTGGATCATATGCACTTATGATTGGAACTCTAGCAAGCATCCGCAACTACTAAAGATCATTAAGGTAAAACCCAACCATAGCATTAACATATCAAGTCCTCTTTATTCCCATACGCAACAATCCCTCTTACTCGGGTTTGTGTTTGATCACTCACCAACCCACTATAAGCGAATCATGAACGTGTTGCAACACCCTACAGCGGAGTCCCTCACGCTTGCAGCGTCTGAGGAGGGCACCATAGGACAGCACCAAAGTAAAACATACAACTCATACAAATCTAGATCATCAATCAACCCAAAGACAAAAGATATCTACTCAAAACATCATAGGATGGCAACACATCATTGGATCATAATATGTGGCATAAAGCACCATGTTCAAGTAGGGATTACAACGGGGTGCGGGAGAGTGGACCGTGTAAAAGAGATGAGGATGGTGATGATGATGGTGATGTTGATGAAGACGATCACCGTGGCGATGATTCCCCTCTCGATGGCACTCCAGCGCCACCGGAAGAGAGGAGGAGAGGTTCTCCCCCTTGTGCTTCCTCCTCCATGGCCTCCACCTTCTGGTCCTTGGCCTTCATGGTGATGAAGACCCCTCCAGGATACTCCTCCATGGCCACGGTGATGATGGCCCCCCCTCGTGAGGCGCCGGAGAGGGCCTAGATTGATTTCTCGTGGCTACAGAGGCTTGCGGCGGCAGAACTTCTGATCTAATCTCCGTTCTGGAAGTTTTAGGGTACGAGAGTATATATGGGTGCAGGAGTACGTTGGTGGACTTCCGGGCTGGCCACGAGGTGGGGGGCGTGCCCCAGGGGGATGGGCACGCCCCCCACCCTCGTGGGCAGCCCGGGACTCCCCTGGTGAGCTTCCGGTACTCAATGGGCTTCTTCTGGTCCAAAATCTGGTTCCGTGGTGTTTCAGGTCTTTTGGACTCCTTTTGATATTCCTTTTCTTCGAAACACTGAAATAGGCAAAAAAACAGCAATTCTGGGCTGGGCCTCCGGTTAATAGGTTATTCCCAAAAATAATATAGAAGTGGATAATAAAGCCCCAATATTGCCCGAAACAGTAGATAATATAGCATGGAGCAATAAAAAATTATAGATACGTTGGAGACGTATCAAACCACAGTAAAGGACAGAGTGATGGCAGTTACTTCAAATCACGCCTGATCGTGGGCCTGCCCACACCGAACCTGGTGCCTACCCACGTACACACACGCCCCTGGTTTCTGGCACACGCGATGGAAGCTGTTTAAAAGACGAGGATGCTATGAGGAAACCAAGGGTTAGCTCAAAGTTCAAGTTAATGAAGAAGCAAAGACGATCTCAAAACAATAGCATCATCCCAGCAAGGTCAACGTTGTTTCGTCTACACATTGTTTGAGCCTCACCCAACGATGCCCGACAGCACGTGTGGCCAAGGCCCGGGGGCTCCTGTCGGTGTATTAAACGTGGGTTTATAATACCCTGACTTATACGCAGACAAGTAGCAGCTTCCCTCGGAAGGATAAATTTTCAACAAAGACATCCCAAGCTAAAAGAAGCAACTCTTCGAGAGATCAAGGAGTGCATCAAGAAGACCAAGAACAAAGATGAAACATCAAAGCAACCCCTGCCGGCAAGGTTGAGCTGGCGAGGTGATGAGCTGACAAGCCTCGCGGCAAGCAGATCCCCGCCAACCACCAGCGCTCCACCTCACCAGCCAGCTATTAGTTGTTCGGTGTGTCGAGCTTGCGGGCAGTACGGTGGAGCACACCCGCACGTGTCAGCTCGATGGGAACCAAGTTACCTTTATCGACACCCGTCCTAATGGCTTGTCAAGCTAATAGGGGTTAGTTGGGCAAGCGATGCTCTACTCTTGTCGGGGATTCTCCTCCACACGACACCTAGAGATGCATTTAATGCATTTTGTCCTAACTAGCAGAGTTAGGTATGATAAGCATTGTTTCCATCTAATCACCCTGTAATGATCCTTTTGCCACCGTGGTAACCCCTTAAGCTATAAAAGGATGGCCAGGGTAACCTTTACAGGGGTTGGAACCCATAGCAAGCCCTCACACACATACCTGTGTAGCAGCCTCTCTTTGCTCCATGCCGGGGAGGGCGCTCCGTGTACTTGTGCACACACCCATTCAATACACCAAAGCAGGAGTAGGGTTTTACGCTTCTCAGCGGTCTGAACCTGGGTAAAAACCATAGCGCCTCTTGTTGTTCTTTCTCTTTGAGTTGAGTGCACCCCCCTTGCCGAACCAAAAAGGGGCAGCACTGTCCCATAGATAGCCGGCTCCACGCGGTGGAAGGCAACTTGGGCTACAAAGGCCAAGAGGTGGAAGGAAACTTGAGCCACAAAGGCCCAAGTGGGAGGCGCCTCCTTCCCTAAGGAAGAAGGCCAAATTGGAGGAGGGGCAGGATTCATCCTCTCCTCCTAAGGTCTGCGCACCAAGGGGGAATCCTTCCCCCTTGGTGGCAACCCCTCCTCTCCCCTCTATCCTATATATACTAGAGGATTCTGTCCTTTGAGACGCACAAGTTTTGGAGCCTCCTCTAGTTCTTCTAGTTATAGTTGGTCGTAGTTGAATAATTAGAGCTGGGCTAATCCTCTTGTCCTCATAATTAGAAACCCCGTGTGGTTCTAATCTCCTCTCTCTAATTCTCCAGCGATGATTAGCTCTGGATGGTGAACCGCTACCAGATCGTGAAGGTTGCACGCTTGCAACAAACTAGAGAGGTCGTGCTTTCGGTCTACGGCTTGAGGCACTGCTAGTGGGTGATTCACATGATCATTCATCAACGGTTCGAGGGACTCCAAGTATGATCTACACCGACATGTTCTTCTTCCGCTACAACTCGGTGACGGTAAAGATCGTGATCCCAACCCGTTATGCATGTTCATATTGATCTTGGGTGTGCGTAGGCGCGATTTTTTTGTTTTCTACTATGTTTCCCAATAGTCTTATTGTCGTATGCCATTTGGCCTTTGCAACACACCCACTACTTTTCAGAGATGTATGAATGCTATATTTGCTGATTTTGTTGAGGAGATCATCGCAGTTTTAATGGATGACTTTTCAGTCTATGGAACCTCTTTTGATGATTGCCTTCACAACCTTGACAGAGTTCTGCAGCGGTGTGAGGACACTAACCTTGTCCTGAATTGGGAGAGGTGCCATTTCATGGAAAATGAAGGAATTGTGCCGGGACACAAAAATAGATGCAATAAAAAAATTACCGTGTCCTCGGGACATAAAAGGAATAAGGAGTTTTCTGGGGCATGTTGGATTTACAAATGCTTTATCAAAAATTTCTCCAGTATCTCAAAACTGTTGACTAACCTTTGCAGAAGAGGGTACTTTTTGTGTTTAATGAGGAGTGCAAGACCACCTTTGGAAAGCTAAAGCGAGCTTTAGTTACTACACCTGTCATCATATCTCAAAATTGGGATCAACCTTTTGAAGTGGTATGTGAGACCATTGTTGAGGAAATTGTTAACTAGTAGCTGCTCGGTTGGCTGGCGATTAGTGGATTAATAGGCTAATCGGCAAGTTAATCGGCCATTTAATCAATTAATCGGACGATTTATCAGTTTATCAACTACTCGGTGACCCTATGAGTAGGGATCAATCGGCAAGTTAACTGATTAATCAGATGAATTCTTGAACAGGGTGTGAGACTAACAACTACGCAGTAAGTGCTATTCTGGGCCAACAAGAAGGTAATAGGTTCAATGTTATTTATTATGCAATTCACACTCTTACTGAAGCTCAAAGAATTATGCTAGAAATGATAGAGAATTGTAGGCTGAAATATTTTCTTGTGAAAATTTCAGGCGTTACATCACTGGCACTAAAGTCATATTCTACACAGATCGTCAAGCAATAAAAGAGGTTCTGGACAATAATGAAGCAAAACCCAGATATGTAAGGTGGTCTCTTCTTTTGCAGGAGTTTGACAACAAGATACTAGATCGCAAGGAGATAAACACGAGTTTGGTTAATGTCTCACTCTTAGAAGAGAAACAAGAATATAAAGAGACGGGGATATGTATCCCTTATGGTACGACAGTGGCTTTGGATAGAGCCACTACACATACCTTCAGGGATACTGAACCCCCACTTATCAGTATAGAAGAACCATTCCTTAAACTAGGGGTAAGAGAAGAAAGATATTTTGATTTATTTGAGTATACTAACTGATGTAGGGTGGAACCCAAGTTGGCGATCTTTCAAAAATTGGAGGGGGAACCCATGAAGAACACGGGGAAGAACATGGAGAATCACAAGCAGAACACTCAAGAACAAGTCCAATCACACATCCCCTAGACTCACATCCGCACAAGTTTCACAAGGTACATGAACAACAAAGGGAAACAAGGATACATGGTAAGGTTCATCCCAAATCCCATGGGGAGATGAGGTATTGAATCCAAGATGGATCTTCCCTATAAAGGGGTCTTGATACCCACTAGGGCGTCTTCTCACATGGAGGCCTTGATCTCCATGGGAGAGGTGGTAGATATGAGAAAAGCTCTTTCTAGATCTGAGCTATCACTTAGCTAATGCTAGTTCGTCCAAGCGAAGGGGTATTTAAAGTCTAGGGGAGAGAGAGGCATACATGGGTGAAAACTCGAGGGTTTGCGCACATGCAATTTCGGGCGTACGACATTGTCGACCCTTCGGTCACTCGCGAGGGTTTGGATGTCCTGAGGGCGCCGGAGTTCTGACGTTTCTTCTCTAGTTGATTGGCATCAGATTTTCGGTCTATGTCGGTCGTTTCATTGCTGAAGTGTGTGAGACATCTGGTGCCTTGTTGTTCATCCGACTGTTGTACTGTCCCACAGACGCGGTTCTTTTGGCCGGCTGATTTACATCATGTCGGATGTTCGGTGCCTGTAGCATGCCACTCCTTCTCTTGCCCCTTGTGTTCTGCTTCCTCGCATTCTTGTCCATTGCTCCTAGCTGCTCCATGACCTTCCTCTTTGGTTCTTGATCATGCATAGCACATCCATTTGAGGTAGTAGTCATGTCCTGCATGTATGCAAAGGGAAATCACTAAGGAATGAGTTCACCTTATGTCAAATGGTACATGTGCAAGCTCTCATCATTGGTCCACTCGTTATCCTGGGTGATGATGGCATGCCCATGGGCATGACCGTAGGATGCTCTGCATCATCCCCTCCACCTTGGGAAAGATCCTTCCTTGGATCGTAAACCACATCTCCATGGCAATGGTAGACATGGAGGAACTTGTAGTTGGACGTCGTGTATTGATACGTCTCCGTCGTATCTACTATTCCAAACACTTTTGCCCATGTTTTGGACTCTAACTTGCATGATTTGAATGGAACTAACCCGGACTGACGCTGTTTTCAGCAGACTTTCCATGGTGTTATTTATGTGCAGAAACAAAAGTTCTCGGAATGACCTGAAACTTCACGGAACGTCTATTTGGAAATAATAAAAAATCCTTGCAAAAGATGAAGACCAGGGGGCCCACACCCTAGCCACGAGGGTGGGGGGCGCGCCCCCTACCTCGTGGGCCCTTGGAGCTCCTCCAGCCTCAACTCCAACTCTATATATTTGCTTTCGGGGAGAAAATAATCAGAGAGAAGGATTCGTCACGTTTTACGATACGGAGCCGCCGCCAAGCCCTAAAACCTCTCAGGAGGGCTGATCTGGAGTCCGTTCGGGGCTCCGGAGAAGGGGATTCGTCCCCATCATCATCATCAACCATCCTCCATCACCAATTTCATGATGCTCACCGCCGTGCGTGAGTAATTCCATTGTAGGCTTGCTGGACGGTGATGGGTTGGATGAGATCTATCATGTAATCGAGTTAGTTTTGTTAGGGTTTGATCCCTAGTATCCACTATGTTATAAGATTGATGTTGCTATGACTTTGCTATGCTTAATGCTTGTCACTAGGGCCTGAGTGCCATGATTTCAGATCTGAACCTATTATGTTTTCATGAATATATGTGAGTTCTTGATCCTATCTTGCAAGTCTATAGTCACCTACTATGTGCTATGATCCGGCAACCCCAAGTGACAATAATCGGGACCACTCCCGATGATGACCATAGTTTGAGGAGTTCATGTATTCACTATGTGCTAATGCTTTGTTCCGGTACTCTATTAAAAGGAGGCCTTAATATCCCTTAGTTTCCATTAGGACCCCGCTGCCACGGGAGGGTAGGACAAAAGATGTCATGCAAGTTCTTTTCCATAAGCACCTACGACTATATTCGGAATACATGCCTACATTACGTTGATGAATTGGAGCAAGTTCTGTGTCACCCTATCTTATGATTGTTACATGATGAACCGCATTCGGCATAATTCTCCATCACCAATCCAATGCCTACGAGCTTTTCACATATTGTTCTTCGCTTATTTACTTTTCCGTTGCTACTGTTACAATCACTACAAAACACCAAAAATATTACTTTTGCTACCTTTACTTTTGTTACCGTTCCCACTACTATCATATTACTTTGCTACTAAACACTTTGCTGCAGATACTAAGTTATCCAGGTGTGGTTGAATTGACAACTCAACTGCTAATACTTGAGAATATTCTTTGGCTCCCCTTGTGTCGAATCAATAAATTTGGGTTGAATACTCTACCCTCGAAAACTGTTGCGATCCCCTATACTTGTGGGTTATCAAGACTATTTTCTAGCACCGTTGCTGGGGAGCATAGCTCTATTCTTTGAGTCACTTGGGATTTATATCTGCTGGTCATTATGAAGAACTTGAAAGACGCTAAGAGAACAATTTATCCCTCTACTACGAGGGGAGGTAAGGAACTGCCATCTAGCTCTGCACTTGATCCACCTTCTGTTTTGAGTAAGCTTGCGACACCTAAACCTGCTTACGCTATTAGATTACGATATGTTGCATGTTATTGATGATGCCACTTCGCTATGCATGATACTTATGATGAAACTACTTCTATGCTTGATACTCTTTGTGCAACTTGGTGAATTTCTTGATGAACAAATTGCTAGGGCTAGAGAGAAAGAAATTGTTGAAACTAATTATATTGATGAAAATGATGATGAAGACTTGCCTGTTATTCCTGAGGGTTATGTTTTTGATAAAGAAGCTTCTTTAGCTATTTTAGCTTGCAAAGATAGATATGAACTCAAGAGGTTATTAGCTAAATGGAAGCAGCAATCTCTTAATGATAGAATGAAACCTGACCGTGCTTTTGCAACTTCACCTATCTGTGTTATCGATAAGGATTATGAATTCTCTGTTGATCCTGATGTAATTACTTTGGTTGAATCTGATGCTTTTCATGGATATGAATCTGAAACTATTGTGGCACATCTTACTAAATTAAATGATATAGCCACCCTGTTCACTAAGGATGAGAGATCTTGCTACTTCTATATCCTTAAAATATTTCTGTTCTCATTAAAGGGTGATGCTAAGATATGGTTTAATTCTCTTGATCCTGGTTGTGTGCGTAGTCCCCAGGATATGATTTATTACCTCTCTGCTAAATATTTCCCTGCTCATAAGAAACAAGCCGCTTTGAGGGAAATATACAACTTTGTGCAAATTGAAGAAGAGAGTCTCCCACAAGCTTGGGGGAGGCTTCTCAAGTTACTTAATGCTTTGCCTGATCATCCTATCAAGAAAAATGAAATACTTGATATCTTCTATAATGGACTAACCAATGCTTCCAGAGATTACCTGGATAGTTGTGCTGGTTCTGTTTTCGTGGAAAGAACACCGGATGAAGCTGAAATTCTATTGAATAATATGTTGACAAATGAAAATAATTGGACACTTCTGAGCGACTCTGAGCCAATTCCTGAACCTATTCCTAAACCAACTCCGAAGAAGAGAGGTGTTCTATTTCTCCGTCTTGAACATATGCAAGAGGCAAAGAAATCTATGAAAGAAAAAGGTATAAAAGCTGAAGATATTAAGAATTTACCTCCTATTGAAGAAATACATGGTATTAATCTACCGCCTGTTGAAGAAACTTATGATCTTAATCCATTACCTATTGGTCTTGATAACCCGACACAGGTAGTAAAGGTAAATTCTCTCTATAGATATGATAAAGCTGAAATCCCTCCTACTAAAATTGCTAGCCAATGCTTGGATGAGTCTGATAACTTTATGGTTAAGCAAGAAGATTTCAATGCTTATTTTGGTAGACAATTAAAACAAAATGCTTATATGATTGAACACTTGGGTGATTATACGGCTAATGTTAAATGTGAACTTATACTCATTACTAAACATGCTTCTATGGTTACCACTCAAGTAGAACAAGTACTTAAGGCTCAAAATGATTTGCTCAATGAAATGAATAGTAAGAAAAATGAGTATGCTGTTAGAGTGGCTACTAGAACTGGTAGAATGACTCAGGAACCTTTGTATCCTGAAGGCCACCCTAAGAGAATTGAGCAAGATTCTCAGAGAAATAATATTGATGCACCTAGTCCTTCTAAAAGGAAGAAAAAGAAAAATGATAGGACTTTGCATGCTACTAGTGAACCTATTGCTGAAGCACCTGAGAATCCAAATGATATATCTATTTACGATCTTTGAAACACAATCTGGTAATGAACATGAACCTAGTGAAAATGTTAATGATGATGTTCATGATGATGCTCAACCTAGTAATGACAATGATGTAGAAATTAAATCTGCTGTTGATCTTGATAACTCACAATCAAAGAATCAACGTTATGATAAGAGAGACTTTGTTGCTAGGAAACATGGTAAAGAAAGGGAACCTTGGGTTCAGAAACCCATGCCTGTCCCTCCCAAACCATCCAAGAAAAAGGATGATCAGGATTTTGAGCGCTTTCTTTGAAATGATTAGACCTATCTTTTATGTATGCGATTAACTGATATGCTCAAAATGAATCCTTATGCTAAGTACATGAAAGATATTGTTACAAATAAGAGAAAGATACTGAAAGCTGAGATTTCCACCATGCTTGCTAATTATACTTTTAATGGTGGAATACCAAAGAAACTTGGAGATCCAGGAGTACCTACTATACCATGCTCCATTAAAAGAAACTATGTTAAAACTGCTTTATGTGATCTTGGAGCCGGTGTTAGTGTTATGCCTCTCTCTTTATATCGTAGACTTGAATTGAATAAGTTGACACCTACTGAAATATCTTTGCAAATGGCTGATAAATCAACTGCTATACCTGTCGGTATTTGTGAGGATGTGCCTGTTGTGGTTGCAAACGTTACTATTTTAATAGACTTTGTTATTCTTGGTATTCCCGAGGACGATAGTATGTCTATTATTCTTCGAAGACCTTTTTTGAATACTGCAGGGGCTGTTATTGATTGCAACAAAGGCAATGTCACTTTTCATGTTAATGGTAATGAGCACACGGTACACTTTTCGAGGAAACAACCTCAAGTTCATAGTATCAACTCTATTGGAAAAATTCCATCGATTATATTTGGAGGTTTTGAATTTTCTCTACCTACTGTTAAGAAGAAATATGATATTCTTATTATTGGGGATGTGCATATCTCCGTTGAGGTAACATAGTGTTATTCAAAATTTCTTCGGTTTCATGCAATTCGGAATGAGTTTGTTAACAAGACTTGATCAACCTTGTTAGTGGATTCCTTTTGATGAGCATGAGATGGATGAAACTAGAAGGCACAACCTTCTGTACCCTCTTTTCTATTTCCTGTTATTTAGTTGAAATAAAGTAAAAATAGTATTTTTTCTGTCTGTTTTCTGATTTATCCGTGCAATATAAAAATGGGTCTTTTACATCTGTGTCCCTAACTCGAACCCACTACTCACATTTGCCCCTAATTCAAAAGCCTGCTCAAAAATGTCCCTCCGCCGTTAGGGTGCCCTTCTGAAAATGCCCTTCCGTTCCGTTTCCGTCCGGCCAAAGGGGTTTGACCCGTCTACGGGCGTTGTTGGACATTTGCCCTTGCCTCCATGTGCCACTTACATGTGGGACCCAATCGAAAAAAAATAAAAGGAAAAACTCTCCCTCTCACCTCTCTCTCACACACTTACATGTGGGCCCCAAATAAAATAGATAAATAAAAATCCCTCCCACCTCTCTCCCTACCTCACGACCTCTCTGTCTCACCTCCCATGGCGCCGACAGGCCGGTTTGTCTTGGCGTCGGCACCAGCTCCCCAGCGGCAGCACTCCCTCCATTCCATTCTCCCTCTCCTCCCTCCCTTCCTCTCCCTCCCTCTCTCGCGATCAGCTATCATCGGAACTAAATCCCGAGAGCGCGTGAGATCTTCTGCCGGGCGACGCTGCTGTTAGCCACCGCGGCCGGAGTCCAAATCGAGCAGCACGAGCATGTCCATGAGCTTTGGCGGCGCCTCTCCTTCGTCAGGCGCAGTGGATCTGGCACAGGGCTGCCGTAGACGACGCCTTGGGGACGTCGAACTCCGCCATGGCCATTGCTCTTCCGTCCTAAATTCGGTCGCTCTAAGCCATTCTTGACCTACCCGACCCTGTTCCGTGCGTCAAGGAAAGCATGTGCCCCTACTCGCGCTTCCCGCCCGATTCCGTGCGGAGCACCACAGCGAATCCGGCCGCCATGACCAACCTTGGTTGGCTCGGTCGTCTGCACGCCCATCTACACCCGCCGCTCTGCTGAGCTTGGCGGCGTCTCGCATGACTTCTTGCCTCGCGATGGCGCCGTCCTCCCACGGTCATCCTCCTCCCCTACGGCGAGCCGCCCGTGAAGCAGCACTCAATGGGAACGCGTGGACCGGGGGTGTTTACCCTCATAATGGGTCCCGTCGGAGGAGATGGATGAGAGAGATTTTTTTGTTTTTCTGGATAGGTCCCACCGGTAAGTGGTGACCCACGGAGGGCTGAGTTGGCCTAGTTTTCCTTTTATTTTTTTAGAGGGGTCCCGCATGTTAGTGTCACATGGATTCAGAGGCAAATTGTCCAACTAACGCCCAGAACAGTCAAAGCCCTTTGACCGGACGGTAACGGAGCGGAAGGGCATTTCTATAAGTGCACATAACGGCGGAGGGGCATTTTTGTGCAGGCTTTCGAATTAGGGGTATATCTGATTAGGTGGTTCGAGTTAGGGACAGAAATGCAAATGGCCCTATAAAAATACCCCGAAAATAAAAGTTCTCCAAATGCCCTGAAAATGGAATATGATTTTTTCTGGAATATTTGAGAATATCTGGCACTGAGAACACAACAGGAGGGGCAAGCACCTGGCCACGAGGGTGGAGGGCGCGCCCTACCCCCTGGGTTCGCCCCTGCCTCATGGGCCCACGGTGGCCCTCCTCCACTTATTCCTGCACCCACACACTCCTTCTTCCTCCCACAAACACCAATATCCAGCTCAAGCACGAGTTCTAGCTCATTTTGCTGCAATTTTCGATCTCCTTGCTCAAAGCAACTCTCACAAAACTACTTGGGGAGATTGTTCCTTGGTATGTGACTCCTCCATTGGTCCAATTAGTTTTTGTTCTAGTGCTTTATTCATTGCAAATTTGTGCTGCCTAGGTGACCATGTTCTTAAGCTTGCATGTCAAATTTATATGGTTCCAAGTAGTTCTAATGCATGATATAGTCTCTAGGCACTTGTAGGAGTAGTTGCTATCAATTTTGTTGAGTTTGATTTACTTTTGTTTGAAGTTACTGAAAATTTCAGAATTTTTCAGAAAATAATGAAGAGATTCTTGAGGGGCTCATCGAGCCGAAACTCGAAGGAAAAGCAAAATGAAGAAGCACAGAGGCCCAAATATAATTTGCCTCGCACCGTGGAGGTTCAGCCATGTGAATGGCCTTCCGATGATTTCTTGAGAGAAGCCGGGATTTATGATGATTTCTATTCATTGCCTGAGAATGCTGGCCTCACCGACTTCCTCCACGACCAACGTCATGAGTATCTCTTACTCACCAATACTTTTGTGCAAAATTTCTACTATTTTCCTAAAGAAACACCTCCTTCAATAGAGTTTCATTTATATGATGTTGTTAAGAAGATGCCACTAGATGAATTTTGCAAGGTTTGCAAAATACCCTTCGAGGGTACCTTAGATGAACCACATCGTAAAGATGTGGACGGGTTTATTGACACCATTACTGTGGGGGAAACCAGGAAGGTTTCCGATGCAAGAATCACTAGCATACATTTTCCTGTTTTACTCTACTTTGCCATATTTGCTAGTCGTTGCTTAATTGGTCGCGGAAACTGTGGAAACCTTAGTGTTTCTGATATTATCATTTTGTTCCATGGTTTGTATTCCAATAACACTGTTAGTATGGGCGGTATTATTGCTAAACGGTTAAGTCTGAACCATACAAAGGGCCCCATCTTTGGAGGTATTTATGCTTCACGCCTTGCTGCACATTATAACATACCTATTAGGCTCTATGAGAAAGAAGAAAAAATGTTGCCCAATGCTTATTTAGATTATAAGAGTATGTTAGCGCATGACTTTATTGTTAAGAATAAGGAAGGGGGGCTTAAATACAAATTGTTCTTTGATAAACATCACCCTGAGACTATTACCTTGCCTGCTCCTTCCTTGTTCAATTTATCTGAAGGTCCGTATCTCGTTCCGTGGGCGGCCATTTACGCTTACCGGAACCCTACACCAGCCCCGGAGCCAGAACCACAATTTGAGCCTCCACGGCAGTTTGATTACAATTGGGATCCGGAGATTACTTTTGGAAAAGCCTAAGCTTGGGGGAGTACGTATTTCCCACCGACATTACATTTATGTTCACACACTCATTGCTAGATGTCGGTGCTCATACTTTTTCACTGTAATATCCATGCTAGTCTATTTTATTTTTCTTGCTTTCTTCTTGTGTGTTTAATAAACCTTAAGAAAAACCAAAAAAACTAGTTAGAGCTTTTAGCTAGTTTACCTTTTTGCTATAGTAGTAATAACTATAAAGAAAACCCAAAAAGATTTCCTGTTCTTCTTTTGCTTGTTGGGAGCTTTCCTGTGTAAATAGATTTATTTCTTTTATTTTCTTTGGGGTTCGATAGGAGAAGACCATGATTAAATTGTTGAAGTGGCTCTTATATGCATTATTGTTGATTTAACCAAGAGCCCATATTGCCTTGTCTTCTCCTGTTTATTGAATGCTCGCAGATTCCAGCTTAGTCCAATGCACGTGCACTCTTATTATTTTCACATCGTTCGGTCGTGCAAGTGAAAGGAAATTATGACGATATATGATGGATCGACTGAGATGAGAAAAGCTGGTATGAACTCGACCTCTCTTGTTTTTGTAAATATGATGAGTTCATCGTTCCCGATTCAGCCTATTATGAACAAACATGTTTGCAATGAGAATTGGAGATCATAGTTGCTCGTTCCATGCTTGATTAGCTATGAGTTATAATGGTTTACCTTGCGTGCCAACATGCTATTAAAATGGTTGCGATGTGGTATAGTGGGGTGGTATCCTCCTTTGAATGATTTAAGTGACTTGACTTGGCACATGTTCACACATGTAGTTGAAACAAAATCAACATAGCCTTCACGATATTTATGTTCATGGTGGATTATATCCTACTCATGCTTGTACTCAATGTTTATTAATTTTAATGCATGTTCATGACTGTTGTCGCTCTCTAGTTGGTCGCTTCCCAGTCTTTTGCTAGCCTTCACTTGTACTAAGCGGGAATACTGCTTGTGCATCCAATCCACTAAACCCCAAAGTTATTCCATATGAGTCCACTATACCTTCCTATATGCGGTATCTACCTACCGTTCCAAGTAAATTTGTATGTGCCAAACTCTAAACCTTCAAATAAACATTCTATTTTGTATGCTCGAATAGCTCATGTATCAACTAGGGCTGCCCTTATCTTCCATGCTAGGCGGGTTATTCTCAAGAGGAGTGGACTCCGCTCCTCACTCACGAGAAAATGGCTGGTCACCGGGATGCCCAATCCCATGCTTTATGCAAACTAAATCAAAATAATTGCAAACAAAACTCCCCCTGGGGTTGTTGCTTGTTGGAGGCACTCGTTGTTTCGAGCAAGCCATGGATTGATGCTTGTTGGTGGAGGGGGAGTATAAACTTTACCATTCTGTTTGGGAACCACCTATAATGTGTGTGTAGCATGGAAGATATCGCCATCTCTTGGTTGTTATGTTGACAATGAAAGTATGCCGCTCAAAATGTTATTTATCTCTATTTCAAAACCGAGCTCTGGCACCTCTACAAATCCCCGCTTCCCTCTGCGAAGGGCCTATCTATTTACTTTTATGTTGAGTCATCACCCTCTTATTAAAAAGCACTAGCTGGAGAGCGCAGCTGTCATTTGCATTCATTACTATTAATTTATATTGGGTATGACTATGATTGGATCTCTTTTACCATGAATTACAATGTCTAGTCAGTCCTTGATCTTTAAAGATGCTCTGCATTTATGTTTTGCGGTCTCAGAAAGGTCTTGCGAGATACCATCTTGTTATATCATATCATGATTGTTTTAAGAAAGTGTTGTCATTCGAGATTTATTATTATGGCTCGCTAGTTGATTATGCTATTGATATGAGTAAACATGAGACCTAAGAGTTATTGCAAATGTGGTTAGTCATAATCTTTGCTGAAAACTTGAATGCCGGCTTTACATATTTGCAAAAAAAAGAGCAAACAGAGTTTGTAAAAGTTTTTCTTTATCAGTTTCAGTTTGTCAACTCAATTGCTTGAGGACAAGCAAAGGTTTAAGCTTGGGGGAGTTGATACGTCTCCGTCGTATCTACTTTTCCAAACACTTTTGCCCTTGTTTTGGACTCTAACTTGCATGATTTGAATGGAACTAACCCGGACTGACGTTGTTTATAGCAGACTTTCCATGGTGTTATTTATGTGCAGAAACCAAAGTTCTTGGAATGACCTGAAACTTCACGGAACGTCTATTTGGAAATAATAAAAAATCCTTGCAAAATATGAAGACACGAGGGCCCACACCCTAGCCACGAGGGTGGGGGGGCGCGCCTGCCCCTCTAGGGCGTGGCCCTACCTCGTGGGCCCCCTGGAGCTCCTCCGACTTCAACTCCAACTCTATATATTTGCTTTCGGGGAGAAAAAAATCAGAGAGATGGACGCTTTTTACGATACGGAGCCGCCGCCAAGCGCTAAAACCCCTTAGGAGGGCTGATCTGGAGTCCGTTCGGGGCTCCAGAGAGGGGGATTTGTTGCCATCGTCATCATCAACCATCCTCCATCACCAATTTCATGATGCTCACCGCCGTGCGTGAGTAATTCCATCGTAGGCTTGCTGGACGGTGATGGGTTGGATGAGATCTATCATGTAATCGAGTTAGTTTTGTTAGGGTTTGATCCCTAGTATCCACTATGTTTTGAGATTGATGTTGCTATGACTTTGCTATGCTTAATGCTTGTCACTAGGGCCCGAGTGCCATGATTTCAGATCTGAACCTATTAAGTTTTCATGAATATATGTGAGTTCTTGATCCTATCTTGCAAGTCTATAGTCACCTACTATGTGTTATGATCCGGCAACCCCGAAGTGACAATAATCGGGACCACTCCCGGTGATGACCATAGTTTGAGGAGTTCATGTATTCACTATGTGGTAATGCTTTGTTCCGGTACTCTATTACAAGGAGGCCTTAATATCCCTTGGTTTCCATTAGGACCCCGCTGCCACGGGAGGGTGGGACAAAAGATGTCATGCAAGTTCTTTTCCATAAGCACGTATGACTATATTCGGAATACATGCCTAAATTACATTGATGAATTGGAGCTAGTTCTGTGTCATCCTATGTTATGATTGTTACATGATGAACCGCATCCGGCATAATTCTCCATTACCGATCCAATGCCTACGAGCTTTTCACATATTGTTCTTGGCTTATTTACTTTTCCGTTGCTACTATTACAATCACTACAAAACACCAAAAATATTACTTTTGCTACCTTTACATTTGTTACTGTTAAGACTACTATCATATTACTTTGCTACTAAACACTTTGCTGCAGATACTAAGTTATCCAGGTGTGGTTGAATTGACCACTCGACTGCTAATACTTGAGAATATTCTTTGGCTCCCCTTGTGTCGAATCAATAAATTTGGGTTGAATACTCTACCCTCGAAAACTGTTGCGATTCCCTATACTTGTGGGTTATCATGTATGTCAGGGTGCAATCAAAGTACTCCAAGACGTCTTCGGCAAGGTACATGTATGTGTATTAAACATGGATTTATAATACCCTGACTTATGCACAGACAAGTAGGAGCTTCCCCGGGAAGGATAAATTTTCAACTAAGTTTTCCCAAGTTAAAAGAAGTAGCTCTTCAAGAGATCAAGGAGCGCATCAAGAAGACCAAGAACAAAGGTGAAACATCAAAGCAACCACTGCCGACAAGGTTGAGCCGGCAAGGTGATGACCCGACAAGCCTCGCAGCAAGTAGATCCCCACCACCCACCAATGCTCCACCTTACCAGCCAGCTGCTAGCTGTTCGGTGAGGTGTCGAGCCCGCGGGCGGTACGTTGGAGCAAACCCACACGTGTCAGCTCGATGGGAACCAAGTTACCTTTATCGACACCCATCCTAATGGCGTGTCAAGCTAATAGGAGTTAGTTGGGCAAGCGGCGCTCTACCCTTGCCGGGGCTTCTCCTCTACATGACACCTAGCGATGCATTTAATGCATTTTGTCCTAACTAGCAGAGTTAGGTATGATAAGCACTGTTTCTATCTAATCACTCTGTAATGACCCTTTTGCCACTATGCTAACCCCTTAAGCTATAAAAGGAGGGTGAGGGCCCCTTTATAGGGGTTGGAACCCATAGCAAACCCTTACGCACGTACCTGTGTAGCAGCCTCTCTTTGCTCCATGCCAGGGGAGAGCGCTCCGTGTACTTGTGCACACACCCATTCAATACACCAAAGCAGGAGTAGGGTGATACGTCTCCAACGTATCTATAATTTATGAAGTATTCATGCCACATTTAAAACAATTTTATATGGTTTTGGTATGATTTGATTAGAACTAATCCGGACTAATGATGTTTTCAGTAGAACTACCGTGGTGTCGTTTTGTGTGCAGAAATAGAAGTTCTCGGAATGGGCTGAAAATTTACGGAGATTTTTTATGGACGAAAAGAGACCCCCAACGCATCAGAGTTGGTCCAGAATAGTCCCGAGGCAACGCCAAGGTAGGGGGGCGCGCCCTACCCCCCTGGGAGGGTGCTCCTGTCTTGCCGTTGCCTCGTGGACCCCCTTGACGTGAGACCGACGCCAAAAATTCCTATAAATACCAAAACCCCCAGAAAGAAACCTAGATCAGAAGTTCCACCGCCACAAGATTATGTAGCCATGAAAAATCAATCTAGGCCCTCTCCGGCACCCTACCAGAGGGAGCCATCATCACTGGAGTCCATGGAGGAGGAACCCGGAGGGGGCCATCATCACCGTGGCGACCAAGGACCAGAGGGAGAACCTCTCCCCATCTAGGGGGAGGCCATGGAGGAGGAAGCACAAGGGGGAGACCCTCCCCCCTCTCTCTTGGTGGCGCCGGAGTGCCGCCAGGGGAACCATCACTGCGGTGATCGTCTTCATCAACATCACCATCTTCATCACCTTCCTCATCTCTTTAAAGCTGTCCACTCTCCCGCACCCCGCTGTAATCCCCTACCTTAACATGGTGCTTTATGCCACATATTATGATCCAATGATGTGTTGCCATCCTATGATGTTTTGAGTAGATTTCTTTTGTCTTTTGGGTTGATTGATGATCTAGATTGGTTTGAGTTATATGTTTTATTTTGGTGCTGTCCTATGGTGCTTTCCGTGCCGCGCACACGTGAAGGATTCCCGCTGTAGGGTGTTGCAATATGTTCATGATTCACTTATAGTGGGTTGCTAGAGTGACAGAAGCTTAAACCCGTGTAAGGGGTTGTTGCGTATGGGATAAAGGGGACTTGATAATTTAATGCTATGGTTGGGTTTATCTTAATGATCTTTAGTAGTTCGGATGCTTGCTAGAGTTCCAATCATAAGTGCATATGATCCAAGTAGAGAAAGTATGTTAGCTTATGCCTCTCCCTCATATGAAATGGCAATAATGATTACCGGTCTTGTTAACAATTGCCTAGGATAATTCCTCACACCAATCCATCATTATTCCACAGTCGTTATTTTTAATATATAGTAATATATTCTAACTTTATGTTAACAACACCTATTTTTATATTTTAGTTCTCCGACATCATGCAAAGCTATCCAATTTATACCCACAATGTAGTTTTATTTCTCGTTTCTAGATGGAAGCAAACGTTCGGTGTACGTAGAGTCTTATCACTGCAGATAGGATTTGAGAGAATATTATCTTACCTTTAGCTCCTTGTGGGTTCGACACTCCATACTTAATAGTTCCACCTTTGGAAATTACTATGATGATTCCCTGCACTTGGGGATTATCATAGGGTTTTATGCTTCTCAGCGGCCCGAACCTGGGTAAAAACCGCAGCACCTCTTGTTGTTCTTGCTCTTTGCGTTGAGTGCACCCCGCTTGCCGAACCAGAAAGGGGCAACACTGGCCCATAGATCGCTAAATCCACGCCGACATCTTTGGCGCTGTCGGGCCCGTGGGACCAGGGGTACCCAGGCCCATCTACCTGCGGCCCATTGTGAGGTGCCACCAGTTGGCCCAAGGCAGGCCCACCGCTAGGGCATCATGAGAAAGACCCTCGCAAGGGCTTTGCCCCGTGAGGTGTGCATCATCGAGTGTCACCATGAGCCTCGCGGGGTCCTCTTGCGGGGTGGCTTCCCGAGCTGCCTCTCGAGGGCCCTTGTAGAGGCATGCAAGTCAATGGCTGCGCGGCGGAGTCACACGGCCCTGCACCTTCACGGGGGTGGTGCGCGTGGCGACAGGCGGAGCCAGAGGGGTTCCAGCAGGCGCGAATGAGGAGGCTTTCCTCTTTCGTGCTAAGCGAACAAGGACGGCGCACCCGTTCCCAAAGCAATCCCCAAAGGTTACCCGTTCGATGCTAGAAGACCAAGACGACGGGCTCGCCAGGACGGAGGTCATTGCTACCTATTGAGCATGCGTTGGTTTTCCCTTGAAGAGAAAAGGGTGATGCAGCAAAGTAGCGTAAGTATTTCCCTTAGTTTTTGAGAACCAAGGTATCAATCCAGTAGGAGACTACACGCAAATCCCTAGTACCTGCACAAACAATTAAGAACCTTGCAACCAACGCGATTCTGCATCTAATACTATTACTCCACATATCTAGGCATGATCATGAACATAGGCATCACGTCCGTGTCAAGTAGGCTGAAACGATTCTGCATCTACTACTATTACTCCACATATCGACCGCTATCCAGCATGCATCTAGAGTATTAAGTTCATAAGAACAGAGTAACGCATTAGGCAAGATGACATGATGTAGAGGGATAAACTCAAGCACTATGATATAAACCCCATCTTTTTATACTTAATGGCAAAAATACAATACGTGCCTTGTTGCCCCTGCTGTCACTGGGAAAGGACACCGCAAGATTGAACCCAAATCTAAGCACTTCTCCCATTGCAAGAAAGATCAATCTAGTAGGCCAAACTAAACCGATAATTCAAAGAGACTTGCAAATATATCAAATCATGCATATAAGAATTCAGAGAAGAATCAAATATTGTTCATAGATAATCTTGATCATAAACCCACAATTCATCGGATCTCGACAAACACACCGCAAAAAGTATTACATCGAATAGATCTCCAAGAAGATCGAGGAGAAGTTTGTATTGAGATCCAAAGAGAGAGAAGAATCCATCTAGCTAATAACTATGGACCCGAAGGTCTGTGGTAAACTACTCACACATCATCGGAGTGGCTATGGTGTTGATGTAGAAGCCCTCCATGATCGATTCCCCCTCCGGCGGAGCACCGTAAAAGGCCCCAAGATGGGATCTCATGGGTACAGAAGGTTGCGACAGTGGAAAAAGTGTTTTGTGGCTCCCCTGGATGTTTTCAGGGTATAAGAGTATATATAGGTGAAAGAAGTAGGTCGGTGGAGCTACGAGGGGCCCACGAGGGTGGGGGTGCACCCTCCTGCCTCGTGGCTTTCTTGACCTCCACTCCAAGTCTCCTGGATTGCGTTTGTTCCAAAAAAGATCCTTGCGAAGGTTCCATTCCGTTTGGATTCCATTTGATATTCCTTTTTCTGCTAAACACTGGAATAGGCAAAAAAAAAACAACAAATTGCATTGGGCCTTCGGTTAATAGGTTAGTCCCAAAAATAATATAAAAGGTATATTAAAGCCCATTAAACATCCAAAACAAATAATATAATAGCATGGAACAATAAAAAATTATAGATACATTGGAGACGTATCAAGCATCCCCAAGCTTAATTCCTGCTCGTCCTCGAGTAGGTAAATGATAAAAACAGAATTTTTTATGTGGAATGCTACCTAACATAATTTTCAATGTAATTCTCTTTATTGTGGAATGAATGTTCAGATCCAAAAGATTCAAGATAAAAGTTTAATATTGACATAAAAATAGTAATACTTCAAGCATGCTAACCAAGCAATTATGTCTTATCAAAATAACATAGCCAAAGAAAGCTTATCCCTACAAAATCATATAGTTTGGCCATGCTTCATTTTCGTCACACAAAATGCTCCCATCATGCATAACCCCGATGACAAGCCGAGCAATTGGTTCATACTTTTTAACGTGCTTCAGCCTTTTCAATCCTTATGCAATACATGAGCGCAAGCCATGGATATAACACTATGGGTGGAGTAGAGTATGATGATAGGGGTTTATGTGAGAAGACAAAAAAGGAGAAAGTCTCACATTGACGCGGCTAATCAATGGGCTATGGAGATGCCCATCGATTGATGTCAATGCAAGGAGTAGGGATTGCCATGCAACGGATGCACTAGAGCTATAAGTGTGTGAAAGCTCATCAAAAGAAATTAAGCGGGTGTGCATCCAACTTGCTTTCTCACGAAGACCTAGGGCATTTTGAGAAAGCCCATCATTGGAATATACAAGCCAAGTTCTATAATGAAAAATTCCCACTAGTATATGAAAGTGACAAAATAAGAAACTCTCTATCATGACGATCATGGTGCTATTTTAAAGCACAAGTGTGGAAAAAGGATAGTAACATTGTCCCTTCTCTCTTTTTCTCTCATTTTTTTTCATTTGGGCTGCTTTGGCCTCTTTTTTTTATTCGGGCTTCTTTGGCCTCTTTTATTTATTTATTTATTTATTTATTTTTAGTCCGGAGTCTCATCCTGACTTGTGGGGGAATCATAGTCTCCATCATCCTTTCCTCACATGGAACAATGCTCTAATAATGAAAATCATCACACTTCAATTTACTTACAACTCAAGAATTACAACTCGTACTTAGAACAAAATATGACTCTATGTGAATGCCTCCGCGGTGTACCGGGATATGCAATCAATCAAGAGTGACATGTATGAAAGAATTATAAAGGTGGGTTTGCCACAAATACGATGTCAACTACATGATCATGCAAAGCAATATGACAATGATGGAGCATGTCATAATAAACGGAACGGTGGAAAGTTGCATGGCAATATATCTCGGAATGGCTATGAAAATGCCATAATTGGTAGGTATGGTGGCTGTTTTGAGGAAGATATAAGGAGGCTTATGTGTGATAGAGCGTATCATATCACGGGGTTTGGATGCACCGGCGAAGTTTGCACCAACTCTCAAGGTGAGAAAGGGCAATGCACGGCACCGTAGAGGCTAGCAAATTGCAGAAAGGTAAGAGTGCATATAATCCATGGACTCACCTTAGTCATAAAGAACTCATATACTTATTGCAAAAGTTTATTAGCCCTCGAAGCAAAGTACTACTACGCATGCCCCTAGAGGGATAGATTGGTAGGAAAAGACCATCGCTCGTCCCCGACCGCCACTCATAAGGAAAGCAATCAAAGAACACCCTATGCTTCAAATTTGTCACACAACGTTTACCGTACGTGCATGCTACAAGACTTGCCAACCTTAACACAATTATTTCTTCACAATTACCCAACTAGCATAACTCTAACATTACCACCTTTATATCTCAAAACCATTATCAAGTATCAAATTTATCATAGTATTTAATGCACTCTATATGAAAGTTTTTATTATACCCATCTTGGATACCTATCATATTAGGACTAATTTTATAGCCAAAGCAAATTACCATGCTGTTCTAAAAGACTCTCAAAATAATATAAGTGAAGCATGAGAGATCAATAATTTCTACAAAATAAAACCACCACCGTGCTCTAAAAAGGTACAAGTGAAGCACTAGAGCAAAATTATCTAGCTCAAAAGATATAAGTGAAGAACTAGAGCAAAATTATCTAGCTCAAAAGATATAAGTGAAGCACATAGAGTATTTTAATAAATTCCGATTCATGTGTGTATCTCCCAAAAGGTGTGTACAACAAGGATGATTGTGGTAAACTAAAAAGCAAAGACTCAAATCATACAAGATGCTCCAAGGAAAACACATATCATGTGGTGAATAAAAATATAGCCTCAAGTAAAGTTACAGATAGACAAAGACGAAAGAGGGGATGCCTTCCGGGGCATCCCCAAGCTTAGGCTTTTGGTTGTCCTTGAATTTAACCTTGGGGTGCCTTGGGCATCCCCAAGCTTAGGCTCTTGCCACTCCTTATTCCAAAATCCATCAAATGTTTACCCAAAAACTTGAAAACATCACAACACAAAACTTAAATAGAAATTCATTGGTAGCAAAAGGTTCCTTAATGATAGCGAAAAATTGGGGTGAACACTTATTGATTTGAGATCCGCATTTTCCTTACTAGAAGATTCACCCTTATTTTTAGGAACATAAATAAATTTGGCAACTTTGGTAGTAGGAGGATTCGAAGTGTTTCTTATGGCAGAAAAGGCAGACCCTAAATTGGTAATTATATCCTCAAGTTTATCAATTCTACTGGAATCTTGGTCTATATTTTCATTAACTACGGGTTCTTTTTCTCGAAAATTTTCCAGACTAACTCCTACCTTAGATCCATATTGGGTAATTTGGTTGTGGATCTTTTTATCCAAATTCTCAATCAACTCTACAGTGGCAACTTTATTTTCGATAATTTCAAGCCTTTGCATCACATGTTCCAAAGTTAAAATAGTTCCATTGACCAAAAGTGGTGGTGGGCCAAGAAAATCTAACATAGCATTATAAGAATCAAAAGTATGGCTACCCAAGAGATTCCCTCCGGTAATGGTATCAAGAATATATCTGTTCCAAGGAGTGATGCCTACATAAAAATTGTGAAGAAGAACGGAAGTAGATTGCTTCCTAATGGATCTATTCTGACCATTGCAAATTCTATACTAAGCATCTTTTAGATTTTCTCCCTCCCTTTGTTTAAAATTAAGAACTTCATGATCGGGAGTGCTAACAATGATAGAAGGACTAGTCATAACAGAAAAACAAATGATCTAACACACGGACACACAAGAAGCAAGCGGAAAGAAGAAAAGGGCGAATAAAACAGCAAGGGTGAAGTGGGGGAGAGGAAAACGAGAGGCAAATGACAAATAATGTAATGCGAGGGATAAGAGTTTGTGATGGGTACTTGGTATGTATTGACTTGTGCGTAGATCTCCCCGGCAATGGCACCAGAAATCCTTCTTGCTACCTCTTGAGCATGCCTTGGTTTTCCCTTGAAGAGGAAAGGGTGATGCAACAAAGTAGCGTAAGTATTTCCCTCAATTTTTGAGAACCAAGGTATCAATCTAGTAGGAGACTACACGCAAATCCCTAGTACCTGCACAAACAATTAAGAACCTTGCAACCAATGCGATAAAGGGGTTGTTAATCCCTTCACAGCCACTTGCAAAAGTGAGATCTGATAGAGATAATAGGATAAATATTTTTGGTATTTTTGTTGTATAGATTGGAAATAAAGATTGAAAAATAAACGACGACATAAATAGCTAGTTCATGGGAGATTAATATGACGGAAAATAGACCCGGGGGCCATAGGTTTCACTAGTGGCTCTCAAGATATCATATTTTGCGGTGGGTGAACAAATTACTGTCGAGCAATTGATAGAAAAGCGCATAGCTATGAGAATATCTAGGCATGATAATGAATATAGGCATCACGTCTGTGTCAAGTAGGCCAAAATGATTCTGCATCTACTACTATTACTCCACATATCGACCGCTATCTAGCATGCATCTAGAGTATTAAGTTCATAAGAACAGAGTAACGTATTAGGCAAGATGACATGATGTAGAGGGATAAACTCAAGCAATATGATATAAACCCCACATTTTTATCCTTGATGGCAAAAATACAATACATGTCTTGTTGCCCCTGCTGTCACTGGGAAAGGACACCGCAAGATTGAACCCAAAGCTAAGCACTTCTCCCATTGCAAGAAAGATCAATCTAGTAGGCCAAAGTAAACCGATAGTTCAAAGAGATTTGCAAATATATCAAATCATGCATATAAGAATTCAGAGAAGAATCAAATATTGTTCATAGATAATCTTGGTCATAAACCCACAATTCATCCGATCTCGACAAACACACTGCAAAAAGTATTACATCGAATAGATCTCCAAGAAGATCGAGGAGAACTTTGTATTGAGATCCAAAGAGAGAGAAGAATCCATCTAGCTAATAACTATGGACCCGAAGGTCTGTGGTAAACTACTCACACATCATCGGAGAGGCTATGTTGTTGATGTAGAAGCCCTCCATGATCGATTCACCCTCCGGCGGAGCGCCGGATAAGGCCCCAAGATGGGATCTCACAGGTACATAAGGTTTTTTAAAGCTATGGGTACAGAAGGTTGCTGTGGTGGAAAAAGTGTTTTGTGGCTCCCCTGGATGTTTTCAGGGTATAAGAGTATATATAGGTGAAAGAAGTAGGTCGGTGGAGCTACGAGGGGCCCATGAGGGTGGGGGCGCGCCCTCCGGCCTCGTGGCCGCCTCGTGGCTTTCTTGACCTCCACTCCAAGTCTCCTGGGTTGCGTTTGTTCCAAAAAAGATCCTCGCGATGGTTTCATTCCATTTGGATTCCGTTTGATATTCCTTTTCTGCGAAACACTGAAATAGGCAAAAAAAACAGCAAATTGCAATGGGCCTTCGATTAATAGGTTAGTCCCAAAAATAATATAAAAAGGTATATTAAAGCCCATTAAACATCCAAAACAGATAATATAATACATGGAACAATAAAAATTATAGATACGCTGGAGATGTATCAGTCATCACCGCGCCCACCGGCGCCTCACAGCACGAGGCTTTTGCAGGCGAAGACCGGTTTTGTCAGGATAGACTACTCATGTCCCCCTTCAAGCTGGCCGTTGTGGCAACCCTTCCCGCCATGTGTTTTCGGGGGAAGAGGACCAAAGCTAGTATAAGTGAGGGCAGGGCTTCACCATAGAGAGGGATTCAAAACTGATCCATCTTCCCCTTGTACACTCATACTCATCCTCCCTCGCGAGGCAATCTGCCGGTGCAGGGAACGGGGTACCAGACTTGCACTGCGGCTTCTTGGCGTGGCTCAAGGGGTGGACCAGCACGGCCCATCTTCATCAGCACAAGCTCAAGACCCTCGCGATGGGCCAAGCCTCGCGGGGCGGGCGACATGAAGCTTCCTCAGGCACGGCCTCGTCAGGCTGGCTCGCGAGGAGGCGGAGAGATCAAGGAGGGATACCTCACGAGGTGCCCATGACGCAAGCCATGACGACCAAGGGCGCGGTGAGGCGCCAGCCAGCGCCGATGTCCTCGTTTCCTCTTTGGTGCAAAGGGGCAAGCGCAGCGAGAGCATCAAGCAAAGGCATCCGCTTCGGTGCAACAAGAGCAAGATCGTGCATAGCGTCGGGAAGGAAGTCATCGTGGAGCCCAAGCCGGCGTCATCACCAGAGCCTTTGACAGGCGAGGACCATCTTTAGTCAGGATTAGTGTACTACATGTTCCCCTTCAAAATGGCCAATTGTTGGCGCCCTTCCCGCTCAATATTTGGGAACAGGCCCAGGGCCTCTTCCTATAAATAGGACTAGCCACCCACAGGGTAGGATGATCATCTTGGATCCAAAGAGAGAGAGAGAGAGAGGGAGCGACTGAACTCCCCGTAACAGTTCATCGCACCGGCCAAGAACAGACCCTCGCGAGGCTGTTCTTCCTTGTATTGTTCATCTTCAGCCCCTGAGGCAATCCACCACACCACACACTGGA
Source organism: Aegilops bicornis (assembly GCA_021605145.1). NCBI lineage: Eukaryota > Viridiplantae > Streptophyta > Magnoliopsida > Poales > Poaceae > Aegilops > Aegilops bicornis. Next base: position 379,872,526 of record CM038670.1, read on the forward strand.
GTAGGGTGTTACACCACAATGGTGGCCCGAACCAGTATAAACCTTGTGTCTCTTGTGTTGTTCCTTTGGTAGTTTAGATCCTAGCGAGGCGACGAGGTGCAGGTAGGTAGGGGGCGAGATCTCCGCGCGCACCCTAGAGTTCGAGCCTAGAGGATCTACCGGAATCCGAAAACCGACATTTGGCGCGCCAGGTAGGGGTGCGCCGGAATTCGTCTTCCGCCGCCCTGTTCTTCGCCGCCCATCGCATCCATGTCAGACGCTCATCCGGCTCGCGCTGAAGCTCGAGCCGCTCGCTACCAGCGTCGCCAGACGGCCCGTCGGCGGCCGCCGTCGTTCCGTCGCTGCCGTCAACGCCGCCACCGGCCCGACGGGAACGAGCAGCAAGCATCATCTCAAAGCATCCGTCCGTGGCGAGACGGCCGTACCGCTACCCCTTTGCTGCGCCCAGTTGGTTCGGTCGCGCTCGCGCGCGCATGGAAAACTCGAGCTGCGCTCATCGCGGCAAACGAGCTCCTGCGCTACCGCCCTGTCGACGACATCTACGAAGAGTGGCTTGACCGCGTCGCCGAGCTCGTCCGCGCCGCAGGGGGCTCCCCCGCGCCATCCTTCTCGCTGCACCGCGCCCCACCCTGCGCGGGTGATGAAGCTCCAGGGGCGCCTCAGCCGCCTCCCCCTCAAGAAGGCGCCTTGGACCCAAGGCGCGTGGCCCCTGGGCGGAATCCACTCCGTCCGGCGCCAGCACAGCAAGAGCAGAGCTGTCAAGAGGTCCCTCGCCCCCAAGAAGCTGCCCGAGTGCTCCCTGCACCGGCTCGTCACGACCACGCTCCTGCTCCAGCACGCCAAGACCCCGCGCTGCTCCCAGCGGCAGCGCATGGGGACCCGCAAGACTAGGCTCTTCGTCACCAAAGGCCTCCCATGGCCACAGCAGGCTGCCGCGCCTTCACCATCGAGCTGCGCAGCGTCGCATGGCCCGACAAGTTCAAGCCAGACCTGCCTCCTCGCTACGACGGCACGGCCGACCCTGCGGAGTTCCTTCAGCTCTACGAGCTGGGCATCGAAGCCGCCAACGGGGACGAGAAGGTCATGGCGAACTGGTTTTGCATGGCACTCAAGGACGGAGCCCGCACTGGCTCTGAACCTGCGGGCACGATCTCCTCCAGGGGCGAGATGCGCACCGCTTCATCGCCAACTTCCAAGGTACTCGTGACCGGCCTCTGCCGTGGCGACATGCGCCGCATCAAGCAGCAGCCGGGGAGACCTGCAGAAGTACATCTAAGCGCTTCAACAATGCACGCCTCAAGATTCCCAAGGTGACCGAGGAGGCCATCATCTCAGCCTTCTCCGACGGTGTGCGTGGCGTCAAGATGAAGGAGGAGGCTGGCGATGCATGAAGATCATGCACTTCCTTGGAGCTGTTCAACTTGGCGACCAAGTGCGCCAGGGCTGAGGAAGGACGCCTTTCCCTCCTCGAGCTGCTAGCCGCAGACCCAGAAGAGAAGAAGCCCAAGGCCAAGGACGTGAAGCGCAAGGGGGCTGCCGTGCTCGCGGCAGAACGTTACTATTTTAACGGACTTTGTTATTCTTGATATTCCCGAGGATGATAGTATGTCTATTATTCTTGGAAGACCTTTCCTTAATACTGCAAGGGCTGTTATTGATTGCAACAAAGGCAATGTCACTTTTCATGTTAATGGCAATGAGCACACGGTACATTTTCCGAGGAAACAACCTCAAGTTTATAGTATCAACTCTATTGGAAAAATTCCATCGATTATATTTGGAGGTTTTGAATTTCCTCTCCCTCTTGTCAAGAAAAGTATGATATTCTTATTGTTGGGGATTTTCATATCCCGTTGAGGTAACTTAGTGTTATTCGAAATTTCTCGGTTCCGTGATTATTGAAATGAGTTTGTTAACAAGACTTGATCAACCTTGTTAGTGGGTTCATTTTGATGATCACGAGATGGATGAAACTAGAAGCACAACCTACATACCCTCTTTATATTTTCTATTACTTAGTAGAAATAAAGTAAAATAGTATTTTTGATGCATTTCGACTTATCCGTGCAATATAAAAATATCCCGAAAATAAAAGTCCTCGAGAATGACATTCCAATTTAATATGATTTTTAGGGATATTTGAGGATTTCTTGTGCAAAAATTACCACGGGGAGCTGCCACACAGCCACAAGGGTGGAGGCGCGCCCTGCCTCCTGGCGCGCCCGCCTCGTGGGCCCATGGTGGCCCTCCTCCACTTATCCCTGCACCCATCTTCTTCCTCTGCCTCACGCAAACCCGAAAAACCAACTCAAGCTCGTGTTCCAGCCTCTTTTGCTGTGATTTTTGATCTCCTTGCTCAAAGCACCTCTCGCAAAACTGCTTGGGGAGATTGTTCCTTGGTATGTGACTCCTCTATTGGTCCAATTAGTTTTTGTTCTAGGGCTTTATTCTTTGGAAATTTGTGCTGCATAGGTGACCATGTTCTTCAGCTTGAATGTCAAATTTATATGGTTCCAAGTAGTTCTAATGCTTGATATATGCTCTAGGCACTTTTATGAGTAGTTGCTATCAGTTTTATTGAAGTTGGTTCACTTTTGTTTGAAGTTACTAAAAATTTCAGATTATTTCAGAAATAATGAAGAGAATTTTGAGGGGCTCGTCGAGCCGAAGCTCGAGGGAAAATGCCTGCTCCCTCTTTGTTTAACTTGTCTACAGGTCCTTACATTGTTCCGTGGGTGGCTGTTCAAGCCTATCAGAATCCTGCACCAGCCCCGGAACCGGAGCCACAAGATGAGCCTCCACGAATATACATTTTATTCTTGGGATCTGAGGCGGTTGCCGGTCGGTGGCGATCGAGTCCTCTTCATCACATTATGATCCCAACTATTCTTCATCATGATGCGACCCGGCTACACCTACGGGTATCGGCCGGGCTATCCACGGCAATAGACCAACAGGCCAAAAGCCTAAGCTTGGGGAGTATGTATTTCCCATGACATTACATTTATGTTCACACACACTCATTGCTAGATGTCGGTGCTCATACTCTTTCACTTTGTAATATCCATGTTAGTTTAAATTTCTTTTTCTAGCTTTCTTCTTGTGTGTTTGATAAACCTTAAGAAAAACAAAAAAATTAGTTAGTCTACTTTCCATGCTTGTAGTAGAATTAAAAAGAAAACCCAAAATATTTCCCGTTCTTCTTTTTACTTGTTGGGAGCTTTCCCGTGTAAATATTTTTTATTTTTCTTTTCCTTTCTTTGGGGGTCGAGAAGAGCATATTGAAAATGCTTAGTGGCTCTCATATGCATGATCGTTTATTTAACTTAGAGCCCATATTACTTGTCTTCTCTCTTGAGTTGAATGTCTGCAGATTCCAGCTTAGTCCAATGCACGTGCACTCTTATTATTATACACACCGTTCGGTCGTGCAAGTGAAAGGCAATAATGATGATATATGATGGACTTATTGGGATGAGAAAAGATGGTATGAACTCGAACTCTCTTGTTTTTGTAAATATGATGATTCATCGTTCCTGATTCAGCTATTATGAAGTAAACGTATTTGCAATGACATTTAGAGATTATAGTTGCTTGTGCCATGCTTGATTAGCTATGAGTTATAATGGTTTACCTTGCGTGCCAACATGCTATTAGAATGATTATGATGTGGTATGATGGGATGGTATCCTCCTTTGAATGAATTGAGTGACTCGACTTGGCACATGTTCACGCATGTAGTTGAATCAAATCAACATAGCCTTCATGATATTTATGTTCATGGTGGATTATATCCTACTCATGCTTGTATTCGGTGTAAATTAATTTTAATGCATATTTACTACTGTTGTCGCTCTCTCAATTGGTCGCTTCCCAGTCTTTTGCTAGCCTTCACCTGTACTAAGCGGGAATACTGCTTGTGCATCCAAACTCCTTAAACCCAAAGTTGTTCCTTATGAGTCCACTATACCTTCCTATATGCGGTATTTACCTGCCGTTCCAAGTAAATTTGTATGTGCCAAACTCTAAATCTTCAAATAAACATTCTGTTTTGCATGCTCGAATACCTCATATGTCAACTAGAGTTGCCCTTATCTTCTGTGTTAGGCAGGTTATTCTCAAGAGGAGTGGACTCCGCTCCTCATTCACGAGAAAATGGCTGGTATTCGGGATGCCCAGCCCCATGCTTTATGCAAACTAAATCAAAATAATTGCAAACAAAACTCCCCTTGGGACCCGTTGAATGTTGGAGGCACTCGTTGTTTCGAGCAAGCCATGGATTGATGCTTGTGGAGGAAGGGGAGTATAAACTTTACCATTCTGTTTGGGAACCGCCTATAATCTGTTTAGCATGGGAGATATCGTCATCTTTTAGTTGTTCTATTGACAATGAGAGTATGCCGCTCAAAACATAATTCATCTCTATCTCAAAACCGAGCTCTGGCACCTCTAAAAATCCCTGCTTCCCTCTGCGAAGGGCCTATCCATTTACTTTTATGTTGAGTCATCACCCTTCTTATTAAAAAGCACCCATTTGGAGAGCACTGCTTGTCGTTTACATTCATTATAATTGGTTTATATTGGGTATGACTTGACTGGATCTCTTTTACCATGAATTACAATGTTTAGTCAGTCCTTGATCTTTAAAGGTGCTCTGCATTTATGTTTTGCGGTCTCAGAAAGGGCTAGCGAGATATCATTTTGTTATATCATGTTATGATTATTTTGAGAAAGTGTTGTCATCCGAGTTTTATTATTATGGCTCGCTAGCTGATTATGCTATTGATATGAGTAATTATGAGACCTACGTGTTATTACGAGTATGGTTAGTTCATAATATTTGCTGAAACTTGAATGCTGGCTTTTCATGTTTACAACAAGAAGAGAAAACAGAGTTTGTAAAAGTTTTTCTTGTTCTCTTCGGTTTGTCAACTGAATTGCTTGAGGTCAAGCATGGTTTTAAGATTGTGGGAGTTGTTACGTCTCAGTCTTATCTACTTTTACAAACACTTTTGCAATTGTTTTGGACTCTTACTTTTATGATTTGAATGGAACTAACCGGATTGTATTTGTTTTGCAGAATTGCCATGGTGTTGTTTTATGTGTAGAAAATAAAAGTTCTCGGAATGACCTGAAACTCCACGGAACACCTTAGAAAAAATAATAAAAAATCCTCGCCAAAGATAAAGAGCAGGGGGCCCACACCCTGCTCACGAGGGTGGGGGGCGCGCCCCCCTACCTCGTGGGCCCCCTGGTGGCCCTCCAACGCCAACTCCAACTCCATATATTGGCTTTCGGGGAGAAAAAAAGTAGAGAGAAGAAATCATCGCGTTTTACGATACGGAGCCGCCGCCAAGCCCTAATCTCTCTCGGGAGGGCTGATCTGGAGTCCGTTCGGGGCTCCGGAGAGGGGGATTCATCGCCGTCGTCATCATCAACCATCCTCCATCACCAATTTTATGATGCTCACCGCCGTGCATGAGTAATTGCATCGTAGGCTTGCTGGACGGTGATGGGTTGGATGAGATTTATCATGTATTCGAGTTAGTTTTGTTAGGGTTTGATCCCTAGTATCCATTATGTTCTGAGATTGATGTTGCTAAGACTTTGCTATGCTTAATGCTTGTCATTGGGGCCCGAGTGCCATGAATTCAGATCTGAACCTATTATGTTTTCATGAATATATGTGTGTTCTTGATCCTATCTTGCAAGTCTATAGTCACCTACTATGTGTGATGATCCGCAACCTCAAGTGACAATAATCGGGACCACTCTCAGTGATGACCATAGTTTGAGGAGTTCATGTATTCACTATGTGCTAATGCTTTGTTCCGGTTCTCTATTAAAAGGAGGCCTTAATATCCCTTAGTTTCCAATAGGACCCCGCTGCCACGAGAGGGTAGGACAAAAGATGTCATGCAAGTTCTTTTCCATAAGCACTTATGACTATTTACGGAATACATGACTACATTACATTGATGAACTGGAGCTAGTTCTGTGTCACCCTATGTTATGACTGTTACATGACGAACCACATCCGGCATAATTATCCATCACTGATCCGGTGCCTACGAGTTTTCCATATACTGGTTCTCGCTTATTTACTTTTCCGTTGCTATTGTTACAATCACTACAAAATACCAAAAACATTACTTTTGTTGTCTTTACTTTTGTTACCGTTACCACCACTATCATATTACTTTGCTACTAAACACTTTGCTGCATATACTAAGTTTCCAGGTGTGGTTGAATTGACAACTCATCTGCTAATACTTGAGAATATTCTTTGGCTCCCCTTGTGTCGAATCAAGAAATTTGGGTTGAATACTCTACCCTCGAAAACTGTTGCGATCCCCTATACTTGTGGGTTATCAGCCGCCGCCGCCTCTGATTCTTCATCGGGAGGGCCGATCTGGAGTCCGTTCGGGGCTCCGGAGAGGGGGATTCATCGCCATCAGCATCACCAACCTTGCTCCATCACCAATTTCAAGATGCTCCCCGCCGTGCGTGAGTAATTCAATCGTAGGCTTGCTAGACGGTGATGGGTTGGATGAGATTTATCATGTAATCGAGTTAGTTTTGTTAGGGTTTGATCCCTAGTATCCACTATGTTCTAAGATTGATGTTGCTATGACTTTGCTATGCTTAATGCTTGTCACTAGGGCCCGAGTGCCCTGATTTCAGATCTGAACCTATTATGTTTTCATGAATATATTTGTGTTCTTGATCCTATCTTGCAAGTTGTAGACACCTATTATGATTCATGATCCGCATACCCCAAGGTGACAATAATTGGGATTCTTTTCGGTGATTATCGTAGTTTGAGGAGTTCATGTATTCAATAATTGCTGATGCTTTGGTCCAGTTCTCTATTAAAAGGAGGCCTTAATATCCCTCAGTTTCCATTAGGACTCCGCTGCCACGGGAGGGTAGGACAAAAGATGTCATGCGAGTTGCCTACATTATATTGATGAATTGGAGCTAGTTCTGTGTCACCCTAGGTTATGAATGCTACATGATCAATATCACCCGACACAATTATCATTGCCGATCCATTGCCTACGAGCCTTTCACATATTGATCTTTGCTAAGTTACTTTCATTGCTCCTACTGTTACAATCACTACAAAACTGCTACTGTTACTTTTGCCACTGTCACCTTTACTTCCATATTACTTTGCTACTAAATACTTTGTTGTAGATATTAAGTCTTTCAGGTGTGGTTGAATTAAAAACTCAGCTGCTAATACCCGAGAATATTCTTTGGCTCCCCTTGTGTCGAATCAATAAATTTGGGTTGAATACTCTACCCTCGAAAACTGTTGCGATCCCCTATATACGGGTTATCAAGACCTTTTAAGGCTTTGTTCTTTGGGGAGCATAGCTCCATTTTCTGAGTCACTTGGGATTTATATCTTTTGATCACTATGAGGAATCTGAAAGATACCAGAACCAAGATTTTTCCCTCTACTACGAGGGGAGGTAAGGAACTACCATCTAGCTCTGCACTTGATTCACCTTCTGTTTTGAGTAAACTTGCGACACCTACACCTGCTATTGATTACGATATGTCGCATGTTATTGATGATGCTACTCCTAGTATGAATGATGCTTATGATGCTACTACTTTGCTTGATAATACAGTGCCACTCGGTGAATTTCTTGATGAACAACTTGCTAGAGCTAAAAATATTGAGTATGCCAAAGATGATGATACTTCTAAAACTGATGAAATTATCGAAACTAATGTTGGGGAACGTAGTAATTTCAAAAAAATTCCTACACACACGCAAGATCATGGTGATGCATAGCAATGAGAGGGGAGAGTGTTGTCCACGTACCCTCGTAGACCATAAGCGGAAGCGTTATGACAATGCGGTTGATGTAGTCGTACGTCTTCACGATTGATCGATCCTAGTACCGAATGTACGGCACCTCCGCAATATGCACACGTTCAGCTCGGTGACGTCCCGCGAACTCACGATCCAGTAGAGCTTCGAGGGAGAGCTTCGTCAGCACGACGGCGTGATGACAGTGATGATGAAGCTACCGACGCAGGGCTTTGCCTAAGCACTACGACAATATAACCGAGGTGGCTTATGGTGGAGGGGGCACCGCACACGGCTTGGAACAATCAACTTCTGTGTCTCTATGGTGCCCCCTACCCCCGTATACAAAGGAGCAAGGGGGAGGCCGGCCGGCCTTGGGGCGCGCCAAGGAGGGGGAGGAGTCGTCCTCCTAGTAGGAGTAGGACTCCCCCTTTCCTAGTCCAACTAGGAGGAGGAAGGGGGAAGGAAAGAGAGGGAGAGGGAGTGGAAAAGAGGGGCCGCGCTCCCCTCCCCTAGTCCAATTCGGACTCCCATTGGGAGGGGGCGTGGCACCTCCTGGGCTGCTTCCCTCTCTCTCCCCTAAGGCCCACTAAGGCCCAATACTTCCCCCGGGGGTTCCGATAACCCCCCAGCACTCTGATAAATATCCGGTGACCCCCGGAACTCATCCGGTGTCCGAATATAGTCGTACAATATATCAATCTTTATGTCTTGACCATTTCGAGACTCCTCGTCATGTTCGTGATCACATCCGGGACTCCGAACTATCTTCGGTACATCAAAACCCATAAACTCATAATACCGATCGTCACAGAACGTTAAGCGTGCGGACCCTACGGGTTCGAGAACTATGTAGACATGACCGAGACATGTCTCCGGTCAATAACCAATAGCGGAACCTGGATGCTCATATTGGCTCCTACATATTCTACGAAGATCTTTATCGATCAAACCGCATAACAACATCGTTGTTCCCTTTGTCATCGGTATGTTACTTTCCCGAGATTCGATCGTCGGTATCTCAATACCTAGTTCAATCTCGTTACCGGCAAGTCTCTTTACTCATTCCGTAATGCATCATCCCGCAACTAACTCATTAGTCACATTGCTTGAAAGGCTTATAGTGATGTGCATTACCGAGAGGGCCCAGAGATACCTCTCCGACAATCGGAGTGACAAATCCTAATCTTGATCTATGCCGACTCAACAAGTACCATCGGAGACACACAGAGAGCACCTTTATAATCACCCAGTTACGTTGTGATGTTTGGTAGCACACAAAGTGTTCCTCCGGTATTCGGGAGTTGCATAATCTCATAGTCATAGGAACATGTATAAGTCATGGAGAAAGCAATAGCAACATACTAAATGATCAAATGCTAAGCTAATGAAATAGGTCAAGTCAATCACATCATTCTCTAATGATGTGATCCGATTAATCAAATGACAACTCATGTCTATGGTTAGGAAACTTAACCATCTTTGATTCAACGAGCTAGTTAAGTAGAGGCATACTAGTGACACCCTGTTTGTCTATATATTCACACATGTACTAAGTTTCTGGTTAATACAATTCTAGCATGAATAATAAACATTTATCATGATATAAGGAAATATAAATAACAACTTTATTATTGCCTCTAGGGCATATTTCCTTTAGTCTCTCACTTGCACTAGAGTCAATAATCTAGTTCACATCGCCATGTGATTTAACACCAATAGTTCACATCACCATGTGATTAACACCCATAGTTCACATTGCCATGTGACCAACACTCAAAGGGTTTACTAGAGTCAGTAATCTTAGTTCAGATCGCCATGTCATTAACACCCAAAGAGTACTAAGGTGTGATCATGTTTTGCTTGTGAGAGAGGTTTAGTCAACGGGTCTGCCATATTCAGATCCGTAACCATTTTGCAAATTTCTATGTCAACAATGCTCTGCACGGAGCTACTCTAGCTAATTTCTCCCACTTTCAATATGTATCCAGATTGAGACTTAGAGTCATCTGGATCGGTGTCAAAACTTGCATCGACGTAACCCTTTACTTACCTAACCTTTTGTCACCTCCATAATTGAGAAACATATCCTTATTCCACTCGGATAATTTTGACCGCTGTCCAAAGGATCTACTCCTAGATCACTATTGTACTCCCTTGCCAAACTTAGTGTAGGGTATACAATAGATCTGGTACACAGCATGGCATACTTTATAGAACCTATGGCTGAGGCATAGGGAATGACTTTCATTCTCTCTCTATCTTCTGCCGTGGTCGGATTTTGAGTCTTACTCAACTTCACACCTTGCAATACAAGCAAGAACTCTTTCTTTGACTGTTCCATTTTTAACTACTTCAAAATCTTGTCAAGGTATGTACTCATTGAAAAGACTTATCAAGCGTCTTTACCTATCTCTATAGATCTTGATCCTCAATATGTAAGTAGCTTCACCGAGGTCTTTCTTTTGAAAAACTCCTTTCAAACACTCCTTTTATGCTCCAGAAACTTCTACATCATTTCTGATCAACAATATGTCATTCACATATACTTATCAGAAAGGCTGTAGTGCTCCCACTCACTTTCTTGTAAATACATGCTTAACCGCAAGTATGTATAAAACTATATGCTTTGATCAAATCATCAAAGCGTATATTCCAACTCTGAGATGCTTTGCACCAGTCCATGGATGGATTGCTGGAGCTTGCACATTTGTTAGCACCTTTAGGATCGACAAAACCTTTTGGTTGCATCATATACAACTCTTTTTTAAGAAATCCATTAAGGAATGTAGTTTTGACATCCATTTGCTAGATTTCATAAAATGTGGCAATTTGCTAACATGATTCAAACAGACTTAAGCATCGCTACGAGTGAGAAAATCTCATCGTAGTCAACACCTTGAACTTTGTCAAAAATCTTTTTCGACAAGTCTAGCTTTGTAGATAGTAACACTACTATCAGCGTCCGTCTTCCTCTTGAAGATCCATTTATTTTCTATGGCTTGCCGATCATCGGGCAAGTCAACCAAAGTCCATACTTTGTTCTCATACATGGATCCCATCTCAGATTTCATGGCCTCAAGCCATTTCGTGAAATCTGGGCTCATCATCGCTTCCTCATAGTTCATAGGTTCGTCATGGTCAAGTAACATGAACTCCAGAATAGGATTACCGTACCACTCTGGTGCGGAACTTACTCTGGTTGACATACGAGGTTCAGTAGTAACTTGATCTGAAGCTTCATGATCATCATCATTAACTTCCTCACTAATTGGTGTAAGCATCACTTGAACTGATGTCGATGAAGAAATACTTTCCAATTCGGGAGAAGGTACAATTACCTCATCAAGTTCTACCTTCCTCCCACTCACTTCTTTCGAGAGAAACTCCTTCTCCAGAAAGGATCCATTCTTAGCACAAAGATCTTGCCTGCGGATCTGTGATAGAAGGTGTACCCAACAGTCTCTTTGGGTATCCTATGAAGACACATTTCTCAGATTTGGGTTCGAGCTTATCAGGTTGAAGCTTTTTCACATAAGCATCACTGCCTCAAACTTTAAGAAACGACAACTTGGGTTTCTTGCCAAACCACAGTTCATAAGGTGTCGTCTCAACGGATTTAGATGGTGCCCTATTTAACGTGAATGAACCTGTCTCTAATGCATAACCCCAAAACAATAGTGGTAAATCAATAAGAGACATCATAGATTGCACTATATCCAATAAAGTACGGTTATGACGTTCGGACACACCATTATGCTGTTGTGTTCCAGGTGGCATGAGTTTGTGAAACTATTCCACATTGTTTTAATTGAAGGCCAAACTTGTAACCTAAATATTTGCCTCTACGATCAGATTGTAGAAACTTTATTTTCTTATTACGATGATTCTCTACTTCACTCTGAAAATCTTTGAACTTTTCAAGTGTTTGAGACTTGTGTTTCATCAAGTAGATATACACATATCTGCTCAAATCATATGTGAAGGTCAGAAAACAATGATACCCGCCGTGAGCCTCAACACTTATTGGACCGCATACATCAGTATGTATTATTCCCAATAAGTCAGTTGCTCGCTCCATTGTTCCGGAGAACGAAGTCTTAGTCATCTTGCCCATGAGGCATGGTTCGCAAGCATCAAATGATTCATAATCAAGTGATTCCAAAAGTCCATCCGCATGGAGTTTCTTCATGCACTTTACACCAATATGACTTAAACGGCAGTGCCACAAATAAGTTGCACTATCATTATTAACTTTGCATCTTTTGGCTTCAATATTATGAATATGTGTATCACTATGATGGAGATCCAACAAACTATTTTCATTGGGTGTATGACCATCGAAGGTTTTATTCATGTAAACAGAACAACAATTATTCTCTGACTTTAAATGAATAACCGTATTGCAATAAACATGATCAAATCATATTCATGCTCAACGCAATCACCAAATAACATTTATTTAGGTTCAACACTAATCCCGAAAGTATAGGGAGTGTGCGATGATGATCATATCAATCTTGGAACCACTTCCAACACACATCGTCACTTCACCCTTGACTAGTCTCTGTTCATTCTGCAACTCCCGTTTTGAGTTACTAAATTTAGCAACTGAACTAGTATCAAATACCGAGGGGTTTCTATAAACACTAGTAAAGTACACATCAATAACATGTATATCAAATATACCTTTGTTAATTTTGCCATCCTTCTTATCCGCCAAGTATCTAGGGGCAGTTCCACTTCCAGTGACCATTTCCTTTGCAGTAGAATCACTCAGTTTCAGGTTTGAGTCTAGCTTTGGGTTTCTTCACGGGAATGACAACTTGTTTGTCATTCTTCTTAAAGTTCCCTTTCTATTGTTTTGCCCTTTTTCTTGAAACTAGTGGTCTTGTAAACCATCAACACTTGATGCTCTTTCTTGATTTCTACCTTCACCAATTTCAACATTGCGAAGAGCTCAGGAATTACTTTCGTCATCCCTTGCATATTATATCATCACGAAGTTCTAGTAACTTGGTGATAGTGACTAGAGAACTTTTTCAATTACTATCTTATCTGGAAGATTAACTCCCACTTGATTCAAGCAATTGTAGTACCCAGACAATCTGAGCACATGCTCACTGGTTGAGCCATTCTCCTCCATTTTTGTAGGCAAAGTACTGTCAGAGGTCTCGTACCTCTCGACACGGGCATGAGTGTGAAATACCAATTTCAACTCTTGGAACATCTTATATGCTCTGTGGTGTTCAAAACATTTTTGAAGTCCCGGTTCTAAGCCGTAAAGCATGGCGCACTAAACTATCAAGTAGTTATCATATCGAGCTTGCCAAATGTTCATAACGTCTGTATCTGCTCCTGCAATAGGTCTGTCATCTAGCGGTTCATCAAGGACATAATTCTTCTGTGCAGCAATGAGGATAATCCTCAGATCACAAAACCAGTCCGCATCATTGCTACTATCATCTTTCAACTTAGTTTTCTCTAGGAACATATCATAAATAAAATGGGGAAGCTATTTGCGAGCTATTGATCTACAACGTAGATATGCAAATACTATCAGGACTAAGTTCATGATAAATTTAAGTTCAATTAATCATATTACTTAAGAACTCCCACTTAGATATACATCCCTCGAGTCATCTAAATGATCACGTGATCCATATCAACTAAACCATGTCCGATCATCACGTGAGATGGAGTAGTTTTCAATGGTGAACATCACTATGTTGATCATATCTACTATATGATTCACGTTCGACCTTTCGGTCTCCAGTGTTCCGTGGCCATATTTGCATATGCTAGGCTCGTCAAGTTTAACCCGAGTATTATGTGTGTGCAAAACTGGCTTGCACCCGTTGTATGTGAATGTAGAGCTTATCACACCCGATCATCACGTGGTGTCTCAGCACGAAGAATTGTTGCAACGGTGCATACTCAGGGAGAACACTTATACCTTGAAATTTTAGTAAGGGATCATCTTATAAAGCTACCGCCGAACCAAGCAAAATAAGATGTATAAAAGATAAACATCACATGCAATCAAAATATGTGACATGATATGGACATCATCATCTTGTGCCTTTGATCTCCATCTCCAAAGTATCGTCATGATTTCTATCGTCACCGGCATGACACCATGATCTCTATCATCTTGATCTCTATCAACGTGTCGTCATATGGTCGTCTCGCCAACTATTGCTTTTGCAACTATTGCTATTGCATAGCGATAAAGTAAAGCAATTACATGGCACTCGCATCTTATGCAATAAAGAGACAACCATAAGGATCCTGCCAGTTGCTGATAATTTCAAAAACATGATCATCTCATACAACAATTTATATCTCATCACGTCTTGACAATATCATATCATAACATGCCCTACAAAAACAAGTTAGACGTCCTCTACTTTGTTGTTGCAAGTTTTACGTGGCTGCTACGGGCTGAGCAAGAACCGTTCTTACCTACGCATCAAAACCACAACGACTTTTCGTCAAGTATGTGATGTTTTAACCTTCAACAAGGACCGGGCGTAGCCACACTCGATTCAACTAAAGTTGGAGAAACTGACACCCGCCAGCCACCTGTGTGCGAAGCACGTCGGTAGAACCAGTCTCGCATAAGCGTACGTGTAATGTCGGTCCAGGGTGCTTCATCCAACAATACCGCCGAATCAAAGTATGACATGCTGGTAAGCAGTATGACAATTATCGCCAACAACTCACTTGTGTTCTACTCGTGCATATAACATCTACGCATAGACCTGGCTCTTATCCCACCGTTGGGGAACGTAGTAATTTCAAAAAAAATTCTACGCACACGCAAGATCATAGTGATGCATAGCAACAAGAGGGGAGAGTGTTGTCCACGTACCCTCGTAGACCGTAAGCGGAAGCATTATGACAACGCGGTTGATGTAGTCATACGTCATCACGATCGACCGGTCCTAGTACCGAACGTACGGCACCTCTGCGATCTGCACACATTCAGCTCGGTGACGTCCCATGAACTCACGATGCAGTAGAGCTTCGAGGGAGAGCTTCGTCAGCACGACGGCGTGATGACAGTGATGATGAAGCTACTGGCGCAGGGCTTCGCCTAAGCACTACGACGATATGAACGAGGTGGATTATGGTGGAGAGGGGCACCGCACACGGCTTGGAACAACCAACTTGTGTGTCTCTATGGTGCCCCATGCCCCCGTATACAAAGGAGCAAGGGGGAGGCCGGCCGGCCTTGGGGCGCGCCAAGGAGGGGGAGGAGTCGTCCTCCTAGTAGGAGTAGGACTCCCCCTTTCCTAGTCCAACTAGGAGGAGGAAGGGGGAAGGAAAGAGAGGGAGAGCGAGTGGAAAAGAGGGGCCGCGCTCCCCTCCCCTAGTCCAATTCGGACTCCCATTGGGAGGGGACGCGCCACCTCCTGGGCTGCTTCCCTCTCTCTCCCCTAAGGCCCACTAAGGCCCAATACTTCCCCCGGGGGTTCCGATAACCCCCCGGCACTCCGATAAATATCCGGTGACCCCCGGAACTCATCCGGTGTCCTAATATAGTCGTACAATATATCAATCTTTATGTGTTGACCATTTCGAGACTCCTCATCATGTCTGTGATCACATCCGGGACTCCGAAATATCTTCGGTACATCAAAACACATAAACTCATAATACCGATCGTCACCGAACGTTAAGCGTGCGGACCCTACGGGTTCGAGAACTATGTAGACATGACCGAGACACGTCTCCGGTCAATAACCAATAGCGGAACCTGGATGCTCATATTGGATCCTTCATATTCTACGAAGATCTTTATCGGTCAAACCGCATAACAACATACGTTGTTCCCTTTGTCATCGGTATGTTACTTGCCCGAGATTCGATCGTCGGTATCTCAATACCTAGTTCAATCTCATTACCAGCAAGTCTCTTTACTCGTTCCGTAATGCATCATCCCGCAACTAACTCATTAGTCACATTGCTTGCAAGGCTTATAGTGATGTACATTACCAAGAGGGCCCAGAGATACCTCTCCGACAATCGGAGTGACAAATCCTAATCTTGATCTATGCTGACTCAACAAGTACCATCGGAGACACCTGTAGAGCACCTTTATAATCACCCAGTTACATTGTGATTTTTGGTAGCACACAAAGTGTTCCTCCGGTATTCGGGAGTTGCATAATCTCATAGTCATAGGAACACGTATAAGTCATGGAGAAAGCAATAGCAACATACTAAACAATCAAATCTAAGCTAACAAAATGGGTCAAGTCAATCACATCATTCTCTAATGATGTGACCCCGTTAATCAAATGACCACTCATGTCTATGGTTAGGTAACTTAACCATCTTTGATTCAACGAGCTAGTTAAGTAGAGGCGTACTAGTGACTCTGTTTGTCTATATATTCACACATGTACTAAGTTTCCGGTTAATACAATTCTAGCATGAATAATAAACATTTATCATGATATAAGGAAATATAAATAACAACTTTAGTATTGCCTCTAGGGCATATTTCCTTCAACTAAACACTTTGAAACACCTGTTAAACCTAGCTCTCCTAGATATGAATTTCCTGTTATGCCTGAGGGTTATGTTATGGATGGAGAGGTAGCGGAACTTTCTTGCTTGTAAGGATAGAGATGATCTTAAGAAATTATTATGCAAGTGGAAATAAAAACCTTTGAATGCTAGAATGCAATATGATCCTAAGTTTGCTACTTCACCTATCTTTGTCACTGACAAGGATTATGAATTCTTTGTCGATCTTGAGTTAATTACTTTGGTTGAATCCGATCCTTTCCATGGCTATGAACCTGAAACTGTTGTGGCACCTCTTACTAAATTGAATGACATAGCCACCCTATTTGCTCATGAGGAAAAAAATCCCTACTACTATATTCTTAAGTTGTTTCATTTCTCGTTAAAGGGTGATGCTAAGTTATGGTTTATTTCTCTTGCTCCTCGTTGTGTGCGTAGTCCCCAGGATATGATTTACTACTTCTCTGAAAAATATTTCCCTGCTAATAAGAAACAAGCTGCTTTACAGGAAATGTTTAACTTTGTGCAAATTGAAGAAGAGAGTCTCCCACAAGCTTGGGGGAGGCTTCTCCTACTTAATGCATGCTTTGCCTGATCATCCTCTCAAGAAAAATGAAATACTTGATATCTTTTATAATGGACTAACCGATGCTTCTAGGGACCACCTAGATAGTTCTGGTTGTGTTTTTAGGGAACGAACTGTTGATCAAGCTGAAGTGCTATTGAATAATATATTGAGTAATGATAATGATTGGACGCTTCTCGAACCACCTCCTAAGCCAACTCCAAAGAAAAGATGTATTCTATTTCTTAGTTCTGAAGATATGCAAGAGACAAAGAAATCTATGAAAGAAAAAGGTATTAAAGCTAAAGATGTTAAGAATTTACCACCTATTGAAGAAATACATGGTCTTGATAACCCGACACAGGTAGTAGAGGTAAATTCTCTCTATAGATTTGATGAAGGTGATATTCCCCATAATAAGTCTACTAGTCAATGCTTGGATGAATTTGATAACTTTATTGTTAAACAAGAAAACTTCAATGCATATGTTAGTAGACAATTGAAATGTAAGCTTATATGCTTGACTGCTTGGGTGATTATATGTGTAGAACTGTTAATGATCTCAAGATTATTAGTAAGCATGCTTCCATGGTAAAAACTCAAGTAGAACAAGTTCTCAAGGCACAAAATGATTTGTTGAATGACATCAATAATAAGAACAATGATAATGTTGTTAGAGTTATGACTAGAGGAGGTAAAATGACTCAGGAACCTTTGTATCCCAAGGGCCATCCTAAGAGAGTAGAAAAAGACTCTTAGAGAATTAATACTGACGCACCTAGTCCTTCTAAAAAGAAAAAGAAAGGTGATAGGACTTTGCTTGCTTCTAGTAAACCTATTATAGACACACCTGAGAATCCAAATGATATTTCTATTTCTGATGTTGAAACACAATCTGGTGATGAACATGAACCTCGCGATAATGTTAATGATGATGTTCATGTTGATGCCAACCTAGTAATGATAATGATGTGGAGATAGAACCTGCTATTGATCTTGATAACCCACAACCTAAGAATAAAATATATGACAAGAGAGACTTCATTGCTAGAAAACATGGTAAAGAAAGAGAACCATGGGTTCAGAAACCCATGCCCTTTCCTCCTAAACAATCCAAGAAAAAGGATGATGAGGATTTTGAGCGCTTTGTTGAAATGCTTAGACCTGTCTTTTTGCGTATGCGTTTGACTGATATTCTGAAAATGTCTCCTTAGGCTAAGTATATGAAAGACATGATTACAAATAAAAGAAAGATACCGGAAGCTGAAATTTCCACCATGCTTGCTAATTACACTTTTAAGGGTGGAATACCAAAGAAAGTAGGAGATCCGGGAATACCAACTATACCATGCTCCATTAAAAGCCTATGTTAAAACTGCTTTATGTGATTTGGGAGCTGGTGTTTGGGTTATGCCTTTCTCTTTATACCGTAGACTTGATTTGAATAAGTTGACACCAACTGAAATCTCTTTGCAAATGGCCGATAAATCAACTGCTATACCCATCGGTATTTGTGAGGACGTACCTGTCGTAGTTGCAAATGTTGATATTTTAACGGACTTTGTTATTCTTGATACTCCTGAGGATGACAATATGTCGATCATCCTTGGTAGACCCTTTTTGAATACTGCAGGGGCTGCTATTGACTGCAACAAGGGCAATGTCACTTTTCATGTTAATGGTAATGAGCATACGATACACTTCCCGAAGAAACAACCTCAAGTTAATAGCATCAATTCTACTGGAAAAATTACAACTATTTCTATTTGACGTTTTGAATTCCTTATTCCTATTGTCAAAAATAAATATGATATTCTTATTGTTGGGGACATGCATATCCCCGTTGAGGTAACCTAGTGTTATATGAAGGTTCTTCGGTTTCATGTCATTCGGAAGAAGTTTGTTAATATCACTTGATCAACCTTGTTAAGGGATTCCTTTTGATGGGCATGAGATGGATGAATTTAGTAAACACAAGTTTCTATACTCACTTTTTACTTTCTGTTATTTAGAGTAAATTAAGCAAAAATACTATTATTTTTCTGTTTTCTGAATTATCCGCGTGATAAAAAAATGTCCTGAAAATAAAAGTTCTCCAAATGCACTAAAAATTTAGTATGATTTTTTCCAGAATATTTTAGAATTTTTGGCACTGAAAACACACCAGGGGCAGCACCGGTGGGCCACAAGCCCACAGGGCGCGCCCACCCCCTGGGCACACCTAGAGGGCTTGTGGGTCCCACATGGGCCCCCCTCACTTATTCTAGCACCCATCCACTTCGTCTTCCTCCAGAAAAAATCCCACCATTGCTCAAACCTGTGTTCTTGCTCATTTTGCTGCCATTTTCGATCTCCTTGCTCGGAAGTCCGTTTCTAAAACTGTTTTGGGGATTTGTTCATCAGTATGTGACTCCTCCAATGGTCCAATTAGTTTTTTGTTCTAGTGCTTTCATATTGCAAATTTTTGCTACTGTGGTGACCTTGTTCTTGAGCTTGCATGTCAAATTTATATGGTCCAAAGTAGTTTTGATGCCCATCGGGATGCCCAGTTCCATGCTCGAAATCAAATAAAAATATAATCATAAAACAAAACTCCCCCATGACTGTTGTTGGTATGGATGGCACCCGCGGAGTGTGATTGTTGGTGGAGGGGGAGTAAAAACTTTACCATTCTATTTGGGAACCGTCTATAATGTATCTAGCATGGAAGATAGCGAGATCTCTTGGTTGTTATGTTAACAATGAAAGCATACTGCTCAAAATTATATTCATCTCTGTTTTAAAAGCTCGAGCTTTGGCACCTCTGCAAATCCTTGCTTCCCTCTGCGAAGGGCCTATCTATTTACTTTTATTGCTGAGTTACCATCCTCTTATAAAAAACACCAGTTAAAGTGCACCGCTGTCATGTGTATGCTTTGTTATCAATTGATATTGAGTACGAGTGTGACTCGATCTCTTTTGCCATGAATTATAATGTCTAGTCAGTTCTTGATCTTTAGGGGTGCTCTGCATTTATGTTTTTCAGTCTCAGAAAGGCTAGCGAGATACCATTCTGTCATATAATATCATGATTGTTTTGAAAAAGTGTAGTCATCCGAGATTTATTATTATTGCTCGCTAGTTGATTATGCCATTGATATGAGTAAATGTGAGACCTAAATGCTATTGTGAATATGGTTAGTTAATAATCTTGCTGAAAACTTGAATACTTGCTATACATATTTACGACAACAAGACCAAACAGAGTTTGTAAAAGTTTTTCTTTGTCACTTTCAGTTTGTCAACTGAATTTCTTGAGGACAAGGAATGGGTTAAGCTTGGGGGAGTTGATACGTCTCCATCATATATACTTTTCCAAACTCTTTTGCCCTTGTTTTGGACTCTAATTTGCATGATTTGAATGGAACTAACCTTGATCGACGTTGTTTTCAAAGAGAATTGCCATGGTGTTATTTTTGTGCAGAAATAAAAGTTCTCAGATTGACCTGAAAATTTACGGAGAATACTTTTGGAATATATAAAAAATATTGGCGCAAGAATCAACCAGAGGGGGGCCACCCAGAGGCCACAAGCCCTGGGAGCACGCCCACCCCCTAGGGCGCTCCTTGCAGGCTTGTGGGTCCCCTGGAGCTCCTCCGAACCTAATTCCAACTCTATAAGTACCTATTCACGGAGAAAAAAAATCAAAGAGAAGGATTCATCACGTTTTATGATACGGAGCCACTGCCGTCTCCTGTTCTTCGTCGGAAGGGCTGATCTGGAGTCCGTTCGGGGCTCCGGAGAGGGGGATTCATCGCCATCATCATCACCAAACTTCCTCCATCACCAATTTCATGATGCTCAACGCTGTGCATGAGTAATTCCTTCGTAGGCTTGTTGGACGGTGATGGGTTCGATGAGATTTATCATGTAATCGACACTACAAAAAAAGACATCCGTGACATTTTGGGCCGAGCGAATTTTTTTCTGTCGTGCTTATGACACTTATGTGACGATAATTGTGACAAACTCGGTATCATCAGCGATGTGGTGGGATCCTACTTCTATGACAAAAAATCATAACAGAAAATGGGCTTTTCGTCCTGGGAAGGCATGAGGCGCAGCTGCATGACATTCTTTGGGTCGTCCATGATGGAAAAAACCGTGGTAGAAGCGAGGGTGAGGAAAACATTGGGGAGTTCCCGGTTATGGTGGGTGGTCGGGGCCCGAGTGATGCACGTTTCTCTCATACACGTACGCGCGTGGGTGTGAGGCGATCTGGCTGTTAACTGAACCCGATCGAGCGATTCCTTCGCTACTGCTGCTAACTGAAGCCGATCGAACCTGCTGCCTCTTGATGAACAATGAGCGTTGTTGGGGGGGGGGTGGATGAACAGTTCCCGGTGGGGATTGGATGAACAGGACCCTGTGGTAGTAGAGGCCGTTGCCGCTGGATGAACCGGACCCTGATCGATCGAGCTTCCGTTTCAAAAACGAAGATAACTGGGCAAGCTACTTCCCTAAAAAAACTGGGCAAGCTACTGGGTCCCTTGTGTCAGCCGCTGATGTCTACAAGGCAACCTTCTTCTTGTAGACGTTGGTGGGCCTCCAAGTGCAGAGGTTTGTAGGACAGTAGCAAATTTCCCTCAAGTGGGTGACCTAAGGTTTATCAATCCGTGGGAGGTGTAGGATGTCGGTGTACAAAAATAGGGGCACATTTTTGTACCCGTTTACCTGTGCACGGGCAGTCAGAGCCGCGCCCACGGCCACACCAAGCAGAACGAGGGAGGTGAGCCAAGGTAAGACCGAAGCCCAAGACAATCAAAGCAACGCCAAGGCCAAGACCACAAAGAGCAGAGGGACGAAGCAGGTTCCCCCGGCAAGATCCTTGCCAGGCAGCCTCAGCGGCCCCGTCAAGACCCTTGCCAGGACAGCTCGTCCCACACCAACAGAGCGAGCCACCCTTGAGCCCACGGCCCCCAGCACCATCATCAGCATGGGGCTAGGGCTCGGGAAGGCAACTCTGTGGTGGCATGCATATCTTTGTGAAGACATATTCAAGGTCAGATGAGGATTAGAAGACAACGATTCTCGGCAAGATCCTTGCCGAGGAAGGCCACCAGACCCCCGGCAAGATCCTTGCCGGGGACGACAGCACGCTACGGCAAGACCCTTGCGGGCCACCCGGCAAGGCCCTCGCTAGGGACGCCAGCAAGGCCACCGCCAAGCCCACGTCAACCAAGCTTCCACCGCCGTTCACATGCAGCTGCCAGCCCAACCAGCTGGGCGGGCACCTACGTGGCAACTTGCAGCTCCCAGGCCAACTCATCAAGCGCTCGCATGGCGGCATGCAAATCTTCGTGAAGGCTCCACCACCGCGCCAACTCTGCTGCCTGCCTGCCTACATGGCACCGCAAGACGCATCCTCAGCCGAGGCGCTGCGTCAAGCGAGGAGGAGCGGCGACGACGGACGGGCCTCGCCCCCATCCCGATAAAGCGAGGGGACACCTAAGCTACGCATTAAATGCGTCTTGTCTGTAATACGAGCGATAAACTTCGTGGCATCAGACGCCTTTCCACGTCCTTTGTGTCACTGTGGCAGCCCCTTTCAACTATAAAAGGAGGCCCATGGCATACTGGAGAACGATTCGGCTCTTTGGAACCGTGCACTTACCACAGCTAGTTCGAGAGCTCAAGAACTCTCAGAAATACACCCACAAAAGCAGGACTAGGGTTTTACGCATCCTCGCGGCCTGAACCTGGGTAAACGATCCTTGTGCTGTCTACTAGCCTAGCTCTCCTTGCAACCCTGCGCCCCGGCAACCGTACTAGGGATTCTTGTGATCCCATGGGTGTCGTTCCACACCGACATCTTTGGCGCGCCAGCTAGTGGGCGCACTTGTGAGAATCTGGTCTAGAAGTCAGCCTAGCAGTTCTTCGTCGCCATGGCCCCTAAGAAGAAGACGGCCACGGCGGTCGACTCGTTGGGAGAGCGAACGACGTCTGCGGTGTGACGAGGAGCGGACCGGTCGCAGACAGGACCAGGGCCGCAGCCCGCGAGCACCAGCATCGCCCAGGCAGTCGGAGCCTAGCACGTGGTGTCATTCGTGCGCCAGACAACCGGGTACACGTCGCCGGATCCAAAGACGGAGCTGGGGCCCCCACAGGCGGCGTGGGGCCCTCCACGGGCGTTGTTGTGCTGACTCCGGGCGGCGCGGCGACCTCTAGGACGCCTACACCGGCGACCACCGCGCATTCTTCCCATGGTGTGCGCGCCGAGCAGCGTCACCACGTTGGTGACCCTGGGCACCGCCATGGGAAGAGCCCTGTTCGTCATCGGTAAGATGAAGGGGTTCAGCACGCACGCCGAAGCACTGGTGAAAATGGCACGCAGCCGTTGGGTCATGACGGAGCTCCTTCTAACATAGTTAGAAGTCAAAGCGCGTCGCGATCCACGCAGCTGTCGTCGCCTCCCATGCCAGCGGAAGCTTTGGCGCGCGCACAACTGCTCCTCGACTTCCCTTCTGCTGCAGAGAAGCTCGACGAGTGGAGGGCCACCATCCGGAGCCTCGTCGCCATTGCAAACAAGGATGATCCGCGATCGGCGGGGCCCTCGGGTCAGCGCTCCACCGAGCCACCACATGCTGGCGCTGGGAGGGCCGGGGGAGCTGCGGCCATGGTGCACTCTCCTCCTCCTGGCCAACCGTCGCGGGCGTCGGCCCGTCGTGACGACGCTTGTGATAACATCTCCATTGCGTGGTCCGACTCGCGGACCCTCCGCGACCAGCACCAGGTCCTTCGTGAGCGAGCTCACGAAGATGCTCGAACCACCGTCGAACGCCGGCACGAAACGCACCGCCAGTCGAACAAGCGGACGGGACCCGCTATGGACCACCCGGCGCTGGGGGGCCCTGGCGGCCTACCTTACGAGGTGGGCTGCCCAGCTTTTACCCCGTGAGCTGAGGCAATTCTAGTGGCCGTCCCACCGCACGTTCAAGCCCGACGTCGGCGAGAAGTACACTGGCAAGACCCATCCGTCCGAGTTCCTCAGCATCTACACCATCGCGATGCAGGTCATGGGGCTCGCGACGACAAGGTGCTTGCCAACTATTTCCCGCTGGCGCTCAAGCCCAATGTGATGTCTTGGTTGATGCACTTGCCGGTGGATTCCATTTCTTCTTGGTCAGATCTTTGCCATGAGTTCGTTGGCGCCTTCATAGGAGGCCACCAAGCTCATGGCCAGGCCAGTGATCTGCATATCATTCCCCAGAAGGAAAGGGAGACCCTGCGCAAGTACATCCAGAGATTCAGCCGGGTGCAGTACAACATCCCCGACGTTCATCCCGCTGCTGTGATTAGCGTGTTCCACCAGAACGTGCGCAATCACAAGATGCGTGAGGAGCTGGTGATGACCAAGGTTAAGGATGTGGCCGAGCTCTACGTTCTGGCTGATAGGTGCGCCCGGGCTGAAGAGGGAAGGAAGTACCCCGGAGAAGACGACGGCGCGGAAACCGACTCTACCGATGAAGACGCCGCCACCTCGACGAAGAAGGGCCGACGTCGCAACAAGAAACGCAACGGCAAGGCCGTGCTTGCCGTTGAGGGATCTGACGATACCGGTGCCGGCAAGAAGGTCAAGGCAGACGCCCCCGACAAGGAGATTGCCGGGTGCGCCGCCTGCCGGGCCTTGGCGGCTACCGACAAGCCAGGAAGCTCTGACAAGCAATATTGCAAGATCCACCGCACCAAGGGCCACGACCTCCAGAACTGCCGACAAGTCGAGCTGCTTGCTGAGAAGCAAAAGGCTGAGTGCGAAAGGCGGGACAAGGAGAAGGACCAGGACGGTGCTGAGGGATCCGGGAAGAAGCGTGGCGGCCAAGGAGGCCGCCCTGCCAAGGACAACCAGCAAGAGAGGCCCGCCCAGGGCCGTGACAAGAAACAAGAAGACGACGATCACGACGAGGACAACGAGTCTGGTGAGCAAGGGTTCCAGAAGGCTACGGAGGCCATGTGTGTCGATGGCGATGCCTCGCTGCATACCTCTCATCGCCAGCTCAAGCAGTGGGTGTGTGAGATTACAGCAGCAGAGCCGTTGTTCGACGCTCAGAAGCCGCTGAAGTAGTCCAGCACGCCCCTCATCTTTGACGCCGAGGACCACCCTGACCGCACTACCGCTGTCGGGTGTTTGCCATTGTTGGTCTCACCAACAATACGCAACCTCAGGGTGAACAAGATGTTGGTTGACGGCGGGGCCGGCCTGAACTTGATCTTGCCTGTCGTGATCAAAAGGTTGCAAATCCCTGATGGATTCCTCAAGGAAACGAGCACGTTTCAAGGAGTCAATCCGGGGAGGAGCCAGCCGAAGGGAAAGGTCACACTGCCTGTGACATTTGGAGGAGAGCTGAACTACAGAACGGAGAGGATCGTCTTCGACATAGCCGAGATCCCCTTGCCCTACAATGGGATCCTCGGCCGCCCGACACTAGCCAAGTTCATGGCAGCGTCACACTAAGCCTACAAGATGCTGAAGATGCCCGGGCCGTTGACCATCATCTCCGTCCCCTCCGACAAGAAGGACGCACTGATCTGCGCCGACCAACTCTACCGGGAAGCAGTTATAGCAGCTGCCGTTAAGGCACCTGCTCCTGCCGTTGAAGGCCCGGGAGGGGAGAAGAAACCCGGCAAGACCTCTTGCACCCACTCTGGAAAGCGCACCTCCTCGGAGTGTTGTGCCACCGTCGAGGACATGCCAGAGAGCTCTACCAATGAGAGCAAGAGATCCAGAGCCGAGCCGCCGCAGACCAAGAAGGTGCCTGTCGGGGAGGATGGCATGGGAAGTGCCTTCATCATAGGCTCCACACTCGAGAGCAAATAGGAAGGCGCGCTCATCACCTTCCTGCGGGCAAATGTCGACGTGTTGGCATGGCAAGCGTCCGACATCCCCGGTGTTCTCAGGGAGGTGATTGAGAACCACCTAGTTGTCTGCCCCCACGCGCGGCCCGTCAAGCAGAAGGTCAGAAAGCAGGCTCTGGAAAGACATGAGTTCATCATAGAGGAGATCAGGAAGTTGGAAGCGGAAGGTTTGGTGAGAGGGGTGCTCCACCCGACGTGGTTGGCCAATCCGGTAGTGGTGCGCAAGGCGAATGGGAAGTGGAGGCTGTGTATTGATTACACAGATATTAATAAGGCTTGTCCTAAGGACCCCTTCCCGTTGCCTTGCATCGACCAGATTGTTGACTCCATAGCCGGGTGTGACCTGTTATCATTCCTCGACGCCTACTCGGGATACCACCAAATCTTCATGACAAGAGAGGATGCAGAGAAGACAACATTCATCACCCCATGTGGTACGTATTTCTTTTTACGGATGCCTTTCGGGTTGAAGAGTGCTGGCTCAACATTTGCAAGAGCAGTCCAAATTGGTTTTGAACCTCAGCTCCATAGAAATATGGAGGCCTACATGGATGACATAGTGGTCAAAACCAAGGACGGGCCAACTCTTGTGCAAGATCTCGAAGAGATAATCGCTAACCTGCGCAAGATCAACCTCAAGCTGAACCCTGAGAAGTGCGTCTTCGGTGTTCCGTTCGACAAGCTTCTCGGGTTCTTTGTGTCGCAGCGTGGGATCGAGGCGAACCCAGACAAGATCAAGGCTATTGAGCAGATCGAGGTGCCCAAGTGAATCAAGGATCTGCGTCGGCTCACCGGCTGCGTAGCCGCCATGAGCCGATTCATCTCCAAGTCCGCCGAGCGCGCCCTTCCCTTCTTCAAAATCTTGAAGAAGGCAGGCCCAATAAAGTGGACCCCAGAAGCCGAGGCAGAACTGCAGAATCTGAAGAAATACCTTTCCTCCATGCCAATACTAGTTGCGCCTAAACCACAAGAGCCGTTGCTGCTGTATCTGGCGGCGACGAATCAAGTGGTTAGTGCCGCACTGGTGGCATAGAGGGAGGTCGACGAGGAGGCAGCAATGGCGGCAGAACCAGGGGATGGCCAGCCAAAGATTCCCCCGGCAGGGCCTGGTGCCGACAATGCACGGCCCCCGGCAGAGTCTGGTGCCACCAAGGCAATGCCCGCGCAGTCGAGTGAAGTGATGCCAAATAAGAAGATGATGCATCACCCGGTTTACTTTGTCAGCTCCCTCTTGCAGGGGGCTAGGTCGAGGTATTCAAGGCAGTAAAATTTCTCTTCGGCCTCCTTATGGCCTCGAGGAAGCTGCGTCACTACTTCCAGGCCCACAAGATCAGTGTCGTCACCCGCCTCCCATTGCAACAGATACTGCATAACCCAGATGCGACTGGAAGGATTGTGGAATGGGCCTTGGAGCTGTCGAGCTTTGGTTTGAAATTTGAAAGTACCTCGACAATTCAGAGCAGAGTCTTGGCGGAGTACATTGCAGAATGGACCTCAACGCCTGACGAAGAAATCCAGGAGACCACTCTCCCCGGCAAGGAAGCAGACCGCGACTGGATCATGTACTTTGATGGGGCTTTCTCGCTGCAAGGCGCCGGTGCCGGTGTGCTGCTCGTCGCACCCACCGGAGAGCACCTCAAGTACGTGATCCAGATGCACTTCCCCAGGGAGATGTCCACCAACAACACTGCCGAGTACGAGGGATTGCTTGCCGGTCTCAGGATCGCGGTAGACCTCGGGGTTAAGAAACTCATCGTCAGGGGTGACTCGCAGCTCATTGTCAGGCAGGTCAACAAGGATTATCAGAGCGCATTGATGGAAGCTTACGTAGATGAGGTGAGGAAGCTGGAGGAACGCTTTGACGGTATCCAGGCGGAGCACGTCCCCCGAGCGGAGAACAACATCGCCGATTACCTGTCAAAGCGTGCCGCATTCAAGCTACCTGTGGAACCAGGTACCTTTTTGCTCGGGCTAACTCAACCATCTGTCAAACCATTAGTGGGGCAGAAAAAGCGGAGGAAATCAGGTCCCGGCAAGTACTTTCCTACCGAGCCCCCTGGGGCTGCCGGTAAGGATGCTGCCGCAGATGCTCAGCCTGCCCAAAAGAGTTAATCGGCTCGGCGTCAAGCCACAGCTGGCCGAGAGACAACCCGCTCCCATGGCGGAAGAAATGCCTTTGGTCCTTGCCGTTGTGCCCCGTGCTCCAAAGATGG
Source organism: Aegilops bicornis (assembly GCA_021605145.1). Taxonomy (NCBI): domain Eukaryota; kingdom Viridiplantae; phylum Streptophyta; class Magnoliopsida; order Poales; family Poaceae; genus Aegilops; species Aegilops bicornis. The sequence goes on from CM038670.1 coordinate 379,900,562, forward strand.
GCGCAGCATACCGTCCACTTCCTCCAAGCAGGGAGACCTTCACGAGGAAGCGGGAAGAAGCAGAGAAAGTAGCTTTGTCGGTCCGCTTCTGTACCAGTTCGTCGATGACGCCTGCACGGAGGAGGCCAAACGGTGTGAAACTCAAGTGCATCCACAGGAGGAAGGATCGAGCTGTTGGCAGAGATACATGGAGGCATATGTGGCTCCCACATAGGGTCAAGGCCCTTGCCGGGAAGGCGTTCCGGCAAGGTTTCTTCTGGCCCACCGCCCTCCAGGATGCGACGGCACTAGTAACCAAGTGTGAAGCGTGCCAGTTCCATTCAAAGAAGCTTCATCAACCATCTCAAGCCCTTCAAACAATCCCTCTCTCCTGGCCATTCTCGGTTTGGGGGCTCGATATCTTGGGCCCTTTCCCCCGCGCCGTCGGGGGCTTTGAGTACTTGTACGTTGCAATCGGCAAGTTCACAAAGTGGCCGGAAGTGGAAGCAGTGAGGAAGGTGACTGCTCAGTTAGCCGTCAAGTTCTTCAAAGGACTGGTCCGCCGTTTTGGTGTGCCAAACAGAGTCATCATCAACAACGGCAAGCAGTTCACAAGCCACACCTTCATGCAGTACATCCAAGACCTCGGCAGCAAGGTCTGTTTTGCTTCCGTGGCACATCCACGGAGCAACGGCCAAGCGGAGAGGGCAAATGTTGAAGTGTTGCGAGGCCTGAGAACGAAGAACTTTTGACAAGCTGCTCAAGAGTGGAAGGCGTTGGATTGATGAGTTGCCGGCAGTTCTTTGGTCAATCAGGACGACGCCAAATCGAGCCACCGGCCAGACACCTTTTGCCCTGGTATACGGGGTAGAAGCTGTTCTCCCCACGGAACTGATATACGGGTCACCTCGACTGCTCGCTTATGATGAGCTTGAGCAAGAGCCGTTGCACCAAGATGAGGCAACGCTCCTTGAGGAAGATCGTCTTCGGGCGGCTGTGAGAGCGGCACGCTACCAAAGAAGCCTTGCGCCGCTACCATAGCTGCAAGGTTCATGCCCGAAGCTTTGAGGAAGGCGACCTTGTTCTTCGATGCGTTCGATCGGCCAAGAATTCCAACAAGTTGGCGTAAAGTGGGAAAGCCCTTATCGGGTAATACGAGTCACCGTGCTGGTGCAGTCTGCCTGGAGACCGAAGATGCCGTCCCAGTGAGCAACTCCTGGAACATCGAGCATCTTCGCAAGTTTTACCCATAAGGCGTGGCTTGCCGGGCCTCCCGACAAGCCACCTTCTGTACGAGCTAGCCGCCAAGGCATGTGACCCTTTGTACAGAGCCAGGCGCAGACCCTGAGCATAAATAAATGAAGCGCCGGCACCCTAAGTTATAGCATGCATGCTAGGTCGAGTCTCTTCCTTGGTTAGGGTTGATAGTGCTTAGCAGCAACTAACCCCTAGCCTAGAGGCCGAGTGCACGTCTATCTGTTCCTTTTCTGTCCTCCTTTGGTTCGCAGGGCACATGAGCACTTCTGCTGAGCTACTCGGAAACAAGGAAACGGACCAGCGCCCCGACCCCGGCAAACCAGAGGTTCCGGGGGCTGCAAGCACAAGGATCCAAACGCGGCAAGATCCAGATAAGTCTTTTATCCTCTGCCATGCATTTCGGAACCGGACTGGGGTATGTGAAACCTCGTTTTTATCTCTAGGCTGCCGTGCTCCCCTTTTTCCTATACCTAAGGATTATTTCCTGGGTCCGGATTTGGTCGTAGCCGCGGCGGCAAGGAGGTGGGACGAGGAGCCTGAAGCCCACTTCATCCCAGCCCACGACAAGAGCGCGAGAACGGTCGAGTGGAGTGGGGGGACGACAAGGCCTGTTGCCGGGCGAAAAACGTTTATCTTAAACAATAACAAGGATTCGCTCCTCGTTGCAGGATTTACCCGCGAACGAAAAACCCGGCAAGCATCCCTTTTTCATTAAAAACATCCCATATAGGTACAGTTCGTGCGAGATGAAAAACATGAGCAAGGGGATTACAAGTTTTAAATTTAACAAAGGCCCGCAGGCGTACAAACTAAAAAAGAGATAAGATGCTCGTAATCCCTTTCTTGTCCCTCTCCTCAGGAGGCAGGTCAAGGAGGCGAAAGGGCAAAAGGGGCGCCTAGGCGAGGCGCGAACAGCAGAAGGCACCAGGAGAACACCCCAGTAGCCACCCTGACGAGAGGCTGGTGATGATGATGACGGGGGAAGAGCTGGAAGACGAGGCGGCAGGACCGGCAGTACACAACGAAGGCGTGGGTGCCCGCGTACTCCGAGTTGACGGGCCGCCATCCACCTTCTTCGCCTTCCCCGGGCCTCCTACGCCAGACGCTCAAGGAGGCGACCCCAAGAGGCTCAAGGGGCCCGGTGCAGATGCTGATGCTGCCGACACCGCCCCGAAACGGCAGGTCCGACACCTAGTCGGACCCGTCATCCGCCCGCCTGTTACTCCCGTCGTTGCTGTCGCTGTCCTCCCCGCCACTTTCGCTCGAGGAAGAGTTTCCATCATCGGAATCTCTGTCGGAGGAGCTCTCCACGCGTCGACGCTGTCCTCCCCGCCACTTTCACTCGAGGAAGAGTTTCCATCGTTGGAATCTCCGTCGGAGGAGCTCTCCACGCAGCACTTCAGGCGAGTTCCAAACTCTCCGAAGACCTTGACGGAGAGCAGGCCGTCCTCCATTAGCTTGAAGTAGAGGACGAGCCCCGCCGTTAGGCTATGGATGCGGGCGAACGTCTTCCATCCACGGCGGAGATACATGACTCTAGGAGCCAGGAAGTCGAAGTTGACCCGCGTACCCCCGTTCCCGCAGCCCCTCATGTGCAGCCTGAGGGTCTGGGGCGGGGCACGCTCCATCACCCGAGCGAACGGGGTAGGGAGACGAAGACGACGACGTGGGGGCCAGTGGAGCTTGATGAAGTACTCGCAAGGCTGGTCTTCAACGTGGCCCTCCATCGGGAAGGGCATCATTGGCGGAGGCGAGGCCAGCGCGTCGCCCCGTCCTCCTCTTCCCCGAGCACTGCGACCTTTGCCCCGGCCTCGCCCACGGCCTCGCCCCCTCCCCCTTCCCCTTGCAGCCTGTTCCGCCACCGCGGGCTCAGGAGGAGGAGGGACGCGCTATCGAGCGGCGACCCTCGCTGCCACCATTGAAGGACCAGGGTTCCCCTTCTCCATGGTGAGTGAAAGGGAGGAGCAGAAGCGAGAAGAGACAGATGATAGAAGATGTGCGAGGCGCCATCCCCGCTTCCCCCTCTTTATAAAGAGGTGGGGTCAGGGCTCGGCCGCTCCACTCGGCCAATCTAGCCACCAGAGGTGCGCGGAATCGGGACCGACCCGCTGCCCCAACCAGCGACGGCCCGATTTCCTGCTCAGGCCGCTTGCTACCCCAAGTGCATGGGGGACGCGTGGCGGATGTGCAGAACCGAGGGGACGGGCGAAGCGACCTCTCCCCACCCCGTGATCGTGGGGAGTGGACGCCTTGAAGACCGTGCCCCAGCCCCGTTCAATAAATGAGCCACGCCTCCACGCCTCCCTCTTTTTACGGGGAAGGCGCGAGCCGCCTCTTTACTGTGATGTGACGCATGCATGTGAAAACCGCCCCACGCATGCCACGCACCTCACGCACACCCCTCCACACCCTGCCACGCGTGCGGGTTGTGGGATGCGGAGCGTGCGAAGAATCTTACAATGGTAAAAACCGCCCCACCTGCCGGCGCACAATTTTGGGCCTGGCCCAACAAGGTGTCGCGCTTATGTGTGGCCCAGGCCCGGGGGCTCCTGTCGGTGTACAAAAATAGGGGCACATTTTGTACCCCTTTACCTGTGCACGGCGATCGAGCCGCCCATGGCCACATCAAGCAGAACGAGGGAGGTGAGCCAAGATAAGACCAAAGCCCAAGACAATCAAAGCAACGCCAAGGCCAAGACCACAAAGAGCAGAGGGACGAAGCCGGTTCCCCCGGCAAGATCCTTGCCGGGCAGCCTCAGCGGCCCCAGCAAGACCCTTGCCGGGACAGCTCGTCCCGCACCAATAGAGCGAGCCACACTTGAGCCCACGGCCCCCCAACACCATCATCAGCGTGGGGCCAGGGCTCGGGAAGGCACCTCTGTGGTGGCATGCAGATCTTTGTGAAGACATATTCAAGGCCAGATGAGGATTAGAAGTCAACGATTCTCGAGAAGATCCTTGCCGAGGAAGGCCACCAGACCCCCGGCAAGATCCTTGGCGGGGACGACAGCACGCTACGGCAAGACCCTTTCCGGGCCACCCGGCAAGGCCCTCACCAGGGACGCCAACAAGGCCACCGCCAAGCCCATGTCAACCAAGCTTCCACCGCCGTCCACATGCAGCTGCCAGCCCAACCAGCTGGGCGGGCACCTGCGTGGCAACATGCAGCTCCCAGGCCAACTCATCAAGCGCCTACGTGGTGGCATGCAAATCTTCATGAAGGCTCCACCACCGTGCCAACTCAGCTGCCTGCCTGCCTACATGGCACCGCACGCATCCCTGGACGAGGCGCTTGTCAAAGCGAGGAGGAGCGGCGACGGACGGGACGGGCCTCGCCCGCGTCCCCGATAAAGCAAAGGGACACCTAAGCTACGCATTAAATGCGTCTTGTCCTGTCATACGAGTGATAAGCTCAGGGCACTGTATGCCTTTGCACCTCCTCTGTGTCACTGTGGCAGCCCCTTTCAACTATAAAAGGAGGCCCGTGGCATACTAGAGAAGGATTCGGCTCTTTGGAACCGTGCAATGACCACAGCTAGTTCGAGAGCTCAAGAACTCTCAGAAATACACCCACCAAAGCAGGACCAGGGTTTTACGCATCCTCGCGGCCCGAACCTGGGTAAATGATCCTTGTGCTATCTACTAGCCCTGCTCTCCTCGCAACCCTACGCCCCGGCAACCGTAGTAGGGATTCTCGTGATCCCATGGGTGTCGTTCCACACCGACATAGGATGAAGATGGTCTCTCTCAAGCAACCCTGCAACCAAATAACAAAGAGTCTCTTGTGTCCCCAACACACCCAATACAATGGTAAATTGTATAGGTGCACTAGTTCGGCGAAGAGATGGTGATGCGAGTGCAATATGGATGGTAGCTATAGGTTTTTGTAATCTGAAAATATAAAAACAGCAAGGTAACTAATGATAAAAGTGAGCGTAAACGGTATTGCAAAGCTAGGAAACAAGGCCTAGGGTTCATACTTTCACAAGTGCAAGTTCTCTCAAGAATAATAACATAATTGGATCATATAACTATCCCTCAACATGCAACAAAAAGTCACTCCAAAGTCACTAATAGCGGAGAACAAACGAAGAGATTATGGTAGTGTACGAAACCACCTCAAAGTTATCCTTTCTGATCGATCTATTCAAGAGTCCGTAGTAAAATAACATGAAGCTATTCTTTTCGTTCGATCTATCATAGAGTTCGTACTAGAATAAAACCTTAAGATACAAATCAACCAAAACCCTAATGTCACCTAGATACTCCAATGTCACCTCAAGTATCCGTGGGTATGATTATACGATATGCATCACACAATCTCAGATTCATCTATTCAAACCAACACAAAGTACTTCAAAGAGTGCCCCAAAGTTTCTACCGGAGAGTCAAGACGAAAACATGTGCCAACCCCTATGCATAGGTTCATGGGCGGAACCCGCAAGTCGATCACCAAAACATACATCAACTGGATCACGTGATATCCCATTGTCACCACAGATAAGCACGACAAGACATACATCAAGTGTTCTCAAATCCTTAAAGACTCAATCCGATAAGATTACTTCAAAGGGAAAACTCAATCCATTACAAGAGAGTAGAGGGGGAGAAACATCATAAGATCCAACTATAATAGCGATACATCAAGATCGTACCACCTCAAGAACACGAGAGAGAGAGAGATCAAACACATAGCTACTGGTACATACCCTCAGCCCCGAGGGTGAACTACTTCCTCCACGTCATGGAGATCGCCGGGATGATGAAGATGGCCACCGGTGAGGGATCCCCCCTCCGGCAGGGTGCCGGAACAGGGTCCCGATTGGTGTTTGGTGGCTACAAAGGCTTGTGGCGGCGGAACTCCCGATATATTGTGCTCCCTGATGTTTTTAGGGTATATGGATATATATAGGCGAAAGAAGTCGGTCAGGGGAACTACGAGGGGCCCACGAGGGTGGAGGGCGCCCCCTGCCTCGTTCCTTCCTCGTTGCTTCCCTTACGTACACTCCAAGTCTTCTGTATTGCTTCCATTCCAAAAATAACTCTCCCAAAGGTTTCTTTCCGTTTTGACTCCGTTTGATATTCCTTTTCTGCGAATCACTGAAACAAGGGAAAAAACAGGAACTGGCACTGGGCTCTGGGTTAATAGGTTAGTCCCAAGAAAAATATAAAAGTGTAAAATAAAGCTCATAAACATCCAAAACAGATAATATAATAGCATGGAACAATAAAAAATTATAGACACGTTGGAGACGTATCAGCATCCCCAAGGTTAATTCCTGCTCGTCCTCTAGTAGGTAAATGATAAAAAAATTGATGTGGAATGCTACCTAACATATTTATCCATGTAAATCTCTTTATTGTGGCAAGAATATTCAGATCCATACGATTCAAGATAAAAGTTTAATATTGACATGAGAACAATAATACTTCAAGCATACTAACAAAGCAATCATGTCTTCTCAAAATAACATGGCCAAAGCAAGCTATCCCTACAAAATCATATAATCTGGCTATGCTTTATCTTCACCACACAAAGTATTTAAATCATGCAGAACCCCGATGACAAGCCAAGCAATTGTTTCAAACTCTTGATGTTCTCAAACTTTTTCAATCTTCACGCAATATATGAGCGTGAGCCATGGATATAGCACTACAGGTGGAATAGAATGGTGGTTGTGGAGGAGACAAAAAGGAGAAGATAGTCTCACATCAACTAGGTGTATCAACGGGCTATGGAGATTCCCATCAATAGATATCAATGTGAGTGAGTAGGGATTGCCATGCAACGGATGCACTAGAGCTATAAGTGTATGAAAGCTCAACAAAAGAAACTAAGTGGGTGTGCATCCAACTCGATTGCTCACGAAGACCTAGGGAATTTTGAGGAAGCCCATCATTGGAATATACATGCCAAGTTCTAAAATGTAAAATTCACACTAGTATATGAAAGTGACAACATAGGAGACTCTCTATTATGAAGATCATGGTGCTACTTTCAAGCACAAGTGTGGTAAAAGGATAGTAGCATTGCCCCTTCTCTCTTTTTCTCTCATATTTATTTTTTAATTTTTTATTTGGGCCTTTTCTCTATTTTCTTTTATGGCCTATTTTTTTTAGTCTGGAGTCTCATCCCGACTTGTGGGGGAATCATAGTCTCCATCATCCTTTCCTCAATGGGACAATGCCCTAATAATGATGATCATCACACTTTTATTTACTTACAACTCAAGAATTACAACTCGATACTTAGAACAAAATATGACTCTATATGAATGCCTCGTGGTGTATCGGGATGTGCAATGAATCATGAGTGACATGTATGAAATAATTATGAACGGTGGCTTTGCCACAAATACGATGTCAACTACATGATCATGCAAAGCAATATGAAAACGATGAAGCGTGTCATAATAGATGGAACGGTGGTAAGTTGCATGGAAATATATCTCGGAATGGTTATGGAAATGCCATAATAGGTAGGTATGGTGGGTGTTTTGAGGAAGGTATATGGTGGGTGTATGATACCGGTGAAAGGTGCGCGGTATTAGAGAGGCTAGCATGGTGGAAGGATGAGAGTGCGCATAATCCATGGACTCGACATTAGTCATAAAGAACTCACATACTTATTGCAAAAATCTATTAGTTATCGAAACAAAGTACTACACGCATGCTCCTAGGGGGATAGATTGGTAGTAAAATACCATCGCTTGTCCCCGACAGTCGGTGCGAAACGACACCTATGGGATCACAAGAATCCCGACTGCGGTTGCGGGGCGCGGGGTTGAGAGAAGAGCGGGTCTAACAGAGAAGCACGCAGTTTCGTTTATCCAAGTTCGGGCCGCGAGGATGCGTAAAACCCTACTCCTGCTTTGGTGGATGTATTCTGTGTTCTTGAGCTAGCTACGGGGTGTAACGAGGCTCGAAGCCGAATCCTTCTCCTTGTCGCCTCGGGCCTCCTTTTATAGGTGAAAGGGGCTGCCACAGTGGCACATGTGGGTGGAAAGGTCTCTGATGGCACGAGGTTATCCCTCAGTACACAGGACAAGGTGCATTTAATGCATCGCTTAGGTGTCCTCTCACTTTATCGGGGACGGGGGTGAGGCCCGTCCGATCCATCGCCGCTCCTCCAGGCTTCGACACGCGCCCTGGCCAGCGGTGCATGCGGTGCCACGTAGGCAGGCAGGCAGCTATGGTGGCGCGGTGGTGGAGCCTCCACGAAGGGCTGCATGTTGCCACACAGGTGCTTGCCTAGTTGGTTGGGTCAGCAGCTGCATGCGAATGGCGGCGGAGATTTGGTTGGTGCAGGCCTGATGGTGGCCCTGCTGGTGCACTTGGCGAGGGCCTTGCCGGGTGGCCCGGCAAGGGTCTTGCCGGGTGACCCAGCAAGGGTCTTGCCATGGCGCGCAGGCGTCCCTGGCAAGGATCTTGCCGGGGGTCTTGTGGGTTCCTTTGGCGAGGATGGCTGCCTTCCCATCCTCACTTGATCTTGACTATTCTTTGTCTTCACAAAGATCTGCATGCCACCATAGAGGTGCCTCAGGAGCCCTGTCCCAACACATGTGTTGAGTGTTGGTGGGCTCAAGGGTGGCTCGCTCGGCTGGCGTGGGCGAGCTGCCCTGGCAAGGGTCTTGCCGGGGCCGGTGGGGCCGCCCCGACAAGGATCCTTGCCGGGGAAACCTGCTTTGCCCATCTGATCTTTGTGGCCTTGGTCCTTGTCGTTGCTTTACTTCGTCTTGGGCTTCGGTCTTACCTTGGCTCACCTCCTCCACTCTGCTTGGTGTGGCCGTGGGCGTGGCTCCGACTGCCCGTGCACAGGTTATGGGGTACAAAAATGTGCCCCTAGTTTTGTACACCGACAGGAGCCCCCGGGCCTGGGCCACACATAAGCGCGACACGTTGTTGGGTCTGGCCCAAACGGTGTAAAGTGGCAGGGGCGGTTTTTACATCAGTAAGATTTTCGCACACAAGGCGCTTCCCACGACCAGCATGGGCGCCGGGCGTGGAGGGGCGTGCGTGACGTGGGCGGCATGCGTGGGGCGGTTTCCGCACGCATGCGTCACATTGCAGTAAATGGGCAGCGCGCCCCGCGGCTTCCCCATAAAAAGGGATGACCGTGGGCACATTGTTCCTTTTACCCTTCACGCAACCCCAATCTAGGAGACCTCTGCCTGTCCCCCTCTTCTTCTCCAAGCTTCGACTTCGCTCGCCGCCGCCATGCTTCTGCCTCCCTCCGCTCCTCCCTCCTCCTTCACCATGGCACCAAAATCCACCAAGGGCAAGGGGTGGCCAAGGATGCTGGGGCTGTGGAGCCGCCGGAGAGCGCGCTGTCAGGGGACCGAATGCGGTACGCCTTCTTCTTCCCCTCTACGGTCGACGTGTTCGATCTTCGGGACCTCTTCAGGCCCCTGTGGGGAGTGAATACGGGGGGGGGGGGGAGGATTCGGGGCACCCGGCTACGCGCATCATCCATGCCGCCTGTGCCGAGCGCCTCAAACCGGTATCCCTTCTTCGTCGATTACTTGCGGGCTTTGTCCTCCCTTTTCCGATTTCTTCAGCAACATCATGCACACCTTCGGCTTCCGTCTTCTGGATTTTACTCAGAACGTGGTGGCGTGCATGGCCCTTTTCGCGCACCTTTGCGAAGGCTTCGCCGGGGTGCAGCCCAACACGACGCTCTTCCGCCACTACTTCTACCCTCGGATCCAGACAGGGGGCGCCATCTCTGGTTGCATCACCTGGATCCCAAGATCCAAGGAGGCGTACCCGGACGGCGCCATGAAGGAGAGGTGGGATGAGTGGCGGGGCCGGTGGTGCTGGATTGAAGAGGAGGATCCGCCGGCATTCTGCAAAGTTCGTCGTGCGCCGCCAGTTCGCGGCAGAGACTGGAGTGATGTCGATGCCGCCGACGGAAAGCTCTCTGTTGCCGTCACCAGGATTCTCCGGCTTACCCAGGCCGGGCTCACCCTCGAAATGGTCGGGGCAGACTTCATCCGCCGCTGGATTGCTCCGCTGCATAACAAGGGGAGGCCAGCCTGGCTTTTCACGAACCCTGCTGACATCATGCGACTCCGCCCAGGCCTCGACCACAACTTTACGGTGATGGCGCACGCCCACTTCTGCCAGCGGCTCTTCCAGCTTGACGTGGGCCGCGACGGCGAGGTCGAGCGGACCGGCAAGATGCGAGGGCCGACACGAAGGACGGCAAGGTCCTCAAGGGGCCGTTGTTCAAGCTGCCAACGGGGGTGGTCCCGTTGTGCAACAACTCGCGTTGGCCCGCGATCATTGCCATGATGCCGGACTGCAACGCGCACGGCCCCGTCCCGAGCTGGAAGGAGCCGAAGGAGGCAGAAGTGCAGTAGTTCTTCGACACCCTGCACGAGAGGTATGCTGATGCCGATGCCGAGCGGCTACTTGTCCAGGACACCTCCCAGGCGGAGCTGGCCTACATCGCCACCAGGGCGAGGGAGGCACAGCTTGCCAGGGAGTAGGGTGATGATGGCGGTGTGGAGGACAAGGCCGCGACGGCTGCGGAGGAGGAGGAGCTTGCCCGGTGGGCGGTGGCCGCCGGGGGAGCTAGCAGCGGCGGCACCGAGGCTCCACTAGTTGAGGATGTGACCGGCGAGTCGTCGTCATCGTCGTCGGAGGAGGAGATCGCAGACCTGGCGCCACCTGCGGGGTGGGGGTGAGTCCTACGGCGGGCCAGTTCCGGCAAGCCTGTTCAGCCCCGCAGGACTGCGCAACCGCAGCTAACTTTGGAGGGGTCCCGGCCTCACACGAGGGCCGCGGCGGCGAAGAAGCCGGCGAAGGTCGCGGTGAAGAAGAAGACGGCTGCCCGTTCTTCATCTAGACGTGCCCAGATGCCGCCTCCCTCCCCTCCTCCAGCGAACGTCGGCGCGGGGATCACCTTTGACTTTGGATCCCTCAGTCCGAGGAGGAGGAGGAAGACCACAGAGGAGGAGGCGGACGACGAGTAAGTGTCTAGTTCCTTTTTCGTTGTCTCTGCCCCCTCACCCTGTGGTACTGATCTTGTCTTGTCTTTGTCTTCGGAGGGACGCGGAGACGCTGGCCCACAGAGCAAAAAGGGCCAAGGTCTCGACGGGTGGCCATCCCCTGGCTGGTGCTTCGAGGGCGCCCTTGGTGGTGTTGACCAGCCCGGACAGCAGCCCCCCGCAAAGCCCCCAGCGTAAGTTCATCATTCTTCTCTCTTCGACATGTGTCAAGAGCGCGACGCTTTGGTGTGACCTCGCCAGGTGTGCAGGAGGGGAGCGGTAGCACGAGGAGCCACAGGGGGCTACTCCCAACGCGCCACCCCATCGACCACGCCGCCCCAAGGGACGTCCCCGGCAAGGGCGCCAAACACCGAGCTCACACACATGGAGGAGGAGGAAGAGAACCTAGGCGCCGGTGGCTTTGCCTCGACGCCAAATGTTGGCAAGGAGGGGACTTCTGCTTCCCAGCCGGGTGTCGGCACTGGTAAGTCGCTCGCCGTTCGTCCCTGCTTCTTCTTCTTTCTGGTTCTTGGTCTTGGCTTTGCCTCACCCCTGTCTTCGGCGCCCAGATTCCTCCTAGACGGATCTAGAGGACGTGGACGCCATGATCGAGGGTGTCACCAAGGCCGCCGAGGCAGACGCCAAGAGGATCGCCGCGGAGGAGTCCGCCAAGGGGTTTGTCGAGGGCGCCGCCGAGGAGCCCGCCGGGGAGGCCGATAAGGCCGCCGCAGGGGAGGCCGCCAAGGATGCTGCCGAGGCCGCCGCCAAGGAGCCCGTTGGGGAGGCCGGCAAGGCCGCCGCTGAGGAGGCCACCAAGGATGCTGCCGAGGCCGCCGCCAAGGGGCCCGCCGGGGAGGACGGCAAGGCCGCCGCTGAGGAGCCCGGCAAGGGGCCTGCCGGGGAGGAGGAGGAGGAGGAGGAGGAGGCTGGCGACCAGCCTTCCTCCTCTGCTGCTTCCGGCTCCGGCAAGTACCTGAGGGTGAGCGACGACTTGTTCGTTCACCTCCCAGGCGTGTCGAGCACCAGGGCACCCGTCGAGGGAGAGGTGTTCGACGACGAGGTGCTTGCCACTGCCGGGCTTGGAGTCGTCGACGAGCCAATTGTTGGCGGTGACGACTCGCAGGAGGAGCGGCTCCTCCAGGCCATGGGCGACAGCTTTCGGAAGCTCCAGGCGCTCTACTGCGCCCGCCTGGGCAAGGTGAAGGCCAAGACGGCGGTGGTGGAGAAGGCGGAGGCGGACCTCCAGGAGCGCGTCGCCGAAGCGCATAACTGGTTCCGCGAGGCCCACGAGGAGCTCATGGTTGCCCAGAGCGAGTAGGCCAGACGCGACGTGGAGCTCACCATGAAGCTTGCCGACGTCGACAAAGCTCAGGAGGCGGCGAAGAACTCGGCCGAGGCTGCTGAGGCCGTTCGCATCTGCGTGAGGCCGTCTTTGAACTCCTAGGAGGAGGACCTTGCCGCACGCGAGGAGAAGCTCGCCGCCATACTTCATGGCAAAGATGCCGAGGTGGAGAATCTCGTCTTGCAGCGTACCGGTGAGCTGGAGCAGAGGCACCAAGAGGCACTCGATGCTCAGGCCCAGGTCCACACCGGCAAGGTGAAGGAGCTGGAGGAGGAGCGCAACAGGCTGACGGAGCAGGCCTTGAAGCTGTCCCGGGAAAAGGACACGCTCAACAGCACTCTGACAGAGGCGCATGGCGCGGTCGTCAGCAAGGCCGGGGAGCTCTCTGAGGCCAACAACTCCATCAAAGTCCTTAAGCTGAAGCTGGAGGGTCTCGAGAAGGTGCTGTCGGAGGCTACAACCCGCGAGGCGACCCTGGCGAAGGAGCTGGAGGGTGAGAAACTTTTGCGGAAGAACGAGGGCCTCAAATTTGCGGATCACGTGGAGGGCGAGAACCATTAGCTCGATCGACTCGCCACCATCGCCAACCAGGCCGCCGCCCAGTTGGCCATCATGGGGATGCCGGACGTGAGGTATGTCCCGGAGCGGAGCGTGAGCGCCTTGTAGCCTGACCATGTTCTTTGAGAAGGTCGTCGGTGCTCTAGAGCGGCTCCACGCCAGCCGGGTGGCCTCACTGGCCGACGAGTCCCGGATGCCTTGCCAGGGCGCCATGACCAAGGTTCTCACCAAGGTGGTGCACTGGTACCCCGACCTCGACTTTGACGCTGCGCTGGAGAGCTTGCCGGACTGGATCGACCTTGCGCCGCTCAGGGAGCGCATTGAGCCCATCATCATCCGAGTCGGCGGAATTCTGAGGCTGGAGGGCCAGCGCCGGGATTAGGCACCCCGTTTTCTTATCGCCGTTGCAGGTTCATAACCAGGACAATTGCTATCTCTAGTTAGAACCGCAGCAACAATTTGATGTAACATAACTCTGCAGCACTTTTTAGTATCATGCATGTTATTTTCCTGTTTGATATTTCCATGTATTTCCACCCTACGTAACCGGGTAGGCTTGCCGGCGCATAAACCCAGGGCGGCGTCATGGGGACGGATCCCCATTGGCCTGCCGGGTGTGCGTGCTGCCGTGCAAGCCACCTTATCGCTTCGAGCGCCGCCCAAATCGTCGAGTTTGACTCGAGTCGTAGTCGAGGCGTTGCCAAGTGCGGAAGGCTACCCCACCACTCTCGGCCTTGGCGGGTGCTTTGAGCTGTTGAGCAGACTCAAAGCAGAACAAAGGCGTTGCCAATCGCGGGGGGCCTTTGTGTGCAGGTTTCCCATAGATAGGCCAGATCTCTAAGGACGATAACCTCATATAAAAGGGAAGAAAGTAGTCAGCGTTCGGTGTGACTTAGCTTCTGCTTGTAGTCGCGCCGGCGTTGATCTTTCGACCCCCTCTCCTACTTCCCTTAGAGCCATCGCAACGAAGAAACGCTCACTTAACTGCTAAAACCGATTGTCGGTGTCAAAACTGGCGGATCTCGGGTAGGGGGTCCCGAACTGTGCGTCTAGGCGGATGGTAACAGGAGACAAGGGACACGATGTTTTTACCCAGGTTCGGGCCCTCTCGATGGAGGTAAAACCCTACTCTGCTTGATTAATATTGATGATATGGGTAGTACAAGAGTGGATCTACCACGAGATCGAGAGGCTAAACCCTAGAAGCTAGCCTATGGTATGATTATTGTTCGCCCCACGGACTAAAACCCTCCGGTTTATATAGACACCGGATAGGGTTAGGGTTACACGAGTCGGTTACAATAGTAGGAGATCTACATATCCGTATCGCCAAGCTTGCCTTCCACGCCAAGGAAAGTCCCATCCGGACACGGGACGAAGTCTTCAATCTTGTATCTTCATAGTCCAGAGTCCGCCAACGGTGATAGTTCGCTATCCCGACACCCCTAATACAGGACTCCTCGGTAGCCTCGAACCAGGCTTCAATGACGACGAGTCCGGGCGCGCACATTGTCTTCCGGCATTGCAAGGCGGGTTCCTCCTCCGAATACTTCATAGAAGATTTTGAACACAAGGATAGTGTCCGCTCGCAAAACAAGTTCCACGTACTACCGTAGAGAGAGAATAATCTTTGCACAGATCTGGCCGACGTATTCCGCGGGCGTGACATCACACCACGCCGTGCCTTTATCACGAATCGTTTTTACTGTTCCACCTCAAAGACGTTTAGCGAGGCGGTTTCCTTGGCACGCCTTATCGCTATGCGGAGATCGTGCCCCTTATTCCGGGATCCTCATCAATACGGGCATGGTAACCCGGTCGTGCCCGCTGGCACGCCTCCTCCATCGAAGGCGAGTCCCGAACGGTCACGGGGAGGGCTCTTGGTATTCAACCTCTTTATAATGAGACCAAGGCCGCGCCTTTCTTTCAATCTCAATCGAATCCGCCCCTGGCGAGTTCCAACACCCAAAGCTCCGAATTTAGGGCGCGGACCTTCAACGATGTCGGGCTCCGACTGCACGGCCGGTGGATGTCTTCCTCTCATCACGGAAGAAGACGTGCTAAAGCCGAGAGATGCCGGTATCTAACCGCGAAATTTCAAGATAGGCTGCCTCGCCCAAGGCAGGTTATTCCCACTCCGAGCCTGGTGAGAGCGTGGTATTCGTGTCTCACTTCCTTCGGGTTTAGGCTTCCAACGGACCCCTTTGTGAGGGGCTCATGTTTTATTATGGGCTGGAATTCCATGACTTGGATCCGAGTCCATCCTCCACATCTCGTCGTTCATTATCGTATGTGAAGCCTTCCTCCGCATTACCCTCACTTCGGATTGTGGCTCAATACCTTCAAAGTGGAGCCAAGATGATCAAGGGGCATCAGCAGAAAAGCGGAGGGGCTGTTATAAGCAAGAATGCTGACGCTCCATGGCCCGAGGGCTCTTTTCAAGAGGAGCTTAATTTATGGCAGCAGGAGTGGTTTTACATCACCGCTCCCAGGGGCTCCAAATGGGCGGCGCCACCTGCCTTCCGCTCGGGTCCTCCACTACGGCGGGCGTCATGGGTTAATAAAGGGCTCGACTGGGGACCGTCCAAGGACGTACCTCTGTTGCAGGGCCGTATTCGAGACCTCCTAGAGAGAGAGAGAGATCAATCTGGTCGTAGTAGCGCAGGTCATGTTGATTCGTTGCACCTTGCCCTACAAACATCGCCCCCTCACTTTGTGGGAGTTTAATCCAAGGGACCACGAGCTCTCAATATTTTGTGGGCGAACGCCTGTGGGGATGTATCAACTGTTCTTGGATCACAAGCAATGTGTCCGGACTTAACCAAGGACGCAGGTCTGAGCTGCAATCGCCGGATACTCAAGTAAGTAGTCCTGCATGCGGACATGCTATCCGCATATTTATCATAAACTTGCCCTTAAAAGAGATATCCTTTAAACAGAGTGGATAGCAAAAGCAAAACTGATCGGTGTCGGCCCCCTCCACGAGACCACGCCGGATCCTCAGATAACCAAGATGCTAGAGGTTGTGCCTTTTGAAGAAGGCGAAGGGGGGAACAAGGGAACTACTACCTCCGTGAAGGAGGCTATCAAGAAAGGGGGGATCGAGAATCCCTCCCTCCAAGGGGAGAAGAGGACCGCTTCTGAAGATCCGGAGACCAAAGCCTCGAAGCGGGGGAAGAAATCTTCGCTAGAGGGTCCTGCAGTGGGAGATGCCCTGGCCGCACTGTTTCCCCAAGGAGATCAGCCCTCCAGCGAGCCGTAAGTAAAGGGGGACGTTTTATTTTTTTAAAGAGAGACATCCCGTTTTATTTCTGAAGGTAACCGAAAGTTTACCTTGTAGTTCGGATCTCAGCCCTTCACAACAGAGCTCGTCTTCAGGGGATCTTGATCCGGAGATGATGGAGAGTGAAACGCCTCCGCCTGCCGTACCGTTATGTGAGGCGGACGACCCTGAGGTGTCGTCGCGGAGGGCTTCTCCGAATCTGGCGGGGCCGGAAGGCAGCCGTATGTCCCCTCAAAGCTCTCTGTGTCCGGCCTTCGAAAAAGGCCACCGGACGAGTCCGGCACCAACAGGTGTACGGTCGGAGGAGCTGAAGGATCTGCTCGGGCGAGCGTCTATCTCGGAAGATCACCGTACGTTAATGGGTACGGTGATTGAAGGGATTTCATCCACTGAGAGCGGATTGCATGAAGCCGTCGCAAGCTTACTGACGGGTTTTGAGGTACGCAAAATGATGTACCTTTCCGGCGATTCTGCATATAAAATGCGCCCTGTATAGATAGTAGCCCCTGAGACTTGGTGCGGTGTCAAAAATGATGGCACGCCGAGGATCATAACCCTAGGTATAATATGCGCTCTTCCTATGTAGGTGGCGAAGTGTCCGGTGGCTAGCCGGGCTGATGAATTTGCCGAACTCAAGCGGCAACTTGACGTGGCGGATGTGGACATCACGTATGTAACTTCTCCACGGACACCATGTAAGGGAGCTTGATGCCCATGCCTTACAACATGTATGCTTAATGCAGATGGTGTCGCTGCTATGGAGAACCTTCGGGCGGAGCTCGCCCGAGCCAAGGAGCAAGCCAGAAAAAGTGATGCGGCTGCCTTAAAGGCGGCCGCAGAGCTAAAAGCGAATAGGCTGCTCACCGCCAAAGCAAGAAAGAAATGGCCGAGATGTCCGTGAAATTGAAGAATGCTATCGACCGCTATGCGAGCTTCTTGAAAAAGAAGATCGAGCGGAACAAGAGGACCTGAAAAAGGCCGCCACCGAGACCAAGGACACTCGCTCTGCGATGAGAGCTATGAAGGAGGAGCTACGTCAGGCCGGACATATTGCGGCTGGAAAGCCCTTTCTGCTGCGGAGGAAATTCACGGATCCTAAGTAAGCTCAATTGGACCAGCAGTGGGGTGCGGAGGATGGTTACCTGGACTTGGCGGCGAGTGCTGCAGACGCGGCCGAATACTTCCGAGGTCAAAAGGGTCACAGAATGGAAGAGCTTTTTTGGTCGCAGTTCCATAGTCCGGAGCGTCCACTTTCATTAACCGATCGGTTGGACGAATGGGCTGAGCTGAATAGGTTGTCCGGACCGCCATGAAGGCTGTCGTGACTCATTTGTGGTCAAAAAGGCCCGAGCCAAGAGTTATTTTGGCTTGGTGCAACAGTTCCTTGGTGCGGTGCCGCATATCGATGCAATGAAGCGGTCAACAAGCATAGAGGGTGCGCGGATGGCTCTTGCCCGTGTCAAGACATACTGGGCGGAGATGAAGGCCACGGACGTTGCATCCCAAGATTCGGACAGAAGCCGAGTACCGCCGAGCACTATTTTGAGGAAGTTCTGCAGGCGCTTTCGTTTAATAGAGACGCAGTGCTCGAAGGATATTATGTTTCAATGACATGTATGATTTGTGAAAACAATGTTTCAATATAATATAAGAGCTTTTTATACTTGTGCGTTCAAGTATTAAAACACCTCCCGTGCGGCCGTTGATGTATATGTGTATATAACCTGAAAGATGGCAGTCTTCGGCTTCAGCCCCCACGCACATAGTGCGGGGGTGTTTGCAAAAAGGCGCATTTTCACACTTAATCCAATGTCTTGGTCCTGTAAAGGAGGTGATAGCGTAGCAAACTAGGCATAATGCTTTATCACTTTCACTTAGCCATAGGACTTCGATGGTGGGGCTACTATATAGCCCCTAGGGGCACCGCGCCTCCCGAATTCGGGCGCGTATGTCCTCGACCGGAAATGGTCCTTCGTTAACGCGGGGGAATTCTAAACACTCCGGTGGGTCATCGAGTGGTTGACAAGTCTCACGCTATATCATGACAGTCAGTTTTCGGCTTTCTCTACTGAGGTGCTCACCTGGCCGAACCGGGGCACAATCGCAGTAGTTCTCCTGGTGCCGCGTTAGTCGATAGAACGGAACATAAGGCAGCAAAACACGTGAGCCGCAAACCCAACATTTGACCAAAGACATGATTCGAGCTGATGCATGTAAGGCCTAACTCGAGACACCGAACACTCCCTAAGGTATTCGGTCTTTATGAAAACGGGCAGAATAATGCCCTAAGCCCCGGTGTCCGTGCACGCGCAAAAATTCTGGTGCGGCCGATGCCAAAACGCCAGCCTCCTCCTCGGTTATAGCAAGAAATCGGGGATGTGTATCAACAAGAGACAAGAAAAAGGTTTACGCAGGGTCTTAATCTGAAAAGAATCCTTGCAACGGGTCCCTACTGCACGTCTGCGCCTGTGTCTCCGTTGTGCCGTATCCTGGACGGGTGTAACACGGTGTTCATCTATAAAAGAGAAGAACTTAGTTGAAGAGAAAAAAAGATCGTGCGAAAAATGTACTTTATATTAAATAAACAGAGTACGGTTTGAAAAGTAAATAAAATTGAGCTTTATTGTCTCTTGTTTTACATGCGTGCAGCCCCTTGTACGGGGGTATGCCGCTAGTAGGCGTTTATATGTTTACGCCGGACTCGTCTAGCCATGTCCGGGGTTCGAATGACCTATTCAGGTGCTTTGATTAGCGGAGCCGGATTAGTGTGGGGCTGTCAAGGCAGTCTCACGTTCTTCCGTGTTTCGAGTAACACTTGATACTCCCTTTTAATGAGATGATGTCGCGTGGACCGGCATTTTAAGTGTGAGAGATGCATAATGCGGTATTATGTTAAAGTGGGCGAAAAGCTTCACGTCCCAAAGAGTGCTTGATAGCTACTTTTGAATGGGGCGATGTGGAAGGTTAACTTTTCACGGCGGAAGTTGTCGGATGAGCCGAACACAACTTCTAGCAGTAGAGAGCCCGTACAATGGGCATATAGGCCTGTCATTACCCCTTTGAAGGAGGTGTTGCTATGGCGAATTTTGGTTGGGGCTATCCCCATTTTGCGGATTGTGTCCTGATATAGCAGGTTTAGATCGCTACCTCCGTCCATTAGGACTTGTGTAAATTGGAGTTCGTCGATTATAGGATCTAATATCAAGGCAGTCCATCCCGCGTTCCGGATACTTCCGGAATAGTCCTGATGATCGAAGGTGATTAGTTTTGACAACCATCGTTCGGACTCTGTTGGGATAGACCGTGCGGCGCGTGTTTCTATGGGCGCCGCTCTGTTTTTCCCTTTTGTCACTTGAAGTGAGTTCACTGTTTTGACTTTTTGTGGGAAATTCTTTGGTTTTCCGGTGCTCTGCTTGTGGGTTCGTCATCGTCCTCTCTTGGTGTGTCGAGCCCCTTGTGTTCGGCATTGAGTTTCCCGGACTGCTTGAAGACCCAACAATCTCTGTGGGTATGGTTTGCAGGCTTCCCGGGAGTACTGTGGATTTGGCATATTTTGTCCAAGATTTTGTTTAGGTTGGATAGCTCGTCGCTGTTGTCCTTGAGGGGCAGTTTTTTATGATTCTGTCGGGAGCTTCTGAATCCGCCGTTGACTGTCGTGCTCTTCGGGCTGTTTCCCTCTGTCCGGCGCTGGTCCTTGCTGCGTCGTGGTTTTCCATTTCCATCGCTGACTTCGGATGTACTTGGGTCGCTGGTACTGCATCTTGCCAGCCAACTATCCTCTCCCGCGCAAAAGCGGGTCATGAGGCTTGTTAATGCAGCCATTGTTCTCGGCTTCTCCTGGCCGAGGTGTCTGGCGAGCCATTCGTCTCGGACGTTGTGTTTGAAAGCTGCTAAGGCTTCGGCGTCCGGACAGTCGACTATTTGGTTCTTTTGGTGAGGAACCTGTTCTGTGATTTATGGGCTGACTCTCCGGGTTGTTGAGTTATGTGACTTAAATCGATACGCATCCGGAGGGCGGACATAAGTCCCTTGAAAATTTGCCCAAAAGCATCCTCGAGCTCTTCCCAACTTCCAATGGTATTTTTAGGGAGGCTTTTGAGCCAATGCCGGGCTGGCCCTTTGAGCTTGAGGGGTAAGTATTTTATGGCGTGGAGATCATCTCCTCTAGCCATGTTCTAGTGGAGGATGTAATCCTCAATACAGACTCCAGGGTCTGTTGTTACATCGTATGCCTCTATGTTTACGGGTTTGAATCCCGCTGGGAATTCGTGATCCAGCACCTCATCGGTGAAACACAGGGGGTGTGCGGCACCCCTATATTTGGGTGTGCCGTGATGTTCGGATAATTGGCGTGTTGCATTGCTTGAAAGAGCTTGCTTTCTCGGCCCATAGATGGACCTAACTGGGCCATCCTTTTGATGTGAATCCTTATGCGGATCGCATGCCGGCTTGTGTGCGGCGCCGCTTGCCACTCCATGTTTGCCATGTGGTCGTCTATCCGATCAGGCGGCCTCTTTGTTCTTTGATTGCGGGGGCTCTACGGCCTCCTCATCGAATTCGGGCAGTAATTTGCGCTTCGGGTAGCTCTTTGTTTGGCGACTGTCGCCGTATTTCTCTGTGGTGTTGAGTACTTTGCTCCATCTGATTCTGAGTGCATCTTCCGCTGTTTTGAGCTTCCGCTTCTGCTTTTTCAGGCTACGCGCAGTGGCGACGAGCCTTTTGTGGAGGTTCTTCTGCTCCAACAATTTGTCAGGCGTGAGATCGTCCGGACTGTTATCTTCGCCGGGGACGGGTTGTTTATCCAAGTTGTCCTGTTTGGACGGTTGCTCGATAGCATGTTCGTGCAGTCCACCGTTCACCCCGCTCTATGGCTGGGTCTGTGTGGCTGCCGCCTTTGTCGAGGGACACAGTGCGGCGTTTACGCTGCCGCTTTTGACTGCCGAGGGATTTATCCTTCGTAGTGTCCCGTTGTTCCTCGTCGTCACTTCCTTTAGGTGTATCCACCATGTATACATCATGGGATGAGGTGGCTGTCCAAGATCCTATAGGTGCTGGTTCATGGTTGTCTCCACGCCGCCGCCCATACCGTCGATGTCTTCGAGTCGAAATCCAAAGATGTCGCTTAAGCTTTTGACAAAGGGCTACAAAGTGGGCGGTGGGTGGGTATTGAATTTCTTCGTCGTCCGCATCCCAAC
Source organism: Aegilops bicornis (assembly GCA_021605145.1). Taxonomy (NCBI): domain Eukaryota; kingdom Viridiplantae; phylum Streptophyta; class Magnoliopsida; order Poales; family Poaceae; genus Aegilops; species Aegilops bicornis. The sequence goes on from CM038670.1 coordinate 379,922,168, forward strand.
CTTCCTGACCGTAGTCTGGCCAGGGATGTCCTGATAAAGAGAGAGACTTTAGTGAATTCAGGATGTCGCCAAAGGGCGAGTGCTGAAAGATGTCTGCGGCGGTGAACTCCATGACCGGCGCCCAATCGGATTCGATTGGCCGGGGTGCGGGAGGTTCGGAGTCCGGAGAGGAGTCCGGCACATTGGAGTCACGGGATACGCAAAGGACAGGGATGGCGTTCGGCTCAATCGCCGTAGAGATCATAGCCCCCGAGGTGGTGTCCAACCACTCGTCCTTGATCGGCGGAGTCGGCTCCGAGCTAAGGGTCGGAGCGGACGCTGGTGCGGCCTCTTGGACACTATTCGGCGGCAGAGCTAGATCGTTCCCATCGAGACAGTGCGGCGCGCTTGGCTGTGGCTCGAATCCGTCGAAGATCAAGTCTCCGCGGATGTCGGCCGTGTAGTTCAAACTCCCAAATCCGACCTGATGGCTAGGGGCGTAGCTTTCGATCTGCTCCAGATGGCCAAGTGAATTGGCCCGCAGTGCAAAGCCGCCGAATACGAAGATCTGTCCAGGGAGAAAAGTCTGACCCTAGACCGCGTCGTTGTTGATGATCGAAGGAGCCATCGGGCCTAAGGATGACAACATAGATGAACTCTCAATGAAAGCACCAATGTCGGTGTCAAAACCGGCGGATCTCGGGTAGGGGGTCCCGAACTGTGCGTCTAGGCGGATGGTAACAGGAGACAAGGGACACGATGTTTTTACTCAGGTTCGGGCCCTCTCGATGGAGGTAAAACCCTACTCCCCGCTTGATTAATATTGATGATATGGGTAGTACAAGAGTGGATCTACCACGAGATCGTAGAGAGGCTAAACCCTAGAAGCTAGCCTATGGTATGATTGTTGTTCGCCCCACGGACTAAAACCCTCCGGTTTATATAGACACCGGATAGGGTTAGGGTTACACGTAGTCGGTTACAATAGTAGGAGATCTACATATCCAGATCGCCAAGCTTGCCTTCCACGCCAAGGAAAGTCCCATCCGGACACGGGACGAAGTCTTCAATCTTGTACCTTCATAGTCCAGGAGTCCGGCCAACGGTGATAGTTCGGCTATCCGGACACCCCCTAATCCAGGACTCCCTCACTGATTCTCACAATTGCGCCCCCTACCTGGCGCGCCAAAGATGTCGGTGGGAAACGACACCTATGGGATCACAAGAATCCCTACTGCGGTTGCGGGGCGCGGGGTTGAGAGAAGAGCGGGTCTGACCGAGAAGCACGCGTTCGTTTATCCAGGTTCGGGCTGCGAGGATGTGTAAAACCCTACTCCTGCTTTGGTGGATGTATTATGTGTTCTTGAGCTAGCTACAGGGTGTAATGAGCTCCAAAAAGCCGAATCCTTCTCCCGGTCGCCTCGGGCCTCCTTTTATAGGTGAAAGGGGCTGCCACAAAGGGCACATGGAGGTGGAAAGGTTCTGATGGCACGAGGTTATCCCTCGTATTATAGGACAAGGTGCATTTAATGAATCGCCTAGGTGTCCTCTCACTTTATCGGGGACGGGGGCGAGGCCCGTCCTGTCCGTCGCCGCTCCTCTAGGCTTCGACACGCGCTCTGGCCAGCGGTGCATGCGGTTCCATGTAGGCACGCAGGCAGCTGAGGTGGCGCGGTGGTGGAGCCTTCACGAAGGGCTGCATGTTACCACGTAGGTGCCTGCCCAGTTGGTTGGGTCGGCAGCTGCATTGAACAATGACGGAGACTTGGTTGGTGCGGGCCTGACGGTGGCCCTACTGGTGCGCATGGCGAGGGCCTTGCCGGGTGGCCCGGCAAGGGTATTGCTGGGTGACCCGGCAAGGGTCTTGTAGTGGCGCGCAGGCGTCCCTGGCAAGGATCTTGCCGGGGGTCTTGTGGGTTCCTTCGGCGAGGATGGCTGCCTTCCCATCCTCACTTGATCTTGACTATTCTTTGTCAAAGATCTGCACACCACAGAGGTGCCTCACGAGCCATGTCCCAACACATGTGTTGAGTGTTGGTGGCCTCAAGGGTGGCTCGCTTGGCTGGCGTGGGCGAGCTGCCCCGGCAAGGGTCTTGCCGGGGCCGCTGGGGCCGCCCCGGCAAGGATCCTTGCTGGGGAAACCTTCTTCGCCCAACTGATCTTTGTGGCCTTGGTCCTTGTCGTTGCTTTGCTTCGTCTTGGGCTTCGGTCTTACCTTGGCTCACCTCTCCACTCTGCTTGGTGTGGCCGTGGGCGTGGCTCCGACTACCCGTGCACAGGTTATGGGGTACAAAAATGTGCCCCTAATTTTGTACACCGACACCGACCGCCACTCATAAGGAAGACAATCAATAAATAAATCATGCTCCGACTTCATGACATAACGGTTCACCATACGTGCATGCTATGGGAATCACAAACTTTAACACAAGTATCTCTAAAATTCACAACTACTCAACTAGCATGACTCTAATATCACCATCTTCATATCTCAAAACAATCATAATGAATCAAACTTCTCATAGTATTCAATGCAATTTATATGAAAGTTTTTATTATACCCATCTTGGATGCCCATCATATTAGGACTAAATTCATAACCAAAGCAAATTACCATGCTGTTCTAAAGACTCTCAAAATAATATAAGTGAAGCATGAGAGTTCATCTATTTCTTCAAAATAAAACCACCATTGTGCACTAAAAGGATATAAGTGAATCACTAGAGCAAATGAAAAACTACTCTGAAAGATATAAGTGAAGATCGATGAGTAGTCGAATAATTATGTAACTATGTGAAGAATCTCTAAAATTTAAGGATTTCAGATCTTTATATTTATTCATACAGCAAGCAAAACAAAAGAAAATAAAATGACGCTCCAAGCAAAACACATATCATGTGGTGAATAAAAATATAACTCCAAGTAAAGTTACCGATGAACGAAGACGAAAGAGGGGATGCCATCCGGGGAATCCCCAAGCTTAGGCTTTTGGTTGTCCTTGAATATTACCTTGGGGTTCCTTGGGCATCCCCAAGCTTAGGCTCTTTCCACTCCTTATTCCATAGTCCATCGAATCTTTACCTAAAACTTGAAAACTTCACAACACAAAACTTAACATAAGATCTCGTGAGCTCCTTAGAGAAAGAAAACAAAACACCACTTCAAGGTACTGTAATGAACTCATTCTTTATTTGTATTGGTGTTAAATATACTGTATTTAAACTTCTCTATGGTTTATAAGCTATTTTACTAGCCATAGATTCATCAAAATAAGCAAACAACATAGGAAAAACAGAATCTATCAAAAACAGAACAATATGCAAACTTCTGGAACTCAAATAATTCTACCAAAATAGGAAGACCTAGATAATTTGTTTATTGATCTACTGCAATTGGAATCAGTGTTTTATCACGTTCTGGTGATTTTTCACAATTGTTTTCGTGAACAGAAAGTTTCTGGAATTTTCAGCCAGATCAAATAACTATCATCCAAGAAGATCCTATAGGTCTTACTTGGCACAAACACTAAATAAAACATAAACCCACATCCAACCAGAGGCTAGATCAAATATTTATTACTAAACAGAACAAAAAATAAAGAACAAAAATAAAAATTGGGTTGCCTCCCAACAAGCGCTAATGTTTAACGCCCCTAGCTAGGCATGATGATTTCAATGATGCTCGCATAAAAGATAAGAATTGAAACATAAAGAGAGCATCATGAAGAATATGACAAGCACATTTAAGTCTAACCCACTTCCTGTGCATAGGGATTTTGTGAGCAAACAACTTATGGGAACAATAATCAACTAGCACAGGAAGGCAAACCAAGCATAACGTTAAAACTTTAAGCACATAGAGAGGAAACTTGATATTATTGAAATTCCTACAAGCATATGTTCCTCCCTCATAATAATTTTCAGTAGCATCATGAATGAATTCAACAATATAACTATCGCATAAAGCATTCTTTTCATGATGCATAAGCATATAATTTTTATTACTCTCCACATAAGCAAATTTCTTCTCATGAATAATAGTGGGAGCGAACTCAACAAAATAACTATCATGTGATTGAAATTAAGATCAAGATGACAAGTTTCATGGTTATCATTATTCTTTAAAGCATATGTGTCATCACAATAATCATCATAGATAGGAGGCATGCTTTCATCATAGTAAATTTGCTCATCAAAGCTTGGGGGACAAAAATATCATCTTCATCAAACATAGCTTCCCCAAGCTTGTGTCTTTGCATATCATTAGAATCATGGACATTCAAAGAATTTATACTAACAACATTGCAATCATGCTCATCATTCAAATATTTTATGCCAAGCCTTCTATGTAATTCTTCTTCCAGTACTTGAGCACAATTTTCCTTCCCATCATTTTCACGAAAGACATTAAAAAGATGAAGCACATGAGGCACCCTTAATTCCATTTTTTTTGTAGTTTTCTTTTATAAACTAAACTAGTGATAAAACAAGAAACTAAAAGATTCGATTGCAAGATCTAAAGATATACCTTCAAGCACTCACCTCCCAGGCAACGGCGCCAGAAAAGAGCTTGATGTCTACTACGCAACCTTCTTCTTGTAGACGTTGTTGGGCCTCCAAGTGCAGAGGTTTGTAGGACCGTAGCAAATTTCCTTCAAGTGGATGACCTAAGGTTTATCAATCCGTGGGAGGTGTAGGATGAAGATGGTCTCTCTCAAGCAACCCTGCAACCAAATAACAAAGAGTCTCTTGTGTCCCCAACACACACAATACAATGGTAAATTGTATAGGTGCACTAGTTCGGCGAATAGATGGTGATACGAGTGCAATATGGATGGTAGATATAGGTTTTTGTAATCTGAAAATATAAAAACAGCAAGGTAACTAATGATAAAAGTGAGCGTAAACGGTATTGCAATGTTAGGAAACAAGGCCTAGGGTTCATACTTTCACTAGTGCAAGTTCTCTCAACAATAATAACATAATTGGATCATATAACTATCCTCAACATGCAACAAAGAGTCACTCCAAAGTCACTAATAGCGGAGAACAAACGAAGAGATTATGGTAGGGTACGAAACCACCTCAAAGTTATCCTTTCTGATCAATCTATTCAAGAGTTCGTAGTAAAATAACATGAAGCTATTCTTTCCGTTTGATCTATCATAGAGTTCGTACTAGAATAACACCTTAAGATACAAATCAACCAAAACACTAATGTCACCTAGATACTCCAATGTCACCTCAAGTATCCGTGGGTATGATTATACAATATGCATCACACAATCTCAGATTCATCTATTCAAACCAACACAAAGTACTTCAAAGAGTGCCCCAAAGTTTCTATCCGAGAGTCAAGACAAAAACGTGTGCTAAACCCTATGCAGAGGTTCATGGGCGGAACCCGCAAGTTTATCACAAAACATACATCAAGTGGATCACGTGATATCCTGTCAGGACCGGGTTTTCGGGATATTAATTTCCCAAAAATGGCCCTTGTGCTCACCGCCCCAGGATTACTGTTAGCTGATGAGGCACAAACTTAATACAGAAATTCCAAGCAAATTACAAAATATGTAGTACAAGACCATTCTGGCCTATGAGTACAACAAATGGTTTCTAGTGGCTGATGGCGGAAGCGGTTTGTGGTCTCTCAGCGTCTATGGGACTCCATTTCCCACAGGAACAGCTGACCTGGATAACTCCTATCTTCGCGAGACCGCTATCACCCGTGCGTAGGTTCCGGGGCTGTCAATGCAACGCTCCTCTCCATGCAAGAAATCTGGCCAAGACAATAGCCAGGGACAAGCAAGTGAGTACTTTTGAATGTACTCGCAAACATTATGAATACAGGTATAATATTCGAAATATAATCATGGTCTAAAATATTCTATGATCGCAACGTCAGTCATAAAATAAAATCCATGATGTACGTGAGCAAATTATTCACATGAAATACGAACAATGCAATTAGAGAGTAGGGATAGAATGCCTCAGTCGGGCATCTGAGCGACACCACATAAAGGGCTTATAAAGTAAACAAATAACAAGCATGCCGCAGTCGGGCGTCTTAGCGACACCACATAAAGGGCTTATGAAGTAAATATATAACAAACATGCCACAGTCGGGCGTCTGAGCGACACCACGTAAAGGGCTTATAAAGTAAACAAGTAACAAGCATGCCGCAGTCGGGCGTCTTAGCGACACCACATAAAGGGCTTATAAAGTAAATATATAACAAACATGTTACGATCAAGGCCTCAAATGACACCACATAAAGGGCTTATAAAGTAAATATCATAGTGAATATCCAGGAGGTAGAACCGTCCCAGGGATACTCAATAATTAAAATAATATAAAGGGTTAGTCCAAAATAGTAATATCTATAATCATCATGAGTCACAAGTCAATATCCCTGTGCTGGTTTAGCAGTTTTTCCTCCGAAGACCGACACTAAGACCGACACTTGACCCAACCCAGACTGTAGTCCTTCACCATGGGCACGGCTATTCGAATAGATGTTTAATCTCTGCAGAGAGTGTACTCTTTACCCACGGTTAACGGATTCCTTTAGTCCATCGACTAATTCCGTCTACGGTCTTTTGGTTGAAAACACACCTCACCGCACACACCAGCCTAACTCACCTGTGTCTGGAATCACCCATGACACCTGTTTAAGCAAAACTCTAAGTGGGGAGGCTAAAACCTCGATTAGCATGGGATCACAAAATTTAGACCGCGCGCAAACTAGGGGAGCTACCCCTTCGGCTACAACCGAAAACACCCATGCCACCGGACTAGGTGGCCTGCCTACCAGATGTCTCCGGTATCTTCCACCATTGCCTCTCTGTATGGTGTGTGCTAGGTCAGGGGTTGACAGCTTACTGAACCGTACCCTACCAATGGCAGGGACCAGTGGTAGCACGAAACAAGTATGGGGGTTACCAGAACAAGACTCGATCTATGGTCGACTCAGGAGGTTTAAGTATTCCCTGCATGGTTAGCGTGACAAATATGTTTCAACCAACAGACACAATCACCACTCATCATGCCTCACTATACCGTATCGGACACAACCGTCTCGACAAAGACCGGAGACAAGCTCGTGTCTACCCAAGACAAAGACTTTCCAGGCTTTCCTCCGATAGGCACGAAAAGCATACGAGGGTGATTACTACCAACATATCAAAATTTCCATAGCACGGGGTCATCAATATGCACTTATGAGTAGGTTCATATCATCACATAAAGTAATGAAAAACTCCAAGACAAGATGGTGTGGTAACTGTATCAAGCAACACACGATAATATTATGCCAGGGTTAAAAAATGCTTGCCTTCAAGTTGTGGGGAGGCAGGGTGCTTCCCAAGACTTTTGAAAGTTTTCCTCCTCCTCAAAATCCTATTTTTGAAAATATTCAAATTAACCCATAGTTTCAAAACAGTACAAAAAATTTGTCTGAATTTTTTTCAAATAAATATGAAAATAAACTAGAAAAAATTTGTGGAAGGTAGGAAAAAGAATCAACCCATTTGGACTTATATTTAAAAAGTTATAGCCAGTCAAAGTTTTGGTCAAATTCTATTTTTAAAATAAAACAGAAAAAGGAAAAACGTTTCAAAAACTAAACACGTCGAAGGCGTACTCTGAGTTTATGTCTTCACTTATTCCAGCGGGGACGGTGCGTGGGTCACTAAAAGTGGGTCCATGGGGCCCACTAGTCAGGTTTGACCAGTCGTCTCTCCCTCCTCTTCCTCTGCCCGAGCGGAGGCGGGACTCCGGCGATCGTCGCCGGCGATTGGCGGCTCCTCACGGGGCTCCGAGGATGAGGATGGATCGGCCAGTCCAGGGCGGTCCTCCCGGTGGTCGCTAGGCAGGTGGGGACGGAGGGAGTCGCCGACGGCGAGCTCCGCAGCAGAGGTGTCCTCGGGAGGTTTGGGGCTTCTGGTTATGGGGGTTCCCGATTGTGTTTGAGGGTCTGAGTGGCTCCGCAAGGTTGAGGGGAAGGGGATGGTGGCACTGGGAGGGCAAGGGGGCTCCGGCTACGGCGAATTTAGCCGAGGGACGGGGACGGACGAAGTTGCCGGAGGCGGAGAAGACAGTGGTTTCAGAATAGTTTGAGTGGGGGGTGCACTCTATGGCTTGCCTGAGGATGCTCGAGCGAGTTCTGGGGCCATTTATAGCCGGGGAAGGTCGGTTCCGCTGCTGCTGGGGATCAGATCGCCAGCCGACCACTTCTGTTGTGGCAGAGCGACGTGGCGATGGCCGGAGTAGGGTTGGTGCTAGCGGATGGGCTTGGAGATAAGGACGGCCTGCTCATGAGGGCAGCTGGCGAGGAGTTGTGGCTCGGCTAGCACCGTCCTTGGCAGAGGCGCACTATGGACGCCGGCGTGCCGCCAAGAGGGCCCTGACGGCTGCGTTGTAGGGTGCCAGGGCGGCTTGGAGTGTTCTGACGAGTTGTCGAGGACGGGGCGTGGCTCTGCATGCGGGCAAAGGCCGTATGCTGGGTAGCGAACGCTGGCTCGGTTGCCAAGACGCAGAACGCCAAGGCCTGGCGCGCCAGAGCACGCATGCTACGTGCTCGCAAAATGCTGTGGCATGCCAGGGGGCTCCAATCCACAAGGGGTTTAGCAGGGTGGGGCTATAGGCTAAGGTAAAGCTATGAGACAAGCTGGTTGGGCAAAGCAAGCAAGTCCAATGTGCAAACGAAAAACCATGCCAAAGCTGGCCATGCACATAAGGTGTTTGGTAAAATGTTAAGGGCATCTAGGCAACTCTTGGGGTGGCCAAAATCTCCAGATCCTAGTCTCTTTAGGTGTAGGTGAATGTGGCAAGGTTAGTTTGTCAAAGACAAAAACTTGTTAGTGCACGTTTTTGAGAAAAACAAATTTGGACAGAAACTAAAGGCTATCATAATATGGACCTAAAACACTCCATTGGGGCCATTCTCCTGGACTTAAGGGTTTTGAATAGTGGTCTATAAGTATGAAAAAGAATCATGGTGATTAGGGCAGGTAAAAATATGGTTGCAGTAGAAAACACCTCACTGGACCAGAGAGCAAAAGAGGATGTTTTGCTCAAATTTTGCAAAGAACAAACATGGGTCTTTGCATAAAGATGGATCATATGCATCTACTGTCATCTCCAAATACTTGGTAGAATTTTTAAAGAATTATTTAAAGGGGTTGTAGTGCAAAGGTGCAAATCTGGACCAGTTTTGAAAACTTGGTGTAGAGCTCAAAATCTTTAATGAATAAAAGATATTTTTGCATCCAAGTGATTTGAAAACATCACATGACATCCCCAAATTTTGATGATAATTTTAAAGGATTTTACAAAGGGTTGTAGTGCAAATGAGGCTCTAACACTATGAAAAACCATTTTAAGGGAAATAAAGTTCAGGAAAGAATAATCTTATAAATAATTCCACTGATCAAATGAAATGGTCTTGGGAAGATAAACAAGTCCAATAACATATTTGGAAAGTTTTCACTTGCGGTAAAAACACTATAATATCAAAGAAAGGAGAGGTTCTGAAATCAACAGAAAATCCAGAAAGTAAAAATTTTAATTTCCTGGCAAAATTTTATTGAGCAAACCATGTTAAAATTTTGGGGGGTGTTACAACACTACCCCCCTAAAAGGGGAGCAAAGGCGAGAGGGGAGGGACACGTGAGGACCTCGCCAAGCGACCCCTCGCCTACCGATGCAAGGACCCGGCAACGCACCAGGAAGCGACTCCTGATTCTCGAGATAAGTCACCCTCCGGAAGCATTGACTAATGCGGCACCGTCCCCTAACCAAACGCAATCTCGAGTTAGCATCGTCGCTCTCCTTTCTGACCGAACGATGGTTGCTTGAGCGCTAAGGGGGACCTCCTGAGCATCGCGACTCAGGGGCTCTTACCGGACCCCGGGCCGCTCACATCCTGGCCTTGACCACGGCATCGCGACCTGGCATACCAGCGACGGCTGAAGCTTGCCTTGGGACTGGGACCTGTCGGCGCAGAGCATCAAGCCCTCGCAAGGTTCAAAAGGGAGAACTGAGCTAAGGCGGGATGAGCGACTCGCTACCGGTTCACAACAAGGATCATATTAACAAATGCAGACCACGTGCACCTTACAAGCCCCACGGGCGCGCTTTTGATTCCTCGTAGGGAGCAGATCCTAAAGAACGCTTAACTACACGCGCCCTCGCAAAAGACGCCATCATCAACAAGTGGCCGGCACAGCGCCAACCCCATCCAGATCGGGGCGGCGACGGCTCGCCGAGCCCGCCTCGCCCGAGAGCGGCGCAGGCTCGGGCCTCATAGCCGCTGCCGCCGCCTCCGAGTCGCCAAGAGCTCGGCGGAGTCGCTGGATCCTCGACGCGCCCACCTTTCCGAGGAGCTGCCGAGGAGCGGCCGGGCGAGCCTAGCCTCGCCGCGGCAGTGGCCTCGACACCACCTGGTGGGCACCCTCATTCCGATGGCAGAGGGTTAGCCGTTTCTTCGGCGGGAGCGGGTCAAGACCCTCTCGAGGAGCCTTTCCCTTCTCTGCCGCGGAGAACCGGCGGACCGGAGCCATTGCAGCAAGACGGAGAAAGAACCGGGAAGAAGAAGCAAGCAGAAACGGACCAGAGGAGCGCACATCGTTCCGTACTTAAAGCCAGAGGAGGCCAACCGCCGACCTCCACGATCGCAGGTAATCATGACCCGCTTTGCATGCAGGGACTTGTCAATTCGTGCAGTTGCCGAGGCGTCGTGGGGAAGTGGAGACACCCACGTCCAATCAACCGCCACGCGGCGCCCGAGGCCGCAGGCTGTTAGGGCCCGCAGCGCTTCGCACTTGCCCCTTCACCTCTCTGCCCAGCCAAGTCCGGGCGCGCCTTGGGCCCGGGGGCTACTGTCGGCGTTTTGGGAACGGGGGTCGCCAGACTTGCCTGCCTGCGGCCTGCGGCGTGGCTCAAAGGGGGAGCCCATCACGGCCCATCTTCATCAACACAAGCTCAAGACCCTCGCGAGGGGCCAAGCCTCATGGCGGGACGTGGAGCTTCCTCGTGCACGGCCTCGTCAGCCGGCTCGCGAGGAGGCAGAGAGATCAAGGCGGGTACCTCACGAGGTGCCCATGACGCAAGCCATGATGACCAAGGGCGCGGTGGGCGCCAGCCCAGCAGATGTCCTCCTTTCCTCTTTGGTGCAAAGGGAGCAAGCGCAGGCGAGAGCATCAAGCAAAGGCGTCCATTTTGGTGCAACAAGACCAAGACCAGCCCAATGGCAGGAAGGAAGTCATTGTGGAGTCCAAGCCGGCGTCACCACCAGAGCCTTTGATAGGCCAGGACCAACTTTAGTCAGGATAAGTGTACCAGATGTTCCCCTTCAAAATGGCCAATTGTTGGCGCCCTTCCCGCTCAATATTTGGGAAGAGGCCCAGGGTCTCTGCCTATATAAGTAGAGCTAGCCACCATAGTAGAGACATCTGATGAGTAGGTGGATGCACCTTGGACAGAGAGAGAGAGAGAGAGAGAGAGAGAGAGAGAGAGAGAGAGAGAAGGCGACTGAACTCCCCTAAGCAGTTCATCCCCCCGGTCAAGAACAGACCCTCGCGGGGCTGTTCTTCCTTGTATTGTTCATCACCATCAGCCCAAGAGGCAATCCACCACACCACAAACTAGAGTAGGGTATTACACCACAATGGTGGCCCGAACTAGTATAGACCTTGTGTCTCTTGTGCTGTTCCTTCCGTAGTTTAGATCCTAGCGAGGCGGCGGGGTGCAGGTAGGTAGAGGTAGAGATTCCGCGGGCACCCTAGTGTTCGAACCTCAAGGGTCTGCTGGTACCCGAAATCCGACATTTGGCGCGCCAGGTAGGGGTGCGCCAGAATTCGTCTTCCGCCGCCCTGTTCTCCGTCGACCACCACATCCATGTTCCGACGCCGGGCCCGCGCCGAGGGCCGAGCCGCCTGCTTCGCTGCCGCCAGCGGCTCCTGCCGGCGGGCGCCGCTGCTCGTCGCCGCCGCCATCAACGCCGCCATCGCCCGGCGGGAACGAGCAACAAGCATCGCCCCAAAGATCCTCCGTGAGGCAAGACGGCCGCATCGCTACCCTCACACGCCCGGCTGGTTCTTCGCCTCGTGCATTCCGCGCCCATGGAGGCTCGAAGCTGCGCTCATCGCGCAAACGAAGCTCCTGCGCTACCGTCCAGCCGACGACGTCTACGAAGAGTGGCTCGACCGCGCCGCAGGGGGCTCCCCCGCGCCGTCCGTCCCGCTGCACCACACCCTGCCCTGCGCGGGCGACAAAGCCCCGGGGGCGCCTCGGCCGCCTCCCCTCTAGAAGGCGCCCTGGCCCCAAGGCGCGTGGTCCCTGGGCGGAACCCGCTCCGTCCGGCGCCAGCTGCAAGAGCAGAGCTGCCAGGAGGTCCTCGCCGCAAGAAGCTGCCCGAGTGCTCCCGCCCAGCTTGCCGCGACCACGCCTCGCTTCAAGACGTCAAGACCCCGCGCTGCTCCCAGCTGCATTGCATGGGGACCTGCAAGACCAAGCTCTTCGTCACCCAAGGCCTTCTGTGGCTACAAAGAGGCTGCCGTGTTTTCACCCCGAAAGGCGCAGCGTCGCGTGGCCCGACAAGTTCAAGCCGGACCTGCCTCCTCGCTAGGATGGTACAGCCGACCCCGCGGAGTTCCTCCAGCTCTATGAGCTGGGCATCGAAGCCGCCAACGGAGACGAGAAGGTCATGGCGAACTGGTTTCCCATGGCGCTCAAGGACGGGGCCCGCACCTAGATCCTGAACCTGGCCCCAGCCACGATCTCCTCCTGGGACGAGATGCGTACCCGCTTCATCACCAACTTCCAAGGTACTCGTGACCGGCCACCCGCCATGAGCGACATGCGCTGCATCAAGCAGCAGCCAGGGGAGACCCTGCAGAAATACATCCAGCGCTTCAACAACGCACGCCTCAAGATTCCCAAGGTGACCGAGGAGGCCATCATCTCCGCCTTCTCCGACGGTGCGTGCGACGTCAAGATGAAGGAGGAGCTGGCGATGCATGAAGATCTATGCACTTCCTTGGAGCTATTCAACTTGGCGACCAAGTGCGCCAGGGCCGAGGAAGGGCGCCTCCCTCCTCGGCTGCCCGCCGCACCCGTAAGAGAAGAAGTCCAAGGCCAAGGATGTGAAGCGCAAGGGGCTGCCGTGCTCATGCGCGTAACCGGACACCAAGCGGGCGTAGATCAGCCCCGAGTCCTCCAAGGGCAGCCGGTATCAAGGTGGTACCACGACCTCCACACCCACAACACCAGCCGAATGTCAAGAGCTCCGAGCCGCGGCGAGAAGGGAGGATCGGCCGACGCCCCGACCGCAGCGACCGGGCTACGTCCGAGGAGGAGGAAGGAACGCAGGACGCTGGAAGGCCGCGCCCACGCCAAGGGTGGCGTGACCAACCTCGCGAGGATCGCTGGCAAGACCCGCCGCGAGGGAGGTCGGAGGGATCAGCCTCGCGAGGACCGCCTGCAAGGCAACGCAGACTCCTCCTCTCGCCACCGCAGCCAAGGATGAAGACCATCATCGACGAGGGGCTGGGGCTTCAGTGAGCAGCGATCGTCGCTGCGTCTGGCGGAGCTCAAGCCCCACCTCTCAACGCATCTTCAAGCAGTTCGCCCGAAGTGAATGCAGTCCTCCCCAAGCTCGGGTTACACGCCTCACGTGGTCGGGCGTGGCACCATCACGCTCAGCTCAGCGGATCAGCTCAAGTGTGCGGCCACACCGGAGTCCTCCCGATGCTTTGTTCCCCAATCATCGCGAACGCGTGCTAGTCACCAAGACCTTCATCGATGGCGGCGGCAGGCTCAACGCCCCGTCTGTGGGAAACGCTCAACAATCTCCAAGTGCCTTACAATCAGCTTTAGCCAACCAAGTTTTCTTCCGGGTCGCCGACGGCTCCACAGTCCCGATCGGGCAGGTTCGCCTCCTGTCACCTTCGGGCGACGCGACAACTACCGCCCGAGCTCATCGAAGTTCGACGTCGCCACATTCGCCGCCATACAACGCCATCCTCGGGTACCCAGCGCTGGCCAAGTTCATGGTCAGAACTCCACCACGCCTACAACGCCCTCAAGATGCCGTGAAGTGGCGGAGTCATCACGGTGCCTCGCGAAGAGAAATACGAAGCAGGTGCTCCTCGAGCGAGCCTTTCAGCCGCATCACCGGAAGACCCGGATCGCGGAAGCAGGAGGCTTCCCGAGACCGCCCCAAGAAGAAGAAGACATCATCCGCCCGGCCCCTCAGGAGGCAGCCCTTCGTGGTCCGCTACCGCCTGTGGGGAACCTCCTTCTATCGCATAGGAAAGCGCGCTGGCGCCCTCCTCAGCGGGGCTCGGGGCTCGGAGGGCCACCAACCTTGCTAAGGTCACGAGGGAGGCGCTTGGGCACCACCCGAGGCGTGTTTCGACGCACGCTTCCTCAAGAAGGAGCAAAGCAGGTGGCCAAACCCTCGTGGAGTTCGCTGCCAAGATCGTTCAGGAGCTGCAAGAGTCAAGAGTCATGAGTGGCAGCCACCGCCTGCCTGCCGTGGCTCCCCATCCAGGCGAGGATGGTGGGCTGCGCGTCTGCATCAACATACCAGGGCTCGACCGAGCCGCCTCAGAGCGCCTCGGCCCCTCTCGCGTGGGGCGCCGCGAAGGTCCAACCCACAGCCTACGTCAGATGCCTTACGGCTCGCCAACGCGGCCGCCACGCATCAACGCCTCATGAGGGACATCCTGAGGCTCAAGAGGCCAGGCGTTCCGCAGCCTCGGGCGGAGATGGATATGGTCCATGAGGAGCCACCAGCCTCCCGGAGCCTCCCGAGCCCCTGAGCCTGGGGGCTCGTGAGGATCGGCTCCCGCAGCCCGCCTAGTCTGCTACACCAACACCCTTTCGTCTTCAACGCTACCAGGTGACATCTTTCAAGTTTCATTTAATCGAGCGCTTCGGGCTGCATTATTCCTGTGCCGTGGGTCCGTCCTTGCGGCGTGTATCCCTTTTACTTCATGTTCCTAGCTTACCTTATTGGGGGCGCCCCTCGGGCTGCATCATCCCCAAGTCGCTCGGGTCCGACCGGGCGATGTTCCTCTTCTTTGCGCTTATCAAAATGGACTTGCTCCTTCGTGATTAACATGCTTGACCTAGTTGCCCGCTCAACTGACACCAACTGATGGAGCTGCTCCCTAACGGCACGACGCTTGCGCATGGGTCCGCCCCGCAACACCGACAAACCTGAATGGCTGAGCTCGGCCGTGGCAGCCCGCAGATAGCGCCACCTCGTCAAGCCTTGGTGCCTCGTCACCTCCGGCAACCAACGGCTGACTGTCGGTCGCGACGGCGAACTTTCATTCTTTCTGTGATGAACCCACAGGATCTCTTCAAGGAGCAGCGTCAGGCGAGGCCCCCACAGTGTCTCCTTCACTCTCACCCGCGTGAACCGCTTGCATGTTAAATGGGGGTGCCTGAGGATCGCGACTCAGGGCTCCTACTGGCTCTCCAGCCCTCACCCTCTGGCCTTGTCCACGGCATCGCGACCTGGCATACCAGCGACGGCTGAGACTCTCTTGAGGGCCGAGACCCGAGGACGTAGAGCAGAAAGGGGAGCAAAGGCGAGAGGGGAGGGACACGTGAGGACCTCGCCAAGCGACCCCTCGCCTGCCGATGCAAGGACCCGGCAACGCACCAGGAAGCGACTCCTGATTCTCGATATAAGTCACCCTCCGGAAGCATTGACTAACGCGGCACCGTCCCCTCACCAAACGCAATCCCGAGTTAGCATCATCGCTCTCCTTTCTCACCGAACGATGGCTGCTTGAGCGCTAAGGGGGACCTCCTGAGCATTGCGACTCAGGGGCTCTTACCGGACCCCGGGCCGCTCACCTCCTGGCCTTGACCACGGCATCGCGACCTGGCATACCAGCGACCGCTGAAGCTTGCCTTGGGACTAGGACCTGTCGGTGCAGAGCATCAAGCCCTCGCAAGGTTCGAAAGTGAGAACTGAGCTAAGGCGGGATGAGCAACTCGCGCTGGTTCACAACAAGGATCATATTAACAAATAGGCCACAGGCACCTTACAAGCCCCCACGGGGCGCGCTTTTGATTCCTCGTAGGGAGCAGATCCTAAAGAACGCTAACTACACGCGCTCCTGCAAAAGACGCCATCATCAACAGTGGGCCGTCGGGCACTGGCGCCAACCCCATCCAGATCAGGGCGGCGATGGTCTGCCGAGCCCGCCCTGCTCCGAGAGCGGCGCAGACTCGGGGCCTCATAGCTGTCGTCGCTCGTCTCCGGAGTCGCGAAGAGCTCGGCGGAGTCGCTGGATCCTCAGACGCGTCCACCTTCTGAGGAGCTGCCGAGGGAGCGGCCGGCGAGCCTAGCCCTCGCTGCGGCAGGGCCTCGACACCACCTGGTGGGCACCCTCATTCCGATGGCAGAGGGTTAGCCGTTTCTTCGGTGGGAGCGGGTCAAGACCCTCTCGAGGAGCCTTTCCCTTCTCTGCCGCGGAGAACTGGCGGATCGGAGCCATTGCAGCAAGACGGAGCAAGAACCGGGAAGAAGAAGCAAGCAGAAATGGACTAGAGGAGCGCTCATCGTTCCGTACTTAAATCCAGAGGAGGCCAACCGCCGACCTCCACGATCGCAGGTAATCATGACCCGCTTTGCATGCAGGGACTTGTCAATTCGTGCAGTTGCCGAGGCATCATGGGGAAGTGGAGACACCCACGTCCAATCAACCGCCACGCGGGCGCCCGAGGTCAAGATAGCTGTTAGGGGCTCGCAGCGCCAAGACTTGCCCTTCGCCTCTACTGCTTTCAGCCAAGTCCGGTCGCGCCTTTGGGCCCGGGGGCTACTGTCATGCTTCGGGAACGGGGGTCCCCAGACTTGCCTGCCTGCGGCCTGCGGCGTGGCTCAAAGGGGGAGCCCATCACGACCCATCTTCATTAACACAAGCTCAAGACCCTCGCGAGGGGCCAAGCCTCGCGGGGCGGACAATAGGGAGCTTCCTCAGGCACGGCCTCGTCAGGTTGGCTCGCGAGGAGGCGGAGAGATCAAGGCGGGGTACCTCACGAGGTGCCCATGACGCAAGCCATGACGACCAAGGGCGCCATGCGGGCGCCAGCCCGCGCAGTATCCTCCTTTCCTCTTTGGTGCAAAGGGAGCAAGCGCAGGCGAGAGCATCAAGCAAAGGCGTCCATTTCGGTGCAACAAGACCAAGACCAGTCCAACGGCAAGAAGGAAGTCATTGTGGAGCCCAAGCTGGCGTCACCACTAGAGCCTTTGACAGGCGAGGACCAACTTTAGTCACGATAAGTGTACCGGATGTTCCCCTTCAAAATGGCCAATTGTTGGCGCCCTTCCCGCTCAATATTTGGGAAGAGGCCCAGGGTCTCTGCCTATATAAGTAGAGCTAGCCACCATAGTAGAGACATCTGATGAGTAGCTGGATGCACCTTGGACAGAGAGAGAGAGAGAGAGAGAGAGAGAGAGAGAGAAGGCTACTGAACTCCCCTAAGCAGTTCATCCCCCTGGCCAAGAACAGACCCTCGCGGGGCTGTTCTTCCTTGTATTGTTCATCACCATCAGCCCAAGAGGCAATCCACCACACCACAAACTAGAGTAGGGTATTACACCACAATGGTGGCCCGAACTAGTATAAACCTTGTGTCTCTTGTGTTGTTCCTTTCGTAGTTTAGATCCTAGCGAGGCGGTGGGGTGCAGGTAGGTAGAGGGCGAGATTCCGCGCGCACCCCAGTGTTCGAACCTCAAGGGTCTGCCGGAACCCGAATTCCGACAGCACTGGGCTCTGGGTTAATAGGTTAGTCCCAAAAATAATATAAAAGTGTAAAATAAAGCCCATAAACATCCAAAACAAATAATATAATAGCATGGAACAATAAAAAATTATAGATACGTTGGAGACGTATCAGCTGCTCGTTGTGCAATTCTCTCATTTATTGACTACGTTGACAATGGCATGAGACCCAGATGTCAGAAATCCATTAGGAGGAACCATTTTTCTGGCTTGAAATAAGGAGGCACTTGCTTGTGTACTGCCATGACCCTCTTGGGTCCCTGCTGTCATCCTCTCCATGTACAATCATCTCCTGATTGTGTACACGTCAACCTAGTTGGCCCAGAAGATAGCTTCTAAACCCGTGGCAGACAAATACAGCCAATTTAAAAAAATAAACAGCCCATTCCATACGTTCACACAGAAAGTTCAATATACAAAGCAAAGTAACAAGTCTGACCAGATATAGAGTATTGAACTTCCAAGTTGACAACCATCATAGCCAAGTTAACTATCTACTCCCACTAATACTCTAGTGAACAAGTACTGACTTACTCCTAGCTAACTAGAAGATGTCGGCCGCCATCTACGGTGCACGCTAAATGCCGGCATCGATGTCCTCCTCCTCCCCTCGGACTTGCCGGAGGTGCGATAGGGCGCGTTGCTCGCGCGCGTTGGCCCATTCCATGCCGGCGTGGTCCACCGAAGCTTCGGCTTCTAAGCGGGAAACCCACTTGACGAGCTGGTAGTAAAATTCGCTGTCACGCAGGCATGCGTGCCCGACAGCCTCTAGGGCTATTTGCCGGGCACCGACCTCCATGTAGCCGGCCCCCGCGACTCAAATCGGCGGTGCACTGCTGCTCCATGCCCTGCTGGTGGTGCAAATTGGCGATACGCTGCTCCTTGTCAGGCGGTCGCGCTCCAACAAGTCCTCGTACTCCGCATTGCCATCTAAAGACTGAAGAATGCCTCCTCCCTCCATCTTCCTTCCAGGGAATAACCAAACACTAGCTCCGGCGGTGAGCGCCTCTGGCATCGCCTATTGCGGACGGTCGGGGGCATGACGGATGTGGCGAGAGCGAGGGCGAGTTGCGAGCGTCATTGGGCTGGTGGGGGTTGTGAAGGGAGCCGATAGGGCGAGTTGGGTGACGGTGCTACTGGAGAATGACGGTAACCAGTAATTATAGGCGGAAGGTAGTTGAAGCGCATGTCGCGGGAAATGAGACGGTCATCGGAATTCAATGCATAAGCACGCATGGCTTAGCACGCCAGCTTGTCATGGAAAACTGGAAAAACTGATGTCCCGTCCCGTCCCGTCAGTGGTGCGTCCCGTCCGTGTTGGGTCGCACATCGGCATGAGTGCACTCGAATCATCTAGATGAGGTACTCCCTCCTTGTCAAAAATGATTCCACCACTCATCATCTACCTTGGTTCGTGAGATTTTTGAATTGAGCCCTGCTAACCGGAAAGGAGGTAGTACGTGCGTGATCCACTATTTATTCGTGTAGGATGGAGTAGGTAGGATAGTGTACGTGTAGGATCAAGTAGGTCGGATAGTGTACATGTAGGATCTCATTAGTTGATGAACGTTCGCTGGGAGATAAGGCATTTGCAAACGTTTTTGCTGGCAGTTTCTTTAGATTAGCATGGCATTTTCTTCAGAACGGCTTGTCAGTTTCTTCAGAGGTAGGCATTTTTGTTCAGAAAACTGCCACCTTTGGATCTTGCGTCGCAACTAAAACTGCCAGGAGTGTATTAGTAGATAGCTAGTGATCGACAAGTAACTTGTAAACACTGAGTGAACAGAAATATGGAACTGCTAGTAACTTGTAAACACTGAGAACACATAATCAAGATCATGCTGTGCACAGTAGTAAGAGCCGGTCCCTTCGAAATGTTCACACGAGACTCACAGGCCTGGCATTGTAATATGTCGCATTAGTAACCCAAATTCACAACCAACTAGTAACATGTTAATGCATCTCAATGATTCATAGATCATATACAAATATGTAGCTCCAAAAGCAAAGAACTAGAAAAAACATCTGTTCTTCCTACTAACATGGATGCTTCTCTGGGCCAACATTCGGTACAGAGTGAAAGTCAAATTTGTTTGTGAAGTCTACAATTCCTCTTGCAAACGTAAGTGTTGTCATCAACAGCTGGAACCATGAGAATGAACCACACATGACGGAGGAACATCCACTTCAATATGATTTGGTCTTCTCAAGATCACACGGTGAGACTATTTTCGGAATACAAACTTTAACTTAGGCGAAATAATGTCCATTGTATAATCAGACCGAAGCAATGAAGCACCTAGTGTTGGCCAGTAAATAGTACATTACTACTTTTATGCAGTCCATGAAGTGACTATCCAGTCTTTCTGTGTCTATTTTCAAATGGCACTGCATGCAGTGACTATACTATTCTTTTGTGTAGTTCCACCAAATTTGCGGCCACTTTGTTTGCCAAATAGCAACGGGCAGACATCTGTCTGGACAAATATCAACCAGCTAGTAAACATATACCCCACCTTGTATTTTCAGTTTAAACACACCTCTTCCGCTTAGCATCTGTCATGTTTTGTACTTGGAAATTTGATACTGTCATGTTTTGCCCTGGACAATTTTGTACTGAATTGATTTGCTGGTTTAGAGCAGAAATATAGCGCCTATTCTTCATCAGACCGAGGATATCCATGTTTGCAGTGATGGAAGAGGTGAAATCGATACAACCGAATTGAGCATCCAATCATTGAATCATGTCCTGCACCTCCAATGCAGGTCCACCCTGCCAATAAATTCACATGCAAACCACTAATATTACTATCTAATGATAGTACAAAAAGAATAGCAAGATAGTAGCAAACCATGTACCTTCGTAATGAACATCTCATAGTGCCACCAATTGGGTATAAAGGTTTGGAAGAAAACATGCTCCTAATGTTGAACCATTTGGATTTTTTGTGCAGTTCCACTAAAATCGAGCATCCCTGTTTGCATAGATATTGAAAGTGCGATTACTATAAAAGTGGCACTAGTTGAAGCATAGACTCACAAATATAAGCATTCCAATTTATTAATGGGAAAGGTAGTAAGACTGTTTCTAACCACCTGTTTGAAGGAATAAATAAGGCAACAACGGCTGATGTCAGGAAGGCATACATAGTTTGTTCTGAAAAAGTGAACCATTCCTGACCTTTCCTCTTCTTTTAAGCATATTTTGTGCAGCTCAACTAAAATAAAATGCCATCACTGCCTTGACAATTTAGTGACACTGTACAAAAAGAAATGACTTAACATTACATCATGATGTCAGGTATGTAATCGACAGGTATTAGAGACAAACATACAGACCTCCTCCAATAACATAATGAACATTAACTTTAACGAAGGTGTGACTAGCTTTACCGGGATAATTTGAGTGAACTCTACACCCTCTGTTCCTTAATATAAGATGTTTTCACAGTTCAATTTAAAGTACCTAAACGTCTAGTATTTAGAAAAACAGGTAGTAGTTTTCTTGAGCACATATCTGGGAAGCTTGCCACACTTTATATATGTCCATACGCTAATGCAACACCATTCCAATAGTACAAATATACACTAATCCAGTGGCTAGTGCACTAGTAGACTAGTTTTTTATTACGGGGTACAGTACAATGGTTTTACTGAACATATTTCCATAAGCTAGCACTGGAAGATTTCTATAAGCATTAACAATACAAAATGTAAAGGTAACAAGTTTCAGCATTGGTATACTAGCTGTGCAACAGCATTAAACCAAATACAAAAGTCTAAAGGTAACTAGCATTATTTACTAATGACAGTAAAAAAAATGCAAACCATGTACCTTCAAGGTAAATATCATTTCAAACTTGAGGGGACTTGAAAAATTGCTATCCCAATCTTGATAACCTATCAAACATAAAAACTTGATCAAACGGATCAAGAGAACAGCCGGAGGAGGAGGTGCCCACTCTTGACCTTTCCTCTTCTCTTCGTAATTTTTTGTGCAGTTTAACCAAAATAAAATGACATCAGCGCCTTGGCATTTTGGTGAAACTGCACAATTTTTTTTGACTTATCTAATGAAAGTGAGGTATTTAATCTATAAGCATTAACAATGGAAAAATCTGAAGGTAGTAACAAGTTTCGTCGTTGGTATACTGGATGTGCAACAGTGATACGTCTTCAACGTATCTATAATTTTTGATTGTTCCATGCTATTATATTATCCATCTTCGATGTTTTATATGCATTTATATGCTCTTTTATATGATTTTTGCGACTAACCTATTAACCTAGAGCCCAGTGCCAGTTTCTGTTTTTTCCTTGTTTTTGAGTTTCACAGAAAAGGAATATAAAACGGAGTCCAAATGAGCTAAAAAATTTACGGTGATTTTTATGGACCAAAAGAAGCCCCCGAAGCAAAAGAGTTGGGTCAGAAGAGGCATGAGGCCCCCACAAGGGTGGAGGGCGCGCCATCCGTCCTTGTGGGCCTCGTGGACCCCCTGACTTGTTCTCGACGCCAAAAACTCCTATAAATACAGAAACCCCAGAAAAGAAACCTAGACCGGGAGTCCTGCCGCCGCAAGCCTCTGTAGCCACCAAAAACCAATCAGGACCCTGTTCCGGCACCCTGTTGGAGGGGGAAATCATCACCGATGGCCATCTTCATCATCCCGGCGGTCTCCATGACGAGGACGGAGTAGTTCACCCTCGGGGCTGAGGGTATGTACCAGTAGCTATGTGTTTGATCTCTCTCTCTCTCTCTCTCTCTCTCTCTCTCTCTGTCTCTCTCTTGTTCTTGATTTGGCACAATCTTGATGTACCGCGAGCTTTGCTATTATAGTTGGATCTTATGATGTTTCTCCCCCTCTACCTTCTTGTAATGGATTGAGTTTTCCCTTTGAAGTCATCTTATCGGATTGAGTCTTTAAGGATTTCAGAACACTTGATGTATGTCTTGCATGTGCTTATCTGCGGTGACAATGGGATATTCACGTGATCCACTTGATGTATGTTTTGGTGATCAACTTGCGGGTTCTGTGACCTTGTGAACTTATGCATAGGGGTTGGCACACATTTTCATCTTGACTCTCCGGTAGAAACTTTGGGACACTCTTTGAAGTTCTTTGTGTTGGTTTGAATAGATGAATCTGAGATTGTGTGATGCATATCGTATAATCAAACCGGCGGATACTTGTGGTGACATTGGAGTATCTAGGTGACATTAGGGTTTTGGTTGATGTGTATCTTAAGGTGTTATTTTAGTACAAACTCTAGGCTGTTTGTGGCACTTACAGGAATAGCCCAATAGATCGACCAGAAAGAATAACTTTGAGGTGGTTTTGTACCCTACAATAGTCTCTTCGTTTGTTCTCTGCTGTTAGTGACTTTGGAGTGACTCTTTGTTGCATGTTGAGGGATTGTTATATGATCCAATTATGTTATCATTGTTGAGAGAACTTGCACTAGTGAAAGTATGAACCCTGGGCCTTGTTTCCAAGCATTGCAATACCGTTTTCTCTCACTTTTATCGCTTGCTTCCTTGCTGTTTTTATAATTTCAGATAACAAAAACCTATATCTACCATCCATATTGCACTTGTATCACCATCTCTTCGCTGAACTAGTGCACTTATACAATTTACCATTGTATTGGGTGTGTTGGGGACACAAGAGACTCTTTGTTATTTGGTTGCAGGTTGTTTCAGAGAGACCATCTTCATCCTACGCCTCCCATGGATTGATAAACCTTAGGTCATCCACTTGAGGGAAATTTGCTACTATCCTACAAACCTATGTACTTGGAGGCCCAACAACGTCTACAAGAAGAAGGTTGCATAGTAGACATCAAGCTCTTTTCTCGCACCATTGCCGAGGAGGCTAGGTAAGCGACACTCACATCCCGTCAATGAAGCTCTTTTCTGGCGCCGTTGCCGGGGAGGTTAGTGCTTGAAGGTATATCTTTAGATCTTGCAATCGAATCTTTTAGTTTCTTGGTTTATCACTAGTTTAGTCTATAAAAGAAAACTACAAAAAATGGAATTGAGGTTGCCTCATATGCTTCATCTTTTTAATATCTTTCGTGAAAATGATGAAAACAAAAATTGTGCTCAAGTTCTAGAAGAAGTTTATAAAATGTTTGGCACTAAATATTTGAATGATGAGCATGATTGCAATGTTCTTAGTATGAATTCTTTGAATATCCATGATGCTAATGATATGCAAAGCCATAAGCTTGGGGATGCTATGTTTGATGAAGACGATATTTTTTGTCCCCCAAGTTTTGATGAGCAAATTTATTATGATGAAAGCATGCCTCCTATCTATGATGATTATTGTGATGACATGTATTCTATAAATAATAATGATAACCATGAAACTTGTCATCATGATTTTAAATTTCAATTGGATTATGCCTCACCTGATAGTTATTTTATTGAGTTTGCTCCCGCTACTATTGATGAGAAGAATTTTGCTTATGTGGAGAGTAGTAAAATTTCTATGCTTTTGAATCATGAAAAGAATGCTTTACGTGATGGTTATATTGTTGAATTCATTCATGATGCTATTGAAAATTATTATGGGAGAGGAACTTATGCTTCTACATATTGCAATAATACCAAGTTTCCTCTCTATGTGCTAAAGTTATGCTTGTGTTGCCTTCCTATGCTAGTTGATTCTTTTTCCCATAAGTTGTTTGCTAAAAATCCCTATGCATAGGAAGCGGGTTAGACTTAAATGTGCTAGTCATATTCTTCATGATGCTCTCTTTGTGCTTCAATTCTTATCTTTTATGTGAGCATCATTGAAATCATCATCCTAGCTAGAAAGGCATTAAAGAAAAGCGCTTGTTGGGAGACAACCCAACATTTAACCATACTATTTTTGTGTGTTCACATGATTAGGCTACTGTAGTAATCATGTTTTATAGCGTTTGTTCCAATAAATTGCCAAGTAAAGCCTTTGGGATAGTATGGATGATAGTTGACTTGATTCTGTGCAAAAACAGAAACTTTTGCTTGCAGTCCAGGAAATTTGAAAATTCACTGGAACGTGATTTTGATCTGATTTTTTACACAATATTGATACACAAATTGTCTAGTTTGTCCTAATTTTTCAGAATGTTTGGAGTTACAGAAGTATGATTTCAATTCAAATATTTACAGACTATTCTGTTTTTGATAAATTTTGTTTTCAATGCATAGTTTGCTTATTTTCTAGTTTCTATGGCTTATATTGCTTAGAATAAATTGTAGAAATGATAGGGTACAGTAGGCATCATGTGATAAAAATTATGAATCTTGTTTTGAAAGTACCAAAGTTAATGATTTGTTTTATTGTACTAACGGAGCTCACGAGTTTCCTGTTAAGTTTTGTGTTGTGAAGTTTTCAAGTTTTGGGTAAGGTTTCAATGGACTACAGAATAAGGAGTGGCAAGAGACTAAGATTGGGGATGCCCAAGGCACCCTAAGGTAATATTCAAGGAATACCCAAGCAACTAAGCTTGGGGATGCCCCAGATGGCATCCCCTCTTTCGTCTTCGTTCGTCGGTAACCTTACTTGGAGCTATATTTTTATTCACCACATGATATGTGTTTTGCTTGGAGCGTCATTTTCTTTTATTTATATTTGCTTGATGTTATTCATAGACATGTTTTTATATTTTAGTTCAATAAAAAAGTCAAGTATAGCCTTTACCATGCTTATTTTACAAGTCTATATGTTGCTGTTTGAAAACAGAAAGCTTGTTGTTATGTTTTGAATATTAGTGAATAGTCAAAACATGATAAAATCTTGAAATTTTTACGCAATGAGTAACAACAATTTTTTTACAGTGTGGTAAATTTTCAATTTTTTTGGAGTTAGGGAAGTATGATTCCTCTTGTATTCTTTACAGACTGTTCTGTTTAGACAGATTGCGGTTATGCTTGCATTGTTTGCATATATTTGCTTGTTTAATGATTTTATGTATAGGCATTAAATATGAGGATAGGAGTCTTAAATATGTAGAGGAATTTAGTATGCAATGTAAAATAATAATTTTAGTGATTTTCTACAGCAGATAATGATAAGGTTTTGCGTGGATTTATACTAACTTATCTCACAAGTTCTTGTTGAGGTTTGTGTGGATGAAGTTTTTAAGATTTAGGGAAACCACAATATGATAGGAGTTAAGGAGACACAAAAGCACAAGCTTGGGGATGCCCAAGGCATCCCTAGTAAATATTCCAAGAAGTCTCAAGCATCTAAGCTTGGGGATGCCCCGGTAGGCATCCCACCTTTCTTCTTCAACAACTATCGGTCAGTTTTGGTTGAGCCTAAGTTTTTGCTTCTTCACATGATATGTGCTATCCTTGCAATGCCATTTTATTTTGTTTTGCTTGCTGTTTGAATAATATCCCAAGAACTAAAATTCTTAAATGTTAGAGAGTCTTCACATAGTTACATAATTATTCGACTACTCATTGATCTTCACTTATATCTTTTGGAGTAGTTTGTCATTTGCTCCAGTGCTTCACCTATATCTTTTTAGAGCACGACGGTAGTTTTATTTTGAAGAAATTGTTGAACTCTCATGCTTCACTCATACCATTTTGAGAGTGCTTAAACAGAATGGTAATTTTCTTTGGTTATGAATTTAGTCCTAATATTATAGGCATCCAAGAAGGATAATAAAAACTTTCATATAAAGTTCATTGAATACTATGAGAAGTTTGATTCCTTATGATTTTTTGAGATATGAAGATGGTGATAGTAGATTCATGCTAGTGAGTGATTGTGAATTTGAGAAATACTTGTGTTAAAGTTTGTGATTCCCGTAGCATGCACGTATGGTGAACGTTATGTGATGAAGTCGGAGCATGATTTATTTATTAATTGTCTTCCTTATGAGTGGCGGTCGGGGACGAGAGATGGTCTTTTCCTACCAATCTATTCCCCTAGGAGCATTCGCATAGTACTTAGTTTCAATGACTAATAGATTTTTGCAATAAGTATGTGAGTTCTTAATGACTAATGATGAGTCCACGGATTATACGCACTCTCCCCCTTCCACCATTGCTAGCCTCTCGATCAGCAACTTTTGCGGTACCATACACCCACCATATACCTTCCTCAAAACAGCCACCATACCTACCTATTATGGCATTTCCATAGCCATTCCGAGATATATTGCCATGCAACTTTCCAATTGCTCCATTTATTATGACATGCTTCATCATTGTCATATTGCTTTGCATGATCATGTAGTTGACATCGTATTTGTGGAAAAGCCACCGTTCATAATTCTTTCATACATGTCACTCTTGATTCATTGAACATCCCGGTACACCTCCAGAGGCATTCATATAGATTCATATTTTGTTCTAAGTATCGAGTTGTAATTCTTGAGTTATAAGTAAATAAAAGTGTGATGATCATCATTATTAGAGCATTGTCCCAGTGAGGAAAGGATGATGGAGACTATGATTCCCCCACAAGTCGGGGTGAGACTCGGACGAAACAAAAAAAAGAGGCCAAAAAAGAAGAAGAGAGAAGGCCCCCAAAAAAACAAAAAAAGAGAGAGAAAAGAGGGAAGGGGTAATGCTACTATCCTTTTACTACACTTGTGCTTCAAAGTAGCACCATGATCGTCATGATAGAGAGTCTCCTATGTTGTCACTTTCATACACTAGTGGGAATTTTTCATCATAGAACTTGTCTTGTATATTCCAATGATGGGCTTCCTCAAAATTGCCCTAGGTCTTCGTGAGCAAGCGAGTTGGATGCACACCCACTTAGTTTACTTATAGCTCTAATGCATCCGCTGCATGGCAATCCCTACTCACTCACATTGATATCTATTGATGGGCATCTCCATAGCCCGTTGATATGCCTAGTTGATGTGAGACTATCTCCTTCTTTTTGTCTTCTCCACAACCACCATATTCTACTCCACCTATAGTGCTATGTCCATGGCTCACACTCATGTATTGCGTGAAAGTTCAAAAGGTTTGAGAACATCAAAAGTATGAAACAATTGCTTGGCTTGTCATCGGGTTTGTGCATGATTTGAATATTTTGTGTGATGAAGATGGAGCATAGCCAGACTATATGATTTTGTAGGGATAACTTTCTTTGGCCATGTTATTTTGTGAAGACATGATTGCTTTATTAGTATGCTTGAAGTATTATTGTTTTTATGTCAATATTAAATTTTTGTTTTGAATCTTATGGATCTGAATATTCTTGCCACATTAGATAAAATTACATGTATGAATATGTTACGTAGCATTCCACATCAAAAAATTTGTTTTTATCATTTACCTACTTGAGGACGAGCAGGAATTAAGCTTGGGGATGCTTGATACGTCTCCAACGTATCTATAATTTTTGATTGTTCCGTGCTATTATACTATCCATCTTGGATGTTTTATATGCATTTATATGCTCTTTTATATGATTTTTTGGACTAACCTATTAACCTAGAGCCCAGTGCCAGTTTCAGTTTTTTCCTTGTTTTTGAGTTTCGTAGAAGAGGAATGTCAAACGGAGTCCAAATGAGCTGAAATTTACGGTGATTTTTTATTGACCAGAAGAAGCCCACGAAGCAAAAGAGTTGGGCCAGAAGAGGCACGAGGCCTCCACAAGGGTGGAGGACGCGCCCTACCCCCCTAGGCGCGCCCTCCGTCCTTGTGGGCTCCTCGTGGACCCCCCGACTTGTTCTCGACGCCAGAAATTCTTATAAATACAGAAACCCCCGAAAAGAAACCTAGATCGGGAGTTCCGCTGCCGCAAGCCTCTGTAGCCACCAAAAACCACTCGGGATCCTGTTTCGGCACCCTGCCGGAGGGGGAAATCATCACCGGTGGCCATCTTCATCATCCCGGCGGTCTTGATCCATGACGAGAAGGGAGTAGTTCACCCTCGGGGCTGAGCGTATGTACCAGTAGCTATGTGTTTGATCTCTCTCTCTCTCTCTCTCTCTCTCTCTCTCTCTCTCGTGTTCTTGATTTGGCACGATCTTGATGTACCACGAGCTTTGCTATTATAGTTGGATCTTATGATGTTTCTCCCTTTCTGCCTTCTTGTAATGGATTGAGTTTTCCCTTTGAAGTTATCTTATCGGATTGAGTCTTTAAGGATTTGAGAACACTTGATGTATGTCCTGCATGTGCTTATCTGTGGTGACGATGGGATATTCACGTGATCCTCTTGATGTATGTTTGGTGATAAACTTGCGGGTTCTGTGACCTTATGAACTTATGCATAGGGGTTGGCACACGTTTTCGTCTTAACTCTCTGGTAGAAACTTTGGGGCACTCTTTGAAATTCTTTGTGTTGGTTTGAATAGATGAACCTGACAGTGTGTGATGCATATCGTATAATCAAACCCGCGGATACTTGTGGCGACATCGGAGTATCTAGGTGACATTAGGGTTTTGGTTGATGTGTATCTTAAGGTGTTATTTTAGTACGAACTCTTGGGCTGTTTGTGGCACTTATAGGAATAGCCCAATAGATCAATCATAAAGAATAATTTTGAGGTGGTTTCGTACCCTACAATAATCTCTTTGTTTGTTCTCCGCTATTAGTGACTTTGGAGTGACTCTTTGTTGCACGTTGAGGGATTGTTATATGATCCAATTATGTTATCATTGTGGAGAAAACTTGCACTAATGAAACTATGAACCCTAGGCCTTGTTTCGAAGAATTGCAATACCGTTTTCGCTCACTTTTACCGCTTGCTATTTAATAATTTCAGATTATGAAAACCCATATCTACCATCCATATTGCACTTGTATCACCATCTCTTCGCCGAACTAGTGCACCTATACTATTTACCATTGCATTGGGTGTGTTGGGAACACAAGAGACTCTTTGTGATTTGGTTGCAGGGTTGTTTGAGAGAGACCATCTTCATCCTACGCCTCCCACGGATTGATAAACCTTAGGTCATCCACTTGAGGGAAATTTGCTACTTTCCTACAAACCTCTGCACTTGGAGGCCCAACAACATCTACAAGAAGAAGGTTGCATAGTAGACATCAAACAACATTAGAATGCCTTAGCTGAAAAATCTTTAATACACCCATAATCAACAGCTAACCCTGAAATAATCCAGTGACATTAAGTGGCATTGCTTAAATTTATCGGTGGCATTAGAATGAGTGCGGCATTAGTTAAATGTGGCATCAGTTTAGTAGTAGCATTGCTTGACTTTACCGCTGGCGTTATACTAACAGTAAAAAAGTGGCAATAAGAGCATGGGATGCCCATTCGGACAGTGGGCGCACCAGTATGATGTACCTGCATGGACGCATAGAGTGGTGCCCAAAGCAACAAATATCCTGGCAGCATATGTGGATTACGTCCCATTTTTGTTCTCTTTATCCACCTTTTTCCTACGTGAGGACAACAAACCGATCAACCTGGTCATTCTCTATTGCGTTGTCATGCCTTTCTATCCTTTTTCACCCTTTTCAACCAAGAGACACGAGACTCGTTCCTTAGCTACTGATTTCCCCCTTTTCAACCTAGATGCGGGTTCGATGCCTAGTCTCTTGGACAGTACTTTCTCCATTCCTTTCCTTATTCAACCCAGACATGGATTAGTCTGCATGAAGTAGGGTTTCCTTTAATACTGCAATTTAAGGTTTTCGTCTGCGTGATCAGTAGAGCAGAGGATAGCAAATTGGGAAGATGGTGGATTGGAAAAAGATCCACATGCAGCGACGTGGCAGATGGGGCAATATAACAAGGGTATGGTGAGGTAGCATACCTGAGGGTCGGCGGGAAGTGGCTTCGCTCATGGTCATCGTCCTCCGCACACACTATGGCAGCGAGCTTGGGGACAGAGGCCATCCCGTGCAGGCGCTAGGTCCGAGAGGATGGCCTTGTCGTCAGTGCGTGACCTCGCTCGCCGACAATGAGTGTGTCAACGCTGCACGTCCTTTTCTTCCCTGGCGGATCTGAGACCACCAGTGAGGAGGGAGAGAGAGGCCGTCTTTTTTTGATCTGGAGAGAGGGTGATAGTGTGAGAAGCAAGTGGGCAGCCCTTAGCAAGAAAGCACTGAAGCTCCAGCCTATATATCTTTTTTGATACCAGTACTAGAGGTGGAGTAGTGGTAGAGTAGTTTATATTTTATCTGCATACGGTACCAGTTAGTCGTGCTTCAAAACTGAACGGCACACCATTAAAAAAATAAAGTCAATAACTAATGCAGCCAGATCGCATTTTGCACGAGAAGTTACACACCATGTTTCGTTGACGTGTGGTCCCGTTCCAACATGTCAGTGAGACGATGGCGAGTCCTTCTGTACAATTTCCAAATGGACGTCTATGTAGGCCGGGGCGCCTCTTCGTGTACCATGGCAATCGTCCATCGCCTCTTTACCTTACCCTCTTGATTTGGAACTGCTGTCATACGCTCTTCCTCCCTCCTCCATTTGCCTTCACCCTTCCTTCTGCCATTGTTCGATCGTCTTCTCCATGGTGGGAACAGGCCGGAAACGACACCGTTATTCTTGCCCCGATCTAAAAGATGACGTGGTGGAGGAACTCATTGATCGGTGCGACGTCATCACCTCGGCAAGCATGGCAGGTTCGTTCAAGACCATTCTTGACTCAACTAATAACATCATTACAAGGAACCCAAGGGTCCGGAAGTGGTTTGATCTCCCCTATATTCTTCGCCGTGACCCTGCTGACTGGCGCGCGGACGACGAAAGCCTCGCCTTGTGCAAGTTGATGCTACTTGATAATGATACATGTGATGTTAAGATGCCATCGCTTGAGGGTAAGGCTTGGGCAGGCGCACATGGAGATTGGGTTGTTTGTATTGGGTAAAACTGCGAGTGGGAACTTGTGAATATGTACACTCGTCACTAGGTTCCACTTCCAAAAATCTCAGACTGCCCAGAGGTTGAGCACACCGGTATTCTACATACGTTCAAATACGATCATGGTGACTGTCGTCTATGGAAGATAGCAAATTTTCAAGTTCCCAACCGCTCTTGGGATTACACGAACTATGAAGTTGTTGCTATCTTCGACAAGCTTGTTGCCGTCCTTACTTCCATGCCTCGATGGATATTACTCAAAAATCAATTTCTGTACACGGATGAGTAATGTGATGCAATTCAATATGAGGGTCTTGTGTTTGCTGCCACCACTCGTGGCACTGTTTTTGCATGGAATCCTGATGCTTTTGGTACATTTGTCTTCCACCGTAATTATAATTATTTCATCCACATGCATGCGGGTTAGCTAGTTTCCCTTTACTAATTAACCTTCTTGTGTTTCCAAGGTCCTGTGAACATTCCACCACCTATACTTGAAATTTTTTATAACCAAGGGGGAGATGACAATGGTGATGATCACAAGCATGAGGATGAGCAGGACCCATATACTCAGTGGCGCCTGGCAACTTATTTCAATGGATCACCTCTTCTTGTCTGTATACATGGCACTACTGATGTTACTAAGCAAGCAGGTGTTGTCTCGCATGGTCGCACTCTCCGGACCTATTCCAACATCCTTTGCAGGGTATTCGGGATGGATACTAGTGTACTAGCACCAACACCTTCTCCCTGGTTTAGTATTGATAGTCTTGGAGGAAACTCACTCTTCCTTGGACAAAACTATCCTATGATGGTGAAAGGCGATCCAGCTGCTGTTGACACAACATTACTACCATTTATGAGAAGCAACTGTATCTATACCTCGGACATTGCTATGCTTCTCTACCGTGGCTATCAAAATATGTGTCCTGATATAGGTCGCGTCAGCCTGGATGATCAGTCCTACGTTGGTCTCGAGATTGACAATAGCTGGCCCTTCCCAGAGAATCACTTCTGGTTCAAAGCAAGCGTTTCCAACGCCGACGAGTGGTTGAGCTGAAGTTCATTTCATTGCTTGTTATTTGTTGTGTGATGAAAACTTTAGTATTTATAATGTATCCTCGTTGTCATTGTTGGTTGATGACCTATTGTATGTAATGCTAAATGATATGCCTGTGATAAAATTACTAAATTTATGAATGGCTTTCGAGTCGTTTCTCAGAGTGGGTGCTGCGACGAGGCAAAAAAATATTTTCCGAATACATAATTGTACGTTCATTGCAATAGGTTATCGGATGAGTCCAATCAAGAACAGTATTACTATTTGTACTAGCTTCACATGCTTCACGCGTTGGGCGGGTGTTTTTACTGTAGCTGCGAATCCCATCATCCCAGGTCCTCGGATGAGTCTAGTAGAAATTGCATTCTGATGTTTGGGTTCAAACTTCCAAAACCGCTGCACTATCTCTACGTCTACGTATACGTAATACAACAAGTTTTAAACGTGAGACCAACCATCCACACTCACAAAGAACACTTTTTAACCTAGCACAGACTCCAGGAAATTTGGCCACAGTGTGAGGTGGGCCATATGTTAATGTGTTCACTGTACATAACCAGCACCTCAAATCCTCGATATATAGTAGGGTGGCATGGGCCAGAACAACCATTCACATCCAGGAGTACGACACACGCCACCAACACGACTTCCATCTGACACCATATTTATTGGAGTCCGTGCTACAGCTATCTCTTCAACCTCCTCGTTTCTCTAACTCAGCCATCGTGCGGCGGGCGAGGTTGGGGTTTGCCGATAGTCAGTTTCCTCAACTGCGGTCCCACTTGTAAGGCCAACTCCAACGCATGACCCCAAAAGGACGTCCGTTTTTCCCGGGTTCTGTCCATTTGGGTAGGGCAATGGGGTCGTGTCTGGGCCATTTCTCTGATGCGGTGGTCGGAAGCCAACGCTGTGGCGCATCCCGCCGCGTACATTTTTCTTTGCAAACACATATCTTTTTTCATCATTGTTTTTTGGTACATGGAAATACATCA
The DNA here is from genome assembly GCA_021605145.1 of Aegilops bicornis. NCBI lineage: Eukaryota > Viridiplantae > Streptophyta > Magnoliopsida > Poales > Poaceae > Aegilops > Aegilops bicornis. The sequence continues at coordinate 379,955,824 of CM038670.1, forward strand.
CCAAATTTTGACTAGAAAAGTAAGACCAAAGAAAACAAGAACCACAAGAATACATTTTAGAAGATATCCAACTTCCATAACTGCTCTTGTAAGTTGGATTATTGCCTTCTTGATGCATTCATTGTTGATCTACGGAGGCTCGATCGTGCGTGCTTCTTTCTTCTTCGAATGCAAAGAAGTAGACGTTGCTTCCTCGCATCTAGTCTCATGTCTAGCCTCTATTCTATCAACAAGTGCACTAGTCTCATTTCTAGCCTCTATGCTAGCTAAAAGTGCTAGAACATCTACTAAATTGCGCTCTATCAATATATCGATGTACTCTTCTTCCCAATACCAAAACTTGCATCCATTCTACACAATAAAATTTGAAGTTAGCACAACTAGTCAAATCCGAGAGCACAACCGAAGCTAAAGTAGCACATACCCCATCGGTTGAGCACTTGATGAACACCCATCCGGGATGTTTCACCGTTGTAGACACGCGGCGCGAGACCTTCTTTGGGCAGTCGTCGCTCGCACATAATGAGTGGCAACGGTGCGCCAACGAGCTTTTGGGCCAGCACCGAGCCTGGCCGACCGCCATTCATGTATCTGTCGGCGGACCGCCGATGGTGTAGATCCGAGCGGCTAGAGGAGGAGTCAGTACCTGCATGCGGCCTTGCGGCCTTGTCGGGGCCTTCCGGCCCGGTGCCCGACTAGTCCATGGAGCGGCACAGCCTCCCACAGCCAGGCGAGCTCAAGCCCGACCGAATTCCCTCCAAATCTGGTCGTCGAATGTGCAAAACACGTAACCGTGGTTGGGTAGCTCGGGGGCATCGAGGGAAAGGGGGCTGGGCGAGTGCGTGTCCGAGCTGCACGCACTGGAGTTGGCCTAAGTGAAGATGCAAGACATCACGCGTTTCCCTAGCGGTGTGGCGGGCCAACCGTGTGGGGGTGCGAAGTGGCTTCGCTTGTGTGGGGGACGGAGGCCATTTGTTGTAGAATGTTTTGTTGGAACTAATCTATAATCCAACATGTATCCTCGTTGTCGTTGTGTGTTGATGACTTGTTGTATGTAATGAATGGTACATTTGCATATGCATGTCATAAACTCAATTTATGAATGGTTTTCGACCCAATTCTTGGAGTGTGAGTACCGTAGTATTATAGCCAGCATCCAGTTATATGAAGTTGCCACATCATAGAGAGCCAACCTAATATTGGAGTATGCTAGCACAATAGTTTGTTCTACTTAGATCAACTAGAGCTAGGTGTCGCACGGGGGCCGAGAAATATGGTGATAGTGTTACCGCGTGAGGTGGGCTTGTACATAGTATGATGTAGGCACATGGCTTGCCGTGTTTCCTACTCCTCCAGTCTGAATGTGGAGAAGATTTGGTCGAGTTCTTCCTCCTTTTTCTGACACGTGGGATATCCAGCATCCAGGTCGTGTCATGCAAGAAAATGGAGTGCTAGTTGAAGCCACGTGATGTGCATCTTGGGTTAAACTGTAAATAGAATCTTACTCTTGAGTAACTCCAAAAGCGGCCACCGAATATCTTTATTGGATTCGTTTTTCATCACCAGCACATCGAGGTGAAAGATGTGCAGGTTCAGTGGGTCCTCTTGCGTTTTCACTGACATGTGGGATCGCATGTGAGGAAACAAACGATGGGCTCCGTGCGTCTGCTGGCTGGCTGAGAAGAGAGAGAGAGAGAGAGACGAGGGCTAAGCACGGACTGTAGGAAATTTGTTCTACGTAACCAGCACCTTGATATAGGCTCGATATAGTGGGGTGACATGGGCCATAACTAGCATTCACGTATAGCAGTACGACACATGCCACCCACACGAGTCCCATCTGGCACCAATTTTCTTGGAGTCCGTGCTATAACCATCTCTTCTCCCTCCTGTTTTCTTAACCATCACGCGGTGGGCGGGGTGGGGGTTTGCCGATAGTCGGTTTGCTCAACTGCGGTCCCACTTGTAAGTGAAAATGCAACACAACATGTATCCCCCCTTGAGCGGTGTGCTGGACCAACCGTGTGGGGGTGCGATGCGAACACGACAGGCTTTTCCTTTTGAACTTGTAACTTGTAAAATTTGGTTCTTCTCCATCGCACGACCGATTGATAGAAATAAAAAAATTTCCTAGGGTAATGAGAAGTTTGGTTCTGGTGTGGTTCATGCATGGAGTACGTATGAAAATTATGAAGTTGATGCGAAAGGTAAGATAATTACTAGTAGTACCATATACTACATGGATTTGATGGAAAGACAAAGATACATACAGATCCATCTCCGGGTCACCAACCGATGTGTGAGGAGCAGCGGCGTTGGCGGCGAGCTCAACGTGCTTCTGAACAATGCCGTCCAAGGTTGCCCTGCGGTCCAAGAAGGCCAGCAACCTATCATTCTCCTCTTGCACATAGTAGTCCTTGTGGACGATTTGCGCGTAGACATGGGTGATTCTGTCGATGGTGTCTTCCCGCGCCAGGTGCTGCGCGGCGAGCGCGACCTCGAGGTGGACATTCTCCGGATTGCCATGCAACTGATGCACTAGAGCTATAAATATATGAAAGCTCAACAAAACAAACTAAGTGGGTGTGCATCCAACTTGCTTGCTCACGAAGACCTAGGGCATTTTGAGGAAGCCCATCATTGGAATATATAAGCCAAGTTCTATAATGAAAAATTCCCACTAGTATATGGAAGTGACAAATAAGAGAATCTCTATCATGAAGATCATGGTGCTACTTTGAAGCACAAGTGTGGAAAAAAGATAGTAACATTGCCCCTTATCCCTTTTTCTCTCATTTTTTAATTTGGGCCTTCTCTCTTTTTTTGGCCTTTTTCCTATTTGGGCTTCTTTGGCCTCTTTTATTTTTTTTCGTCCGGAGTCTCATCCCGACTTGTGGGGGAATCATAATCTCCATCATCCTTTCCTAACTGGGAAAATGCTCTAACAATGATGATCATCACACTTTATTTACTTACAACTCAAGAATTACAACTCGATACTTAGAAAAAAATATGACTCTATGTGAATGCCTCCGGCGGTGTACCGGGATGTGAAATGAATCAAGAGTGACATATATGAAAGAATTGTGAAGGTGGCTTTGCCACAAATACGATGTCAACTACATGATCATGCAAAGCAATATGACAATGATGGAGCATGTCATAATAAACGGAACGGTGAAAAGTTGCATGGCTATATATCTCGGAATGGCTATGGAAATGCCATAATAGGTAGGTGTGGTGGCTGTTTTGAGGAAGATATAAGGAGGATTATGTGTGATAGAGCATATCATATCATGGGGTTTGGATGCACCGGCGAAGTTTGCACCAACTCTCGAGGTGAGAAAGGGCAATGCACGGTACCGAAGAGGCTAGCAATGATGGAAGGGTGAGAGTGCGTATAATCCATGGACTCAGCAGTAGTCATAAAAAACTCACATACTTATTGCAAAAATCTACAAGTCATCAAAACCAAGCACTACATGCATGCTCCTAGGGGGATAGATTGGTAGGAAAATACCATCACTCGTCCCCGACCGCCACTCATAAGGAAGGCAATCAAAGAACACCTCATGCTTCAAATTTGTCACACAACGGTTACCATACATGCATGCTACGGGACTTGCAAACCCCAACACAAGTATTTCTAAATTTCACAATTACTGAACTAGCACGACTCTAATATCACCATCTTTATATATCAAAACAATTATCAAGTATCAAACTTCTCATAGTATTTAATGCACTCTATATGAAAGTTTTTATTATACCCATCTTGGATGCCTATCATATTAGGACTAATTTTATAGCCAAAGCAAATTACCATGCTGTTCTAAAAGACTCTCAAAATAATATAAGTGAATCATGAGAGATCAATAATTTCTATAAAATAAAACCACCACCGCGCTCTAATAATATATAAGTGAAGCACTAGAGCAAACGACAAACAACTCCAAAAGATAAAAGTGAAGATCAATGAGTAGTTGAATAATTATGTAACTATGTGAAGCTCTCTAACATTTAAGAATTTCAGATCTTGCTATTTTATTCAAACAACAAGCAAAACAAAAGAAAATAAAATGACACTCCAAGCAAAACACATATCATGCGGTGAATAAAAATATAGCTCCAAGTAAAGTTACCGATGAACGAAGAAGAAAGAGGGCATGTCATCCGGGGCATCCCCAAGCTTAGGCTCTTGGTTGTCCTTGAATATTACCTTGGGGAGCCTTGTTCATCCCCAATCTTAGGCTCTTGCCACTCCTTATTCCATAGTCCATCGAATCTTTACCCAAAACTTGAAAACTTCACAACACAAAACTCAACAGAAAACTCGTAAGCTCCGTTAGTATAAGAAAATAAATCGGCACTTAGGTACTGTTGTGAACTCATTCTAAATTCATATTACTGTAATATCTACTGTATTCCAACTTCTCTATGGTTCATACCCTCCGATACTACTCATAGATTCATCAAAATAAGCAAACAACACATAGAAAACAGAATCTGTTAAAAACAGAATAGTCTGTAGCAATCTGTATCATTAGAATACTTCTGGAGCTCCAAAAATTCTGAAATAAGTTGGTGATGTGAGTAATTTGTCTATTAATCTTCTGCAAAAAGAATCAACCTAAAATCACTCTCCAGTAAAAAAAAAGGCAGCTAATCTTGTGAGCTAAAAAGTTTACATTTTTTACAAAGAAGATCAAGATAGACTTCACCCAAGTCTTCCCAAAGGTTCTACTTGGCACAAAAACTAAATAAAACATAAAACCACATCTAAGGAGAGGCTAGATGAATTATTTATTACTAAACATGAGCAAAAGTAAAGGACAAAAATAAAATTGGGTTGCCTCCCAACAAGCGCTAACGTTTAACGCCCCTAGCTAGGCCTGATGATTTCAATGATGCTCACACAAAAGATAAGAATTGAAACATAAAGAGAGAATCATGAAGAATATGACTAGCACATTTAAGTCTAACCCACTTCCTATGCATAGGGATTTTTTGAGAAAACGACTTACGGGAACAATAATTAACTAGCATAGGAAGGAAAAACAAGCATAACTTCAAAACTTTAAGCACATAGAGAGGTAACTTGATATTATTACAATTCCTACAAGCATATGTTCCTCCCGCATAATAATTTTCAGTAGCATCATGAATGAATTCAACAATATAACCATCACCTAAAGCATTCTTTTCATGATCTATAAGCATGGAAAATTTACTACTCTCCACATAAGCAAAATTCTTCTCATTCGGAATAGTGGGAGTATCATAAGAAACTCGAATACTATAAATTGTTTCCACATTAAAAGGGTAATGTTTAGAAAAAGGGTAATCATAATCATGACAAGTTTTAATATAATCATCACTACTTTTTATAGCATAAGTGTCATCAAAATAATCATCATAAGTAGCAACTTTGTTCTCATCATAATCAATTGAAACCTCTTCCAAGATAGTGGAATCATTACTAAATAAAGTCATGACCTCTCCAAATCCACTTTCATAATTGTCACAATAAGATTCAACACTTCCAAACCCACTTTCATCAGTATAACCATCATAAATAGGAAGCATGCTATCATCATAATAAATTTGCATATCAAAACTTGGGAGGTTAAACATATCATCTTCATAAAACATAGCATACCGAAGCTTGGGACAATCATTAATTGAAGCAAATAAATTCTCAAACTTTTCATTCTCATCAAACATGGCATCCCCAAGCTTGGGCCTTTTCATACCATAAGCATAATCACTCTCATCATTAATAGTATGGATAGAACCAATAGTATAGCAATTATCATCATCACAATGAGTAATAGGAGCAACATCATTTGGGAGGGATACCTTTTTACCTTTGTTTCTTTGTCTTTGTTTTTCTTCTTCACATCATGTGTGGGTTTAATCCTCTTTTGGAGCTCCTTATTAATGAGATTGGTTGAATATAAAGCTCCTCCTCGTTACCTGATTCATCATAAGAAAGAATAGGAGGATATTGGGAAATCTCTTCCCTTTCATTAGTATTCTCTTCTATTTGTTTTCTTGTCTTTATGTAATTGGCAATATAAGGATTTTCAATGCAATTCACCGCACAATACATATAAATTTCCTTTAGATCAAAATCAAGAACTTTATCAATGAATTTTTTTGGCATATCCTTAGTTATACGTTTCATTTCTTCATAACCCACAAGCAAACTAAGTTCATTATGATGTGCAAGGGAAATAAAGTCATCACAATTTTTGGACACGATACGATCATGAAACAATTTGCATTGGATATTTAAATGACCACGTTCATTGCAAAGTTCACAAGGATGGCTACGAAAATTTAAATTTTCAACACAAACATCTAACCTTTCTTGCAACCATTTAGTTTCTAAATACTTATGCCTCTTGCAAAATCTATCTTCCCTATTTGGTGTGTACTTGCAAACTCTATGCACTCCACAAAAATTGACATGCTTATAAGAGACATTTTCATCATGACTAGTGCAATCATCATTAGTACTATGGATATTCAAAGAGTTCGTACTAACAACATTGCAATCATGCTCATCATTCAAAGATTTAGTGCCAAACATTTTAGTGCATTCTTCTTCTAGCATTTTGGCACAATTATCAGAATCCTTATTTTCACGAAAGACATTAAAAAGATGAAGCATATGAGGCAACCTTAATTCCATTTTTTTGTAGTTTTCTTTTATAAACTAAACTAGTGATAAAACAAGAAACAAAAAGATTCAATTGCAAGATCTAAAGATATACCTTCAAGCACTAACCTCCCTGGCAGCGGTGCCAGAAATTAGCTTAGTTGATGGGGTGTTAGTGCCGCTTACCTAGCCTCCCCGGCAAGGGCGCCAGAAATTGCTTGATGTCTATCACACAACCTTCTTGTAGACATTGTTGGGCCTCCAAGTGCAGAGGTTTGTAGGACAGTAGCAAATTTCCCTCAAGTGGATGACCTAAGGTTTATCAATCCGTGGGAGGCGTAGGATGAAGATGGTCTCTCTCAAGCAACCCTGCAACCAAATAACAAAGAGTCTCTTGTGTCCCCAACACACCCAATACAATGGTAAATTGTAGAGGTGCACTAGTTCGGCGAAGAGATGGTGATACAAGTGCAATATGAATGGTAGATATAGGTTTTTGTAATCTGAAAATATAAAAACAGCAAGGTAAATAATGATAAAAGTGAGGACAAACGGTATTGCAATGCTTTGGAACAAGGCATAGGGTTCATACTTTCACTAGTGCAAGTTCTCTCAACAAGGATAGCATAATTAGATCATATAAAAATCCCTCAACATGCAACAAAGAGTCACTCCAAAGTCACTAATAGCGGAGAATAAACAAAGAGATTATGGTAGGGTACAAAACCACCTCAAAGTTATCCTTTCTGATCGATCTATTCAAGAGTCCGTAGTAAAATAACATGAAGCTATTCTTTCTGTTCGATCTATCCTACAGTTCGTACTAGAATAACACCTTAAGACACAAATCAACCAAAACCCTAATTTCACCTAGATACTCCAATGTCACCTCGAGTATCCACGGGTATGATTATACGATATGCATCACACAATCTCAGATTCATCTATTCAACCAACACAAAGAACTTCAAAGAGTGCCCCGAAGTTTCTACCGGAGAGTCAAGACGAAAACGTGTGCCAACCCCGATGCATAAGTTCACAAGGTCACTGAACCCACAAGTTGATCACCAAAACATACATCAAGTAGATCACGTGAATATCCCATTGTCACCATAGATAAGCACATGCAAGACATACATCAAGTGTTCTCAAATCCTTAAAGACTCAATCCGATAAGATAACTTCAAAGGGAAAACTCAATCCATTACAAGAGATAGAGGGGGAGAAACATCATAAGATCCAACTATAATAGCAAAGCTCGCGGTACATCAAGATCGTGCCAAATCAAGAACATGAGAGAGAGAGATCAAACACATAGCTACTGGTACATACCCTCAGCCCTGAGGGTGAACTACTCCCTCCTTGACATGGAGAGCGCAGGGATGATGAAGATGGCCACCGGTGAGGGATCCCCCCCCCCTCCGGCAGGGTGCCGGAACAGTGTCCTGATTGGTTTTTCATGGCTACAGTGGCTTGCGGCGGCGGAACTCCCGATCTAGGTTATGTTCTGGGGGTTTCTATATTTATAGGAGAGGTTCGCGTCAAGAACAATTCAGGGGTCCAACAAGGAGTCCATGAGGTAGGGAGGGGGCGCTCCATGGGGGTGGGCGTGCCCTCCACTCTCGTGGGGCCCACGGGACTCCCCTCCGGTAACTCTTCGTTCCAGTATTTTTTACATTTTCCAGAAAAAATCTCCATTGATTTTCAGCGCATTCCGGGAACTTTTTTTGGCACAAAAACAACACCACGGTAGTTCTGCTAAAAACAACGTTAGTCCGGGTTTGTTCTAACCAAATCATACCAAAATCATGTAAAAATATTATAAACATGGCATGAATACATCAAAAATTATAGATACGTTGGAGACGTATCATTAACCGGTCAACTAAACAATATACGGAGCTATACACTGACACAGTGACCATATAATCCCTCGGTATAGAGAGTTCGAGTGAGACGGGAGGCCCGTGAGAGATAGCAGAGAGAGAAAGAGCTACTCCCTCCGTTCGATAATGTAGTGCCTACATTTTTTTAAAAGTCAAACTTTTGAAACTTTGACCAAGTTTATAAAGAAATTACTTATATCTACAATACCAAAGATAAATGATAGTATGAAGTAAGTACATGTTGTGATGAATCTAATGATCGTTCCAGATGTAAATGGTTTTTCCACATATACCTGGTCAAACTTTTCTGAGGTTCGAATTTTCAAAACATCCATATGCTTATGGACGTGAGAGAGTACCTAACTAGAGAGAGAGAGAGAGAGAGAGAGAGGGGGGGGGGGGGGTGAAATAGAAAGAGTGACTGAAAAAGTGTGTGTGCGTGTGTGAGAGAGACATGGAAAACACACGATAAAAGTAGAGAAAAAGTGCGTGTGTCTTATGCAAACATATCACACATGCATCTTCGACAGCGGAAGCAAGGTGAGGAGATAGTGTGTGGTTGTTTGCAACTGAGAGAGAAAGACCCCTAGCACATGGCCAAGAGGGGTCTAACAAACAAGGGAGAGAGGTCGAGAGAGACGTACGGAGAAAATGCAGACATGGGGAGGAGAGAGAGTGTATGTTTGTCATAGAGAGATCCCATGGAGATCGTGATGGGACTACATGGGTGGGAGATCGAGTGACAAGGTGTATGCGCGATAGAAGATACCTCAAGAGATATCGAGATATACGTATGGATGGAAGGAGACAATACGTGTGTTCCTGATGGCTAGTGAGAGATAGTCATACTTAGGGGGGGAGTGCATGCGCCTATGATGGAGTGAGGGATTATGGTACTTAGGGGGGTGCGTGTCACATAGAGAGAGAACAAGGGTGGAGAGTGTTAGATGGGTCTATGTAGCGCGAGCGAGACATGTGTATGTGTGAACCAGGGAGATATAAAGTTTTAGAGAGATAGAGGAGCCCAGATAAGGCTGAGTGGTGTGTCAGATAGCTGAGAGGGGGAAAGTGATATTCCATCCGCTCGATAATGCAGTGCATATAAATTTTTTAGAAGTCGAACTTTGGAAACTTTGACCAGGTTTACACAAATATTATTTATATCTACAATACCAAAGATACATCATACGAAACGACATCTCATGATTAATGTAATGATATATGTTTGCCGTTCTAGATGTAAATATTTTTCTCCACGTACATGGTCAAACTTTGTGATGTTTGACTTTTCAATAAATCTATATGATATGGACTGAAGAGAGTGCCTAAGTTGAGAGAGATCAAGTGCGTGTGAAGGAGAATGAGTGAGTGTGCAAAAATATTATGTGTCTGAAAGAGAAAGGGACAACAAACGATAAATTAGAGAGAGAGAGAGAGTGTGTGTGTGTTCGTTTCTTATGCAAACATATCACGCATGCATCTCTGAGATAGAAAAGCGAGGTGAGGAGATACACGAAGATAGCTAGTGCGTGATTGTTTGCAATAGAGAGAGACATCCCTATAGCACATGTCCAATAGAGGTCTGGCCAACAAGGAACAAAGGTCGAGAGGGACACATGGAGAAGATGGACGCATGGGGAGGGAGAGAGGGTGTGTTTGTGATTGAGAGATCCCCTTGAGATCGTGAGGGGACTATATGGGTGGGAGATCGAGGGACGAGGTGCGTGTGCGATAGAAAGATGCCCCGAGAGAAATCGAGATAGACCATGCACATGTTTGTGATGGAGACTAAGAATTAGCTAGTCATATACATATAGAGGGGACTGCATGTGCCTACAATTGAGTGAGAGAACATCATACTTGGCTAGGCATGAGACTGTGTGCGTGTGCGCGCGTGTGAGATGGAGAGAGAACGAGGGAGAGAGATGGAGTTTTAGATGGGTCTATCGAGTGCGAGTGAGATATGCATGTGTATGTGTGACCCAGGGAGATGGAGAGTTTGAGAGAGAGAGAGGGAAAAGCTCCGAGATGGCAGAGTGGTGCGTGAGAGAGTTACAGGCAACAAGCCAGGGAATTTGTGTGCGTACGATGAGTGCACCCAACATATTTAGGTTGGACTAGAGAATCATACATAGTGTGCGAGAGAGACCTATACATGGAGTATATATGCATGCGAACTAGAAAGACCCCCCCACACACACAAAGAGAGAGAGAGAGAAAGATAGAGAGAGAGGGAGAGGGACCAACAAGGTTTGTGTGTTGGATGCGTGCGATAGAATTGAAGATTGTCGGCGAGAGAGAAAGCAGGAGTCCGGGAGAGGGGGAGGTCGCGTTTTATGCATCAAAGACTGAAATAAACCATGTTTCGATATAAACTTGCATTCAAATATTTAAATTGGAGAACATGTTGTATGCAACCCACACATGAACGGAGATATGCGTATCAAACAAGTTCATTAATTTGACTTTCAACATGTTCATGGAGTACTATAATACTATACAACATGCTACTCGATTGAGGTGTTCAATTTTGGATTTAATTCACTATTTTGACCTGGTGAACGAGCTATTTCATTGAATCGAGATATTTAATTTTGGGTTTGATTCCCGTTTTTGAGTGGGTCAACTATTTGTCATATAGTAAATCGTCAGCAACGAGCATGTAAAAACACATTACTCTCGAGCATCATCTCTCCATCTAAAAAAGAAGTGGCAAGCTAATATTTCAAAATATGATACGAATCGACTTGGTAAGGTAGACGTGGATGCTCGTTCTCCCAAAATTTGAACGAACCGTTAAACACCCTCTGCTCGGTGGAATTCGCCCGAGCAAATAAATGGGAGACGCGAATTGCCGGCCTATGTGGGACACGCATCAATTGGCCCGTTGAACATCGAGGGTTGGTTTGTAACTTCATCCAAGCGCGCCTTCTCCTCGGCTGAAATGACATGTGCTGAATAATTCATAAACCGCATGGGCGGCAAAGCACCCTATCCTTGCCTGAAATCGCTCGCACCGACTATTTCAAAACACGCCCTCCTCGCCCGAAATCGCTCGCGCCCACTATTTGGGAGAAGCAAAGTTACTCTACTATCCCCGACCCTCAGTACACATACCCAAGTCGAGAAGCCTAAAGGCAGGGGTAGAATTGTAATTCCCCCTCACATTTCAGACAAATGCGTCCGTAAGACATGGTTCCCCTTCCCAATTCCCCATTCATACCTCGTGAGCGCCAAATCACCTTCTGCTCGGAAGCTCCCTTCTCCCCAGTTGCGAAACCTCAGCCCCTCCTCCATGGCGCCCCCACCGCACCAAATTCACCGCCGCCCTCCTCCCCAATGCCGGAGACGCTGTCTGTTTGCCGTCGTGCACTGGGTCGTGTGCCTCTTACTGCGTGCTGCCGGAGCTGCCTCAACGACGGCCGCGTGAACCGTACCGGAGCAATTCACCCCCGCAATTGTGCAGGGCACCAAATCGGCTCCAACTTCGGATCCATCCAGGGCCTCGGCGCTGCTTCCCCGTAGCCGTCGACCGTTGAGACATCTCTTCTTCCATGCCGCCGGTAGCCACAGCAACCGCGCCGGCCTCACCGACTCGGCAGCTGGAGATTCCTACTTCACCGGGCCGCAAGATAGGTCGTACCCTCATCACAAATCACTTTATTTAGGTGTCAGTTGTCTGAATTTTTATTCTGGCCGCTCGTGTGATCCGACCAGGATAAGCATGGCCATGCGACAAGGATTATGAGATAATCTGGTTTGTGGTCGGCATCACTGGAACGAGAAAGAGGCCGGGCTAGCACAAGGATGACATACTCGCCTTGATCCCGACAACATATATTGTGTGGAAAAAGGAATGGAAGTATGATGTAAAGGTTCGCCTAACCAGCTTCATAGCCTGCTTGGTGTTCGGCATGCCTTGCTAAGGGCCGCTACCAATCGTGCAGTTCGGAGGTGATCCGAACTGCGACCAAGTCGGCTTGAACCTAAGGGGTCGCGCGCTTAAGGGAAGGAACCTACGAGGTCGGATCCGGGGACACTAGTCAGATGTGATCCGAGCTGTATTCGGATTGTGGCCGAGTAGACTTATGGGCTTTAGGGTCCATGCGAGGCCCAAGTGTTGAGCCCATGACGGACGCCTATATAAAGTGGGATGTGGCACACTCATGCGGTTGATCGCTTCGGTGCTATCACTAGGGTTTGCATGTGTTGCGAATAGACACCTCCACTCGCCGCTGGTTGTGTGATCGGACCTAGCAGTCCGCCGCATGACGTTCCTCCTGCACGCGCGGATACCGTTAGAGGCGATGCACCTGCGCCGCTCCGGCGAACTTGTACGTGAGATTCAATGACTGGCTATTCAAGGGAGATCGGATGAGGAGGAGACGAACCACGAAGACGCGCTGCCCTAACTCTTCTTCCGCTGCACGGCACTGCGTGTCTAGTGGTAACGATCTGTGATCCATTCCTGTAGCATGTTCCTCGTTGTTCTGCGAGTAGGAAAATTTTAATTTGCAGTCGACGCACCCTACCTTAGAACCCAACAGTGGTATCAGAGCCTCTACTATAGGATTGGGATTCAGACCATATGCATATTAGATATGTGGAGGCGGCAGATGAGATCTGTTGTCCTTGATGAGATCGGCTGTGTGCACGGTTGATGAGATCAACTGCACATGGGGATCGATGTGGCTATGTTTTCTGATGATCGGAGTCGATGAGGTCGTGACACAACCTACCCCTATCAGTCGGTATCCGCCATCAGGGTAAATAGTGAAATGTAAATCCGAGTCGAACATGACCGCCGTGTGCGTAGCGCCTTGTATTTCGTACACGATCACTCAAACCGATAGAATGTGATTCTATGCATAACTTTATTCTGCAGGGTTTGATGTGAATAGTATGGCTCATGTGTGTGTGATGCATGTGTGTAAATTATACATGGCCTGTGTGTCATGTTTGTCAGCTGGCAGGAGCCAAAGTACTATCATTATATTGTATAATGGACTGCGTGTCGACTTGTGACTCTATGTAAAATTCATTACTAGTTGTAGTAGTTGGATAATAGAGATCAGGTTGGTGGCTTGGTGTCCGGGCGTGACAAACAAGTTGGAGTTCCTAGATGGTCATCGGAGTTGGAGCCGACCTAGAAGGACATCCACGAAGGAGCCATACTATTTCACAATGTATGTTTATTTGTGATTGTTATGCTTCTTGTTTTATATGCATGTTAGAATGGTAGAAAGATCCCTCGTTAATATCAAGCAATATGCCATTCCCGATGTTACACCTTCACACGTCAAGTATGTCTAGTAGTGGGCTCATAAAATTGGGGTGCTGCTAGGTGTCCTTGAACTGAAGGGTTCGTGTCGGACACGGACATGCACTGCATCAGGTTAACTTGACAGGGTTATCAAAACGGTTTTGGGCCTTGTGGCAAAGAAGGTTGGGGGCCGGGGTATGAGATACCTCCCCGACCGGCAGGAGTCGTATAGAGATGCGAGTAGCAAGGACTTGCTTACCAGATAGGCATGTTGTCTAGCAGTGATGCTAAAGCTCACTAGTCGCATGTGCTAGTCGGATCCTGAATCACAGAGTGTTTGTGGAGGGATGCCAACTTCAGTGGGAGTATTTATATTTAAGGCTTGAATTACTCTACATAAACACATTTCTTAGTGATTGCATATTTTCTGTTGTAGATCAATGGCACCACCTGCTCAACCCAACTTTGCATTGAAATCAATTCTGGAAAAGGATAAACCAAATGGAACAAACTTTACCACATGGTATAGAAATCTGAGAATTGTTCTCAAGCATGATAAAAAGGAACATGTTCTAGAGGAACCACTTCCAGAGGAACCTGCCGATAATGCTAATACCACAACCAGGAATGCCTACCAGAAACTCGTTGATGAATCAAACGAGATCAGGTGCCTCATGCTGGCTTGTAGGGAGCCCGATTTGCAGCAGCATTTCGAAGATGTTGGGGCTTTTGATATAATCGAGAGTCTCAAGATCATGTTTCAGACACATGCTAGGACCGAAAGGTTCAACGTCTGGCGATCCTTGATGGATTGCAAGATGAAGGAAGGTGATCCACTGAGCCCACATGTGATCAAGATGATCGGATATGTGCAAGCTTTGGATCGGTTGGGCTTCCCGCTCTTGGATGAGCTGGCTACAGATGTAGTTCTGGGTTCTCTTCCGCCCAGCTATGGGACGTTCATCTCGAACTATCATATGCATGGCATGGATAAGAAGCTCACTGAATTGCATGGGATGCTCAAAGTGGCAGAGCAAGATATTAAGAAAGGCACACATCAAGTGTTGACGGTGCAGAACTCGGCTAAGTTCAAGAAGAGTTGGGCTAAGAAGAAGGCTAAGGCAAAGGGCACGGAGATGGTAACCTCTGCCGCTGCGCCAAAGTCTGGACCGGACTCAAAGAACATTTGCTACCATTGCAAGGAAACTGGTCATTGGAAGAGGAACTGTAGAAAGTGGCTTGCAGAGCATGGCAAGAAGGTCGGAAACGCTTCTTCAGGAAAAGGTACACTTGTTGCATATGTTATAGACATTTACCTTGCTGACATACCTAGTAGCTCTTGGGTATTTGATACCGGATCAGTTGTTCATATTTGCAACTTGGTGCAGGGGCTGGTAAGAACTAGGCGTGTGGCACAAGGGGAGATAGACATCAGGGTCGACAAAAAGCAAGAGTTGCTGCGTTGGAGGTCGGCACGATGCATCTCCAGCTTCCTTCTGGATTTATTTTGGAATTGAATAATTGTTATTACATTCCTGCACTTAGTCGAACATTATTTCTGCCTCATGTTTGATGAGTCGTGGTTATGAATTCAATTTAAAGGACAATGGTTGTTCGTTTTATTTGAATGGTATGTTGTGACTATGCACCCATTGTTGATGGGCTATTTATATTGAATCTAGAACAGGAACCGGTCTATAACATGAATGTCAAGAGGCATAAGCCTAATGAGGTAAATCCGACATACTTCTGGCATTGCTGACTTGGACACATTTGTCTGAAACACATGAAGAAGCTCCATGATGATGGGCTCCTAACTTCGTCCGACTTCGGGTCGTTTGAGACATGTGAATCATGCTTGCTCGGCAAGATGACTAAGTCTCCTTTTGCAAAGAGTTGCGAGAGGGCGTCCGAGCTATTGGAGCTTATACACAGTGTTGTGTGTGGTCCAATGAGCACAACTGCCAGAAGTGGCTATTAGTACTTCATGACTTTTACCAACGACTTGAGTAGATATGGATATACCTATTGGATGAGGCACAAGTCGAAATTTTTGAAAAGTTCAAAGAGTTTCAGAACGAGGTTGAGAATCAGCTCGGCAAGACTATAAAGCTTCTATGATCTGATTGTGGAGGTGAGTACATGAGCTAGGAGTTTGATGATCATCTGAAAAGTCGAGGTATAGTACCTCAGCTCACACCTCCGAGTATGCCACAGAGAAACGACGTGTTGGAACGTAGGAATAGGACATTGTTGGACATGGTCCGGTCTATGATGAGCAAATCGGATTTACGCTTGTCATTCTGGGGACACGCTCTAGAAACTGCAGCTTTCGCACTTAACAGGATACTATCAAAATCCGTAGATAAGACACCACATGAGATGTGGAACAGGAAGACTCCCAGTTTGTGTTTTCTAAAGACTTGGGGCTGTGAAGCATTTGTCAAGCGACTTATGTTAGACAAGCTTACACCTGAGTCGGATAAATGCATATTCGTGGGATATCCGAGGGAAACCTTGGGATATAGCTTCTACAACCGGGAAGAGAACAAAGTGTTTGTTGCTCGGAACGGGGTTTTCCTTGACAAAGAGTTTCTCAGTCGGGAGGCCAGTGGGAGGATGGTCCGGCTCAAAGAAATTCGAGGATCACTTGGGGACGGCCTGGCTGGTAACGAGATCATACTGGAGTCAGGCAGAAACCCATAGTGGAAGCGGCACCGGAAGATGGGATTTGCCCCTCCGATCAGGAGAGATATACTCTGGGTCCCTCGTGTGATCCGACCAGGATAAGCATGGCCATGCGATAAGGATTATGAGATAATCTGGTTTGTGGTCAGCATCACTAGAACAAGAAAGAGGTCGGGCTAGCACAAGGATGACATACTCGCCTTGAGCCTGACAACATATATTATGTGGCAAAAGAAATGGTAGTATGATGTACAGGTTCGCCTAACTAGCTTCATAGTCTGCTTGGTGTTCGGCATGCCTTGCTAGGGGCCACTACAAACCCTGCAGTTCGTGTTGGGGAATGTAGTATTTCAAAAAAATTCCTACGATCACGCAAGATGTATAGCAACGAGCGGGGAGAGTGTGTCCACGTACCCTCGTAGACCGAAAGCGGAATCGTTAAGTAACACGGTTGATGTAGTTGAACGTCTTCGCGATCCAGCCGATCAAGTACCGAACGCACGACACCTCCACGATCTGCACACGTTCAGCTCGGTGACGTCCCTCGAACTTCTAGATCTAGCTGAGTTCAAGGGAGAGTTTCGTCAGCACGATGGGGTGTTGATGGTGATGATGAAATTACTGACGCAGGGCTTCGCCTAAGCACTATGATAATATGACCGAGGTGGAAATCTGTGGAGGTGGGCACCGCACACAGCTAAGATCAACTTGTGTGTCTATGGGGTGCCCCCTCTCCCATATATAATGGAGTGGAGGAGGGGCCCGGCCGGCCACATAGGGCGCGCCCAAGTGGGGGGGGGAATCCTACTCCTACTAGGAGTAGGTTCCCCCCTTTCCTAGCCCAACTAGGAGGCGAAGGAAGGAAGAGGAGAGAAGGAAAGCCCCCAATTCGGAGTGGGCTTGGGGGGCGCGCGCCTTCCACTTGGCCGCCTCCTCCTCTCTTCCACTAAAGCCCATGTAGGCCCAATAACCCCCTGGGGGTTCCGGTAACCCCCCAGTACTTCGAAAAATGCCCGAACCTATCCGAAACCTTTTCGGTGTCTAAACACAACTTTCCAATATATCAATCTTAATGTCTCGACCATTTCAAGACTCCTCGTCATGTACGTGATCTCATCCAGGACTCCGAACAAACTTCGTTCATCCAATCACATAACTCATAATACAAATCATCATCGAACATTAAGCGTGCGGACCCTACAAGTTCGAGAAATATGTAGACATGACCGAGACACATCTCCGGTCAATAACCAATAGCAGAACCTTGATGCTCATATTGGCTCCTACATATTCTATGGAGATCTTTATCGGTCAAACGGCATAACAACATACGTTGTTCCCTTTGTCATCGGCATGTTACTTGCCCGAGATTCGATCGTCGGTATCATCATACCTAGTTCAATCTCGTTACCAGCAAGTCTCTTTACTCGTTCCGTAATGCATCATCCTACAACTAACTCATTAGTCACATTTCTTGCAAGGCTTATAGTGATGTGCATTACCGAGAGGGCCCAGAGATACCTCTCCGACAATTGGAGTGACAAATCCTAATCTCGATCTATGCCAACTCAACAAACACCATCGGAGACACACTCAGAGAGCATCTTTATAATCACCCGATTACGTTGTGACGCTTTGATGGCACACTAAGTGTTCCTCCAAAGATTCGGAGTTGCATAATCTCATAGTCATAGGAACATGTATAAGTCATGAAGAAAGCAATAGCAATAAACTAAACGATCATTATGCTAAGCTAACGGATGGGTCTTGTCCATCACATCATTCTCTAATGACGTGATCCCGTTCATCAAATGGCAACACATGTCTATGGCTACGAAACTTAACCATCTTTGATTAATGAGCTAGTCTAGTAGAGGCATACTAGGGACACTCTTTTTGTCTATGTATTCACACATGTACTAAACATTTATCATGATATAAGGAAATATAAATAACAACTTTATTATTGCCTCTAGGGCATATTTCCTTCAGTCTCCCACTTGCACTAGAGTCAATAATCTAGTTCACATCGCCATGTGATTTAACACCAATAGTTCACATCACCATGTGATTAGTTCACATCGCCATGTGACTAATACCCAAAGGGTTTAACTAGAGTCAATAATCTAGTTCACATCGCTATGTGATTAACACCCAAAGAGTACTAAGGATTAACACCCAATAATCAATGGGTCTGTCACATTCAGAGCCATATGTATTTTGCAAATTTCGATGTCTACAATGCTCTGCATGGAGCTACTCTAGCTAATTTCTCCCACTTTCAATATGTATCCAGATTGAGACTCAGGGTCATCCAGACCGGTGTAAAAGCTTGCATCGGTGTAACTCTTTATGATGAACTCTTTATCACCTCCATAACCGAGAAATATCTCCTTAGTCTTCTAAGAATAATTTTGACCGCTGTCAACTGATCCACTCCTGGATCAATATCGTACCCCTTTGCCAAACTCATGGCAAGGTAAACAAAAGGTTTGGTACACATCATAGCATACTTTATGGAACCTATGGCTGAGGCATAGGGAATGAATTTCATTTTCTTTCTATTTTCTACCGTGGTCGTGTTTTGAGTCTTACTCAACTTTACACCTTGCAATACAGGCAAGAACTCCTTCTTTGACTGTTCCATTTTGAACTACTTCAAAAATCTTGTCAAGGTATGTACTCATTGAAAAATCTTATCAAGCGTCTTGATCTATCTATATAGATCTTGATGCCCAATATGTAGGCAGCTTCACCGAGGTCTTTAACTATATGCTTTGATCAATTTATCAAAGAGTATATTCCAATTCTGAGATGCTTCCACCAGTCCATAGATGGATCGCTGGAGCTTGCACATTTTGTTAGCACCTATAGGATTGACAAAACCTTCTGTTTGTATCATATACAACTCTTCTTTAAGAAATCCATTAAGGAATGCAGTTTTGACATCCATATGACAGATTTCATAAAATGTGGCAATTGCTAACATGATTCGGACAGACTTAAGCATCACTACGAGTGAGAAAATCTTATCGTAGTCAACACCTTGAACTTTGTCGAAAACTTTTTGTGATAATTCGAGCTTTGTAGATAGTAACACTACTATCAGCGCCCGTCTTCCTCTTGAAGATCCATTTATTCTCAATGGCTAGCCGATCATCGGTCAAGTCAATCAAAGTCCATACTTTGTTCTCATACATGGATCCCATCTCAGATTTCATGGCCTCAAGCCATTTCACGGAATCTGGGATCATCATCGCTTTCTCATAGTTCGTAGGTTTGTCATGGTCAAGTAACATGACCTCCAGAACAGGATTACCGTACCACTCTGGTGCGGATCTTACTCTGGTTGACCTACGAGGTTCGGTAGTAACTTGATTAGAAGTCTCATGATCATCATCATTAGCTTCCTCACTAATTGGTGTAGGAATCACTGGAACTAATTTATGTGATGAACTACTTTCCAATAAGGGAGAAGGTACAACTACCTCATCAAGTTCTACTTTCCTCCCATTCACTTCTTTCAAGAGAGACTCCTTCTCTAGATAGGATCCAGTCTTAGCAACAAAGATCTTGCCTTCGGATTTGTGATATAAGGTGTACCCAACGGTTTCTTTTGGGTATCCTATGAAGACACATTTCTCCGATTTGGGTTCGAGCTTATCAGGTTGAAGCTATTTCACATAAGCATCGCAGCCCCAAACTTTAAGAAACGATAACTTGGGTTTCTTGCCAAACCACAGTTCATATGGTGTCGTCTCAACGAATTTAGATGGTGCCCTATTTAACGTGAATGCAACCGTCTCTAAAGCATAACCCCAAAACGACAGCAGTAATCAATAAGAGACATCATAGATCGCACTATATCTAATAAAGTACGGTCATGATGTTAGAACACACCATTACGCTGTGGTGTTCCAGGTGGCGTGAGTTGCGAAACTATTCCACATTGTTTCAAATGAAAACCAAACTCATAA
The DNA here is from genome assembly GCA_021605145.1 of Aegilops bicornis. Lineage (NCBI taxonomy): Eukaryota > Viridiplantae > Streptophyta > Magnoliopsida > Poales > Poaceae > Aegilops > Aegilops bicornis. The sequence goes on from CM038670.1 coordinate 379,976,302, forward strand.
CTCAAATATTCGTCTCCATGATCAGATCGTAGAAACTTTATTTTCTTGTTACGATGATTTTCTACTTCACTCTCAAATTCTTTGAACTTTTCAAATGTTTCAGACTTATGTTTCCTCAAGTAGATATACCCATATCTGCTCAAATCGTCTGTGAAGGTCAGAAAAATAACGATACCCACCACGAGCCTCAACACTCATCGGATCGCATACATCAGCATGTATTATTTCCAATAAGTCAGTTGCTCGCTCCATTGTTCTGGAGAACGGAGTTTTAGTCATCTTGCCCATGAGGCATGGTTCGCAAGCATCAAGTGATTCATAATCAAGTGATACCAAAAATCCATCAGCATGGAGTTTCTTCATGCGCTTTACACCAATAAGACCTAAATGGCAGTGCCACAAATATGTTGCACTATCATTATCAACTTTGCATCTTTTGGCATCAATATTATGAACATGTGTATTACTACGATCAAGATTCAATAAACCATTCATCTTGGGTGTATGACCACAGAAGGTTTTATTCATGTAAACAAAATAACAATTATTCTTTGACTTAATTGAATAACTGTATTGCAATAAACATGATCCAATCATATTATGCTCAACGCAAACACCAAATAACATTTATTTTAGGTTAAACACTAATCCCGAAGGTAAAGGGAGTGTGCGATGGTGATCTTATCAACCTTGGAACCATTTCCAACACACATCATCACCTTGCCCTCAACTAGTCTTTGTTCATCTTGTAAATCCTGTTTCGAGTTACTAATCATAGCAACTGAACCAGTATCAAGTACCGAGGGGCTACTATGGACACTATAAAGTACACATCAATAAAATGTATATCATATATACTTTTGTTCATTTTGCCATCCTTCTTATTCGCCAAGTATTTGGGGTAGTTCCGCTTCTAGTGACCATTTCCTTTGCAGTAGAAGCACTTAGTTTCAGGCTTGGTTCTAGCTTTGGGCTTCTTCATGGGAGTGGAAACTTGCTTGCCATCCTTCTTGAATTTCCCTTTCTTTCCCTTGCCATTTTACTTGAAACTAGTGGTCTTGTCAACCATCAACATTTGATGCTTTTCTTGATTTCTACATTCATCGATTTCAGCATCACGGAGAGATCGGGAATCGTTTTTGTCATCCCTTGCATATTATAGTTCTTCACAAAGTTCTAGTAATTTGGTGATAGTGACTAGAGAACTCTGTCAATCACTATTTTATCTGGAAGATTAACTCCCACTTGATTCAAGTGATTGTAGTACTCAGACAATCTGAGCACATGCTCACTGGTTGAGCTATTCTCCTCCATCTTGTAGGCAAAGTACTTGTCAGAGGTCTCATACCTCTTGACTCGGGCATGAGTCTGAAATACCAATTTCAGCTCTTGGAACATCTTATATGCTCCGTGGCGTTCAAAACGTTTTGAAGTCCCGGTTCTAAGCCGTAAAGCATGGCGCACTAAACTATCAAGTAGTTATCATACCGAGCTTGCCAAATGTTCATAACGTCTGCATCTGCTCCTGCAATAGGTCCGTCACCTAGCGGTGCATCAAGGACATAATTCTTCTGTGCAGCAATGAGGATAATCCTCAGATCACGGACCTAGTCCGCATCATTGCTACTATCATCTGTCAACATAGTTTTTCTCTAGGAACATATCAAAAATAAACGGGGAGCTACATCGCGAGCTACTGATCTACAACATAGATATGCAAATACTATCAGGACTAAGTTCATGATAAATTTAAGTTCAAATAATCATATTACTTAAGAACTCCCACTCAGATAGACATCCCTCTAGTCATCTAAGTGATCACGTGATCCATATCAACTAAACCATGTCCGATCATCACGTGAGATGGAGTAGTTTTCAATGGTGAACATTACTATGTTGATCATATCTACTATATGATTCACACTTGACCTTTCGGTCTCAGTGTTCCGAGGCCATATCTTCATATGCTAGGCTCATCAAGTTTAACCCGAGTATTCCGCGTGTGCAAAACTGGCTTGCACCTGTTGTATGTGAACCTAGAGTTTATCACACCCAATCATCACGTGGTGTCTCGGCACGACGAACTGTAGCAACGGTGCATACTCAGGGAGAACACTTATACCTTGAAATTTAGTGAGAGATCATCTTATAATGCTACCACCGTACTAAGCAAATTAAGATGCATAAAGGATAAACATCACATGCAATCAATATAAGTGATATGATATTGCCATCATCTTGTGCCTTTGATCTCCATCTCCAAAGCACTATCATGATCACCATCGTCACCGGCTTGACACCTTGATCTCCATCGAATCATCATTGTCGTCTCGCCAACTATTGCTTCTACGACTATTGCTACCGCTTAGTGATAAAGTAAAGCAATTACATGGCGATTGCATTTCATACAATAAAGCGACAACCATATGGCTCCTGCCAGTTGCCGATAACTGTGTTACAAAACATGATCCTCTTAGACAACAATTTATATATCATCACGTCTTGACCATATCACATCATAGCAAGCCCTGCAAAAACAAGTTAGACATCCTCTACTTTGTTGTTGCAAGTTTTACGTGGTTGCTACGGGCTTAGAAAGAACCGTTCTTACCTACGCATCAAAACCACAACGATTTTTCGTCAAGTGTGCTATTTTAACCTTCAACAAGGACCGGGCGTAGTCACACTCGATTCAACTAAAGTTGGAGAAACATATAACCACTAGCCACCTGTGTGCGAAGCACGGCGGTAGAACCAGTCTCATGAACGCAGTCATGTAATGTCGGTCTAGGCCGCTTCATCCAACAATATGGCCGAATCAAAGTATGACATGCAGGTAAGCAGTATGACTATTATCGCCCACAACTCTTTGTGTTCTACTCATGCATATAACATCTACGCATAGACATGGCTCGGATGCCACTGTTGGGGAACATAGTATTTCAAAAAATTCCTACGATCATGCAAGATCTATCTAGGAGAAGCATAGCAACGGGTGGGGAGAGTGTGTCCATGTACTCTCGTAGAACAAAAGCGGAATCGTTAAGTAACGCGGTTGATGTAGTCGAACATCTTCGCGATCCAACCGATCAAGTACCGAACGCACCGCACCTCCGCGATCTGCACACGTTCAGCTCGGTGACGTCCCTCAAACATCTAGATCCAGCTGAGGTCGCGGGAGAGTTTCATCAGCACGACGGCGTGTTGACGGTGATGACGAAGTTACCGACGCGGGGATTCGCCTAAGCACTACGATACTATCACTGAGGTGGAAATCTGTGGAGGGGGGCACCGCACACAGCTAAGATCAACTTGTGTGTCTATGGGGTGCCCCATCCCTTGTATATAAAGGAGTGGAGGAGGGGGCCGGCCGGCCTCATAGGGCGCACCCCAAGGGGGGGGGGGGAATCCTACTTCTACTAGGAGTAGGTTCCCCCGTTTCCTAGTCCAACTAGGAGGGGGAAGGAAGGGGAAGATGGAGAGAAGGAAAGGGGGGCCGGCCCTCCAATTCGGATTGGGCTTGGGGGCACGCGCCTCCCACTTGGCCGCCTCCTCCTCTCTTCCACTAAAGCCCATGTAGGCCCAATAAACCTCCGAGGGGTTCCGGTAAACCCCTGGTACTCCAGAAAATGCCCGAACCTATCCGGAACCTTTCTGGTGTCCAAACATAACCTTCCAATATGTCAATCATCATGTCTCGACCATTTCGAGACTCCTTGTCATGTCCATGATCTCATCCGGGACTCCGAAAAAAATTTGGTCATCAAATCACATAACTCATAATACAAATCGTCATCAAACATTAAGCGTGCGGACCCTACAAGTTCGAGAACTATGTAGACATGACCGAGACACATCTCCGGTCAATAACTAATAACGGAACCTGGATGCTCATATCGGCACCTACATATTCTACGGAGATCTTTATCGGTCAGACCGCATAACAACATACGTTGTTCCCTTTGTCATCGGTATGTTACTTGCCCGGGATTCGATCGTCAATATCATCATACCTAGTTCAATCTCGTTACTGGCAAGTCCCTTTACACGTTCCGTAATGCATCATCCCGCAACTAACTCATTAGTCACATTGCTTGCAAGGCTTATAGTGATGTGCATTACCGAGAGGGTCCAGAGATACCTCTCCGACAATCGGGGTGACAAATCCTAATCTCGATCTATGCCAACTCAACAAACACCATCGGAGACACCTGTAGAGCATCTTTATAATCACCCAGTTACATTGTGACGTTTGATAAAACACTAAGTGTTCCTCCGGTATTCGGGGTTTGCATAATCTCATAGTCATAGGAACATGTATAAGTCATGAAGAAAGCAATAGCAATAAACTAAACGATCATTATGCTAAGCTAACGGATGGGTCTTGTCCATCACATCATTCTCTAATGACGTGATCCCGTTCATTAAATGACAACACATGTTTATGGCTAGGAAACTTAACCATCTTTGATTAACGAGCTAGTCTAGTAGAGGCATACTAGGGACACTCTGTTTGTCTATGTATTCACACATGTACTAAGTTTCCAGTTAATACAATTCTAGCATGAATAATAAACATTTATCATGATATAAGGAAATATAAATAACAACTTTATTATTGCCTCTACGGCATATTTTCTTCAGTTCGGAGGTGATCTGAACTGCGACCAAGCCGTCTTGAACCTAAGGGGTCGCACGCTTAAGGGAAGGAACCTACAAGGTCGGATCCAGGGACACTGGTCGGATGTGATCCGAGCTGTATTCGGATTGTGGCCGAGTAGACTTATGGGCTTTAGGGTCCGTGCGAGGCCCAATGTTGAGCCCGTGACGGACGCCTATATAAAGTGGGGTGCGACACACTCATGCGGTTGATCACTTCAGCGCTGTCACTAGGGTTTGCATGTGTTGCGAATAGACACCTCCACTCGCTGCCGATTGTGTGATCTAACCTAGCAGTCCGCCGCACGACGTTTCTCCTACACGCGCGGATACCGTTAGAGGCGGTGCACCTGCGCCACTCCGTCGAACTTGTACGTGGGATCCGACGACTGGCTGTTTGAGGGAGATCAGACATGGAGGAGATGAACCACGCGGACGCTCTGCTCCAACTCTTCTTCCGCTGCACGGCACTGCACGTCTAGTGATAACGATTTGTGATCCATTCCCATAGCATGTTCCTGGTTGTGCTGCCATAGGAAAATTTTAATTTGCAGTTGACGCACCCTACCTTAGAACCCAACACTAGGCTGTCGGTTGGCTGGTGTCTAACGTAAGGGTGCGGGGGCACAAGTTCGCCGCGGAAGCAGCACTTAGATGGCTATCTTAGAGTTGCGTGGGTTGAAGGTACTGCCGCCGCCGGATCTGGATGACGGCGAGTCTTTGTGGATTGGCCGGGGGTGGCGCAACCATGGCAGTGCGGTGGGGCGGGGAGCGGGTTTTTGGGCGGAGCTCTCGCGGCCACGAACGGCGGAGGCAGGCTGCTTTGCCGGTGGTCACTAGCTCTTCGGGGAAGATTCCGAATAGTGTCAGCCGGGAGGCACAAGATGGCCATCAAGCCATCCGGCATAGATCGGACAGTACCAAAATAAAATAAAATTGTGTGACCCTAATTTAGTCTTCAGTCAACAAACGTGTCACCACTCTCGTACCTTGCTGTTGATCTCTTAGGGTATTTCTTCAGACCAGAGATATGTGTCGTTCTTAACATTATGCGTTTTCTGCATCTTCAGCCACATCATCTTCTGACTCACCGCAGCTGCTCCAACAAGGGAAGCATACACCAGAAGGGAGCTATAGTCCCCACTCAACAGTTCCATGCATCGAATGCGCGTGCCCAACATGGACAGCCACAACAACTGCGAGTCCATTGACAAGTCAGCACATGATGCTCACTCCTATGGATGGCGGCCAGATAGGTTGTATCCTCATCTTACTTGTGTGCAACATGGCTTTGTTATTCATCTAAGCATGGAAAATAGATTATCACATTTCACTATATATTCATGCTAATCTCTTACGGGTCTTGTTCAGGAGTTAATGTTGTTCCATAGTTCAGCTAAGAGACTTGTTCTTTAGGTAATGTTGTTCCATAGTTATCATCCATCAGCCAATGCTATCCCATAGGCTGGTGATTATAGTATTATACCACTTCTAGTATTACCTATGTTGTTCTTTAATACTTTTGTGTGCCATCTAGTTAATCTCGAGTACAAACGATACATATTCTATAGCTTTCATCTGTGTTCTCCCTTTAGTTTTTGAGACCTATTGCTGCTAGTTAACCCCAGTCCTACTATTTATGTCGTCTCCTACAGGCACTCATTACATAAATCTAACTACTAGTTGTCTTCCATGCATGTTAGATAGAATTACACACACTGATTTGTCCACAAGAACCTCATGGAGCAATGTAACGGGAAACAAGCTTGACGTCAATGATACCCAATATGATGGAACATGTAAAGACAGTTCTTCAGAAGACTTGAAGAAAGATGATGAATCCTATTCACCCCATAAGGTCCTTGCTCTAACTTGGCCCGTGATATGGGTACATCATGCATGTAATGTCCTGGAGTGCATCTACTTTGTTGAAATGCCTTGTGCTTAGCCTGCTGATCATGCATGTAAATATGTCATGCCTTGCTATTTTTCAGTACCTATTCCATTCATGATAACATGTTTTCAAATTCAAGTACTGTCATTCTACTCTATCGCAATGCCATCTGCTTAGTTTGGACATCATGCTTTTGAATATCTTATGCATTGTTATTCATCAGTATGTACTTCATCTGTCTACCATACCATGTTCTTTTTTTTGCATTGAAGTGTTGTTCTAGTGGTTTGTTGCAATGCCATCTTAGTTTCCCAATCATACACACATATGTTGCCTTAGTGTTTTTCTGTATGTATTCCGCTAGCATAAAATTTTACATTCAAGTAGTGTTTTTTACACCGTTGTCCTATCGTATCCCTAGCTCTTACATCATACTCCCTCCGTCTGGATTACATGTCACAGAAATGGATAAAAATGGATGTATCTAGAACTGAAATACGCCTAGACTCATCCATTTATTTCCGGATGGCAGGAATACATGTCAATATGTCATGCCTTTCTATTCTTCAGTACCTATTCGATCTCTGCTGTAGCATGTTTTATAATTGAAGCACCATTCTTCTATATAAGGCATGCAATGGGAAGATAGCTATGTTAGAATCTGAAGGGTTAAAAACAAGGTTCTTTGCAAAAGATCCAAAACGCCAGGTGATAGTAAACCAACTCCAGTTTTCATAGATACTGCTCCAGCACAGAGAAACCCAACTCCTACTGACAATAAGCAGATTCTAGTGGCCAAAGAACTAGTCCGCTCCAGTCCAGCAGAAGTATGTCAACTCCATTCTAAGAAGCGTGTGCGTATCCTTGCATCATGAAATTTTATAGCATTCTGATCATATTTTCTACATGTTTCTTACCTATCTCTCTTATCGAAAATAAGGTAAAACGATAGAATACTTTCTGCACTGGATCGTATTCGAGGAAAGTATCTTGCAGGAATTCTCTGTGCTCCAATGCTGATGTAAGTACCTGTTGTATATCACTATATTTTTACATCAGCATGTATTTTGTTAATCGGCGTGAATCCAACCTTTATCTGATATAAATTTAGTTGTAGCAAAATGTATGGGGTTGGTTGGTTCCCAGCCACAGTTTGCCAAGCCAAAATTTGGCAGCCACAGTTTAGTTGGTATGTGTTTGGTTTTTGCCGCACTTTGGCTTGCCACACTTTATTGCCCCTATGGCCCACTTGTCATAGAGACAATTTTTTTTGCCAACTTTTGCCAAAGTTTGGCATCCAATTTCTCAGCCAAATTTGTGTGGCTTGCCATACTTGTGTGGCTAGCCACACTAGTCTCCAACCAAACAGACCCTAAAGACGACAATGTTGATTTTTGTAAGGAAAACTGCCTGGTAGTTTTGCATACTGAGCTGCATGAGTGTACTATCTCATATCATGCACATTACTGAATTGTAGTGCTGCTCTGGTTGTCCATTCATTCATTGTGTCAATGTTGCTTTCGTATTACCTTACCTGGCTGAAGATAGCCGTGCCATATTGTGTTAATTTGGTGTAGGCTGGTGTGGTCTGGTGCTACCTCTTGAGCATGCGTTGGTTTTCCCTTGAAGAGGAAAGGGTGATGCAAAAAAGTAGCGTAAGTATTTCCCTTAGTTTTTGAGAACCAAGGTATCAATCCAGTAGGAGACTACACGCAAATCCCTAGTACCTGCACAAACAATCAAGAACCTTGCAACCAACGCGATAAAGGGGTTGTCAATCCATTCACAACCACTTGCAAAAGTGAGATCTGATAAAGATAATAAGATAAATATTTTTCGTATTTTTGTTGTATAGATTGGAAAATAAAGATTGCAAAATAAACGGCGATAGAAATAGCTAATTAACGAAAGATTAATATGATGGAAAATAGACCCGGGGGCCATAGGTTTCACTAGTGGCTTCTCTCAAGATAGCATGTATTACGGTGGGTGAACAAATTACTGTCGAACAATTCATAGAAAAGCTCATAGTTATGAGAATATCTAGGCATGATCATGAATATAGGCATCACGTCCATGACAAATAGACCGAAACGATTCTGCATCTACTACTATTACTCCACACATCGACCGCTATCCAGCATGCATCTAGAGTATTAAGTTCATAAGAACAGAGTAACGCATTAGGAAAGATGACATGATGTAGAGGGATAAACTCAAGCAATATGATATAAACCCCATCTTTTTATCCTCGATGGCAACAATACAATACGTGCCTTGCTGCCCCTGCTGTCATTGGGAAAGGACACCGCAAGATAGAACCCAAAGCTAAGCACTTGTCCCATTGCAAGAAAGATCAATCTAGTAGGCCAAACTAAACCGATAATTCGAAGAGACTTGCAAAGATATCAAATCATGCATATAAGAATTCAGAGAAGAATCAAATATTGTTCATAGATAATCTTAATCATAAACCCACAATTCATTGGATCTTGACAAACACACCGCAAAAAGAATTACATCTAATAGATCTCCAAGAAGATCGAGGAGAACTTTGTATTGAAATCCAAATAGAGAGAAGAAGCCATCTAGCTAATAACTAAGGACCCGAAGGTCTGTGGTAAACTACTCACACATCATCGGAGAGGCTATGGTGTTGCCGTAGAAGCCCTCTGTGATCGAATCCCCCTCCGGCATATCGCCGGAAAAGGCCCCAAGATGGGATCTCACGAGTACAGAAGGTTGCGGCGGTGGAAAATAGGTTTCGTGGCTCTCCCCGAAGGTTTCAAGGTATAAGAGTATATATAGGCGAAAGAAGTAGGTCGGTGGAGCTGCGAGGGGCCCACGAGGGTGGGGGCGCGCCCTCTTGCCTGATGGCCTCCTCGTGGCTTTCTTGACCTCCACACCAAGTCTCCCGGATTGCGTTTGTTCCAAAAACGATCCTCGTGAAGGTTTCATTCCGTTTGGATTCTGTTTGATATTCCTTTTCTGCGAAACACGAAAATAGGCAAAAAAAATAGCAATTTGCACTGGGCCTTTGCTTAATAGGTTAGTCCCAAAAATAATATAAAAAGGTATATTAAAGCCCATTAAACATCCAAAAGAGATAATATAATAGCATGGAACAACCAAAAATTATAGATACGTTGGATACGTATCATCTGGTTGCCCAAACGTTCGTTGTGTCAATGTTGCTTTCCTATTATCCGACCTGGCCAATGATAGCAATGCTAGTGTGTTAATTAGGTGCAAACTGCTGAAGATAAGAAGACAAACTCTGAAAACAGCAAGGCAACCCCATTGTTTCTTTCCAATAATTCTAGGCCAGGTAATATGGCAATAACTCTTGATTAATCTGTTCGGTTCCCCTCCTAATTTATGTTATGATGCAGTGGTCGAGACACTCTCCACTATCAATAGTACAAGCCTACCAAAATCTCCATCTGAATCTATTCAGTTTCCTCTATCTCGAATGCAACGGAACCAAGTACGGGCTGAAGCAATGATGGAAATGGTGGAGGAATCAGAGGTGCACATTCGTGCACAACAACAACTGATCAATGTTTTCAGAGACAGTGTAGCAAAGCAGGAAGAACTTTCCCACATGCTTATGGGCATCATCCATGCTGAGGTTGCAGATTGTGACGTTGTAGATCGTTAGGTTCTGTTCATTTATTTGCACTGGCATCAATCTTTGATTGCCTAGTGGATGTAATTTCCTGTAATATATGCTGGATGTGCAACATTTTTCCCTGTATGACATACCTTTGCTTAACGCGCCTCGCATTCCAGCTAAATGGTCGCTAGGAAGCTAAAAAAGCAGTGAAATTATTAGTTAGCATGAACAATCGTGGGCCCTATATGAAGGAAGTAGCCCATTGTCCTTAATGAGCTTCCCTAATGGGCTCGCAGGGACCAAAATTCTCATAGGCCTTTGATTGATCGATTTTAGTCCTGTGCATAATTGCTAGTTGTAATGTGCTCAAATTATCTAATTGGGCCTACAGACATGTTCAAACTTTAGTGGGCCCAATAAGTTAATGGGCCGTTACCAGGCCGAAAGTTAATGGTCGGCCCTGTTACCCCCCGGGTCGTTAACAAGCCCACATAAAAGCGGGTAACAGGTGGGCCCATTTGATTTCATGGGCCGTTAACATGCCGATACTAAGGTCGGGCTACATATGGCCCAACTATACTTTGGGCCTTTAGCAGGCCGAAAGAGACAGCGGGCTCGTACTGGACCATGAAGAGCATGGGCCGCTAAGAGGCCGAAAGTCGTCAGTATTGTATATGGCCCAATCAGGTTGTGGGCCTTTAGCAGGCCGAAAGAGAAACCAGGCTGGTATTGGACCATGAAGGGCATGAGCCATTAAAAGGCCAAAACTCAGGTCCGACTGCAAATGGCCAACTCATTTATGGGCCGTCAACAGGCTGAAAGACACACCGGGCTAGAAATTGGCCCAACACTTAAATGGGTCGCTAAATGGCCGAAACATGAACATCCTGAAAATTGGCCCAACCCTTGAATGGGCTGTTGAAAGGCCGAAACCACATCGGTCCGATATTGAGCCCAAATATATAGCGGGCTGTTAACGGGCTCGAACTAATGATGGGCTGCAATGGTGTCAAATCGTTAATGGGCTGTTGACGGGCCGGTTTGGCACATCTCGTATGGGCCGTGGGCTTAAATGCACCTGGCACAAGTAGGCCTTATGTGGGCCGGCCTGCTAATTTTTACTGGACCGGTGTTTTTCACCGGAATGGGCCACTGTTGGGTCGTGCCACATGTCGACCTATCATAGGCGCCTCCTGTCCAATTAGTGAATGACATCTGTCCCAACGGTGAGCCAACACGTGTTTCCTCCGGCCAATGAGAATTTTACACATGAAAAATCCCCATTGGTCTTGGATGTTAATGGGTTATCGGATCCAAAACCGGACCCGATAGCTTAACGGTGACCCGTTACGGTGGATGCCACGTCTCGGTTACCCTTGACGAAAGCACTTCCGTGACGCGCCATTTATCGTCATGGAAGTGGACACTTCCGTGATGATAATTTTGGTAATGTCATGGAACACTTCTACGACAACACAGGTATGACTATCTTGATTCTGTCACAAAATCTTCATGGATGTACATGCATGACAGAAAACATGACCTACTGTGACAAACACGTATCATCACGGAAGTGTATTTTTTTGTAGTGCGAGTTAGTTTTGTTAGGGTTTGATCCCTAGTATCCACTATGTTCTGAGATTGATGTTGCTATGACTTAGCTATGCCTAATGCTTGTTACTAGGGCCTGACTGCCATGATTTCAGATCTGAACCTATTATGTTTTCATGAATATATTTGTGTTCTTGATCCAATCTTGCAAGTTGTAGACACCTATTACAAGTTATGATTCGCATACCCCAAGGTGACAATAATGGGATTCTTTCTGGTGATTACTTAGTTTGAGGAGTTCATGTATTCAATAAGTGCTAATGCTTTGGTCCGGTTCTCTATTAAAAGGAGGCCTTCATATCCCTTAGTTTCCATTAGGACCCCGCTGCCACGGGAGGGTAGGACAAAAGATGTCATGCAAGTTCTTTTCCATAAGCATGTATGACTATATACAAAATACATGGCTACATTATATTGATGAATCGGAGCTAGTTATGTGTCACCCTAGGTTATGACTGCTACATTATGAATATCATCTAACACAATTATCATTGCCGATCCATTGCCTACGAGCCTTTCACATATGATCTTTGCTAAGTTACTTTCGTTGCTCCTGCTGTCACAATCACTACAAAACTGCTAGTGTTACTTTTGCCACTGTCACCTTTACTTCCATATTACTTTGCTAATAAATACTTTGATGTAGGTATTAAGTCTTTCGGGTGTGGTTGAATTGACAACTCAGCTGCTAATACCCGAGAATATTCTTTGACTCCCCTTGTGTCGAATCAATAAATTTGGGTTGAAGAATCTACCCTCGAAAACTGTTGCGATCCTCTATACTTCTGGGTTATCAAGGGTCGTGAGGTAGAGCGGAACGTAGGCAGAGAGCGTTGATACGTCTCCAACGTATCTATAAATTTTTATTGTTCCATGCTATTATATTATCATTCTTGGATGTTTTACAATCATTTTATAGCAACTTTATATCATTTTTGGGACTAACGTATTGACATAGTGCCCAGTGCCAGTTGCTGTTTTTTGCTTATTTTTTACTTCGCAGAAAATCAATACCAAATGGAGTCCAAACGCAGCGAAACATTTTGGAGATTTTTTCTAGACCAGAGGCACTCGATGGGCCAAGAAAGTACCAGAGGGGGGCTCCAAGGGGAGCACAACCCACCTGGGCGTACCTGGGGGGCTAGGCGCACCCTGGTGGGTTGTGCCCACCTCGACCACCTCCTGCACCGCCTCTTTTCTCTATAAATACCCCTAAAATCCAAAAAACCTAGGGGGGTGTCGACGAAACACAATTCCAGCCGACGCAAGTTCTAGAAACACCAGATCCAATCTAGACACCATCACGGAGGGGTTCATCATCCTCATTGGTGCCTCTCCGATGATGCGTGAGTAGTTCATTGTAGACCTTCGGGTCCATAGTTAGTAACTAGATGGCTTCCTCTCTTTCTTTTGATTCTCAATACAATGGTCTCTTGGAGATCTATTTGATGTAACTCTTTTTGCGTTGTGTTTGTTGGGATCCGATGAACTTTGAGTTTATGATCAGATCTATTTTATCCATGAAAGTTATTTGAGTTTTGATCTCTTATATGCATGATTTCTTATAGCCTCGTATTTCTTCTTCGAATCTTTGGTTTAGTTAGGCAAACTAGATCGATTTTTCTTGCCATGGGAAGAGGTGCTTTGTGATGGGTTCTATCTTACGGTGCTCAATCCCAGTGATAGAAGGGGACACGGCACGTATGTATCATTGCTATTAAGGATAACAAGATGGGGTCTATTCCTACATGAATAGATCTTGTCTACATCATGTCATCGTTCTCATTGCATTACTCAGTTTTTTGTGAACTTAATATACTAGATGCATGCTGGATAGCGGTCGATGGGTTGAGTAATAGTAGTAGATACAGGCAGGAGTCGGTCTACTAATCTTGGACGTGATGCCTATATATTGATCATTTCCTGGATATTGTCATAATTATTTGAAGTTCTATCAATTGCCCAACGGTAATTTTTTTACCCACCGTATGCTATTTTTCTCGAGAGAAGCCACTAGTGAAATCTACGGCCCCGGGTCTATTCTTTATCATATTTGCTTCGAGATCTATTTTTATTCGCTTTTATTTTCAGATATATTATTCCAAAAACCCAAAAATACCTTGCTGTAATTGATTGTTATTTATTTTATTTTGCGTTTCCGGGAGATCTTTTTATCCAATCTACTACAAACCAATCTATCTTTTACCCGGGAGGGATTGACAACCCCTCTTACGCGTCGGGTTGCAAGTATTTGTTCTTTGTGTGCAGGTACCGTTTACATAGTGTTGCGTGGTTCTCCTACTGGTTCGATAACCTTGGTCTCATCACTAAGGGAAATACCTACCGTAGCTGTGCTGCATCATCCCTTCCTCTTTGGGGAAATACCGACGTAGTACAAGCCGCATCGAAAGGAATTTCTGGCACCTTTGTCGGGTCGACATCATCAACATCCATCTGGTTCCTAATCACAAATCTCATCAACTTGCAATTTACATTATTTGCCATTTTCCTCTCATTTTCATCTCCCCCACCTCACAAAAATTTGCCGTTTTATTCGCCATCTTTTCGTTCGCCGTTTTCTCATGAGATCTGTTTTCGTGTGCAATTTTGTTTGTCACTTTTTGTTGTTATGGATAGTTCTTCCTCTATTGCGTGCACCCCCGAGAACAAGGTTCTTAACTTTAAACAAAGGGGAGGGTAGAATTTAAAAGATGCTTGCTATAGGATTTGCAACGCTCATAATAAATCTATTCGTAGGCGCTACCATTGTTCTTCTTCGTTGTTTTTATGTGGGCATCACCACTTGGGATAGATTCATCCTTGATACGATTACGATGGGAATTTCTTGATGTGTCCTTCTATAGATGCTTGTAATTCCATGGGAAATCTAGTAGGTTCACCACCTCTCATGATTAATGAAACGACTTAAACTCTTGAGCATGTTATGGAAAGGATAGAAGCTATTGAAAAGAAAATCCTCGCGGAAGAAAACATTAAAAAATTGGATAAAAGAATGCATAATCTTGCTAATAGAATTGGGTCAAAAGCGGGAGATGCTCTTAAGGTACTAAAATAAAAAGAACCCGCATTTAACGAGAGAATAGAGGAGAGCCCTGCTAGAATTGATAAGTTTGAAGAAATTTTTAGTAATTTAAGCATGGCTTTTTCTTCCGCTAAAACAATTGAAAAAACTCTGGTAAAAATTGGCAAGGTTACTCAAGTCACTAAAAACAAGGGTGCAACTTCTAATATTAACAAAGAAGATCTGAAGATGATTAGTATTCACCCAAATTTTGCTGAAGTGATAAAAGACCCTACATGCAAGAATAAATTCTTTAACCTTGTTCCTAGGAGTATTGTTATTGAATATTTTTATGCTAAATCTTTGAAGAATTCTATGTGTTTGATTGAGGAGTTGGAAACTAAAGATGACAACACTTAGATCTATGCATTATGCCTAGCTAGGGGCATAAAACGATAGCGCTTGTTGGGAGACAACCTAGTGAATAAAATTTATTTTTGTATTTTTCTTTATGTTATTGAGTGTTTTCACAATTATGCTAGTGTTATGATTGTGTTAGCGTTTGGGCCAAGCAAAGCCTTTGGGATCATGTTGGGTGATAGTTGATTTGATCTTGTTGAAAAACATAAATTTTGCGTTCAGTAAAATTATTTTCAAAGATCAAACAAGCGACGAAAAATTCTGAATTTTTTACACAACATTGATATTCAAATTTCCCACGTCTTCATAATTTTTTATAATGTTTGGAGTTACAGAAGTATTCTAAGTTTTCAGATTGCTACAGACTGTTCTGTTTTTGACAATTTCTGTTTTCTTTGCGTTGTGTGCTTATTTTGACGAATCTATGGTTTGTATTGGAGGGTATAAACCATAGTAAAGTATGAATGGGTTTGTAACATTACTTAGAGTAGTGATTTTCTTTGTTATACTAAAGGATCTCACAAAGGTTTTGTTGAGTTTTGTGTGATTGAAGTTTTCAAGTTTTGGGTGAGATCACGATGGATGAAGGAATAAGGAGTAATAAGAGCCTAAGCTTGGGGATGCCCATGGCACCCCTAGTTATTACCCAAATAGGAACAAACAACTAAGCTTGGGGATGCTCCTGAGTGGCATCCCCTCTTTCTTCTAACGACCATCAGTATTTTACTTGGTGCTATATTTTTATTCGTCACATAGCATGAGTTTTGCTTGGAGCGTCTTGTATTATATGAGTCTTTGCTTGTTTTGTTTTTTAGTTTGTGTGATCTATCCTTGCTGGACACACCTATTTGAGAGACCAAAAATTATGCTATGATTTTCTAGAATTGCTTTATGTGCTTCACTTAATTTTTTGGAGCTATGGAATTGCTCTAGTGCTTCACTAATATCTTTTTAAGCATGGTGTGCTTTAATAATTTGGAAGACATGCTCTCATGCTTCACTTACATTTATTTGAGAGTTAGTAAATTTTTAGGAAATTCTCTCATGCTTCACTTTAATTATTTTGAGAGAAGAAAAATTTTATGCTCATGTTCTTCACTTAGATTAGTTTGACCTATTAAAAGCAACATATAAAATTAGTCCCAAAGTTATAGATATTCAAGAAGGATATAATAAAAACTTTCATGAGTTTCATTGGAAAAAATAAAATTGATTGTTTTAATAGTTTAGCGATATGATGATAGTGATATGTGAGTCATGTTGATGAGCAATTATGCTTTAGTAAGAATATTGATGTTAAGGTTTGCGATTCCCTATGAAAGCACGAAAGTCAATAGTTATGCAATGAAATGACATCCTACTTGTGGTGCATTATTCGGTGTTAGTTATGCTTAATGCTCGCTTATGAGATTTTTCGTTTCTTGGTTGGATGCTTCTCAATTTTTTGCTGGCCTTCACTCGTACTAAGTGGGATTACTAGTGCATCCAAAATCTTTAAACCCGGTTTTTGCCATATGAGTCCACAATACCTACCTATATTCGGTATTTCCGTGCCGTTCTAAGAAAATTTGTATGTGCCATATCTAATCTTCAAAATAAATTTCCTTTTTGTGTGCTCGTACCGCTCATGAAACGGTCGGGGGAGGCTGATAATTTTCCATGCTAGATGTGTTATTCTCAAGATGAGTGTTTATTCACTTGTCATTGCACGAGAGTACGACAAAGGTATTAGGGATGCCCAGTCCCGAAATGAAAAATGAATTTACTTTATGTTGTCAAATAATAAATTCGTTGGAAAGTGTTGGTATGGATGCTACCTGTGGATTCGGTTAGCCGTGGAATGTGAAAGTATGGTGGAAAAAGGAATAAACTTTCTTTTTTGTTTGGGAACCGCCTATGATATATCTAGCATGGAAAGTATTGGGAACTACTCGATCATTTTCGTTGACAGGAAAGGCATGGCACCCAAAATGTTTTATCTCTATCTTTTTCCGCTTTGAGCTCTTGCACCTTTACAAATCCCTACTTCCCTCTGCGAAGGGCCTTTCTATTTACTTTATGCACTTTTTATTTTTATTTGAGTCTCCACCTTCTCTTATAAAGCACAAACTAAGGGGCACTATGATCATACTTGAGCATTGGGTGTAGCTAATATGCGAGTGTGCTTCATGAATGGATCAATGATTGAGCATAATGGGCTAGGGATAACTTGCTTTAGTGTTGATATTTTGAAAGACATGGTTCCTTGCTGATATGCTTGAGTATTGAAACCTTCATGTCAAAACTAGACTATTGCTTTGAATCATATAGAAGTCCAAATGTCCATGCTACAACAGAAAAGAATATGTGATGAACATGATAGGCAGAATTCCACATCAAAAATTCTGTTTTTATCATTTACCTACTCGAGGACGAGTAGGAATTAAGCTTGGGATGATGATACGTCTCCAACGTATCTATATTTTTTGATTGTTCCATGCTGTTATATTATCATTCTTGGATGTTTTACAATCATTTTATTGCAACTTTATATAATTTTTTTGGGACGAAGCTACTGACATAGTGCCTAGTGCTAGTTGTTGTTTTTGCTTGTTTTTTACTTCGCAGAAAATCAATACCAAATGGAGTACAGAAGCAACAAAAAATTTTGGATTTTTTTCTGGACCAGAAGACACACGATGGGCCAAGGAAGTACCAGAGGGGGGCTCCGAGGGGAGCACAACTCACCTGGGCGCGCCTGGGGGCCCAGGCGCGCCCTGATGGGTTGTGCCCACCTCAGCCACCTCCCACACCGCCTCTTTGCTCTATAAATACCCCAAAAATCCAAAAACCCTAGGGGGGGTCGACGCAACACAATTCCAGCCATCGCAAGTTCTAGAAACACCAGATCCAATCTAGACACCATCATAGAGGGGTTCATCATCCTCATTGGTGCCTCTCTGATGATGCATGAGTAGTTCATTGTAGATTCATCAACTTCATACCTCTCAAAAGTGATCCATTAATAAGGTTGATCAAGTCTTATTAACAACCACCTTCGATTGGCATGAAACCGAAGAACTTTCGTAAAGCACTAAGTTGCCTCAACAGGGATATTCATGTCCCCAAGAATAAGTATATCATATTTCTTTTTGGCATTAGGTTGAGGTAGTTGGAAACTTCCAATAGTGAGTGTCGGAGATTTTTCAATAACATTAATACCATTCACTTGGAATTGTATCTTCGAAAAGTGCACCGTATGCTCATTACCATTGATATGAAAAGTGACCTTGATTTTATGGCAACCAATAACATCCACTGCAGTCTTCAAGAAGGGTCTACCAGGGATAATCGACATATTGTCGTCCTCGGGCATCTCAAGTATAACAAAGTTAGTTAAGATAGTAATATTTGCAACAATAACGGGCACATCATCACAAATGCCAATAGGTATGGCAGTTGATTTATCAGCCATTTGCAAAGATATTTTAGTAGGTCTGAGTTTATTCAAATCAAGTCTTTTGTATAAAGAGAAAGGCATAACACTAACACCAGCTCCTAAATCACACAAAGCAGTTTTAACATAGTTTCTTTTGATGGAGCAAGGTATAGTTGGTATTCCAGGATCTCCAAGTTTCTTAGGTACTCCATCATTAAAACAATAATTAGCAAGCATGGTGGAGATTTCAGCTTCAGGTATCTTTCTTTTATTAGAGATGATGTCTTTCATATATTTTGCAGAGGGTGCCATCTTTAAGATATCAGTCAAGCGGGTACGCAAAAAGACTGGCCTAAGCATTTCAACAAAGCGTTCAAATTCTTCGTCATCTTTCTTCTTAGTTGATTTAGGTGGAAAGGGCATAGGTTTCTGCACCCATGGTTCTCTTTCATTACCATGCTTCCTACAAACAAAGTCTCTTTTATCATATCTTTTATTCTTGGGTTGTGGGTTATCAAGATCAACAGCTGGTTCTATTTCAACATCATTGTCTAGTTCTTTATTATTTGGTTGTGTGTATTCGTGAACCTCATCATTATATTTTCCATTATCAGAAGGTGAGTATTCATTACTGGATTGAGTTTCAGCATCAGAAATAGAAACATCATTATCATTATCAGGAGGCTTTTCTATTTCAGGCTAACTAGAGGCATGCAAAGTCCTATCATTGTTCTTTTTATTTTGAGAAGGACTAAGTGCATTAGTTTTAAGTATTTGAGAATCTTGTTCAATTATTTTTGGGTGTCCCTCAGGATAAAGTGGTTCCTGAGTCATTTTATCTCCTCTAGTCATTACTCTAATAGCATGATCACTGATATTATTATTCATTTCATCAAACAATTCTCTTTGAGATTTAGCAAGTTGTTCTAGTTGAGTTTGAACCATAGAGGCATGTTTTCTACACCTCTAACATCATTTGAGATTCTAAATAGCAAGTCACTCAAGCGAGCAATCATATCAGAATTTTATTTCAATTATTTCATAACATTTGCATTGAAATGATCTTGTTTTCTAATGTAGTTATCAAACTCATAAAGGCACTGACTAGGATGCATATTATAAGGATTGTCATTAGCATTGAATTTCATTAAAGAGTTTACCTCTACCACCTTAGGTGGTGGTGTATCAAGCGCATGTATTTCTTTAATAGGAAGTAAATTTTTGACATCCTCAGCTTGAATACCTTTTTCCTTCAAAGATTTCTTTGCCTCTTGCATATCTTCAGGACTGAGATATAAGATACCCCTCTTCTTCGGAGTAGGTTTAGGCGGTGGTTCGGGAAGAGTCCAATCATCATAATTTTTCAATATGTTATTCAATAGTTCCTCAGCTTGTTCAACAGTTCGTTCCTTGAAAACAAAACCAACACAACTATCTAGGAAGTCCCTAGAAGCATCGGTTAGTCCATTATATAAGATATCGAGTATTTCATTTTTCTTAAGAGGATGATCAGGCAAAGCATTCGGCACTTGGATAAGCCTCCCCCAAGCTTGTGGGAGACTCTCTTCTTCAATTTGTACAAAGTTAAATATTTCCTGTAAGGCAGCTTGTTTCTTATGAGCAGCAAAATATTTTTCAAAGAAGTAATAAATCATATCCTGGGGACTATGCACACAACCAGGAGCAAGAGTATTGTACCAAGTCTTAGCATCACCCTTTAATGATAACGGAAATAATTTGAGAATATAATAGTAGCGAATTTTCTCATCATGAGCAAATAGGGTGGCTATGTCATTCAACTTAGTAAGGTGTGCAACAACCGTTTCATTTTCATAACCATTGTAACACCCGGATAATTATGCTACAGTGAACCTATGCTAATGATGCCACGTCACCTCCGTTACTGTCGCTAATCTCGGGTTAGTTAAAAACGATTCGAATTCAAATTTGGGTTATTAACAAACATCAAAACTAAAATGTTCGGTATGTGGCATAATTACATATACTAAATTAGGTACCACCTTGGTATTTTACTAAAACTAAAGAATATTGAAAATTAGAGAAAACGGTAAGGAAAGAAAATAAATAAAAAGAAAAGAACAAAACAGAAAACAATAGAAAAGATAAAGGAGCCCCCTGCTGCTGGGCCATCCGGCCTAGCTGGCAGCCAGGCCAGCCCGCTGGCCCAATCGGCCACCCCCACACTCCCCATAACCCCCTGTCGGTGGAAACCCTAACCGACACCCCACCCCACTTCCCCCCACTCGCTCTCCCCCTCCCCCGATCCAGATCTGGATCGGGGACAGAACCCCCTCGACGCCAATGCCTCGCCGGCCCCTAGACATCGATGTCGCCGCCACCGGAGCCCCGCCGTTCGCTGGTCCTCCCCACCGGACTACCTCCCTGCCTCCGACGCGTCGTCTCCGTCCTCCTCCTCAAGCCCCACTGTCCCGTACCCTACGCCCACAATGAGCCCCGCTTCCTCCCCTGTCCCTCGCATGCTACAGCGCTGTCCCCGACCATGCTCCCCGCGCCCATCACCGCGCCCTACCCGTCATCCGCTCACGCACATCGCGGGCCGCGACCACGCATCACCGTGGACCCGCTGCTGCTCCCTCGCCCTGCCTACGTCCGTGCCTCGCTCGCCCCGCTCGCCGGACGCGCTCCTGTGCTGTGCCCGCTCACTACAAAAAAAGGCACATCCGTGACATTTTGGGCCGAACAATTTTTTTTCTGTCATACATATGACACTTCTATGACGATAATTGTGACAAAACCCTGTATCATCGTAGATGTGGTGGGCTCCTACTTCTATGACAAAAAATCATGACAGAAAATGGGCTTTTCGTCCTGGACGGGCCGGAGACGCAGCTGCATGACATTCTTTGGGCCGTCCATGACGGAAAAAACCGTGGTAGAAGCGAGGGGAGGAAAATTTCAGGGAGTTCCCGGTTACGGTGGGAGGTCGGGGCCGAGGATGCGCTGCTTTCTCGTACACGACGCGTGTGTGTGCGAGCATTGGCTCTAACTAAACCCGAAGCGAGGCGTTGGGCTCTAATCGAACCCGGCGATTGCATTGCAGGCTACGCGTTCTTCGAACCCGAGCGATCGATCGATGGTTGTTAATCGAACCCGATCGGCGATTCTTCGCTCTGCTGCTAATCAAGCCGATCGATGCCTCTCGGATGAACAGTGAGCGTTTGGGGTGGGGGTGGGGGGGGTTGGATGAAACGATGGCGGTGGCGTTGCCTCTGGATGAACAGGACCCGTGGTGTGGTGGAGGGCTGGATGAGCGATGAAGCGGTGGAGGGGTGCCCGTGGAGGGGTGGTTGAACAGGACCCCGTGGTGTGGAGGGCTGGATGAACAGTAGAAGGTGGAGGGGTGGTTGAACAGTAGCCGGTGGAGTAGCGCGCGGTGGAGGCTGGATGAACAGGAGCCTGTGGAGGCTGGAGGAGGTCGACGGTGGAGATGAACAGTATCCCGTGGAGTCCCGTTTTGTGGTACGCCACACCCCTCCCGATGAACAGGACCCCCGTTTCGACTATAGGAGGTCCATTTTGCGGTACGCCACACCCCTCCCGATCAACAGGACCTCCGTTTCGACCGTAGGAAGTCCGTTTCCTCCGTTTTGCGGTACGCCACACCCCTCCCGATCAACAGGACCCCGTTCCGAACGTAGGAGGTCCGTTTCCTCCGTTGTGCGGTACTCCAGGCCTCGTTTCCATCGCCTGTTCCATCCAAGCCCTCCCGATGAACACGAGCTTGCATTCTGTTCCGACCCAGCCGGTTGGCTCCCACGCGTTCCGTTGCCTCCCGATGAACACGACGCATTCCGTTGCCTCCCCATGAACACGACGCACTCTGTTCCCTCCCCATGAACACGACGACGACGCTGTTTCTCCGTTCCAACCCAGCCATGTACACGAGCCACGGCCGCACGTATGCGCCAGTAGGCGTTCGAGACCCGCAAGACGTATGTACATACGTGGCGTATTTTCTTTCTTGCACCACGGCATGCGTGCGTGTACATGCTACATGCGCCTCTACTAGGACACGTCGCGGCGCCTCTACAACGAAGGTATATGCATATCGTTCGCGACCAGAATGACAACGCTACGTACGCTTCGACCAGGTGGGTCCCGACTGTCAGGCACTTCCTTGCGTGCGGAGATGTAGCTGGTGGGTCCCGCAGTCAGGGGGCGAATCGTTTTTTTTGCCCGGACGCACTTCCTTGCATGCGAAGATGTAGCTGGTGGGTCCCAGTAGTCAGGGGGCGAATCATTTTGTTTTTTTTTTTGCCCGGACGCACTTCCTTGCGTGCAAAGGTGTAGCTGGTGGGTCCCAGCAGTCAGGGGGGAACATTTTTTTCGCGAAATACGGTGGCCCGTCCGGTGGGTCCCCGCTGTCAGGTGTTGGAATAATTATTTTGCGCGTAATAAGGAGGCACTTCCTTGCTGCGGCCGTGGACCCAGCTGTCAGCGTCTCCACGCACAGTACGCTTCCGATGGAAGTCGGTCGTTGACCACATTGACCACGCCGCGCCGAGAGCACCACGGCGGTGGATGACAACGAGGCCTAGGAAGGGGACGACACGGAGGCAGGGAAGACTCGGCAGTTGTTTCCCACGTGGAGGGGAGTACGTTGTCGAGGGTTTCTTGGTTCGCCTCCGTCACCGGAGAATAACAGCAGTGTGGGTGAGTAGAGGATCGCTAGGCTAGGGATGGGAGTACGGTGGGCGGTGAGGCAAGAAGACAGCCTGGGAGGAGGGAGTAGGCAGTCCACCGGCGCTTGTTTGAGCGGGCCGGAGCAGGAAGCACAGAGATTGAAGAAGCACGACGGCCGTTGGATGGACATCCAATAGTCACTGCTTGTGCGTCAACCTTTTTTCTAGGAAAGCCTCAAATCTGTGGAAAACAGCATACAGCCCATCTGCCATTATTTCTAATAATTTACAGCCCATTTGCTAATTCTTAAGTTTTTTTCGAGCCCATATTCTTTTTGTTAGCATTACAGCCCATATTGTGGCCACGGTTAAAAAATTATACGAAATTTTGCATATTTCGATGCGGTCCGAACTGTTTTTAATCCCGAAATTTCGACTCACATTCAAACTGATTTTAAAAATAAATGTATATCAATATAAAATCCAACAAATTCTCCATGCATAAAAATTAATGTAATTTAAAATATTGAAATGAAAAAAAAAGATATTTGAAACTAATTGCCGATTTGATGTGTTTTAAAAATGTACAGTCAATTTCTCATTACTGATGGGCCATTTTCTCGGCTAGCCGAATGAAAGCTCTCCTCCTCTTGAAAGATTTGCAGCCCAACAGGCCTGACAAAGCGACTTACTTGGCAAATCACAAAAAACTGGGCTGTGGCCATGGACCCAGCTGTCAGCCTCTCCACGTACAGTACTCTTCCGATGGAAGTCGTTCCTTGACCACGTTGACCACGCCACGCGGAGAGCACCACGGCGGTGGACAACAGCAAGGCCTAGGAAGGGGATGACGTGGAGCCGGGGAAGACGCGGCAGTGGAAGCCCGCGCGGAGAGGAGTACGAGGGTTCACTGGTTCGGCTGTGGTGTGAGGCTACCGTCGCCGCAGGGTCTGGCCAGCAGTGGGAATAGTAGGGGCGGTGAGGCCTCTGCGGCAGCAGAGCCAGCCACGGGAGGCAGGAGCGTGCGGCACGAACGGCGCTGCTTTGGGCGGCTGGAGCAAGAAGACCAGAGGTTGAAGAAGCACTACGGTCGTTGGATGGACATCGTACGGTCACTGGAGCTAGAATCGTTCATATTGACTAAGTTGACAAAGCCCTTCGTCCCCGTTAACTTAGTAGGCCCACAATTCATCCTCCCACCAAGGTGGGTCCCGGCTAGCCAGGGGAGTATTCATTTTTTTGTGCGTAATAAGGAGGCACTTCCGGTGGGTCTGAGCTGATAGCGGGGGGAACGTTTTTTCACGAAATACGGTGGCCCGTCCGATGGGTCCCAGGAGTCAGGGGAAATGATTTTTTTCGCAAAATACTGGTGGCCCGTTCGATGGGTCTCCGCTGTCAGGGGGAGGAATAATTATTTTCCGCGTAATAAGGAGGCACTTCCTTGCGGCTGCCGTTGACCAAGCTGTCAGCCTCTCCACGTACAGTACTCTTCCGATGGAAGTCGGTCGTTGACCACATTGACCACGCCGCGCCAAGAGCACCACGGCGGTGGACAACGGCGATGCCTAGGAAGGGGACGACGCGGAACCGGGGAAGACGCGGCAGTGGATGCCCACGCGGAGAGGAGTACGCGCGTTCGCTGGTTCGGCTGCGGTGTGAGGCTGCCGTCGCCGCAGAATAACAGGGGGTGTGGGTGAGTCGATTGATGGCCTGGCCAGTGGTGGGAGTAGTATGGGGGCGGTGAGGCCTCAGCTGATGCCTGACAGCCGGCCAGGGAGGAAGGAGCAAAGCGGCACAACCGACGCTGCTTTGGGCGGCTGGAGCAAGAAGACCAGAGGTTGAAGAAGCACTATGGCCGTTGGATGGACATCATCACGGTCATCGGAGTATTGACTAAGTTGACAAAGCCCTCCGCCCCGTCCAACTTAGTAGGCCCACAAGTCGGCGCAACAATATGGTGGGTCCCGGCTAGCAGGGGTATTCATTTTTGGGCGTAATAAGGAGGCACTTCCTTGCGTGCGAAGATATAGCTGGTGGGTCGACCTGTCGGTAGGGGAACATTTTTTCATGAAATCTGAGAGGCCCTTCCTGTGGGTCCTAGCTGTCAGGTGGAGGACGACGGCGAGGCCTCAGACGGAATGAACAGGAGCCGTTGAACATGCGGCCGGTCCCGCAAAGTGAGGGGGAGTATGAGGGTTGACTAGTTCGGGCACGGGTGCGTGTTGGGGCTGGCGTCGCCGGAGAATAACAGGACGTGTGGGGGAATAGAGGGAGGAACTGGCCAACGTTGGAGAATGCGTCACGGTAGGGGCGGCGGGCGCAGCCAGCCATGGGAGGCGGGAGCAGGCGGAGCCGACGGGATGGTATGGTTTGGGCGGATGGAGGAAGAAAAAGACAAGAGATAGAAGATACACGACAGATGTTGGATGTCAATCCAACGGCTGGTAGGCAGAATCGTTTGTTGACTGGCTAGTAAGTTGACACCACCTTGGATAGGCTATTTCCTCGCAGGTCCTGTCGGGGATATACCCCGTGGTGTAAACCGGCCGGAAGTATAACCCGGCCGGACTTGGCGGTTTACCTGAAGAACCCGCTGGCACTTGGCGGTTCACTTGCGACCTGGCGGTTTACGGTTCATTGGTAATCCGGCAAAGCGGGTCGAGGAGCGACAAGACTTCGGTAGCCCGACCGGCGGTTCATGAAGGCGGTTCAACTACGGTGGGCGATTTAAGAGGAAAAGGCAGGAGGAATATATCGTACAAGGAGCTAAGACCTGGACTTGTATCCGGTTTGTATTAGCGATAGACTAGTCCTAATCCTAATAGGACTCTACATGTAGCCCGCCCCTCCAACATATATAAGGAGGGGCAGGGCTCCCCAAAAGGGACAAGTTCCACAAGTTGGACAAGTTAGGTTTAGACAATAGCTCTCGAGTTAGAGCACTCTTGTAACCGTGATCATGATCATCAATATCAATGAAGCAGGACGTAGGCTTTTACCTCCACCTTGAGGGGCGAACACAGGTAAAACCTCGCGTCTCTCGTCCCGCTCAACCCCTCTCAAGCTACCACATAGATGCGTTGGCCTCGCGACTAAGTCCTGACACTAAGGACATCTGCCGTGACAATTCCACGACAGTTGGCGCCCACCGTGGGGCTCGCGCATGGTGGTGTTGAGTTCTTGGAGGGATCTTTCACAGGGATCAAGAAGTTCGCAATTTTCCGGTTCGACGAGAACTGGCGTGGAAAATTCACATCAACAATAAATTCATCAGTCAAGATTGACGATGTGTTCTGCGGCGGCGGATAATCCGGCGAGTCCGATTCAGAAACATAATTTTTTATGGGCCACAGGCTGATGAGATCGGCCACTAGTGTTGCCGCTCCACACCACACGATCTGCTAAGACGATATCTTGCTACTATCAATACAAGCAGGACCGAGTTCCCGAGAAGAAAATTACATCTGCTATGGCTGCTGATCTACGTGGGAAGGACAACCAACGAAAGGTCAAACCAATCAAAAGGGGGTGCTAGTATTCATTATTTTGGAAAAGCTACTAGTGCATACACGGATTCTGAGAGCCACACGCCGTGCAAAGTCATGCCAAGCAAAAAAGGATAAGGACGGGGTGATGGATTCTGCCGCCTCGATTTCCATCCGCCTCCGTCACAAGCCGTCGCCGGGTTGTCTCCACGTTACTGTTCCTCCGTCGTCTCCACTAGGCCAAGCCGCCCCGGATCGGTTCCAAGTCACTGCCTCCAGCGCCCCTCTGCCAAAGTCGCGCTAAGCTATCCATGATTGACTCGTCGTCACAAGCACTCGCCTTCGCCACGCGTTGTAGCGGCAAGCCACCGCCTGCGTTGAGCCACCGGACTCCGACTCCGAGTGGCCGCTGCTCCGACCTGTTCCAACTCGGCCTCGCTCTGGCCCGCCCTCGCCCGACGACCCGCTTTGCCGTTGAGCCGCCCGAACCTGCTGCTCGACTTCTGCTGTAAATCGTCGTGGGTTCGAGCCCAGCCTCGCGTTGCCTCCGTTATTAAGACGCCCGGCCGTTCTTGGCAAGCCGCCGCTACTCAGCGGTCCGCCGCTAGGTGGTTTTCCCTCTGTATCTCACGGTCAGCGCTTCACCACCACCGGTCCTTGCTCTGCAAAGGGATAAGGAGACTGGTTTGAAGGAAAGTCGTGGTGGACAGCACATGTGTTGAAAAAAATCATGGACGCTGTATATACAAACCATCGGTCCTCAGAAGAAATCAGGTCATATCCATCGACTCTATATTATTAACACATATTGTTTTTCATCAGGGAACAATTACTTGGTCTTGCAATATTTTTGCAGGATCGTTACAAAAGGTGTCGCCTAAGGGGGCGCATCAACATCACTTTTGCACTTGTGTTTGTCCGTGCTATGATGCTCAACGGATACCCGTGCAAGTCGCCTCCCCAATGTTCGGATTACATCCGTCCGCATCTAAATAACATCACGTTTGACTCGCCATCTGCGCGCTTTACCACGCCATGGACGACTCGTCCATCTGTCCTCACGCGTCGGTTCGGCGTCACTTGCAGTTCACGCGTCCACACCGGCTTACAATGCCATGGTCGACTCATCTGTTGTCTGGGCGAATCAGGTGATATCCCTCTAAGTATAACTTTAGCACATATTGTTTTTGTCAGAAAGCAATTACTTTGGTCTTTGCATTTTATATGCAGGACAATTGGTCATTACAAAGCCGATGGCCGGATCATGGATATATAAATTGCGTAATTCTTGTCATGTGCTAGCATATGACCGTGCCACAATGATCAAAGAATATGCGTGCAAGACGCCGCCCTTGTGGCCCGGACTACTTTGACTCACCGGGACCGCACCCGCGATTAACTCGCCCTTCCGTGCCAGTTTACAACACCGGTGAAGATCTTCCCCGTCCGCACCGGTTTACAATGCCGCGGCCGATTCATCTATCCGAGTTGCTTCTGATGTTGCGGTCGCTTTTGTCGTACGTCTCTCGCGGCCTGGTTTACATCAACATACCGGGCCGCATCTGTCTGCATGAGCTGTTTATTGGGTATGAGCAAGTCACAACTTGGGTAGCCCGGTTTTATTTCAAATTGGAGACAAATTATCATCAAACCGCCGTTTACCTTTGGATGGTTCAATGGGCGCGCACAAGTCGCCGCCATTATAGTTTTGATTAACTTCAAATCGCGGTTGGAAGAAACCATTGGCGAGTTCTGACACGGCTCATATGGGATCATTTACAACCCGCTTGATCACCTCAACCTTCTATGGATTCACATCGTGCTATCAACAACAATGATATACAAGTTATGCCGGTTTATATCACAGCCAAATATGGAGAGTCTCAAGCCAACTCCTCGAGACACCTTTGAGACTTGGGGGCTACGATGACATGACTGAGCGAATATTGCCAGTTTCAGTAAATTTAAAGAACCCCAGGACGATGGAGGGAAGGATAACCCGGTCCGGAGGCTCTTGTTATATTGATGAAAGTTTAAAGGCCGTCGAGAAAATTTCCGGTTTAGAAAGTGTATGACAGTTACAAAATCGGCTCAATGAAGAAGATCCGGGTCATCGAGAAAGGATTCGGTTTAAAATCCGGCTAAAGGAAAGTCAGTCTCACTGAAGCTCTCAAATATCCGGTTTACAATCCGGTTCAAGGAAATCTGTTCTCTCACAAAGCTCTTTAGCTCTCAAATCCGGTTTAACAATGTCCGGTTCAAAAAGGAATTAACTTCTCGCAAGTTCGAGTTTAAAGGCCGTCGAAAAACTTCGGCTGAAAATGAAGATTCGGTTTAACATCCGGTTCAAGGGAAAGATGTCTCCCACAAAGCTTTGAAGCTCTCAATATCCGTTTCAAAATCCGGTTCAAGAAGGATTTATCTCTTGCAAAAAGTTAAAGGGTGCCAAAGAGGACCTGCTGCCATGATGCGCGGTTCAAACATGGGTATCATGCCTTGTTGGCTTATCATATTATTGATCACTTGGGGGCTTGGTCATGTCTGAACCATAGTCACACCTCTTGATCGGCGCAATGCCACAATATCACTTGGGGGCTTGGTCGTGTCCGAACCATAGCAACGCCATTTGGTAGGCGAAAAGCCACAACATCACTTGGGGACTTGTGGTCACGTCGAACCATAGTCACGCCTCTTGATCGGCCTAGTGCCACAACATCACTTGGGGCTTTGGTGAACCAGAACCATCGCTACACCTCTTGATCGGCGTAATGCCAATGCATCATTTGGGGACACAGGCTGACTCGAACCATAGCTACACCTTTTGGGGGCTTGGTCGTGTCCGACCATGGTAATGCCTCTTGATCGGCTCAAAGCCTCATTTGCAATGGTTTTATATTTGCCTTTGCTTGAATTTTGTTCTCTTTTAAATTATTTCTTTTGTTGTGTTTTCAAACCGACATTATTAATCCTGTTCAAACTATCAATTACAAATTGGCGGAACACGGTCAAATCCTAATCCGGAGACTATTTGCGGTTTGATTTTATGTTACCATCTTATTATGGAGTAAACCGGTGTTCATTAACCCGGCTTGACTTTCAATCACATTGTCAGTACATGATCAAATCATAATCCGGAGACTATCCGCCCGGTCTGGTTTGACTACGAGTCGCCAATATTATATGGTTAAACCAGTGTTTATCACAACCGATGCACGGTTTTATCATAAACCGGCACAGTATGAAAGGAGTTATCATTACTCAAGATTGGGGTCATCACCCTTACTACAAAACATTGGTAAACCAATGATGTGATTTAATGTCACAGGTATGATATATTTCATTGATTATTCTTAAAGTGCAGCCTTGGTTATAAACACGGGTTATATATTGGGCATTATGACCCGTCCGTGGTAAACCGCCAGGACACTTTAAACTTGTTGTATGCAGAGACAGGTTGAATAAAGCATGATGATAAATTATCCGGTGTTTATTAAACCGGCCTGGCTTTAAGGCGATAAGTCGCCGGTATATGATGAGAAATTATCCGTGTTTGTTAACCCGGCCTGGTTTTGGACTATAAGTCGCCAAGATTACATATTTGGATTGCGCCATTGGAATCATGCTCATAAATCATTGGACTATATTATTCAAATCTTCAAATAGCCAACATGGCTAGATTTTTATTATGGTTATCAATAACCAATATTATGATTGAGGTTTTCAAAGTCGCTTCAAATATAATGGTTATTATTTCATCAATGGGTATGATTTATTCTACAATGGAGGAATAGTCCCGAGAGTTGCTGCAGCTTACGACCCGGCACTTGGGGGCTACATTATTTAAATTGAGATTATATCGAATATGCAAGTCTCATGTCGCTGCAAGCATGCACCATGACACTTGGGGCTAATGCAAAGTAAATTTTTTGCTCATATTATTGAAGACCCGACTCATCATATTATCTTGAGTCGGCCCTTGGGGCTACCAATTGCTCCTGTCAACAGTTGAAGGTACAAAGCTTTTTATATTGAAGGGTCCACTGCTTTCAGTTGGTATAGCACAAGGCTCTTAACCTTGTGGATGTGGATTCAAGTCCCATGAGGGGGGTTACATCATATGATGTTATTTTCATTGAAGTATATATTAAGTCCCAGCTCAATATTATCTTACTGAGCCGGCCCTTGGGGGCTACACATCATTGCTCAAATCTACATGATTACACCTACAAAGTCCCTGCTCATTATTGCATAATGACCCGACACTTGGGGGCTACATAGTATGGAGTATTCTGTTTTTACTAGTCAATGGGATGAACAACATGGATTTCTTTGAAAGTGGCAGTATTTATATTGAAGCAAAGTCTTAAGCCACCACTTTGTTCTGCTCAAAGACTTGGGGGCTACAGGTATTATATTACTATCGAAGAAATATTTTCAAATTCTCTGATTGAGCAAACTAGGTTGACCGGCGTCACCAATCATTATGACCACATGGCTGCAACCCGGTGTCATTAATAATCATGAACGGCGTTGGCAACAATCATGAACCGTTATACGCAACAATTATGAGCCAGCGTTGGTAACAATCATGACTCGGTGCCATCCATATCTACAAACCGGCAAATTTGGCAATGATAAACCGGCAAGTTCTACATTTTCAAACCGGCTGATATCAGTGGAATATTTGAAGACCAATATTTTTGTCAAATCTGAGCATTGAAGGCCGGCTCAAGTGGATTATTCTTCACAAATTTTCTCTGTGAGAAATCAATGTCAGCAAATTGAGTATGAAGCTGGCTTGTTGACCCAAATTTTCTAGAAGGAGGAAATGACAAGGATTTAAGGATGATCAGATGCCGATTTACAAGAATTCTTAACCCGGAGCATAATCTGTCAAGTTTGTTCTTGTGTTTATTTCACAGGATCAGTTTAACATGGATAAATCCAAATTAAACTAGGGGCTAATGTCGAGGATATACCCGTGGTGTAAACCGGCGGAAGTATAACCCGGCGGACTTGGCGGTTTACGAAGAACCGGTGGCACTTGGCGGTTCACTTGCGACTGGCGGTTTACGGTTCATTGGTAATCCGGCAGGCGGGTCGAAGGAAGCGACAAGACTCGGTGGCCCGATGGCGGTTCATGAAGGCAGTTCAACTACGGTGGGCCAGTTTAAGAGGAAAAGCGGAGGAATATATCTTACAAGGAGCTAAGACTGGACTTGTATCCGGTTTGTATTAGCGATAGACTAGTCCTAATCCTAATAGGACTCTACATGTAGCCCGCCCTCCAACATATATAAGGAGGGGCAGGGCTCTAAAAAGGGACAAGTTCCACAAGTTGGACAAGTTAGGTTTAGACAATAGCTCTCGAGTTAGAGCACTCTTGTAACCGTGATCATGATCATCAATATCAATGAAGCAGGACGTAGGCTTTTACCTCCACCTTGAGGGGCCGAACCTGGGTAAAACCTCGCGTCTCTCGTCCCGCTCAACCCCTCTCAAGCTACCACATAGATGCGTTGGCCTCGCGACTAAGTCCTAACACTAAGGACATCTGCCGTGACAATTCCACGACAGGTCCCAACTGTCAGAGTCCAAATCTGTCACGGTCATGCAGCCTTTCCTATGAAAATTTATAGCCCATTTGATGTGCTAGTTTGAAATAAGTTTGTGGGTGCTGGTGGGGGCTAATCACTTGGCTTCTGTAATGCACAGTGAGCTCAAGCAGCGGCGAGTGATGTTATTTCCCTTGGTTGGGATTTGTTACAACATTTCACTATAAATTAAACGCATGGCAAGCCATTTGCCTTGTTTCAAAGAAAATCTGACAGTCCTGGCCGAGTTGAAAAGGGCAGGAACATCTAACTCCAGCACAAACTGTACAAAAGCACGAGGGTTAATTGTTCATCAGGTTTACAAAAACCCATATTGAAAAGGGCAACAACATCTAACTCCGGCCTTTGTTTTCGGCGGTCATAGTCAAATGGATCGGTCAGGTCCATAGAATGAACATCTGGGTCGTAAAATTTACTAGATTATGACCACAATATGTTGTAAATAGAAGCCCGTCACGTTCGTAAGCTCTTTTTCCCACCAAACTCCTTTTTTGCTCTTCGACATACCCATCCGTCAAAACAATGCTGCTGATAAACTTAAGCCTGATGGACAATAGTAACCTCGCATTCAGCAGGAAGAATGTGACAAATCTTGTGTTTGCGCGGTTGGCTACATATCATTCTAGCGTTATTTTCTACAATCGAACCTCATGAGAAGTGAGAAAATCCTGATGCTTACGAATCCACCGATTGGTTATAACTTTCTTACCCCGTCCAGTTGCCTAAATATACATGAAGATTGAAAACAGTTAAGGTCTAAAAGAAGAGTGTCGAAAGAGCAACAGCTGAATGGTTAATTCTAGTACACTATATGCGGGCTCCCAATGTGCGTGAAATTATCACCTTTATATACAACTTCTCCAGACATGGAAAGCATTGCAGCAAGCCAATAATCTTGTTCAGATCACAACTATTCATTTGGATATATAAGATCTTGACAGAATCCAGCACCATTGATAGGCCATCTATGGAGAAACTCTTCATTGAGCATAGAACATAATATTAGTACAAAATGTGTACTCCGAGATGATATAAAAATTATGCGCAGAAATTTAAAATGCAACTTATGGTTACAAGTGTAGATGATAATATAAAGTACCTGAAGAACTGTGGAGCCAAACACCATATTGAAATGAGCACAAAGATCATGTATTACACCCAAGGTCTCCAGTTTAGGCACAGAGAGGACGGTTATTTGCAACGGTGAATAACTAGGATCAACCTTTGAAGTGAAGGGGCATCTTGGATGATGAGCTGCCTTCCGTCAAAAGAAATTCCAATTCTTACAAGGTTAGGCGACTTTATTTGGAGACAACCGATTCTAACTATGAAAACAAGCACCAAGCACTCCAGCGCAGGGCAAGCTGGAGTGGATGATCTTTGTGCAATGAGGCCTCGATATCTGAACCCGCACAAGTTTCTTGAGAAATGGGAGTCGAAGGTTTAGTACCAGTTATGCGGTAGGTAGCACAGTATAAAGGTGGCGGTGTGGAGAGAGGAGGAAAACCGTGAGATGGACATCGATGCTGAGGGCACAAGTTCATGGCGTTCGGTATGTGGTATGTGATTTCCACGGGAATAGTAGAACTCAAGAAGCTGTAGTTCTGTGAATTCAGGGGATTTCAGCCAGGCGTCCATCGTGCAGGGCATGGTATGCTTGCTCAGGTAGCATGACGGGATGCAGAGGCTTTGCACGGAGCCCTGGTGGGAGGAGATGATGGCTCTGGGGATTTCAAAATCATTGAAGAGACATAGCTGATGACAGTCGAGATTAAGGGGCACAACGCGCCATAGAGGGTGCCACCGAATTGAGAGGACTTGGGTGCGGCAGCAATCCTTGGTGGGGAGAAGCGAGATGATCTCCCCAAGGACGGCGTCCAGGAGATCGCTGATGCGGTCCACCCGAGATTCTCTGAGTTCTGGGATCCGGTGGGGGCGGGTCGCCCCTTCTCCCAGCTGTTGGGGTGCGGGATCTACAACAGGCGTCGCTTGTTGGTGAGCCTCATCTTCTTAAGCTGGGGTCAGCCGACTCCATTTTCCTCGAGGGCGTCGCGTCGCGCTCATGGATTTGAGCAGAGTAACGAATGATGAGCCTATTTGTAGTGCGAGCGAAGAAGAAGGGGAGCTGGGGGTTTTCTATAGGAGTGAGGAAGAAGGGGAGCTGCGGTTTTCTGTAGGAGTGAGGTGAGGAATTTGGGGGTACGAGTGGAGCGAGTGGCGTGAGGTGGGTGGGAGCAAGGAGGAAGAAGAGCACCCATGTTTTTTGGGGGGCGGTGTCTTTGGGTGTAGGTAGCGCCTCTCATTCTGTAAATATATGGGCTTTTGAATTGATCTTACTATTTACTAGTGTGGATCGGCTGTTTTGTCTTGGGCCCAGAGAAACAATTACTACTAGTACAGTGGAGACACCTCTGACTACCTGGAAAAACAATTACTACTAGTACAGTGGAGACACTCTACCGCTTCTGGCTCCTCCTAGGTCATTGAAACGTCTCCCTCAACTGAATGTCGTTATACTTTTGTTCACCGACATGCAGGCCATGCAGCACGCGGGCCCAAATGCCATCCACCAAATTAGAAGGCAGTATGCAGGCGGAGAGTCACCCTGGTCAGAAGCTGGCGATGAGAGCCGTCAGATCACAAAACCCCACCTCCCCGCAGTCTAAGTTTGACGGACGAAGCAACCATCATTTCACTCTTCGCTGAATCCCCTTCTCCCTCATCGTCTTCAAGAAAGGCAACACTCGCATCTGCCACTGTTCTTCTCTCCGAAGCGGATCCGTGATGTTTGTATATTTTCGTTCACAGAAAAAAAAAGAAATTTTGCAAACCAGTAACCGATCCTCACTCTCTTTTTTGTTTCATTGTCATTGC
Source organism: Aegilops bicornis (assembly GCA_021605145.1). Lineage (NCBI taxonomy): Eukaryota > Viridiplantae > Streptophyta > Magnoliopsida > Poales > Poaceae > Aegilops > Aegilops bicornis. The sequence continues at coordinate 380,011,580 of CM038670.1, forward strand.
GATTGTGTTTTCCTTTCAGTGGTCTCCTAGTATTCATTAGTGTCATGATGGACCAAGGAGAACCAAGCAAAGATCTGCCGATATTGGAGCAGACGCGGGAGGCTGATCCCCACGAGACAGAGAGCTCCAAGAAGATGGAGGCAACCACCGAGGCCGACCCAGATCACGCTCACGGCCACTCTTGAGATGGTCAACGCCTGTTTGATGTTACAACCCCGTGGCACCTTTGCAGAGGAGTTTTCCCCCTTCGAGGATGTGTCCCCCCCATTGAGCTGCCCAAGGTGATTTCTTTCTTTGCCGTTGTTGATTGTGTTTTTTCATCTAAGTATGTTGTGAATTTTTTAGAAAAGGAAGTATGTTTTGATTAATAATGCATAATTTTATTAGCTTCGATGCCATGCTATACATAGTGGTTTAAATAACTTGTGTTTATTATACTGAAAAGTAATTCCGAATTTGTTTTTGTTTCAATTAGAGCCCTGATGCAGACAAGGATTGTGTGGTTGTACATGTCACTCACTATGAGGCGGACGACCTGAATATACACACTGGGAAAATAGAGTTCTTAGACTGTTGGATCCTGGAAGCCATTTGCGGTTAGACCAATGAAGAGTTGTATTCTAGCCTCACTGTTGTTAGGCGTGTTGTCCAGGGTGTACTTAAGAACAAGAATTTCAAAGCTACTCCTTTGTTTATGAGGCATACTGTTCTTGTCAAGCTTATGAAGGAAGATGACGTGGCATGCCTCCACAAACAAGTTTATCAGTGGCAAGGCCACACGATTGTCTTCATGAAGGTTCACAGGATTGAGCTGCATCGGGACGTCCTCGATGATGTTCATGGCAAGGTCCATCTTGTGTCCAACCCAAATTAGATCGGGGCATGAAATAGTTGCCCCACCTAGTGTTTAATAGTAGTTTGGATTGTGTGTAATTATCCGAACCTTGCCTGTTATCGACCCCTCTGGGGCTAGTACTCTGTTTGAATCCGTCTATGGGAACTGCTGCTACTTTTGTGTGCCCGTGAATCATGTGAGAACCATCGTAATTGTTGCCGAAGCAGATGCGTCCTCACTAGTTTTTTCATGAATATGGCATGGTAAGACATAAGTTGTCACGGTTTATCATACGAGCAGTGTGTGTTTCGATGAAATAGAGCACTCGTTAAAGAACCATGTTGTTGGCGTATACATAAGTACTTGTAAACACTGTTGGTGTTACCCCACTTGTAAGCAGTTGTGCAAAACATGGCACATTGGCTCAGCTAGCTTCAACACTAGGCTATCGACCAACTAACAATCAACAATCCGCTGTCTGACATATAAGCAACTATGTATCTTGTTACAATGGTTCATGCAGTTAATTGAGGCCACAATGTAATAAATTCCAAACGTTCACACGCTAGTCCAGCGCTCATGTGGAACACTCACATTAAACTCGTCTTCATAAAAAACTTGAAAAGCATAAGTTAAGAAATTTTATACATCTCAAGGATTCATAGAACATAACAAACATATACTAGTTCACAGCAAAAGACAAAGTTATGAGAAGGTTTACAAATCAGGAAAAAACAAGCAAAAGGCTTCTATGAGCATAAGGCCTCTCGGCAGGCTTAAATTTCCTGGAGTTCACTCTGGTTTTTTCTTGTTGCCACCATCCAGGGTTAGGTTCTCTCATTCCAGAATAACCAGTTATAATTGTGGTCTCAATTTGGAATGCTGAATCGAACCATGCGATTATCTTGACCAGGTGAAATTCTTGTGCATTCCACTAAATTTAAGCACCGCTATTTGCAGAAATAAGCAGACCACAATGCCTCTTGTCCGCGCACCTGTCCAAAAAATCACCGTGCAGCCGTGCCAGCTAGTCCTCGGTCCATGGATGAACTATGTAACGCCCTCGATGCGGCTATATCTCCCACGTGTCGAAGCACGACTTAGAGGCATAACCGCATTGAAAGCAATGTCGCAAGTGAGGTAATCTTCACACAACCTATGTAATACATAAGGGAAAGAGATACATAGTTGGCTTACAATCGCCACTTCACACAATACATGAGTAAAACATCACATCATACAGATACAATCAAGGTCCGACTACGGAACCAGAATAAAAGAAGACTACCCCAAATGCTACACAGATCCCCGATCGTCCCAACTGGGCTCCACTCTTCGATCAACTGAAGCGAAACAACACAATGAACAAGATCTTCATCGAGCTCCTCCTTGAGCTCGGTGTGTTACCCTGCGGTTTCATCGGCACCGCAAACTGGTTTTGGAAGTATCTGTGAGTCACGGGACTCAGCAATCTCACACCCGCGAGATCAAGACTATTTAAGCTTATGGGTAGGAGAAGGTAATGAGGTGGAGCTGCAGCAAGCGACTAGCATATATGGTGGCTACCATACGCAAAAGAGAGCGAGAAGAGGAGGCAAAAGCACGGTCGAACAACTATGATCAAGAAGTGATCCTAGAACAACCTACGTCAAACATAACTCCAACACCGTGTTCACTTCCCGGACTCCGCCGAGAAGAGACCATCACGGTTACACACGCGGTTGGTGTATTTTAATTAAGGTCAACTTCGGGTTTTCTACAACCGGACATTAACAAATTCCCATCTGCCTCATAACATGGCACGGCTTTCGAAAGATAACACCCTGCAGGGGTGTCCCAACTTAGCCCATAATAAGCTCTCACGGTCAACGAAGGATATTCCTTCTACCAGGAAGACCCGATCAGTCTCGGAATCCCGGTTTACAAGACATTTCGACAATGGTAAAACAAGACCAGCAAGACCACCCATTGTCTTGACAAATCCCGATAGGAGCTGCACATATCTCGTTCTCAGGGCACACCGGATAAGCTAAGCGTACAGGTACCGACGTAATCCAAGTTGCCAAGGAATGGTCCCGCACGGTGCTCTAGTTTGGACCAACACTCGGAGGAGCACTGGCCCGGGGGGGGGGGGGGTAAAATAAAGATGACCCTTGAGTCTGCAGAACCCAAGGGAAAAAGGCTTAGGTGGCAAATGGTAAAACCAAGGTTGGGCCTTGCTGGAGGAGTCTTATTCAAAGCGAACTGTCAAGGGGGGCCCATAAATCACCCAACCGCATTAGGGACGCAAAATCCGCGAACATAATACCGATATGACGGAAACTAGGGCGGCAAGAGTGGAACAAAACACCAGGCATAAGGCCGAGTCTTCCACCCTTTACCAAGTGTATAGATGCATTAATTAAAGAAGATATATTGTGATATCCCAACAAGTAAACATGTTCCAACAAGGAACAACATCTCCATGTTCCAACAAGGAACAAACTTCATCTTCACCTGCAACTAACAACGCTATAAGAGGGGCTGAGCAAAGCGGTAACATAGCCAACCAACGGTTTGCTAGGAAAGGATGGTTAGGGGCTTGACATGGCTACATGGGAGGCATGATATAGCAAGTGGTAGGCATCGTAGCATAGGCATAGCAAAAGAGCGAGCATCTAGCAAGCAAAGATAGAAGTGATTTCGAGGGTATGGTCATCTTGCCTGAGATCCCGCAAGGAAGAAGAACGAGTCCATGAAGAAGATAAAAGGATGTAGATGAACGAATCCTCACAACTCCGGAACGGAACCGAAGCTAGCGAGATAAGCAAACCCGAAAGAAGCAAAAAACATGGTAAACACACAAGCATAAACATGTCATGATGCACAAACAAGTATGATGCATGTCCGGTTTAATGAGGCATGGCATGGCAATATGCACAAACAACACTACAAGCTAAGTGGAGCTCAATATGCAACGAGTTGCATATTGACGAAACACCACATCAACTATTTAGTTTAATCTCGTTTAGGTACCCAACAATATTAAATATTGGTTAACATGGCAAGTGGTGAAGCAAATGAAAACTAACTATTTAGGCAAGTTTAAGTGAGGCCGGAAACAACAAACAACAATTCCGGAAATCCCCATATGTCATTTAGCAATTTAATGCAAACACAGTTTTAAACATTTAAATGTTGTTATCATGATGCGGATGACATATACAAGTTATATGCAATTTTTATGAAAATGTTGACATAAGCATGTTATGAAGCATTTGGTCACCATGGCGGAACAAAAAGGGTGCCACGGCGGCGAATCCGAAAATGATGCCACGGCAACATATCGGTTCCGGTAGCTCATGGAGATACCGGTGCAAAAGGAAGCATGCGGATGTGCGGAACATGCTAGATATGGTGGGGTGCTCCCGACTACCGGGTTCCCACGGGTTAGGGGCATGGAAACGAGTGACAATTCGGACACGGTGAAAACGGTGCATCTCATACAACACACAAGCATCCGTTCACGGGCGGTCGTCTCGACGGTTATACCTTCGAAGCGTGCATTTTCGGGGCGGATCGAGTTCGTCGAGGGAAGTAGTGGTACACGTCTCGAAGAAGGACTTGACGCGTCCGATGTCTCCGGGGTCGACGGTTGTGGTACACGGTCATCGTGGTATTTGGCGAGTCCGCGTAGTCGTAGATGTTCCAAGGTACTTGACGCATCAGCAGGTGTAGTCGTACATGCACGTAGATGAACTTGACGGGTCCCATGAGTAGTCGTACTCGGCGAATCCGCGTAGTTGCACATATCTTTGTGCTGTAGCCGAACTTGATGAAAACCCACGATGACGGTAGACGTACACGGTCGGCTTGATGGAACTTGGCGGTGGTCTCCTCGGGTCAACAGTGATGTGCAAGGGCTAGAACGCACTGGTTGCATGCGCCGGCAGTAGGGTTTGCGGACATGGTGCCCTCAGTAGTAGTGGGGGTTCAGGGCCATGGGAAGGCAGGACCAACAAGAGCAAGGTTCAAACTCGAGCTGCTGCTCGCAGAATGGAGCTCGAGGCGTGGCGGAGCTCCTAGTGGTCGCCAATGGAGGAGGCGGCAAAGGGCGTGCGGGTGAGGAGCAGCACGGCAACAGTGGGGCAAGCACAGAGGAGGCAGAGGCGCGGGAACGACGGTCCGGCGCGGGGCTGCCTGGATCTCGCCGGAGTCGTGGTCAGAGGCGGGTGGCGCGACTTCCTAAGGAGTTTGGGGCGGACATGGGGTCTCCTGCCCCTGCCGAAGACGGCGACAGAGGAGGGAAACGGCGAGGAGAGGAAGCAGGGTGTGGCGAACCATGGAGGTCGGCGGAGCCATGGCTGTGCGGGTCAAGCGAGCTCGCAGTCGGGACGGGAGGAGGCGCATGAGGCACGGGCGAAGACGAAGGGAGAAGATAGAGGGCGACAGATGACGAGACTTCACGTCGATTGCCGACAGCAGGAGGCAGAGGCGCTGGCATGGGGAGCTCCTCTCCCTAGCGCGATGCATGGGTGCATGTGTGAGGCGTTGGAGGGAGGAGGCAGAGGATCGAGGACGATCCCGATCGGGACGAGTGGTCATGGCGGAGTGGGGGAACGAGAGGAGGGATCGAGAGATGGGGATCGGGCTCTCTGGCGGCTAGGGTTAGGAGGGGGTCGACGGGGCCTTGGGCCAACTGGTGGGCTGGCTGCATCTCACTCTCTCTCTAATCTCTTAGCGAGAAAAAAAGAAAGGCTAGGAGGAGAGTTTGGGCATGGGGATTATTTCGATGCACTCGTAAAAATGTGCACGGTCCATGAAAAATAGGAGTGGCAAGATTGCAGGAATTAAATTCAAAGTCATTTGAATTTAATTCAAAAGGTTTGAGCAAGGACTAGGAATTAGAGGTTTCCAAAAATGTTGGGATTTTTGGTGGAGCTCAGGAAGATGATGAAAGAATAAATGGCAAAGTTGGAGATCAAGAATTAAGACAACAAAGGCATTAGGATATTTTGTAAGTGTGTTTATGGTAAATCCAAATAATTGGAATATTTACTATAGCTCTCTAAATATCGAGAGGATATGTTTTAAAGAGAATCACCATGTGAATTCCCTCGATTTAAATGGATCAAAGACCCATGTCATTTATTTAGTTGATTTGCGAAAGATTTCTGAGATGATGGCATGATGACATGATGCAATGCAAAAATAAAAAGGGCAGGCACAAATTAAACACACGGCGAAACCCGGAATAGCTGGAAGTCTTCTGGAGCGTCGGTCTCGGGGCGTTACAAACTAGTAGAAAGTGCATTCCGGTCTAGGATGCAGTTGTTTTCGCTCGTCCCTGCACTGCAATCAGGAAGTAAAAAGTACGAATTAGCTTCTTTTAGATTGCGTTGGTCATTCTACCTTAGTTACTACAAATGTAGGGATACCTTGAAGACGGGAGGTTAGACGACGGCAACGAGGGATAGCCATCTCATTTTGCGCAGTTGTACTAAAACTGAGGTGTGTGCTTTTGATTGCGTGGATAAAAATGATACGGAGACAGACGTCCTTGTTTGCGCAAATACGAAATATAGTTATTTAAATAGTGACAGATATTACTACTTTCCCCCGTTTCCTCTTAGAGCCATGTCCTAGATTCATGCTACAGCTTTCCCACTTTCTTCCCTGTTTGAACCAACGCTTTGATTCGAGTGTATGAACTAGCTTTACTTCTTATAATAGTAGAAGTCTAGGTGGCTTTGAAACAATGATGAAGTAGAAAAGGATCCACACGAAGGGAGCTGGGGCAGTAGAGCAAGGCAGGTTTCGAAGGAATATATACCTAAGGGTCGTCGGCATGTGGCAAAGACGGCGTCGGGAGGCTGCATCTTGGCCAAAATACAGCAGGGAGGAAGAAGGGGTCGGAGGCCCTCCCGAGTCGGCGCTCTCTCGAAGAGAACGGCACGGCCGCCGATCTAGACGTGCGGGCAGCCGTTGGTCTCCTCCCTCGCCGCCGACGACAGCATGAACGATGCACCTACACCCCTGCCCCGGTCGAGGTTGTCTGGCCGGATTTGTGACCAGCCTTGAGCTGAGAGAGAGTGTGGCCACCTATGTCTTGCTTAGATCTGGAGAGCATGAGAGAGTGAACGAGAGGAACCCTAGTAAAGCAAGTGCTAAGGCTCCTGCTTTTATATATAGTGGAGTGATTTTGTTGAACCAGCTTCAAAAAAAATGCGCTCCTATGTGTACCCGCGAGTGGGTGTGAGAGAACTAGTGCGTGCGTGCACCGCTTCTCTTCGTGAGAGTACAATATACTATGCCCAAAGAACGTGCGCCGCAAGAGTAATAGTATAAGTGTGTGATGTGTGAGCTAAAATAAAATGTGCGCGCCGTGTTTTGTTTTTTAGAAGTTCTGAGGGTAGGGTGTGAAGAGCACATATGTGCGAGACGTCTACCTGCAGATAGACGGTGGGTGCGACATGCGAGTCTACGAGAGGACTCGGGAGAGTCGTGACTCGTGAGGGTGCGTGTGCATGAGAGAGAGGGGGCACGATCAATGCAATGCATGTGTCCAGTAAATCATTATCCGCAAACGTTTGCCACAAGCCTTTTCCTCGATTTAACGTCAGAAGAACCGTTAGATCGGCATTCGATAGTGTCAGTTTTGCCATGTCATTTAACAGAACAGCCACTCCTCCTACACACAAATCTTCCACGTGAGTGTTAGCAACTGTCGTATGCTCCCTCCGTTTTGAAATGCAGTGCGTATAGCTTTATTGAAAATTCGAACCTCGCAAACTTTTACCGAGTTTTCGTGTACCAAATTGCACATGTAGAATACCCTGTATATATCATTTCATTCATCTTCGAGAGGTAAATATAAAGAGGGGTGAGCAATCTACAAAGAAAGACCATCGTATCACCCGCAGCAATTTCAAGCATCCTTTAGTGTCGAGGAATATCATAGGAACTCTATATGATATGATTTTTATAGGATTTTTCCTTTAGAGCCAATTGGTTCATAGGAATAGATTCATATACTCCACATTTCAAAGGAAATAAACATGATATCATTTCTATAGCTTTAGAGCCACTTGGTTCATATGAATGGATTCCTATACTCCCTTAATTTCAAAGGAAAATAAACATTAGCGTATTCAATAGAAAAGTTCCTATGATATGAACCAAATTACATCTCTTTTCTAATCCCTCCTCATAGGAATTGAGTTACATGCCATCTCTAGATTCAATAGAAAAGTTCCTATGATGTGAACCAAATGACATCTCTTTTCCAATCCCTACTCATAGGAATTGAGATGCTCCATGTCATCGCTTTCCCCACAACTTCCATATATACATCTTCTATTCCTAAATAGATAGTACAACCCACTAGTAGTTTTTTTCCAAAACATGCAACTATGGCACAAGAACTATATAGTGTGCCAATAAATTTGAAAGATGGTCGCTGGATGAAGCTAACCCGATAGTGCAGAGATAGACAAATACGAGCACTACTGGCCGTTGGATATCATCAACATTCCACCAGATCTGCCACATGTACAATTTAGAAGACTCCATGGTTGAACTTAAGCATAATGCACAAACCTCAAAACACAAGCACTTGTCCTTTGTTCTAGAATCTTCTGTATCATAATTGATTATTTTTTTCTAAATGAATTGCCATTATTTGTTTTTTACTTTATGATTTACAATGCACAACCCCATGAATCTTAACTTTTTAATAAAACTAATTGATTTTGAATGAGATGAACTATAAGAACTAAACGAACATCTACATCATGCATATATGCCTCAAAGCTTTACATGCTATAGTGTGTATTTATTCATAATTTGGTTTCGAAATCTCATGCGTTCAATACATGTGTACCTTACTAGTTTTGAGTAGAGTAGCAAATTTCACGTGGCCCCGGGTATATCAAAATGCAAGGCCCATGCATCATTGCCTTTCGGTCGAACCTACGTCCACAATTTTTTGTACGTGCTATATCTCCACTGGTCCCCGAACCCAAAATGATGCCTCGTTCCTGTAAAACCAAGCGGCCCACAAATATTTAAGGCATCGACTCGAACCTGTTTACTATGACGTGGCCCCGCACGCTGTAGTACTCCTACAAACCCTACCGCCGAACTCATCATCGGTTTTCTTCAAGAGGACGAGGGAGAAGCCGATTTGTAGTGGACGCGCTTTAAAAAAAGGATCTGTAGTGGAGACCCCTACCCTAGGGTGCCCTAGGTAGCTGCCGCACGCATCATTGTTTTCTCTTTTCTTTATGCTCTTGCGCCCTAGAGAGAAATGATGGTTGCTTCGTCCGTCCAAAGACTCCAGCTTAATGCGGAAAGGTGGGGCTTTGTGATTTGACCCTCATCGCTCATTTTCTACTCTTTGCGGGCGCTATGACCGGGTGCCTCCAATTCCAACCGCTGCTCTGAACTGTAATTTGGTGCATCATACGTGGAACAAGACGGTGGATGAGCCACATGTCGGCCAAAGGGGTCTGTTAAGTGTGTCGCCATTTCGCATGCGGATCGACCTGCTTGAGTTGCTACGCCAACACGACATGAGCAGCCTATCACTTGGTTTTGCTCTTTGGTGAATCCCAACTATATTGATCTAAAAAGATACGTGCTAAACTACCCTCTCCGTCTCGGTTTTTTTATTTTTAGGCGTCTCGGTTTATAGGGCCTGCACGTAGTTCTAGGTCATCCATTTGACTAACTAAATATGAGTTACTATGTCACAAAAAGTATATCATTGGATTCTAAGCAGATGAAGTTGTATTTAAAAGTCGAGGGTGGGGCTTTTCCTGCGTGGTAGGCGGCGGGGCAGTTCCACCTAGTCGGTTCGATGGAGACGCGAGAAGACGAGGGAGTAGGCTGCTGCAAACGCAGGGTTGTGTGGTTTGACAGTTAGTTACTGTTGGACAGGTGAGGCCCCGTGATTTGACTTGCCATTATCATTTTAACTGCGGCGCTACGACCGGCGTGAGTCTCCCGATTCCTGACCACCTCCATACAGGTGCCTCTCCCAATGCGCCACCATGTAGTAGAGGCTGGCTCTTGCATGAGAGCCCACTTCTCCACTTTTTCCTTGCCTCTCTTTCCTCCACATATGCAAAAATGCCATGTAAAGAGCAAGTACAATAGAGCTGGCTCAGTGGGCTATAAGATATAAACTAGTATATTTTTGCTTAGTTGGAGGAAAGAGAAGAAGAGAGAGAAGGTAAGCGGGCTCTTGGTGAAGAGCCAACTCTAGCACGTGCTCCTAGGCACATTGTGAGAGTGAAATGTGGGCCATATAATAAATAAGTAGTACACTCTTCTAATCAACTATTGTACATGTTGGCTATAAGATAGGCTATAGATGACATGGCAATGGCTTATAGCCAGCAGCTGGCTATACTATTAACCATGCTCTAAAGCGCACTATTGTACTTACCGATGCATGTACAATTCCATGGAAATTTAGTGGTCATTCATGCATTCGTTCTAATTAATTCCTCGGTAAACATAACTTCTTGAGAAAAACGAGAATACTAATTACTTGTGCAAACTACGAAATTAATTCGACCACTCACCGTCTACCTTGGTTGGAGAGATTTTGAAATTGAGCCATAAACTGGAAAGGAGGGAGTAGTAACTTTTGTCTCGATTACTATTTGTGGCCTTGTATAGATGCAGAATGTATTTTTTATAGTGGCCTTGTATAAGTAAATGGAGGGAGTACTAACCAAAGTATACGTAGTAGGGACGAGGAGTAAACGGAGGAAGTAGTAAAATTTTCTCCTCGTGCTGCGAGCCACCGCTGCGTAGGGAGCGGGCGTAAGGCGCATGTAGTAGTAGTACCACTACTACTACTCGTAAGCAAGCTTCACCTCATCCTGCGAGCCACCGTGCCCGTGGGCGAGGAGACGGCGTTCTAAGCAAGCTTCTCCTCGTTCTACGAGTTGACGGGACACATCAAAAGTACTCCAGTGTATAGAGCCTTGCCTCTAAGGTAGGCCCCACATGGTTTGCCTCTTTTTTTAATTTAACATAACGCGCCAAGTCACAATTTGTTTGTTCACCCGTGGTAGACGATCCTCCCTCCACCAAGTGCACAACCAGTACACGTGCCAAATTACCACGTGGGCTGCCTTTTTCATACAGAAATGAGCTCCACCGTGTACCCGCGCGGGTGTGGTTGGGAAAGAGACGGGAGTACGTGCGCCCGATGCGTGCACCTCTTCTCTTCGTGCACGTCCCACACCCACGTGGGTGTGTGTGAGAGAGATACAAACCTAGACATAATCGCCATCCATCCCCATGCCTTCGCCCGATCACCACCACACCGCCACGCCCCACTCCTCCTCACCTTATCTCTCATCTTTCTCCCTCCATTTTTATATATAAGGGCCACTATCAAAATTACAATTTGCAGATATACAAGGCCACTAACACTAATCGATGCAATATTAATGGTGTTTGCCTCATGGTACTAGCAAAGGAGGACATTAATTATCCCTTGCATGCATGCGGAGTTTATAAAAAATGCATCTTGATGTTCCGTGCAATGCACGGGCATCTTGCTAGTCCATGAAAACAACACATGGCAAAATTCCACGGCGAACGAGGGATTTGAATCTGTTGGGAGGGGCTGTTTGGATCTTGCCTGGGGTAGCCAAAATATTGGCGACCCTTTTGTTGACTGGTGCCTTTGCCACCGATGAACGAGGAATGGCTCGGGTGATCATGTTGTCATGCATCCTACAGCGCGCACGTTGGAGACGAGCTCGCATGAGCTGTGTATTTTTGTCCCACAACGCCGCCCGAGCCGCCTGCAGACCGACCGGCGACCCGCAAATTACGCCATCCAACCGTAGCCACACACATTATGACAAAGAACTCAACCAACCGGACGAAATTCACGCAAACACGTAGACAAACTAATATTTCATATAAACAACGACGGAAATCATATAAAATACCGGATTTTCATACAAACATGATGGATTTCATTACATTCAAATGAACTACGCGGTGCTAGTTCTGGACAGCATAGGTATATAATACCCGGCCTAAATGGTCGCCCACCGATCGATTTGTGTTCCTCATGTCCGGCAGCGCGATCACCGGACTGCCGGGAGCCCTGGAGGTATATGCTTTAGCGCAAAGGATGGCTCGCTTCCCCACTGCCCAACTGATATCATTGGCTGGTGCCGTAAGATGATGGTGGCCGGCACCTGTTCGAGTTCATCACCGGCCACTACTTCGCCATGGTCGGCACCGGCTCATGTTCATCCTAACATTCCCCTCTTCCATGGAGCCCATGCGGAGTCGACAAAGGTCCTCGCAACAAAAGGATCCAGCAAGACACCTGCTGTGTATGCCGGCGTCGCCTCCGCGATGGCCTCCCGTGTTCTACTTCTCCTCGATGATGGCGGCGGACGCGGAGGCGCTGGCCACCGACTCGTCGCTCTCCGCGCACCCGGCTTCTGTCGCTGCTTGCATGGCGCGGCCGCTGGCATGGGAGTCTTGCCCACAGAAACGGGAGATGCGGTACGAGGCGGCGGTGTGGACGGCAGCAATGACGCCCGTGCGCCGCTCCTCGTCGAGCTGGCCTGGAGCGGCGAGTTGCTGAATTGCGCGCCGGCTTGGGGCGGCAACTGGCTCCGTCGGGCGAGGGGAGGGAGGTGGATCAGCGAGCTGCATAGCTCGTATCCTGCGGGCTACCCAGCCGGCTTGGATGCAGAATAACTACTCTTCGTAAGCCATTGTAAGAGTGGAAAAAATGGTGGAGGAGATAGGGGAGCGGCGGAGGTGTGCGATTCTTGGCCGGCGTTTGGCCTCGTTTAAATAGGAGATTAAATAGACGGCGGACGGGAGGAGCTCGGCTGGCGTTGCGTTTAACGCCGGCCCGGTCATGAACGGACGTGTGTCCAGAGTGGGTTTCTCGGCTTCCACACGGGCGGGTTTCATGGAGGCGTTTGAATGCGGCGGAGGCGTGTTCACCGGGCGTCCGCGAGTGGCGCCCTCGACTACGACCTAGGACACTGCGCCGTTCTTCCACCGGCATGTGGGCTCTTTGGGTGCATGGCACGCATGTCGCTGACCCAACACGAGCAGCGACGAGAGGAACCTTTGGTGGGCGAGGCGATCGAAGCGGGCATTTCATAAACCGATGATTGTTCATTGAGTGTGACGTCATCTTTTCATGTAGATAAGCCTACTATGTTGATAGCCCGTTCGATACGTTGTGATTCATAAAGACCGCTGCAAACATCAATGTTACGCTTATCACAGATAAGATTGATTAATACCCGTAACAATCCATGTCCTTAACAAAGGGTGCATGCACGTATAGGTTGAGCGTGTGTCTTACGTGCGTGTCTTTGTGTGCATGCAGCGTGCGAGTGTTGCGTGCGTGGAAGGTGCGTTCAGTGTTGCATGCATGGGAGCGTACGTGCGTGTGTTTGTGAGTGCATGTGTACGTGTCAGTGTTGCACGCCAGCATGCGTGCGTGTGTATGTTATGTGTATGTGTCAGTGTTGCATGCCTACTGCGTGCGTGTCTTGCATGCGTGCATGTGTACGTGCGGGGTGAGGCTACAAGTCAGTCGACTGACTTTTTCATCTCTGGTCATTAGATTTTCCAGCCGTTGGATACGAAATCAAGGGCCTCCGGTTTATCATCAAACTCCACCCCCCTGAGCCGCCAGCCACCACCGGCCGAACCGCCAGCCCCCGCCGCCCGCGGCCGGCCCGCCCTCCCCGAAACCACTCCCCACCGCCCGGGCCGCCCGAGACCGCCATCCTCTAGCCCCCCTCAAGGCCGAGCTTTTTCTCCGAGGGCCCCCACCCCACCGCCCAATGAATGCCCCCCAACCGTCGGTGACTGCCAACCAGAGGTCTCACGACTTCGAATACCCACCGACCACTAATTTATTACCATTTCTGTCCTTCATATACGCGCTGACGGGTGGGCCCTATGGTAATGTGCGCTGCTGAATGTGTACCATTTGACTGGTCAATTGATCGTGTTATCTACAAATTACGGAGCTGTATGGTGAGCCAGTAACCATATGATCACCCTAAAATGTACTCCTATTTTATTAACACAGTACAGACTCAAACTACCATTTCTTTCTTTCATATACAGGCTGACAGGTGAGCCCCATGGTTACGCGCCCCGATGTACCATATAATCATGACATGTATTTTTTTAACACGGTACAGACGCAAGGTCTCATATATACGCGCAAGCACTCACCGCTATAAGCGCACACACGCGAACCCTACCCCTATGAGCACCTCGAGAGAGTGGGCTAGCATATATGATCTTGAGATTTTACGAAGTCACCATAGGTGCCTCGTAGTCGAGTGGAACGTCTCCTCCCATGAGCGAACGTACATCGCGAAAATACTGAAATTAACACAAGATAAATGCGAGCACTGGGACTTTAACCTTGGTGGGCTCAAGAAACCACTGTCCTCTAACCATCCAACCACATGTTGGTTAGCATGACAAAATGTATGTGGTGACTGAGGGAGTCTTGGATTAGGGGGTATCCGGACAGCCGGACTGTGTACAACGTCCGGACTATTGAAGCGTGAAGATACAAGACTCAAGACTTCGGCCTGTGTCCGGATGGGACTTTCCTTGGCGTAGAAGGCAAGCTTGGCGATCTGTATATTATATTTCCTTTCGTGTAACCGACTCCATGTAAACCCTAGCCCTCTCCGTGTCTATATAAACCGGAGAGGTTGGTCCTTAGAAAGCCGATCAAAATTACAACCATACCATCATAGGCTAGCTCTTAGGGTTTAGCCTCTACGATCTCGTGGTAGATCTACTCTTGTAGTACCCATATCATCAATATTAATCAAGCAGGAAGTAGGGTTTTACCTCCATTGAGAGGGCCCGAACCTGGGTAAACATCTGTGTCCCTTGCTACCTGTTACCATCAGCCTTGACGCACAGATCGGGACCCCCTACCCGAGACCGCCGGTTTTGACACCGACATTGGTGCTTTCATTGAGAGTTCCTCTGTGTCGTCGCTGTCAGGCTCGATGGCCCCTTTAATCATATTCAACTACGCTGTCCGTGGCGAGACTTTCCTCCCCGGACAGATCTTCGTGTTCGGCGGCTTTGCACTGCGGGCCAACTCGCTTGGCCATCTGGAGCAAATCGACAGCTACGCCCCTGGCCACCAGGTCAGGTTTGGAAACCTGAACTACACGGTGGATATTCGCGGAGACTTGATCTTCGATGGATTTGGGCCTATGCCTAGAGCACCGGACAATCTCGACGAGCACGGCATAGGCCTGCCATCGGACGAAGCTCGAGGTATCGCCCCCGTAGTATCTCTGGACCTAGATCCGGAGCAGGCTGTGCTGCCTAAGGATGGAGGGATGGACCCCGCCCCCCAGGTCGCGCCCTCATCGGCGGTGGAGCCAAACACGGGTCTTACCTCTGCGGTGGCCCGCAACTCCGAACCCCTGGATTCGTATCCGGACGTTGGTTCCAGTCCGCACACTCCCGAGCCCGTCGAGCCAGGATGGGCTCCGGTAATGGAGTTCGTCGCTGCGGATATCTTCCAGCACTCGCCATTTGGTGACATGCTGGACTCATTAAAGTCTCTCTCTTTGTTAGGAGGCTCTTCGCCGAACTATGTCCGGCTCGAGTGGGAGGCAGACGATGAAGGAATTCGTTGCCCACCCACCATCCACTTCATTGCCACGGTCGATGACTTAACCGAGGTACTGAACTTCGACTCCGAAGACATCACGGTATGATCGATGATGCAGGAGAAGAACATGAACCACCGCACACTGGGCAGTGGACAACCACCTCTTCTTATGATATATATATGGTGGACACTCCGAAGGAAACCAATGGCGATGAGGCATCAGAGGATAATCCCCCAGGGGGAAAAGCAAAGTATGGGCGTCGTCGGCCTCGCTCCGAGCCCTGCCACAGGAATACCGACCCAGAAGTCGAAAACAATCCGGATGGCGCCGAAGATGAATACAACCCTAGTCGGCGTGCCTTTCATAAGGCCGGACTGGCCACTTTGGGATACTTGGAGAGGGACAACTATACGCCCCTCCCCGGGGATGAGGCAAGCCTCGGCAATGACGAATTTGGCGTGCCTGATGATCCAGTGGAACAAGCTCGCTTCGAGCGACGACTCATGGCCACGGCAAAAAGCCTGCAAAAGAAGCAACAGCAGCTTAAAGCTGACCAAGATTACATTTGGTGAGACAGATGGACCAAGGTCACAGCCCTTTGAAAGATACGGACCCGACTGCCCCGTCAAAGGCCACAACCAGCCACCCCAACCTAAGCAGGAGAACTCAAGGCACATGCCCCGACGTCAACACGCCACTACGGTCCAAAACAACACGAAGGACACAAGAAGAAGCATACTCAAGCCCCAGCGCAACGGTCGTAAGCATCAAGTCAGGAAAGCTGGTTCTAACTCCAGCAACTCCTAGTCCGGTCAACGGACAAAAAAGAGCTCAGACTTATCCGGCCCGAGCCACACACTAGATCAACCATGTGAAATTCATGGTACTCCTAGAAGGACGGCAAAGCATACCAATAGAGAATGCCGGATCCTCAAAGCAGAACGGCTGGCCGCGTGCCGGAAACAATGAAGGGAGACTTCTAGTCAGGATATCCCCCCTCCATAGCATATAAGTATGGCCGCTCCCCTGCATCAAGGCGCTAACCACAAAGAACTCGATTCACGGTACCTAAGGACATAGCAAACCAGGGGCTCCACAACACATAAAACCCCCGCAGGTGTGAAGTCACCACCAACATCTCTTAAAAGATGCTGGGGGCAAAGGCCAAGCTTTTCTGGCCCATCACTCTAAATGGTTTGTCTTCGGATCACCAAACAAATACTACGCCAAAGAATAAATCTTCGGCTCCTTCCCACCATGTGGTAATTTACCGTATGCTAACGGGACGAACCATGTTGGCTGGATCCGGCGTCGTAAATCACTCAGGCCAACACCATGTGACGTAATCACACCTATGGGCAAGGCCGAACCCCGCCCTCGAGGTAGATATCATACAGCTGCCGGAGTAGCGAGTCGCGCATGCCTATCAAGATTTTGATATGACAGACGACTATCCGGACACCAATCGAGGAGTCCGCGCTACCCACTGGTATGACGGCTGGGTTTACCAGGGCCCGATCAGGAGCCCTTGGCCAACCCCAAGCGAACGCTCGGCTACCTCCGAGTATTTGCCTTACAAACTAACTTTGACGCAGAATAGGATAGGTGACGTGGAGTCGGCCAGGACACACAAGGAGCCCCGCCCCTAAAAGAAGGCAGTCCGGATTCGCCGATCCAATCGACAAACTCACTTGATCCGGCCATCACGAGTTCCGCCAAAAACACCTCTTTTCATAATCATACATCGTACTCATATGCATAGACATATCATTTTGCTACAATGCGTAGACTTAAATAACACTTACGGCCGTCGCTTTTCGCCGACACCTCGTGTTACGCCCGATTACGCCGAAACTTCATGTCTGACAATAAAGTCCGACCACCTTCTCGGTCGTCCGGCACCCCGAACTTATAGCACTATATGCATCAGCTCCGAATCATGTCTTGGGTCATTGGTTGAGTTTGCCTGGCTCCCTTGTTTTGGTACCTTACGTTCCGTTATATCGGCTAAGGTAGCGCAGGGAGAACTACTGCGATTGTGTCCCGGCTCTGCCGGACGAGCACCTCAGTAGAGAAAGCCGGAAACCGACTGTCATGATACAGCGAGAGCTGGTCAGCTGTTCGAGAGGTTGTAAAATCCCTAAAGATTTATTCCACACAACGCCATTATAAATGCTGAGTGCGACGGATCGGTCTTCCGATCAGGCACCAATAGATCCCCTAGTTCGGCCTTCCGAACACTAGGGGCTGCGCCGACCATACTCGAATTCCTATGGCTAAGTGAGAGTAATAAAGCCTTATAGTCTGATTGCCTGGTTCGTGGTGAGAAACACCTCCGCAAAGGGACCCAACTATGGGATAACGAGCGTTCAGTTATATCCCGAACACCCCAGTATTCTTTTTACGTGGGGGCAGAAGCCAACGACTGGCCAACGCTCAGGATTTACATACATTAAACAGCCGCACAGGAAGAACATATGTTCAAACAAAACATGCAATATACAAACGCCATAATCCCATATTACAAAAAAGTGGCACTAATGCCCTCAGGGAAATATAATGTCTTTGGTACATTTATCCGCCGCAAGGCGGTCCCCCTTTAGTACACCTTCAAAGTACAGTTCGGGCTAGCGATGCTCCTTACCCTCTGGCGGCCCCTCAGCCATCAGCTTCTCCGCGTCAAGCTTCCCCCAATGCACTTTTGCACGGGCAAATGCCATACGCGCACCCTCTATGCAGACCGATTGCTTAATAGCATCAAGCCGAGGACAAGCGCCCGCAATCCGCTTCACAAGCCTGAAGTAACTGCTCGAAATTGGCTCTGCCGGCCACAACCGAACAATCAAGTCCTTCATGGCTAGTTCGGCCGCTGGTCTTGATTCGACCAGCTGCTTCAATGATCGATAAAGGCACCGGATAGTTCGGTGCCAAATACTGCGACCAGAAATCCCTTTCCACAGACTTCTTTTCCTCGGCTCGGTAGAATTGGGCGGCATCTGATATGCTGCGAGGAAGATCCACAAACTCCCCTGAAAAGTAAGAATTCAGCTTGCCGCTTAGAATTCTTCCCATCATCATGAATACATGGCTAAGAATACAGAAGGCCATACCAGCCGCAACTTTAGGGCATCTTGAATGTCCCAGACAAGACCTCGGGCTTCCTCCGGGCATCTTCCGCAGCTTGGAGCGCTTGGGCGAGTTCGGCTTCTTTCTCTATTACACTCTGCTCCAAGCCCTCGCTTTTCTTCACAGCCTCCTGGAGCTCCCGCTCAGCTGTGACAACCCTGGCCTCGTGTTTTTCACGGAGTGCCTATTCGGCGGCAGCCTTCTTGTTGGCATCATCCACATCCTTCTTCAGTGCCTCATATTCAGCACTCGCTCCTAGGGCATACAACACAAATACTTTTCAATAAGCACAATTACTTATTTGTGCCTAATGCAAGAAAATGTTTTATCATACCTTGTTTATCTTCTAATTGCTTCCTCACGTGGCCAAGTTCTTCCTTGGCCCGTTCCAGCCTCCGCTTCAGTTCGGACACTTCCGCATTATGAGTGGTCGCCGTCTCCGCAGACGCCTGTATTCTAACAACGAGGTACATGTCATTAACATAAGTTCCCACGACAAGAGAGGATTTGATCCCCTGCCCGGCTCCCTCTTCTTTGCCGGATAGTGTATCAGGGGCTACTACTCATATAATGACGATTCCTCAAAGGTTTCTTGGGAAACATACCTGTCGGTGTCAAAACCGGCGGATCTCGGGTAGGGGGTCCCGAACTGTGCGTCTAGGCGGATGGTAACAGGAGACAAGGGACATGATGTTTTTACCCAGGTTCGGGCCCTCTCGATGGAGGTAAAACCCTACTCCTGCTTGATTAATATTGATGATATGGGTAGTACAAGAGTAGATCTACCACGAGATCAAGGAGGCTAAACCCTAGAAGCTAGCCTATGGTATGATTGTTATTCATCCTACGGACTAAAACCCTCCGGTGTATATAGACACCGGATAGGTTAAGGTTACACAGAATCGGTTACAATGGTAGGAGATCTACATATCCATATCGCCAAGCTTGCCTTCCACGCCAAGGAAAGTCCATCCGGACACGGGACGAAGTCTTCAATCTTGTATCTTCATAGTCTTGGAGTCCGGCCAAAGGTGATAGTTCGGCTATCCGGACACCCCCTAATCCAGGACTCCCTCAGTAGCCCCTGAACCAGGCTTCAATGATGACGAGTCCGGCGCGCATATTGTCTTCGGCATTGCAAGGCGGGTTCCTCCTCCGAATACTTCATAGAAGGTTTTGAACACTAGGATAGTGTCCGGCTCTGCAAAACAAGTTCCACATACCATCGTAGAGAGAATAATTGTTGCACAGATCTGCTGACGTATTCCGGGCGTGACATCACACCACGGCCAGGCCTTTATATGAATCGTTTTTACTGTCCTGCCTCGGTAGCGTTTAGCGAGGCGGTTTCCTTTGGCACATCTTATCAAAGCATAGATCGTGCCCCTTATTCCGGGATTCCCATCAATACGGACGTGGGTAACCCATCCGCGCCATTGATTACGGCGCTTGGGAGATAAGCGAGTTTTACCAGGTGGTGGGGACGCATAGCTTTGTCCGTCCATATAAGGGATAAGGATCCACCTTTTCACCCACGCCTTCTTCCTCCTTTGCTTATCCATTTCCGCCAAGACTCGAGCTCCAGCCCAAGTCCACACATCCCACCTCAACCTTCTCCAACTATGTCCGGAGGCGGGAGGCGGGTGGATGGCCTCCTCCGTCACGGAGGGGCACATCACAAAGCTGCGGGAGGCCGGATACTTGTCCGGCGACATCGGCGTGTCGGCTCCCCAACAAGGGGCAGCTCGTCCCCACTCCCGTGCCCCATGAGAGGGTGGTGTTCCTCACCCACTTCCTCCATGGACTAGGTTTTCCACTTCACCCTTTTGTCCGGGGGCTCATGTTCTACTACGGCCTGGATTTCCATGATCTGGCCCCAAACTTCATCCTCAATATCTCGACGTTTATCGTCGTGTGCGAGGCTTTCCTCTGCATCCAACCCCACTTAAGTTTATGGTTGAAGACCTTTAGCATCAAGCCGAAGATAGTGGGCGGCCGACAGGCGGAGTGCGGAGGCGCCATGGCGGGCAGGATGCCCAATGTTCTATGGCTCGAGGGCTCCTTCGTGGAGACAGTAAAGGGGTGGCAATCGGGGTGGTTCTACATCACCGAGCAGCGACTCAAAATGGGCGGCAGCCCCAATTCAGATCTGGCTCCCCCACACGGCTCACATCATGGAAAGAGACGGGCCTGACGTGGGGTGATTCGGAAGAGCTGACCGGACACCAAACCTGTGTCCGAAACCTGGTGGACAAGAAGCTCAAACTTGTCAACGTAGTCCAGGTTATGCTCATCCGTCGGATTCTCCCGTGCCAGCAACGGGCCTTCAATTTGTGGGAGTTTGATCCGCCACAGCACCAGACCTTGAGCCGGCTCTTTGACACTACGTACGAGGATGCCTGGAAGGTGTTGTTCAAGGGCGCCGAAGCCCCCGCATCCGCTACCGAAGATCGTGGATTCAGCTCGCAGCATCAAGCCAGCGAGGTAAGTTATTTTACCCTTTACGGGACTCTTTTTCATAGATTGACTCTATGTGGGATCTAAAACTCCCTAACCTTTGTGACAGACTGGTGAAGACGTCGGACAGATTAACAGTCCGGCCCCTTGCCAAAGACCCAGCGGACGCCCGATTGTGCCAGGGCTGCTAGCTCCGATACCTCATGTGGTGCCGGAGAAGAAGGCCAAGAAGGAGGCCACGGAACTCGAAGGAGCTCCCGACGCCAGTGTCTGTCGATTCTAAAGCAGAATCATCTCCTGAGAATGAGGAGGAGGAAAAAGAAGCCTCTCCCCCAGCGGGGGAGGAGAGGAAAAGGAAGGCCGCCCCAACTAGGGAGGCCGGAGGGTCCAAGAAGGGAAGGACCCTTCCTCCGGACTTCTCCACCAACGTCGACAACGACGAGGAGGATTGGCCAACAAGGGCCAAGCCCCTGGCGAGATCGTAAGTGTCCGGATACCCATGGCTTTTTCATTGCATAGTGTTCTCTAATGCCGAACAATCATGCAGTCCCCCCAAGGGCGAGTTCGCCGCTTCGTCGAGCGGGTCCCTGAGTTCGTCAGAAATGGAGAGTACTTCACTTCCGGCCGCCTCCTAGCCTCACACTGCGGACGACGCCGAGGTGGTGCCCCAAGGGGGGCCTGGTCAAGAGGAGCTGGCGCAGGAGGCGCCGCAAGGCAACCTCCCGGACTCCAGGCTCGAGGGGAGTAAGACCCCCAGGGGCTCTAAGCCCGACCCTCGTCCGGACTCCATAGCGGAACCTTCAGCGGTTCCGAGTCCGCAAGCGGTCCTTCGTAGGAAGGTAAGACGCCGTGTCTTCCGTCCAAGCGGAGGTACCGGATAGCTTCTTTGAGGCGCTTAACAGGCGCCTCCATCGAGGAGGAGCACCGCCTTTATTATGAGTGTGGTGATCCGGGAAGTTCGATCCGCCAAGAGCGGGCTGTTGAAGCTTACCGACCTTCTAACAGGCTTTGAGGTAAGTTTAGAATATGTAAAAGTATTACCGCATAGACAGTAGCCCCTGATGCTTAGTTCGGTGTTCGGGAAGAAAAGCCGGACTAAGGATCTAAAAAGATATACGCAGGAGTCTAACATAAGTATGTCAATATGGGAATGCAGAGGCTTGCCTTTGACCTCTGCCCAGACTTCTGGAGGTCAATGCATTGAAGCAGAGCCTCGGCGGTCCGAGAACGAGCTCGGCCTTGCCAAGAAGCAGCTCGAGGACAAGGAAGGTAAGTAATACCTTATTAAAGAAATACCTTATAGAAAGGTTTTGGTTGCAAAAAATAACAGGAATAACATGGGTACTGCAAGGGCCACAAACGAGGTGGCGGCCCTGAAGGAAGCGGTGTCCGTGGCCGAAAACAAAGCGGCCACGGAGCGTACCGAGCGAGAGAAGGGGGAGGCGCAGCTGGCGGAGGTGCGGCAAGAGCTCCAAGCTCTCGTGAAAAAAACACGAGGGTTTGGAGCGTGACTCGAAGACCCGAGAGTCCGAGCTTGCCTTGGCTCTTGAGAGTGCCAAAGCTGCTAAGGCCGAGGCCCAAAAAGCCCTCCAAGAAATTGAATCATTAAAGAAGATAGCAGCGGGTAAGGCATTCTTTATGCAAAGCAAGCATGTGAAAGTGAATTACCTATTACTTACCCGTATTCGGAGCTCTCCAGGAGCATTCGCAGATCTGCCCGTGGTGTAATACGATCTGCCGCGTTCTACCGCGCCAAGGAGGGAGCTCGACGGAGAAGGTGTTACGGTCTCGGTATCTGAGGCGGACATCCAGTGCCCCTAAGCGACCAAGCTGAAGCAGCTGGTCGAGCTCCACAAGGTCGCCGAACAGGCCATGAGGGGCCTCATAGTTCGGTTGTGGCCCTTGGAAGCCATGCACAGGAGCTACTTTGGGCTAGTGCGGCGGACTGGTGGACATCTTTCCATGGATTGAAGTCATCAGCGCTCCGTCTACATTGAAGGTGCCCGTCGGGCCTTGCCCGATGCTAAAGTGCCTTTGGGGCAAAATGGATGCGGAGAAGCTTGTGACGGACGGGCCACCGAAGGGCAAGGAGCATCATACGCCCGAAATGTACTATGAGGGCCTCTGAAGGGTGCCCACCGAATAGCGGATGAGTGCTCCAAAGATGTAATTTTTGAATAGACTCGCATTTGTTATCTTTATCGCTGAAAACTTGTTCATATGTGCTAAGCAACGCTTGTTAATTTAAAATATTACCTTACATGCGGCCGTTTATCAAATTTGAGAGATGGCAAGTCGTTGGCTTCAGCCCCCATACCACAGTCTTTGGGGTGTTCGGGATAAACTTGAGCGCTCTTGTTCCCATTCTTGGGTCCGTCGAGGAGGCGCTCAACGCATAGCGAACAAGGCAACCAGGACTTATAATGCTTGAACACTCTCACTTATCCATAGAATTCTATATCTTTCTATTTTGGCGAAGCCCCTAGTATTCGGAAGACCGTGTTCGGGGCGCTATCCACGCCTTGGCCGGACAATGCCGGTTCCTCGCTCTAAGCGGCATAAGTCTTTAGGGACCCAAAAAAACCTCTCGAACAGCGACCGGCTCTCGCCCTATCATGACACTCAGTTTTAGCTTTCTCCACTGAGGTGCTCAACCCAGCTCAACCGGGGCACAATCGCAGTGGTTCTCCTAGTGCTACCTTAGCCGATATAACGGAACGTAAGGTACCAAAACATAGGAGCCGGGCAAACCCAACTATTGACCCAAGACATGATTCGGAGCCGATGCATATAATGCTATAAGTTTAGGGTGCCACACTTGTGAAAGTGTTCGGACTTATCACACCATAATTTTGGGGTACTTAAGCCCCTGGTGTATTGGCCGTACCAAAGTGTACGGGTGCAACATGTCATGAAATGAACATATATATAGATAAAGAAAGGAGTGCAATAATAGGCAAAAGCTATGTATTGTTTATTCAAAAAGGTACTGCAATGAAAGCAGAACGATACAAATAGTGCGATAAGCAAGGGATGGGACTATTTAACATGTCCCCCTCCAGGGGTAAGCTGCGGGATGGTATGTAAAACAGGTATAATGCTCGTAATAGAGACCACATGAACACTCGACGTAGCTTTCTGCTTCCCTGGCTGTTGCATCGTGAGTTCGGTGATTCTAGTGCTGGACAGGACTTCTGGAAAACGGAGTCCTGAAAGAAAGAAAAAGAATGACACAATTGGGAGCCCCTAGTGTGGTTGAGCCGCATTCTGGGCGTGTCGTGGCCGTGCCCCTCCCCTTATTCCCATGGTATCTCCAGAGCGTAGTTATGTACGCAGCGTAATCTTAACCAGCGGTTTCACGAGGGCTGGGGTTGGGGCGGATTGCTGGCGATGCTTGGATCGTGCCAGGCGGTCTTGTTGTAGGTTACTCCGGGCGCGCTTGATAGTGTCTGGACGTTTAGTGGCCGGACTCGAGAGTTGCTGTGAGAGGCTACTTTGCACCTCCCCGCGAGGGACGCCGTGTGCTCCTCCGTTCGGAGAGAGTGTTCGGTGTTTCCATTGACCGTGATTACTCCTCGAGGGCCTGGCATCTTGAGCTTGAGGTATGCGTAGTGCGGCACCGCATTGAAATTTGCAAATGCGGTTCGTCCAAGCAATGTGTGATAGCCGCTGCGGAACGGGACGATGTCGAAGATTAACTCTTCGCTTTGGAAGTTATCCGGGGATCCGAAGACCACTTCGAGTGTAACTGAGCCTGTACAATTGGCCTCTACACCCGGTATGATGCCTTTAAAGGTCGTCTTTGTAGGTTTAATCCTTGAGGGTCTATGCCCATTTTGCGCCTTTGTATCCTGATAAAGCAGGTTCAGGCTGCTACCGCCGTCCATCAGGACTCTGGTGAGGTGAAATCCGTCAATAATTGGGTCAAGAACCAATGCGGCGAAACCACCGTGACGGATGCTAGTGGGGTGGTCCCTTCGATCGAAGGTGATCGGGCAGGAAGACCATGGGTTGAACTTCGGGGCGACTGGCTCCATCGCATATACGTCCCTTAGTGCATGCTTCCGCTCCCTTTTGGGTATATGGGTTGCGTGTATCATGTTCACCGTCCGCACTTGTGTGGGAGAGCCCTTCTGTCCTCTATTGTTCGGCGGCCGGGGCTCTTCCTCGTCATCGCTATGCAGCCCGTTGTCATTGAGTTCGGCACTTAGCTTGCCTGCTTGCTTGAACACCCAACAATCCCTGTTGGTGTGGTTGGCTGGCTTTTTGGGGGTGCCATGTATATGGCACAAGCGATCGAGTATTCGGTCCAAGTTGGACGGGCCCTGGGTATTTCTTTTGAATGGCTTCTTCCGCTGACCGGGTTTAGAGCCTCTGAATCCGGCATTGACGGCCGTATCTTCAGCATTATCGCCGTTAATGTGGCGCTTGTTTTTATTGCGATGCGACCTGCCATTGCTGTCCTTGGTATCCGAACTATCAGGGTGTTTGGCCAAGTTGTTGCTTCGAGCTAGCCAGCTGTCCTCTCTCGCGCAAAAGCGGGTCATGAGTGTTGTGAGGGCTGCCATGGATTTCGGCTTTTCCTGTCCTAGGTCTTGGGGCAAGCCATTCGTCGCGGATGTTATGTTTGAAGGCTGCAAGGGCCTCCGCATCCGGACAGTCAACGATTTGATTTTTCTTTGTTAGCAACCGTGTCCAGAATTGTCTGGCCGATTCTTCTGGCTGCTGAATTATATGGCTAAGGTCATTAGCGTCTGGTGGTCACACATATGTGCCCTAGAAGTTATCAAGGAATGCGGCTTCCAGGTCCTCCCAACAACCAATTGATTCTGCTGGCAAGCTGTTGAGCCAATGCCGAGCTAGTCCTTTAAGCTTGAGTGGGAGGTATTTGATGGCATGTAGATCATCACCGCGGGCCATGTGGATATGGAGGAGATAGTCCTCGATCCAGACCGCAGGATCTGTGGTACCATCATATGATTCGATGTTTACGGGTTTGAAGCCCTCAGCGATTTGATGATCCATTACTTCATCTGTGAAGCATAGTGGGTGTGCGGCGCCTCTGTATTGGGCTATATCACGACGTAGCTCATATGAGCTTTGTCTACTGTGTTCGACCCGGCCGGGTTTGCTGTATCCGGCACGACGATAATCATCCCGAGTTGTTGGGCGCCCACGCGATCCATAGATCGATCTTGTATGTTTTGCCTTATCCTCCAATATATCTTGCAAGTCCGGCGCGTTTTCCCGTGCCTTGGTACTTTTTGAGCGGCGTCGGGGTGCGGCTTGAATGGAGGGTCTAGAGGCCTCTCTATCGCGGCCACGGGGTGGCCGATCGGCCGCTTCATGCGCTGGTGATGTAGGTTTGGGTGCTGCTTCCTCTAATTGGGGTAGCAGCCTGCGTTTGGGGTATTTTTTGGAGGGCCGTTCGAGTTCATACTCTTCGGCTGCAAGGACTTCAGTCCATCTGTCAGCTAGCAGGTCTTGGTCAGCTCTAAGTTGTTGCTGTTTTTTCTTGAGGCTGCTTGCCGTGGCCATAAGCCTGCGTTTGAAACGCTCCTATTCGGCGGGATCCTCAGGCATGACAAATTCGTCGTCATCGAGGCTTGCCTCATCTTCGGAGGGAGGCGCATAATTATCGTCCTCTACCTCTCTTTTCTGCCCGCCTTTGTCGTGCGGACTTGCATCTCCCTCCTCTGCGCTGAGTCCTGCTGGAGGGTTGTCTTCACCTTTGTCCGGGGTGTTATTATCTCCCGTGCCGGAATCACCATTTTTGCTATGGAGGGATTTAGAGCGGCGCCGCTGACGTCGGCGCTTCGGTTGCTTCTTGGAGGGGTCATCCTCCGTTGTTCCATCGCCATTCCCATCTTTTGGGATGTCCACCATGTATATGTCGTATGACGAGGTGGCCTTCCAGTGCCCTGTAGGCGCTGGGTCTTGGTCGTCTCCGGCATCGTCGTCCATACCGTCGATGTCTTTAGAGTCGAAGTCGAGCATGTCGGTTAAATCATCGACAGTGGCTACAAAGTGGGTGGTGGGTGGGCGTTGAATTTCTTCGTCGTCCGCATCCCAACCTTCCTGACCGTAGTCCGACCAAGGCTCTCCTGATAAAAAGAGAGACTTTAGTGAATTCAAGATGTTGCCAAAGGCGAGTCTTTGAAAGATGTCGCGGCGGTGAACTCCATGACCGGTGCCCAATCGGATTCGATTGGCAAGGCATGGAGGTTTCGGAGTCCCGCAAGGAGTCCGGCACACGAAATCTGAGCCAAAAAGGGCAGGGGAGGGTGTTCGGCTCGATCACCGTAGAGATTTCAGCCCCCGAGGCGGTGTCCAACCAACCGTCCTCGATCAGCGAATCCAGCTCCGGATTAAGGGTCGGAGCGGATGCTGGTGCGGCCTCCAGGGCACTGTTTGGCGGCAGAGCTAGATCATACCCATCGAGACGGTCACGGCCGCGCTTTCGGTACGTGGCTCAAATCCGTCGAAGATCAAGTCTCCGCGGACATCGCCAGATAGTTCAAACTTCCAAATCTGACACGATGGCTAGCGTAGCTTTTGACCTGCTCGGATGGCCAAGTGAATTGGCCGCAGTGCAAAGCCGCGAATCTGAAGATCTGTCCGGGAGAAAAGTCTCACCACTGGACCGCGTCATTGTTGATGATCGAAGAAGCCATCGGGCCTATAGGTGACGACAGAGGAACTCTCAATGAAAGCACCAATGTCGGTGTCAAAACCGGCGGATCTCGGGTAGGGGGTCCCGAGCGTGCGTCTAGGCGGATGGTAACAGGAGACAAGGGACACGATGTTTTACCCAGGTTCGGGCCCTCTCGATGGAGGTAATACCCTACTCCGCTTGATTAATATTGATGATATGGGTAGTACAAGAGTAGATCTACCACGAGATCAAGGAGGCTAAACCCTAGAAGCTAGCCTATGGTATGATTGTTGTTAGATCCTCTGGACTAAAACTCTACGGTTTATATAGACACCAGATAGGTTAGGGTTACACAGAGTCGGTTACAATGGTAGGAGATCTACATATCCGTATCGCCAAGCTTGCCTTCCACGCCAAGGAAAGTCCATCCGGACACGGGACGAAGTCTTCAATCTTGTATCTTCATAGTCTTGGAGTCCGGCCAAAGGTGATAGTTCGGCTATCCGGACATCCCCTAATCCAGTCCCTCAGTACCTCAAAGGCCTTCATAAAGCCAAGGCAGGACTCGTTCAGCCCGCTCTCGGTGGACTGAATCTTTTCAACCACCGCACCCATAAGGGTCCGATGTTCATCGACGATAGACGCGTTCTTTAACGCCGTGGATAGACCGCCTGGCAGCTCTGTCCGAACAGAGGTTGCCGGTAGAGTAGGCAGACCCCCCACCGTTGAAGGTGGATGCTCGCCCGATCCGGGAGCCTTAGAGGTCTCCTGGACCTTGTCCGGCTGTGGGCCGAACCCCATGTCGCCCCCGCTAACGGCACACTCCGGGGCTATCGCTCCCGTGTGTCCGGCCCCAGTGATATTCCCCCCTGGTCCGAGCCCCGTTGAGACGACACCTCAATGTCGCGCCGGGACTTTGGGGAAGGGGCCTCTGGAGGCGTCTCGCTCGCCAAAGCGTCCGACCTCAGCGAATCCTCGGATGAGGACTAGCCGGCGCGGGACCTCACCGGACTGTGCGAAATATAGCAACAGTTAAAACTATCATACCCAAAAGCAATCCCGGACGCATATGCATGTTCGGATCTTGTACACTTACGACTTCTCCAGGGGCTGGGCCCTGGGATCCCACTCCGGACTGCTGTCGGGAGCCGTGGTGGATGCCTTTGGGAGGGAACCTTTTCTCCTCTTGGGCGATTCGGCCTCCAGGGACAAGGAAGCTTCGCGCTTCTTCCCACCTCCAGAATGAGGCTCGCCCTCCTCTGCTTCTTCCTCTTCGTCTTCCGAAGAGGGAGTGTCGCTTGAGTCTCTGGAATTTGCATCTGAAGCCTCGCGGTGACGGAGGCCACTCCGGGTCTTCTTGGCCTTCTTGGAGGCCTCCTTCTTCGGTGCCTCGTAAGGCACAGGGACCAGCATCTTCGTCAGAAGGGGTCCGGCCGGTTCCTCCGGCAATGGGGCCGAACAGTGTATCCGCTCCACTTTCTTTATCCATCCCTAAGGTCACGATGAAACACGATTAGGATGTCTCCCCTATGACATGCCAGCTGAAGCGTGAATAGACAGAACTTGGCTGTGACTTACCGAGCTTGGAGAATGGGATAACTGATACCCATGGTCCTCGGTGGGGCCCGGCCACGACTTGCCGGACTTAAGGAGCACCTTCCAGATATCCTTGTGGGAGGAATCGTAAAGCTCCTGAAGGGTTTGGTGCTCGGCAGGGTCGAACTCCCACAGAGTACAAGCTCGGCGCTGACAAGGGAGAACCAGGCGAACTAGCATCACCTGGACGACAGCCACAAGTTTGGCGTCCCTATCGACCATGCCACCACGAAGGCGGCGTCCGGAAGCGATGTGACTCATCGGACGAGGACCAGTTCGGGCCCATCTCGGGCTAGGATGTAAGCCGCAGCGGAGCTCCGGATCTGAACTCTGGAGCGGCCGCCCACTTTTTGCCGTGTGGTTCCGTGATATAGAACCATTGCTGTTGCCACTCCTTGAAGGAGTCGTTGAAAGCGCCCGTCGGCAAAACGGCCTTGGGCATCTTGCTCACCATGGCGCCGGCCAAGACTCTCGGCGTGTCGCCGCCACTCACCACCTTGGGCTTCACATTAAAAATCTTTAGCCACAGGCCGAAGTGAGGTGAGATCCGAAGAAAAGCCTCGCACACGACGATGAACGTCGAGATATTGAGGAAGGAGTTGGGGGAAAGATCATGAAAATCAATCTCGTAGTAATACATGACTCCGCAAACAAATGGGTGCAGGGGAAATCCAAGCCCGCAGACAAAGTGAGGAAGGAACACGACTCTCTCGTGAGGTTCCGGAGTGGGGACGACCTGTCCCGCCGGGGGGAGACGATGGCGATCTTGAGCGAGATACACTGGCGTCCGAGCTTCTTAATATCCTTCTCCCGGACGAGAGGCCATCCATCCGCCTCCTGCTCCGGATCCGGACATCTTTGGAAAGCCTCTCTTTGGTGGAAAGGAAGAGTGCTTGGGCGTTAGGGCTCGAAAAGAGGGGAATGAGCGAGCGGAAGGAGAAAGGCATGGGTAAAGAGAAGGAGGCCTTGTCTCTTTATAGGGGCGGTAAGTGCTTTTTGCGCCTCCCCACTTGCCTGGTTGAGCCAGTTTGCCTCCCGCTCGCCGCGATTAGCGGTGCGGTTGGATTACCCATGCCCGTATTGATGAGAATCCCGTAATGAGGGGGCACGATCTCTGCTTTGACAAGACGTGTCAAGGAAACCGCCTCGCAATGTGCGCTATGGTTGGTTGTGGGAAGACGGTTCGAATAATAACCCGACCGTAATGACACATCGCGTTGCTCGAAAAGTTGTCAGCAGATTGCATTTGCGAAACATCATTCTCTCTGCGGTGGCATACGAAGATCATCTTGTGGATCCGGACACGGTTTGAGTGTTCGATAACCACTTTGGAGTATTCGGAGGAGGAACCCGCCCTGAAATGCCGAAGACAATACTGCGTGCCGGACTCATCGTCATTGAAGCCTGGTTAGAGGGCTCTTGAGGAGTCTGGATTAGGGGTATCAGACATACCGGACTATGTACAACGTCCGGACTATTGAAGCGTGAAGATACAAGACTCAAGACTTTGGCCCGTGTCGGGATGGGACTTTCCTTGCCGTAAAAGGCAAGCTTGGCGATCCGGATATTATATTTCCTTCCTTGTAACCGACTCCATGTAAACCCTAGCCCTCTCCGGTGTCTATATAAACCGGAGAGGTTGGTCCTTTGAAAGCTGATCACAATTACAATCATACCATCATAGGCTAGCTCTTAGGGTTTAGCCTCTACGATCTCGTGCTAGATCTACTCTTGTACTACCCACATCATCAATATTAATCAAGCAGGAAGTAGGGTTTTACCTCCATTGAGAGGGCCCGAACCTGGGTAAACATCTATGTCCTTTGCTTCCTGTTACCATCAGCCTTGACACACAGATCGGGACCCCCTACCCGAGAACCGCCGGTTTTGACACCGACAGTGACCGTGATGAGCGTATTCTGAAGTCCAGTGACCATATCGTGCTTTTGCTTCAAATACAATGACCGTAAGTGTCGTCAACAAAATACGGAGCACGCATCAAATGCAAAGTCCATCAGTGTCATCAACAAAATATGGACACGTATCGTGAGCTAGATACCGTTGTACTATTGTATATGCTTGTTTTCTTAGTGGCCCATTGCGTGTGTGGTGTGGTGGGCACATCATTTCTAGTTGTGGTGGGTCAATATCAAGACTCATGGGTCGGTTCCATCCTGCACCACATATAGGTTGGACCGAGACTTGTTATACAAAGACCCATGTGGAGGACTCGGCGTACAACACGAAGCTACCAGAGTCGCGGAGGACTCTATCCCCACTGGTGATAAACCGACTATATATGATTTGTAACCCTAGGCCCTTAGTATGTTATACAAGCTTGGGGGCTAGTTAAATCGATAGTATACACACGCAGCAATGCACGATATTCACGTGTACTTTGTACACACCCCTATCACTAATATATAGTACCGTGAGTAGGCTCTTTCTTCAACTACAAGGGTCGATCCGAACTAGGGTAAAATTTGCCTCGTATTACCATCCAGCCTAACAACCAGGGATATCCTACGAATGAAGATATGATGAAATCATATCGCCAACTACTAAGAGAGAGGTGTGTCGGGGGGCAATGTAATGCGAGAGAGGCCTAAAGATAATGTGCGTGCGGGAGACACGTAGGCATATATATGTGCGTATAGAGGGCTAGTAGAGACCGTGCATGTGTATATATGCATGTGAGAGAAATAGTGTTTTCCAACTGAGATTAGTGAAAAGAGTGGTACATAGTAGTCAAAAAGAGAGAGAGAAACAGAGAGAGCATGTGTGTGAGACACCCCGACACCTGAGAGAGATTGTGAGCATGTGTGAAAGAGAAATGTCGATGCATATAAAGTGTCTGCACTTATGCGTCAGATAGAGAGATATATAACGCGTCTGTGAGAACGGGGCGAGGCATAGTGCATCTACGTCTAAAAGGTGGTTCTACGCATTAAATTAAAATATAAATGGCATTATTATTTTTGGATGAGATCATGAATTTTGCAAATTGCGTATGGACGAAAATCAGTCTATCAGACACCCATACTCTATTGAATTCTAGCATGTGCATGTTTTTATTTCATATTATCGATCCATAGAGTGAGAGTGGTTTGAAATACAGGCAATGGATGCTTTTGCAATGCATATATAAACATTAATTAGTGCACTCCATGTTGTTAGTGTGAAGCACTTTATACATTTGTCACTTGCATGGATACATTCCAAATTGCTAGCTACAAAGTAGAATACATGTCGAATTCAACATAAAGGGGGTTTCAAAGATTCGAATTCATAGGAAGTGCATTCATCTATTTGAACATGAGATAATGGAATTTGTAAATCAGTTGTAAATGGGGGCATCAATCTTTGTTTTTAGTTTTAACATGCTATATATATTAATACAAATATCTAACTTTTTTGCAACCAAGGAGATTATATACGGAACCATGCATGAACTGAGGTAAGTTGCATATTTTTTAATATATACTCGTGTACAACGTATATTCAAATGTACCCCCTCCATTCCAAAATAATCGTAGCTTTAGGATTTTCAAGAGTAGAGATTTGTGAAGTTTGACAAATCCTGAAAGTTGAATTCAAGAGAACCGAAAACGTTAATGCTTCTACTCCCAAATATTGAACGAAGCACCAAATCGGCCTCTTGTCACCCGAAACCGCGCGAGACTAATGTTTTGGTGGTAGGAAATTACTATCCTGACTCTGGCCCGTGTAGCCTATCGGCCCGATGTCCAAAGGTCTAAACCGGGGTAGGTTTGTAACTTCACCAAGACGCTTGATCTCAACCGCCTCGAGAAGCATTCATACGCCGTGGGCGCCTAAACACCCATGCACTCGGCAAATCTATCCCGCCCACATTTGGGACACTGACATGATTGTCCTACCCCAACCCATAATATGTCCGAATTTTAGATGGGGGCAAAGTTTGTAACTTTCCCCAAATTTCAAACAAGCGCGTCTCAAACCGAACATTGTTCCCCTTTAGTTCCCCGCCTCCCTCCGTTTCCCCATTCATATTCCATGGGTGAAAAAACGCCCTCTCCACCAGCCGTGAAACCCCAGCCTCCTCCGTCGGTCCGTCCTCCACCCCATAGCGGCCAATCCACCGCCGCCCTCCTCCATCACGCCAGAGCCGGTACCCCGACGTCATCGTCCAACACAACCGCAACCACAACGCCCTCAAGGACTTAGCAGCTGAAGTCGAGGCAGAGCTGCCTCCACGACGCCGACGCTGACGTGTGCCTTACCAGAACCACTCCGACCACGCCGTCTTGCGCCTCACTACTGCGGCTCCACTGTCGCAACCGTCCACCGCACTGGAGCTATTCCCGCTACGCCGTCGTTCGCCGCCTCGGATCTGCTTCCCCGCCGCCGACAGACGGCCATCGCAGCACACTCAACAACTTGGCCATGGGTTCGTCTAAGGCTGCACCGTCCTCCACAACTTCTGGTTTCCGGCGAACAACAAGAAGATCGTCGGAAAAACAGAAGAAGACACAGCACTGCCAGCAGAAGGAGGTACTCCTCTTCCCTTATTCGTGCAAATCTTACGTCTCCGCTCGAATCGTATTCATCCCACGAAATAAACTAGTTGAGCGCTTCTTACTGCATCTTCTTCGTGATACTAAATGCACAAGGTTTCCTCCCTTTTACTATTTCATCTTTGCTAGAGGTCAGTAGCCTGCCCGGATTTCAATTCAGGGTCAGTCGAACCGCAATTAAAAGAAGCAAGACCCGCTTAGGCGCTGCTGAGCACCTAGTCCGCTTTGTTCCCGTGGAAGCGGCATCGGTGTCTATCATAGGGGTGTGGCGCAGGAGCTGCTTGCGCCTGATCCGGAGGTCGGCAGGGGCTTGAGCGGATGGTAGGGGCGGTGCCAAGCACGACGGTCTTTGTGAGGTCGAGGGGAGGGCGCAGGTAGGGGAGGAATACTTGGCTGATGGTCGCTGGCATTTCGAGGAAGATCGTCAACACTGACTGGCTGGAGGTAGATGAAGGCAATCTGCCCGTTCTTTGTACATCAGACGGTGTAGAAAAAAAGGACTGGCCTATTTGCTTTCAGTCGACTGTTATTTTCATAGAATCCTGTAGTAATTTATTGTGCCATGCATGTTGTAGAGCTATCATATGTCTCTCGTCATTTATTTCTCACCGACCTGCTATCTGCTACCTTTACACTGTACTAATTGTGCACACACTTCACCCATACTCACACTATTGTTTTTTATGCATGGGTATTTCAGACTCTGACGCAGTGTTGATGAATGCGAAAAGAAAAGACAGAAGTCGCTCGGTGTAATTGAAGACAAGCACTAAGCGTTTCAGCTCTAATGGGTGTAGTGTCGTGATTGGAGACGTAAACGTAGCTCTAGCTTGATGATCACGATTGCCACACACAACCATCCTGTGCTTGCTTTAACTTCACAATGACAAATGTGGTTGCATGTTGCATATGGTGTCTAGCTTGTATTGCTTCCAATTTGGTTAAATTGCATCTCGCTTAGTTTACACATTATACCTTTGATAATGACATGCCTTCCTGTTTTTGATACATACTACATATGTCTATTAACCATGTTCGTACATCAAACTAATGCTCTTTTGTATCCTCGTCAATCACTTATGATGAGGCAGTCACCGGGTGGAGTTCTTGTGAGACGCCCTACTCGTTTAAAGAGTGCAGTGCCATCCTCCCCACATGATTCTCAAGAAACGGCAAGGCTAAATGAAGATAGTCAACGTAGCTCTCTAGTTGATCACCGCAATTCCCCCACACCACCATCGCAGGTGCTTGCTCTTACTTGGCAGTGTGATATGTGGTTTCATGTTGCATATGGTGTCTACCTTGTAATGCTTCTAATTAGGGTAAATTGCATCTGCTTAGTTAACACATTATACTGTGAATATGGCATGCCTTCTGTATTTGGTACATACTACGTCTTTCTAATAATCATGTTCTTACATCAAACTACTTTTCTTGTGTAACCCTCATCAATGCTCCTAATTTGTTAAATTGCATCTCCTTAGCTTACACATTATACATGTGAATATGACACGCCTTCTTGTTTTTGGTACATACTACATATGCCTATCACACCATGTTCTTACATCAAACTACTGTTCTTGTGTATCCTGCGTCTATCGCTTATGATGAGACAGTCACGCGCATGGGTTAATATGAGATGCAATACTATTATAAATAATGCAATTTCATCCTCTCCACATGATTCTCAAGAAACAGCAAGCCTAAATGAAGACATTGAACGTAGCTCTGTACCTGAAGACCGCACTTCCCCTACACCACCATCACGGGTGCTTGCTCTAACTTCGTAGTGTGATATGTGGTTGCATGTTGCATGCGGTGTCTAGCTTGTAATGCTTCTAATAGGGTAAATTGCATCTACTTAGTTTACACACTATACCCGTGAATATGACATGCCTTCCTATTTTTGGTACACACTACATCTATGTGTTAACCTTGTTCTTACATGAAACTACCTCTCTTACGTATCTCAAGGCCAATCACTTACAATGAGTCACCTTTATTCGCTGTATATTGCATATTATTTCTAACTTTGTTGCCATGTATTGCTTCTAATTTGGTCAAATACATTTGTTAGGGCACCCTATTAATTTGGCGAGTGATATTGGTTTCATCTTTCATATGGTTTCTAGCTTGAATCGATTCTAACAAGTTCAAGCACCTTGTGCTTAGTTTACATTTTATACATCATACATGTCAATATGTCACGCCGTCCTGTTTTTCATACATATTCCATCCTCCTATCATGCGGCTGCCTTACATGAAAGTAGTGTTCATCAGTATCATGCATCAATGAGTTCTGAAGAGCAAATTTTATTCCTTTTTCTTGTGGGTTTGACTTCACAAGGCAAAATCAAGAAAGAGGAAGGACAAGAGTAAGGAAGGCGATGATGGTGGTCCTCGGCAGCAACGTAAACGGAGCATCTGTACCGATTCTCCTTGTACTGATAGTGCATTACAAGGTCCAAGTCTCCGCTCCCCTACTCCACCATCCAAGGTGCTTGCTCTAACTTGGCGGTGTGATATCTGGTTGCATGTTGCATATGGTGTCTAGCTCGTATTGCTCCTAATTAGTGTAAGCGCATCTGCTTAGCTTACACATGATACATGTGAATATGACACACTTTCCTGTTTTTGGTACATACTATATCATCTATCACACCATGTTCTTACATGAAACTACTCTTCTTGTGTATCCCGTGCATCACCACTTATGATGGGACACCTTTAAGTTGGCAGTGTGATATTGGTTTGCGTCTTGAATATGATTTCTAGCATGTATTGCTTCTAGTTTGATGAACGCCACCTATGACGAGACAGTTTTAACTTGGCAGAGTGATATTGATTGCACCTTCCATATGGTGTCTTGTAGTGTTTCTAATTTGTTGAAGTGCCTACTGCTTAGTTACCACATCATAGGTGTGAATATGTCAAGCCGTCCATTTTTTCGT
Organism: Aegilops bicornis; assembly: GCA_021605145.1. NCBI lineage: Eukaryota > Viridiplantae > Streptophyta > Magnoliopsida > Poales > Poaceae > Aegilops > Aegilops bicornis. Next base: position 380,048,416 of record CM038670.1, read on the forward strand.
ACATATTCCATCCTCGTATCATGACTTTGCCTTTCATCATAGTAGTGTTCACAAGATCATGCATGAATGAGTTACGGAGAGCGAATGATATTCCCTTTTCTTGTCGGTATGACCTCACAATGCAAAATCAATAAAGCTGAAGGAAATTGGCAAGGCATTGGATGATGGTGGTCCTTCCGAGCAACTGAAACGGAGGTTCTCTATAGATTCTACTCCGCCATCCTCCCAACAAGATTAGCAAGACAACGCAAGGCTAGACAGCCAACGTAGTTGTGTAGATGATGAGCACATCTCCCCTACTCCACCATCACAGGTGCTTGCTCTAACTTGGCACTATTATATGTGGTTGCATGTTGCGTATGATGTCTAGCTTCTATTGCTTCTAACTTTGTTGAATTGCATCTGCTTACTTTACACATAATGCCTGTGAATATGACATGTGTTCCTGTTTCTACATCAGACTACTATTCTTTCATATCCCGCATCAGTCACTTATGATAAGGCACCTTTAAGTCGCCACTATGATAATGGTTGTGTCTTGCATATGATTTCTAGCATGTACTGCTTCTAATTTGTTGAAACGCCATACAGTTTGGACTTGGCAGAGTGATATTGGTTGCATCGTTCATATGGTGTCTAGCTTGCAGTGCTTCTAATTTGTTAAATGCCTTCTGCTTAGTTGCCACATTATAGGTGTGAATATGTCACACCATCCTGTTTTTCATACATATTCCATCCTCGCATCATGTGTTTGCCTTTCATCCGAGTAGTGTTCACAAGATTATCATGCATGAATGAGTTCTGAAGAGCGAATTTTATTCCTTTTTGTTATCGATTTGACTTCACAATGCAAAATCATTACAGCTGGAGGAAATTAGTCCGGCAGTGGATGATGGTGGTCCTTCGGAGCAACTGAAATAGGGGGTTTATACAGATTCTACTCCGCCATCCTCCCAACAAGATACGCAAGACAACACAAGGCTGGACAGTCAACGTAGCTGTGTAGATGATGAGGACATCTCCCCTACTCCACCATCACAGGTGCTTGCTCTAACTTGACACTATTATATGTGGTTGCATGTTGCCTATGATGTCTAGCTTGTATTGCTTCTAACTTGAATTGCATCTCGCTTACTTTACACATAATGCTGTGAATATGACACGTGTTCCTGTTTCTAGAACATACGTGTACATGATGAGCACATCTCCCCATCGCACCATCACGGTGCTTGCTCTTACTTGGAACTGTTATACGTGGTTGCGTTTTCCGTATGATGTCTAGTTTGTATTGTTTACGATTATGTTGAATTGCATCTGCGTAGCTTCTGACTTATACCTGCAACGATCACTCACCCATAAGACACATTTAACTTGGGACTGTGATGTAGGTTGCATCTTGCATTGTCTTCTAGCTTGTACTGCTTCTAATTTCTTGAAATGGCACTTACGACGAGACACTTTTTACCTGATAGAGTGATATTGGTTGCATGTTCATATGGTTCCTAGCTTTCATTTCTTCTAATTTTGTTGAAATGCCTTCCGCTTACTGTTTTTTCATACATATTCCATCCTCCTATCGTACGTGTGAATATGAAACGTTGTCTTTTTTTGTATATATTCCATCCTCCTATCCTGCGCTTGCCTTACGTCAAAGTAGTATTCTTCTGTATCATGCATCAACCAGTTATGCAGAGCTAATTTTATTCATCTTCTTTTGGTTTTGACTTCATAAGGCAATATCGGAAAATAGGAAGGAAAAGAGTAAGTTAGGGGATGTTGGTGGTCCTCCGCACCGACGCAAAGCAGAGACTCTCTAGATTTGCCCTGCTCATCGCTAATTAAGTTGAAGTCCCAAGTCTAAATGATGAGTTCATCTCCGTACTCCACCATCGCAGGTGCTTGCTCTAAGTTGGCGGTGTGATAATTGGTTTCATGTTGCATATGTTGTCTAGCCTGTAATTATTCTATTTTGATTAAATTGCACCTGCTGATTTTATATGTTATACATGTGCATATGACATGGCTTTCTGTGTCTAGAATACACTACATCTATCTATCATACCATGTTCTTACATCAAAGTACTGATGTTGTGTATCCGGCATCAGTCACTCATGATTGGACGCTTTTAACATGGCAGTTTGATAGTGGTTGCATCTGCATTCATTTCTACGTTGTAATGCTTCTAATTTTTCGAATTGCCACATATGACAATGCACTTTTAACTTGGCAGAGTAATATTGGTTGTATCTTTCATATGGTGTCTAGCTTGCATTACTTCTATTTTCTTGAAAATCCTTCTGCTTAGTTTGCACATCGTAGCTGTGAATATGTCATGCCGTCCGTGTTTTTCTTACATATTCTATCTTCATACGGTTGTCTTAAATCAAAGTATTGCTTGTCTGTATCATGCATCAATGAGTTCTGAAGAGTGATTTTATTCTTTTGTGTTGTGGGTACAGCTTGACATGCCAAAGTCAAAAAAGAGCAAGGAAAATAATATAGTAGGGAGTGTGGTTACTCGTCGGGTGAAACGGAAAAGGTTCTGCCGTCGAGATTACGCTGGTACTTATAGTGCAAGATAAGGTCCAAGTCCACCGCTAAATCTACAAACACAGTATCACCTGCTTCCACCAGCTGCAAAGATCCGCTTCAACTGTACTCAAAGATCTCAACCCGATTACTCGTTCGTTTGCTCGGGCGGCTAGTTCCCAAGCTGCCTTCACACATAACACTACTTTGAAGCGCTAGCGACACAACGGAGACTTGGCCAGATCAGATGAACCTCATGAGCATCAACACCAAGGCGGTACTGATCGAGTCAAGTTGCGATTGCATGCTCCTTTATATGTACTCTCACGGTTTGATGTACACTAACACTTTCCATATTCGTTGTTGAACTAGCACCACGGGCGCAAGCGAAAGCAGACATCGGGGATAATGCTTGATGATTAACAAAATCTAAAGGAGGAAGAATGGAGATCCATTTTGAGGCAGGTTTAAAAATGCCACGTGATGCTATAGAGTCAGCCAAGTTAGTATTAGAGGCAGCCGTTGCCGTTAGGTGTCATGCATGTATCCTCCCAACGTGGATCCAAAGACAGAATGAGAAAGACAATACCCGCTTTAACACCTTCCTTGACCATTTATCCGTAAGTAATGTTATTCATCGCAATTAGTAATATTGTCTTTCTCTGTCCCATACTTTCTAGCTTCCTCCTAATAAGACTCACATTCATTTTTCAACAGATGAGGTTTAAGTTGGATCCGAAAGATGATGCAACTAAACAAGCATGCACTCATGTTTTTCGATGCGCTTTCTGCGACAATATCGGTACCACCTTAGAAAATCTCACTTTGAAGGCAAGGCTAACAATGAAATCGCCCAACATCTCCAGTGGAATATATTACAGATGAAGACTGGATTGCCCTCGTTAAACACTGGTCTGATCCAAAGTATCAGGTAGGCTATATGTATTTGATCAGACCACATATTGAATTGTATTTATGTATGTGCCTTACAAGTGTATCTTCTTCTAGGCTAACTGTTTGAAGAACAAAACCAACCATTCTAAAGTGAAATTCCAACAGACAACAGGATCTCGTAGCTATATTGCACACTGCGAGGCTTTTGTAAATAGCTACTACTTCCTTTTTTTGTGCCATATTATCGTATCTATATTTACTTGTTCCAAAATACAGAGGAAAGCCCGTGCGGACCAAAAAGAACCTGAACCGAATGCAATGCAAATCTTCAAGGATTGCCACACCAGCAAGATGAAGGGCATGAGCACACCAGTTCAAGCCGTTGTTGTAAGTCCTTGCTCCTCCTACCTTGAACTGATTGGTACTATGATGTGTTCATTTAACTACTTGGTTTGCAGACAATGTTAGTTACTCTGTTCACTTTTATACATAGTTGTCTTAACGTATCATTTCACCTTACATGGTTTAAAAGAGATAAAGGATATTCTTTTGGTCTTGATCTGTAATCTAGTTGTTATGTTCACGTGCGCACACAATGATAAAATAGGTTGTTTCTTTTATATATGTTTGCCCATGATATGAATGATGTCATACTATGTTCATCCTACTTTAAACCATGTCTCTTTATCCTTAGATGTCAACGAATGTGAGGAAATAGACAATACTGTCGACATGCTACATGGACATATGTTCTGAAAGTGATTTTATTATGTAGTTGGCACTACAATACATGCTAATGTATTACAGTAGTTCACCAAAATAAGTTATGTATAAACGTTTAACCTAATCTGTTTGTTTTTGTCTCATTAATAACTTATCCGGTACACTAATCTACAAGTTCAAACTTTCGTGAAGCTATGGAACAAATGATTGAACAGCCACAACCACACGAAGGTGACGAGGCTACTACGGGCACAATGTCACCTCTTGCTGCGATGCGTCGATCTCTCCACTAACAGTGCAAAAAGCACCTTCCTGCGTAATGCTCGGTTGGTTGTCAAGGTAAGCTCGTCCAAATCGCCTACTGAACAAAATCTTCCTGCTAGACAGAGTGAATATATCTGTGCTCCAGACACAAGTCCAATCCCTAATGGACATTGTTTCGGAAACAAGAATAGTGGTTGAGAAATGTCGTCAAGATATGAAATGGTTTTGAAACCGGACTATCATACATTAAACCCGTTGTTCAAGAGCAATGGCGGAAAAAGGTGGAGATTGTGCTGCTCCATCGATTCTACTGACTGAAACATTAGCACTTAGGTCAAATGATCTCGTGCTTCTATACATCTGATGGTTCTTTTATGCGGAAGGATTGTAAACTTTATGCCAACAGGCCTTTTGTTGTATGGTTGGAATTTATTTTGTTGTGATACAACATTTATGATGCTGCCCAGTGCTGTAGTAATTACGACGCTATTTTTTGTATAGTGTAGGTTTATCTTAGTAATGTATTCTACCGAAAGCTTCATAGGAGCCCAACATGCCAACATCGTCGGGCCCATTCCAATTGGACTAAAAAGCGATTACGGGCGAAATTGACATGTAGCCCACTAAAAATATCCGGGCCTAAATCAGCATAAGCTTTCATATTTTTCGGTAGGCCTCTCGCCCATAGTGGGCCTTTAATGTGCCTAAACATAATTTGGGCCCTCGGTAAAAAATAGGCTGTTTACGGTGTAAATATCTCAAGCCCATAAAAACATGGGCCTTTAATAGACCGAAAGTGAGATTGGGCCCCGATTGTGCCAAATAACCCTTGTACTTAGCAGGCGAAATGGTGGCCCATTTACGACGCCGGATCTTTGTGAGCGAAATTGGACGGGCCGTAAATGCGCCGACCTAATACACGGGCCTTTAACAGACGGAACTTGGTCGGGCTAGATTATCGTCATTTTACATGGGCCGTTAATGGGCCCGATATGACGTTGGGCCACATATGGCCCATGGTTTACGTCCGGCGTTAACGGGCGAAAATGACAACAGGAAGAAAGTGGCCCAAATTTATCTCGGGCCTCTAACAGTCGAATGTCGACATGGCCGAATATGACCCAAATCCTTCACGGTCGTTAATGGGCCGAAAGTTTTGATGGCTGTAAATGGGCCCAAATGAAGCCGGACCTTTAACAGGCCGGAAATACACCGGGCCGTGATTCGGCCCAATTACTTAACGGACTGTTAACGGGCCAGAAGTGACCATGGGCCACGTTGATGGCAAGTTTAGGACAAGCTGTTGACGGGCCGATTTGACAGAGAATGTTGGGCCTTTAGCTGGGCCGGCCCATTATGGTCTGCAGAATCTTGTGGGCCTTTAGCTGGGCCGGCCCATTGTGGTCTGCAAAATCTTGAGGTCCTTTAGCTGGGCCGGCCCATTATGGTCTGCAAAATCTTGTGGGCCTTTATCTGGGCCGACCCATTGTGGTCCGCTAAATTTTGTGGGCCTTTATCTGGGCCGGCCCATTATGGTCCGCTAAATCTTATGGGCCTTCAGTTGGGCCGGCCCATTTAAACTTTGTGGGCCACTGTTGGACCGGTCCACGTGTCAACATATCATAGGCCCATCTCGACCGTTGGATGAGTGACACCGTGCCAACGCGAGTCGACGTGGATCCACCAATGCGAATTTTACACGTGGAAAATCGGCATTGGTCGTGGTACATTAACGGGTTATCGGATCCAAAATCCGACCCGATAGCTTAACGGGCGTTCCGTTACGGTGGATGCCACGTGTCGGGTCACCCATGACGAAAAGCACTTACGTGACGCGGATTTATCGTCATGGAAGTGGACACTTCCGTGATGATAATTTTGGTAATGTCATGGAACACTTCTCTGACGACAAAGACATGTATGACTATCTTGATTCTGTCATAAATTTGTCATGGATGTACATGCATGACAAAAAACGCGACCTACTGTGACAAACACGTATCATCATGGAAGTGTATTTTTTTGTAGTGGCTGCTCACGCCGCTTGTAGGCCATGGCCGCGCCCTGACCTGCAGCTGCTGCTCACCCCGTGCCTCCCTTCGCTTCCCCCGCTCCCCTCCTTTTCCTGCTGCTACCTTGGACGCTCGCCGCCACGCGAACCGCCCCTGACCTCACCCACGGGCCACCATGGCTAGCGCCCGACTCCCCTCGTCCCTGCCCGTGGCTGCCTTGGCCGAGGCCAGCCGCCGCTCGGCCCGCCGCTTCCCCTCGCCCTCCTGCAACCTGACCGCGCACGCGCTCATCTTCCCCACCGCAGAGACCACCGTGCCCTGCCCTCCATGGCGGCCGCCTTGCTCGTGTGGCGCTCGATGTTCTACGCCTCTGTAGCCTCGCCTTGAGGCCTCGGCCTTCTTCTTGCTGCCTCCGGCGACCCCTCTGGCGCCGTGCCCCCAGCGGCGGTTCGCCCCTCATTCATGCGCCCGCCCCGTTAACGCACCGCCCTGTGCCCTCTATGACCCCTCTGGGCCACTACTATTCGGGCCCCACCCCCTGGAACATTTTAAAAAAATATTAATATTTTTAAAATTAATTAATTAATTAACCCTGATTAATTAACCTAATTAGTCATTTAAAATGCTAATCTATCATTGACTAATGGGGCCCACACTTAATTAATCCTAATTAGTGTAAAACAAATCCTATTTCACCTCTCTCTCAATAACAGGTGGGTCCCACTGGACCCACAGGCCAGGTTTGACTCTGGTCAACTGGGTTTGACCTGCTGACATCATGGTGATGTCGTGCTGACATCACCTTTCACTGTTTTAGATAATGTTTGATTTAAATAATTAAATAAATTTCAAAAATGCATAAAACTTTGATAAATCATAGAAAATAAACCGTAACTCGGATGAAAACACTTTGTACATGAAAGTTGCTCCGAACGACGAGACGAATCTGAACATGTAGCCCGTTCGTCCGCCACACATCCCTATCATAGCGAACACGCAAATTTCCCCCTCTAGTCCGTCTGTCCGAAAACGCGTAACACCGGGAATACTTTCCCAGATGTTTCCCCCCTTCGCCGGTATCACCTACTACCGCGTTAGAGCACACCTAGCACCGCTCATTGTCATGTCATGCATCGTCATGCATATGTTTGCAATATAATTATTGTTTCTTCCCCCTCTTCTCTCGTTAGACACTGAGACCGACGCCACTGCTACCCAGTACGACTACGGTGGTGACGACCCCTCCTTGTCGGCTGAGCTTCCAGGCAAGCCCCCCTGGTCACCAGATATCGCCTATTCCTTCTCTCTACTGCTTGCATTAGAGTAGTGTAGCATGTTACTGCTTTCGGTTAATCCTATACTGCTGCATAGCCTGTCATTATTACATGCTTGTTACCCTTACCTACAATCCTAAATGCTTAGTATAGGATGCTAGTATTCCATCAGTGGCCCTACATTCTTGTCCGTTTGCCATGCTATACTATCGGGCCGTGATCACTCGGGAGGTGATCACGGGTATATACTTATATACATAATATATGATACATGTGGTGATTAAAGACGGGTCGGCTCGTAGAGTACCCGCAAGTGATTTCGATGTGGGGGGCTGAAAGGACTGGTGGCTCCATCCGGTAGAGGTGGGCCTGGGTTCCCGAAGGCTCCCGGCTGTTACTTTGTGGCGGAGCGATAGGGCAGGTTGAGACCACCTACGTGAGAGGTGGGCCTGGCCTTGGTCGGCGTTCGCGGTTACTTCAAAATAACACTCTTAATGAGATCTTGGTATTTGATCTGTGTCTGGCCACTGGCCTATATGCACTAACCAACTACGCGGGAACAGTTATGGGCACTCGACGTCGTGGTATCAGCCGAAGCCTTCTTGACATCAGCGACTGAGCGGCGTGCGACGGATTGGACCGTAAGCCTACACTTGTATTAAGGGGGCTAGCTCTGCTTCCGGCCGCGTTCGCAACATGCATGTGTGCAATGGGCGATGGGCCTAGACCCATGTGCGCATAGGATTTAGACCGGCGTGCTGACCTCTCTGTTGTGCCTAGGTAGGCTGCAACATGTTGATCTTCTAAGCCCGGGCATGACCCAGGAAAGTGTGTCCGGTCAAAGGGGATCGAGCGTGTTGGCTAATGTGGTGCACCCCTGCAGGGAAGTTTATCTATTCGAATAGACGTGATCCTTGGTAACAGGACGACCCGGAGTTGTACCTTGACCTTATGACAACTAGATCCGGATACTTAATAAATCACACCCTTCCATGTGCTAGATACAACCCGGTGATCGCTCTCTCACAGGTCGACGAGGAGAAGATCGCCGGGGAGGATTATGCTATGCGATGCTACTTGGTGATCTTACCATCTACTCTCTTCTACATCTTTTGCCAAGATGGAGGCTGCCAGAAGCGTAGTCTTCGACAGGACTAGCTATCCCCCTTTTATTCTGGCATTCTGCAGTTCAGTCCATCGATATTTCCCCTTTACACATATACCCATGCATATGTAGTGTAGATCCTTGCTTGCGAGTACTTTGGATGAGTACTCACGGTTGTTGTGGTCCCCCTTTTCCCCCTTTCCTTTCTTCTCGGTTGTCGCAACCAGATGCTGGAGCCCAGGAGCTAGATGCCACCGTCGACGACGACTCCTACTACACCGGAGGTGCCTACTACTACATGCACGCCGCTGACGACGACCAGGAGTAGTTTAGGAGGATCACAGGCAGGAGGCCTATGCTTCTTTCGATCTGTATCCCAGTTTGTGCCAGCCATCTTATTGCACCGTGTTTAACTTTATGTCTGTACTCAGATATTGTTGCTTCCGCTAACTCGTCTATGATCGAGAACTTGTGTTCGAGCCCTTGAGTCCCCTGGCTTGTATTATGATGCTTGTATGACTTATTTTATTTTAGAGTTGTGTTGTGATATCTTCCCGTGAGTCCCTGATCTTGATCGTACACATTTGCGTGTATGATTAGTGTACGATTGAATCGGGGGCGTCACAAGTTGGTATCAGAGTCGACTGCCTGTAGGAATGCCCCGTCCACACTCCTTGGCCGAAGTCGAGTCTAGACATTGCAAAACTTTTACTAACATGGATGTGTGTCTTATGGGCCCACGTCGCCATTGGTTGGTATTAGGATCTTTTACTCCTCGATCTTTAATCTGGGACTCTGAACTCTCTTCCACTCAGGTTAACGAATTTACTAACTCTAACATTAGGATCCCATGACCACATTAACCCCAAAGCTGGATAAGCCATAGTTATTCCTTAGAATAGTATTTTGAATAGTACCCACATTGTCATTTAACTCCTTTGAAACATCTTTGCTTTCAGATGGAACCCACGAGGCAGGTCGTGCGCCACACGATAGCCATTGGTGTCCCAGGGTCACCTGCTGTGTTAGCTGAGATGATGACCTATTTGGGTTATCGCTGGCACCCTGAGTACACCGTGTACGAGCAGTACCAGGACTTTAACCAGGAGCAGTATTGTGCCATCGTTCACCTCTACTCTCAGGAGTATGACTCCACTGTTGTGCTATACACCGCTCATGGTGTTGGAGTGACCATCGATACGGCAGTACACAATGCTGCTTATGCTGCTCTAACACGTCTTCATGGAGAGTATCAGGCGTTGGGCACCTCCCCTTTTAGGCACATTGCTATCGCATCCGATGATGGTGCGGAGGGATACTACACTGCTGCCTACTCCACCGTCAACCGAGAGCCCTTTCACCATCAGAACCTGGTTCTGCATGTTGATGGGCTGGATCGAGCTAACCAAGCTCTTCGCCATGAGTTCTACACCACCCGTCTGCACCTTTACCATGCTCTAACGCTGTTGCACCCCTTGGTCCGACCTGGTGAGCTGTCGTGATCTGCAATCTACCCAGCAAGGACCGTGATGCCCCAGGGTGTCGGCTGGCTAGATGTGGGAGGCTACTCTCCCGCACTTGGTCCTCTTCTACCACATGGCGTCGGGTTTTGCACCAGAGTATCCGCGGACCCCAGGCTACTAACGTGGAGGACTTCCCGTCACATCATTACCAGCTGTCAGGCTACACCTACCTCCACAATTCCTCATGGGACTGATGTAGGCTTGCTTATTATTATTAGGTGCCTTTGCCACGAGCCTGCGTGCCGCCTATGATGTCTTTAGTCTGTGTATTGAACTCTATGTACCGAACTCTATGCATGATCCGTTTTGTAAGATATGCCGACTACTATGTAGTATCTTTCATGCTCCTTTCATTATGCATGTTTCATCACGAATGATTCTTGTCTTTGCAAATTTTCCAATGCTGAACTACCCCTGTTATGTATTAGCAGGATGGTTAGACTAGGTGGTCGTGGTGGCGATCCCCCACCACCGCCTGAGTACATGGCTGGTATGATGCAACGGTTCAAGCTAAATCACCAGTTCATGGAGAATATTATGGCTCAGTTTCCTCGCCCCAATATGAACTAGCAGCCAGCCCAAGTGACTCTGCAGGATTTCATGCGCCTCAACCCAACTGTGTACCGCAGCTCAACTCAACCTCTAGATGCTGATGACTGGCTCTGTGACATCACCTATGAGATGGAGTGTGCTGATGTAGCCCCAGCCTGCTATGTGACCTTTGCTTCCTTCTTCCTGAAAGGACCCGCAGCTCAATGGTGGGACAGGCACAAGCGTACCCTGCCGGTTGGAACAATCATCACCTGTCCAGACTTTCAAGATGCTTTTCGTGCCCGCTTCATTCCTCAGGGAGTCATGGACCGGAAGAAGCGCGAGTTCCGCGACCTCACCCAAGGCAACAAAACTATGGAAGCTTATCAGCGGGAGTTTCTAGACTTGTCCCGCTATGCTGAAGAAGACATTGCAACTGATGCTCGCAGATAGGAGAAGTTCCTTGATGGATTACAAGTTGACATCAAGCTCGCACTACTAGTGCATGACTTTGCCGATTTCGCCACCTTGGTGAACAAGGCCATCAATGTCGAAATTGGTCTACAGGAACAACAGGGCTCTCTCAGGCGCAACCGTGATACGAGCTCATCTTCGGGCCCGCCCATGTAGAAGCGTAAAATCTGGATCCCGAAGAGCATGTACCATCCAAATGCACCTGCTCCAAAGCAGTCTTATGCTGCATCATGTCTGTCTCCCCCATCATTTAGGCAGCCAAGACTTCCAGCTCCACCCCCCCCCCCCCCGAGCTCCTGTTCCCACTCCCAATAATGGTCTGTGCCACAAGTGTGGTCAACCAGGTCACCGTGCCCGGGACTGCTACCAGAACCAAAATAAACTGGCCCTTCCAGTAGCTGGCCGTGGAAGCAACCAACCCCACAACAACAATGCCAAGTCTTATGGTCGTGTTCATGCCAACCACATTGATCTCAATGAAGCTCAAGACCACCCTACTACTGTGATGGGTACACTCCTCGTAAATTCAGTACCAGCATCCATTTTATTTGATACAGGAGCATCGCATTCGTTCATATCAACAGAATTTGCATTCATGCATGGTATTAAATATGAAGAGATTAACACTCCACTAGTGGTACACACCCCTGCGGGCCAATGTCAACCCTCTATGGTTAGTCACGATGTTCCCGTTGAAATTGAAGGACTGGAATTCCTTGTCTCTCCCATTGTACTGAAGTCCTGTAGCATTGATCTCATTCTGGGAATGGATTGGTTGAAAGCGCATACTGCTTCTGTAGTTTGTGCCACTAAGACCGTCCATCTGCTATACCCTTCCTATGAAATAATAAGCTACAATGCTCGTCTGGTTCAGAATGCCGAGGCAAGGCTTTATGCATTGAATGCATTGAACGCTGCACCACTCGAGGGCATTGAAAACATTCTCGTCGTGCACGAATTCCTCGACGTCTTTCCTGAAGAACTTCTAGGGATTCCCCCTGCTAGAGCCGTCGAATTCATGATCGACTTGAAACCAGGCACCACTCCTATAGCCAAACGACCCTACAAGATGCCGGCGAATGAACTCATTGAGCATAAGGAGGAAATCGACAAATCTCTTCGCAAAGGTTTCATTCGCCCAAGTTGCTCTCCTTGGGGAGCACATTCTCTCTTTGTCAAGAAGAATGATGGGACAAACCGATTAGTCCAAGACAACCATCCTATAAACCAAGCTACCATTCAGAATAAATATCCTCTTCCTCGGATCATTGATCTGTATGATCAACTGGCTGGTTCATCAGTGTTCTCTAAACTCGACTTGAGGTTGGGTTACCACCAGATCCGTGTTCGTGAAGAGGATATCCCAAAGACCGCCTTTGTGACTCGTTATGGTTCATACGAGCACACCGTCATGTCATTCGGCTTAACCAATGCTCCAGCCACCTTCTCTCATCTGATAAACTATATATTCATGGAATAGCTCGACAAGTTCATCGTGGTTTATCTGGATGATATCCTGGTATTTTCCAAGAACAAAGAGCAACATGCTGAACATTTTCGTCTTGTGCTGGAAAAGCTATGAGAGCATCAACTATATGCCAAGTTCTCCAAATATGAATTCGGGCTACCCGAAGTAACCTATCTTGGGCATGTCATCTCTAAGGATGGTATTGCTGTCAACCCTGAATGAGTCCACGCTATTATCGAATGGACTCCTCCGAAGAATGTCAAGAAAGTCAGAAGTTTTCTCAGACTCGCCAGCTATTGCCGTTGATTTGTCGAGAACTTCTCCAAGATTGCCAGGCCTCTGACTAAAATGTTTCATAAGGGCGTCAAGTTTCAATGGACAGACAAATGTCAGGAAAGTTTCCAGGCACTCAAAGACAAGTTGACTTCTACCCCAGTGCTAGCTCCACCTGATACTAAGAAGGACTTCGTCATTTACTGCGACGCTTCCCGTCAAGGATTAGGCTGTGTCCTAATGCAAGAGCGCAAAGTGATTGCTTATGCCTCCCGTCAATTGCGCCCTCATGAAGAGAACTACCCAGTTCACGACCTCGAGGTTGCTGTTGTCATTCATGCACTAAAGAAGTGGCGACATTACCTTCTCGGTAATCGTTGTGAGATCTTCACGGACCACCAAAGTCTGAAGTATCTGTTTACTCAGCCAGATCTGAACCTCCGTCAGCAGAGATGGATGGAGACTGTTGCAGATTTTGACTTGGGTATTTCCTATACACCAGGAAAGGCTAATGTAATGGCTGATGCCTTGAGCCGCAAGTCTTACTGCAACCACCTCCAGGTTCAAAAAGTTCAACCCTCGTTTGTTGAAGAATTTAGAAAGCTAAACCTCCATATTGGCCTTCCTGGTGCACTCGCTCCCCCTCCCCCAGAGTTCCAAAAGATGAATCTTCGTGTTGTTCCTCAGGGTTGTCTAAGTACCCTAGCAGTCGAACCAGATCTTGTGATATCAAGACTATTCAACATTATGACTCTGAAGTCGAGAAGATTAAACGCTATCTCGCAGAAGGAAAGCCCTCATTCTTCACTATTGCCGCTGATGGCGCCTTGTACTTCAAAGGCCGCCTAGTGGTGCCCTGTGCATCGAAAAACCTGGATCTGACTCCAAAGGTTATGAAAGAAGCTCATGATACACCTCTATCTATCCATCCTAGTAGTACAAAGATGTACCAAGACATCCGACAAAGATTCTGGTGGTCTAATATGAAGCAAGACTGCTTGTTATGTTGCTGAGTGTGACGTTTTCCGTCGTACCAAAGCAGAACATCAAAGGCCTGCTGGAACTCTGCAACCTATCTCTATTCCTGAATGGAAATGGGACCATGTTGAAATGGACTTCGTCACTAGATTTCCTAAGTCGCAGAAAGGTAATTATGCTATTATTGTCATCATTGACCGGCTTTCTAAAGTTGCACATTTTCTGGCGGTCAAAGAAACGATCACTGCTAGTCAGCTTGCAACTCTCTACATGTCCAGAATTGTTTCACTTCATGGTATTCCACTGGTTATCAGTACGGATCGTGGAAGCTTGTTCACTTCAAGATTCTGGGCAAGTTTCCAAGAAGCTATGGGACTCGTATGCCATTCAGTACTGCATTTCATCCTCAGTTGCAAGGGCAAGTTGAACGTGTCAGCCAAGTTCTCGAAGACATGCTTCAAGCTTGTGTTATTTCCTTCGGCAAGAAATGGTAGGAGTCTCTCCCGTATGCTGAGTCCTCTTATAATAATAGCTATCAAGCTAGTCTAAAGATGGCCCCCCTTCGAAGTGTTATATAGACAAAAGTGCCGAACCCCTCTGAACTAGTCAGAAACTGGGGAACGTCCACCCTTCGGTCTGGATATTATCCAACATGCTGAAGAACAAGTCCGCATTATTTGCGAGAATCTCAAGACTGCGCAGTCACGTCAGAAGAGTCAGTATGACCGTCATCATAAAGACACGGTCTACCAACCTGGCGAAAAGGCTTATCCTCGAGTTACACTAATGAAGGGTGCTCACCGCTTCGGGATCAAGGGAAAGCTAGCTCCTCGCTATATTGGTCCATTCACTATTCTAGAAAGGCGTGGTAAAGTGGAATACCAACTGGAGCTTCCGTCAAACCTTGGAACAAACCAGCTCTCGACGCGCCCAATGTCTCGGAGAAGAATCTTGCCGCCACGCGCTTGCTGACGGCGGGGGAGAGCAAGGAGAGGGGGAAGACAGAGCTTCGGGTGGCCTCCGACGTGTCGGAGCCCGAGGGGAGCACCTTCTTCCCCTTCTTCACGAGCAGTATCGCCGCGGGGTTGGTTCCCCCCTTCTCTGACTTCTTCTATGAGGTCCTCGGCCACTACGGGCTGCAAGCGCTGCATCTTCATCCCAACTTTGTCCTTCTCCTGTCCATCTTCGCCTACTATTGTGAGGCGTATCTGGGCGTGATGCCGTCCGTGGCTCTGCTGCGCCACTTCTTCTTCCTCCGCATCAGCGAGGGCCATATCTTCGGGTGCGCCAATTTTATTGTGGCCGGCAAGGCCAACTTGATCTCGAACACCGGGAAGAAGGCCGACAACCTCAGGGCCAAATGGGTCATGATGGGCGCCAAGTGTGTCCACCCGCGCTTGGCGCTGTCGATGGAGAAGCCTCATTCCGACAAGGGGTGGTCTTGCGCGAAGCTCACTGATGAGCGGGCGTCGTCAGTGTTGGAGCAGATGCAGACCGACCTAAAGTCGGGCAACGAAAAGGCGGCGAAGGTGACAGGGGCCATGCTCCTGAGGGAATTCATGCTGCTGCGTGTCGCTCCTCTTTAGGCGCGCGTGTGCCCCTTGTGGAGGGTCGGGGATGAAGAGGACAAGATTCGCCTGTGCCCGGAGCCCTTGCCTGACAATGAGCTGTCTGCAGTTTTGCGCCTCTTGGTCGGGGACAACCAAGAGTACCGCCGAGTGCCTTCGTTCCCTTGTTCCGCTGCAAGGACTGGGAGCATATCATGGCCGCCAGGCCTACCTTCGACAGGCGCGGGCTGGTGCCGCCTGCACCCTCCGAAGCCCCCACGGCGCTGAGGGAGTCCCGGATTAGGGGGTGTCCGGATAGCCGAACTATCAACGTTGGCCGGACTCCTAGACTATGAAGATACAAGATTGAAGACTCCGTCCCGTGTCCGGATGGACTTTCCTTGGCGTGGAAGGCAAGCTTGGCGATACGGATATGTAGATCTCCTACCATTGTAACCGACTCTGTGTAACCCTAACCTATCCGGTGTCTATATAAACCGGAGGGTTTTAGTCCATAGGACGAACAACAATCATACCATAGCCTAGCTTCTAGGGTTTAGCCTCCTTTATCTCGTGGTAGATCTACTCTTGTACTACCCATATCATCAATATTAATCAAGCAGGAGTAGGGTATTACCTCCATCGAGAGGGCCCGAACCTGGGTAAAACATCGTGTCCCTTGTCTCCTGTTACCATCCGCCTAGACGCACAGTTCGGGACCCCCTACCCGAGATCCGCCGGTTTTGACACCGACATTGGTGCTTTCATTGAGAGTTCCTATGTGTCGTAAATGCGTCAGGAAGGATGCCTCATCCCGTCTTTAAAGACGATACTATCGCCAAAGGAGCCTTGGCCACTGGTCAGACTCTTCGGCTGGGTGGTTTTCTCATGACCGCCAGTTCGTCCACCGCGCCGACGATGACTTCTCGAGTCATCGAAACCAATCTTCACGTTAGTTCAGAACTTGCCGAATAGTTAGAACCGATCGAGCTCTTCTCCGTAAACGCGCTCTTGGATCGCATCGCCGCCCTAGGAGTCGCCACAGACTATGACCGGATTGGGCCTAAAACCGATCTGAGAGAGATCAACTCCCCCCAGGCTACCCATCATGTTGCTGTGGTAGAGGAGCAATGCGGCAATTCTTCTTCTATCTTAAGGACTAGTTACGTCCGGATTCCCGATCCCTCCATGCCGGATTCCCGCAGAGGGACGGATGTCGATCAAACCCTGAACTTAAAGTCAGGCGACGGGATGGATTCATTGGATAGCATTCAAAAATCCAAACTTCCGAGCTCGGAAACTTCCGGCCCTCGAGTCTTAAATTGGACGGGGTTCGGATCGATTCCACCCGCCCACCCAAACATTAGCGATCTATCCCGAATTCGGCAAGAGCCCGCTGAAACAAAGACATCATTACTGGGCCAGATTCCTCCTGGTTATGGACAGGATAAAGGACTGCCGAGAGGAGGACGCAATCCCAATTTTCTGCAATAATTGCACAGGCAAGGGAATCCTAAACGCCATAATTCATCGCGAAATTACACGCTTTGCTGACTTGGTGACCATAGTACAAAAGTACTATGCGATGGAGAGCGCCTGGAAAACCGAAAGTAAATTTTGGGATAATCCGGCCCCGAATACATCCCTAGTCCGAAATAAAAGGGTGCATCATTACCAAGCACCTGGGTTAAACACCAAAAACCAAAAACCCTAAAGGGTAATGCGGAACTCTTGGAGGGTTGGCTAAGCGGACCCTACAAAATTCATAGCACGTAGGGTGCCACTCCAACTCATAGCCTTGAGCATGTTGGATACTACGGCAGGTGGCCAAAAGTGGCGAAGAGCATCTAGCTTCGAATTCCAGCCCGGCAATGCCAAGACGGTGTTAATAGTCTTGAGACTTTCACATCAAATAACATGCAAAACGAACACTCCGCAACCTTGTCAAGTCTACCAAGTAGCAACAATAAATCCATGGAGTGACATGGCTATTACCTTTAATGCCCGATTTAACCTAAATTCGAACAGCCCGAGCACCCCGCATTAGTCCTCGGTCCGATAGTGGACGGCTTTCGCTTACTAAGGTACTCATGGATGGCGGCAGCGGACTAAACCTCATCTATGAGGAAACCCTCCGAAAAATGGAAATAGATCGGAACCGCATTGAGTGAAGCGGCACAACCTTTAGAGGAATAATCCCTAGCCGGAAGCATGCTTTGCACAGGAAAAATCACATCGATTTAGTGTTCGGCTCGCCGAACAACTACAGGTCCGAGGAGGTCACATTTCTAGTGGCCCCGTTCAGCAGCGGATATCATGCTTTATTAGGGCGAGAGGCATTCACAATTTTTCAAGCTATACCCCATTATCGGTACATGAAGCTTAAAATGCCTGGACCTAATGGAATCATCACTCTCGCTAGTGATCCGAACATAGCACTCCGCGCCGAAAACAAGACAGCCGCACTAGCCCTCGAGGCACTATCCGAAGCCCTAGCGGCCGAGGAACTCTCTGTGATGCGCTCCACGGTGAACAGGGACGATGTGATACTTGATAAAAGATCCAAGTCCACCTCTTTTAAACCAGCGGATGAAATAGTCAAATTCCAAGTCCACCCAACGGACCCCGCAAAGACGGCCTCCATGGGGACACAATTAAACCCTGATGTAGATGCCGCACTACCAGAATTTCTACGAGAAAACTGGGACATCTTTGCCTGGCACCCTTCAGACATGCCAGGAATCCCACGCCGGCTGGCCGAGCACGGCCTAAATATCCTAAAAGGATTCAGGCCCGTCAAACAGGCTCTTCGGCGCTTTTCCGAACCCAAGAGACAGGCCATGGAAGAGGAGCTAGCCAAACTTTTGGAAGCCGGATTCATCAGAGATATAAAACATCCGGACTGGCTAGCAAACCTGGTGATGGTACCAAAGAAGGACAAATCCTGGCACCTATGTGTTGATTTCAAATACCTTAATAAGGCTTGCCCAAAGGATCCCTTCCCCCTCCCTCGAATTGATCAAATTATCAATGCCACGAGGACATGACTCATTGTGCTTCCTCGACGCTGCATTACTCGGCTACCACCAAATCAAGATGGCGGAGCTAGACCAAGCTGCAACAGCATTCATCACTCCATACGACGCATTCTGCTTCAACACAATGCCCTTTGGGCTCAAAAACGCCGGCGCAACTTATCAGCGCATGATTCAGTCATGTCTGGCAAACCAGATCGGCAAAACAGTGGAAGCATATGTAGATGACGTGGTCGTCAAAACCAAGCATGTCAAAACTCTAGTAGACGATTTGAGGCTCACATTCGACAATCTTCGTAAATATGACATCAAGCTCAATCCGGAAAAATGCGTCTTCGGCATTCCAGCCGGAAAGCTCCTGGGCTTCATTGTGTACGGTAGAGGAATTGAAGCAAACCCGGCCAAGATCCGAGCTCTGTCACAATTGGATATTCCAAAAGACCTCAAACAAATACAAAAATTGACTGGATGCGTAGCGACTCTAAGCCGCTTTATTTCCCGTTTGGGAGAAAAGGCGTTACCCCTTTACCGCCTCCTCCGCCGCACCCAACACTTCGAGTGGGCCGGATGCCGCAACGGCCGGACTTCGAAGAGATAAAAGCCATATTGGCAACAAATCCGGTCCTGGCCGCGCCCAACATGGGCGAACCAATGCTATTATATATCGCCGCAACACATCAAGTTGTCAGCGCGGTGCTCGTTGTCGAAGGAGAAACGGACGGACACCAGTTCCCTCTTCAAAGACCGGTTTATTACGTGTCCACTGTCCTCACTCCATGCAAGTCCCGGTACCCACACTATCAAAAGATAGCATACGCGGTGTTCATGGCATCCCAGAAGCTGCGACACTACTTCCAAGAGTGTTCGATAACGGTAGCCTCCGAAGTACCTCTTAACGACATTATAAACAACTGACGCCGACGGCCGGATTGCTAAATGGGCCATAGAGCTCCTTCCATTCGACATAACCTATAAGCCACGGCGAGCTGTCAAGTCGCAGGGTTTTGGCCGACTTCAGGTCGAATGGACCAAGCCGAACTGCCTAAAGAGTACGGGCGCATACTCCAATTGGATCATGCACTTTGACGGCTCCAAAATGTTGGCGGCACGGGGCTGGCGTTGTCCTGACGTTCCCAACCGGGGACACAGTCCAATACATCCTTCAGATAATGTATACGGACTCCAACAACGCAGCCGAATACGAGGCCCTTCTGCACGGCCTCCGGATGGCAGTCTACATGGGCATTAAACGCCTAGAGGTGCGCGGGGATTCGAACCTCGCGCTATCTCAAATAAACAGAGACTTTGATGCCAAAGATCCGAAAATGGCAGCATACTGCAATGCGGTCCTAAACATGGCAGCATGGTTCGAAGGGCTCGAATTTCATCATATAGCCCGGGATAACAACCAGGCGGCGGACATATTGGCACGCATCGGTGCAAAACGCGATGCCGTCCCGCCCAACATCTTTCTGGAACGGCTGTTCAAGCCATCCGTACTATGGGAAGGGGAGTCCGGCAATAACAATCTGGACCCAACCGCACTGCCTGACGCCCAACACTCTGACACAATCATGGCTCGCCACCGAGATAACACCTCCGCCCATGAAATAATGGCGGTTATCGCCCGTCGAAGGAACCATTCCTAGCCTACCTTACTAGGCAGGAACTCCCAAGACCAAAATGAGGCTCGCTGCATAGTACGGCGATCGAAAAGCCTATAAAGTCCATGAGGGAGAGCTTTATAAGAAAAGCACTACCGAGTCCTTCATAGGTGTATCTCCGAAGAGGAAGGGCGAAACCTCCTGGCTGAAATTTATGCCGGACCGGTGGGCACCACGCCGCAGCTCCGGCCCTTGTAGGCAAGGCCTTCCAGACAGGATTTTATTGGCCGACGCCCGTGCAGATGCGCAGGATTTAGTCCAACGATGCGTCGGTTGCCAGCTTTTTGCTAACCAAAGCCACATGCCACCCACCGCCCTCAAAACTATACCCATCACCTGGCCGTTAGCGGTCTGGGGGCTTGACATGGTTGGACCCCTTAAGGGGGGAACCCACAAGCAAAAATACCTATTGGTCATGGTGGATAAATTCACCAAATGGATAGAGGCCAAACTCGTTAAAACGGCGAATCCGGACCGTGATAGACTTCATATCGGGGTAGTTCACCGTTACGGTGTCCCCACAAGATCATCATCGATAACGGCACCAACTTCATGGCCGATGAGGTCAAATTATGGTGCAAAACATGGGATCAAGCTCGATTACGCCTCGCCTATCACCCTCAAACCAACGGCCAAGTCGAACGAGCAAACGGTCTAATCATGAGCGGCATTAAACCCGGACTAGTGCGGTCCCTCAAGGAATCTAACACGACTGGGTTGAGGAGCTCGACTCCGTACTGGGGGCTGCGGACCACGCCCGAATCAGACTACCGGATTCACACCATTTTTATGGTGTACGGTGCGAAGGCAGTCCCCGCCTGCGACATAATTCATGACTCACCTCGCGTGCGCATGTATGAAGAAAGAGAAGCCGAGCTCGATCGGCAGGACAGTTTGACGCATTGGAGGAGGAGCGCGACGTGGCAAAAGCTCGTTCCGCATTCTATCAACAGCAGGCTCAAGATATCAAAGCAGGAAGCACGGGCCAAAGCTTATAACATTGGCGAACTAGTTCTACGCTGCCGGACAAGAAAAGGACAAACTCAAGCCCAAATGGGAAGGTCCCTTCATCATCGACCAGGTCCCGACCGGAGGAGCATACCGTCTGCGAAACGCATTGGATAACCGACTCGAGCCGAACCCATGGAACGCAACCCGCTCACGAAGATTCTACGCCTAAGCGCCGGACTCCAAGTTCGCTTCCTTCCTCCGTCCACATTTTCTATTTTTGTTGTCTTTTATTTCTCCTTCCCTCCTTCATCCTGAAGCCTTTAGAGGCTCGTTTGCACTTTGTTCGCACATATTTGACACGCTGTACGCGCTCATTATACCTGGGGGCTTCTTTACCAGAAGCTTATTTTATACGGGCTTCATGCCCAACACATGCGTCAAACTTCCGCATGTACCTTTTATTCACCATTATATGCATCGATATGACTTAAGTTTTGGCCAAGCTGGGTTGTTCGGCTCTGTGCTTACCCCTACGTTCCCGATTGTTCGGCTAGGTGGTAAAGGAGCACCTCTGCAATTGTTCTTGCCGGTCAGCCGGATGTGTACCTTAGACTGGGTGAAGCTGAAAGCTAGCGTTCTTAAGGGAATATTCGATTCGGTGAATTGAAAGATGATTTTAACTATTTACCCATCTGCCCCAGATGATTTTTCGCTTTCATAGCAGCTTTGACATGCACTTTAGGGCATGCATCCCAATGAAAGGAACCCTTAACGGAACTATTCTCCCGGAAGATGTTTCTTACTACCCATGTAATATAACATAACTAGTTGGGCACTTGTCTGATACAGCAATAATGACCCCTACGCCTTGTCTCCATGCATACCCCGGTTCTTATATAACCACGAAGGTATTCGGACACACTCCGGACTATTGGGTCCTGAGGTCGGGTTAAAAGGTCCGCTATGACAAACGATCCACAATCCGGCTAGAAGACATTTTTTCATGTCATATTTTTACATAGTCAACTCGACTCATTGTATTCCTCCTCAATGCCATCTAAGGCTATCTAATTTACAATCTTACTCGGAATACTTGGCGGCCAATTCTACTTGGTTGTACACTAAGCTTACAGGGATCTCCATCCCATCAGGCCCCACAGGTCCGACCTCGGCCATGTGGTTTGGGTCAGCCTTCGTGTACCGCGTCTTTACCATGGCCCAGGCCTCCCTGGCGCCTTGACGGCAGGCCGATATCTTCCATAGTCGGAAGCGCCGCCGTGCTCCTTGAAGCCGCTCTGCCAGCTCCCCAACGCCTTCGGGCAGGGAGATAGATGGCCACAAGTCCTAGCCGACGCCTTTCATCACCTGCCGGACTCTCTCGTGCAGCTGACGCAATTCGGGAAGAAGATCACTCGAAGAACTGGGAATCTCCTCCTCAGGACGACCTGTGAGCAAACCTACATACATGTTTATGTTAGTCGCCTTCCTCGCCGAACTCTTTCAAAGTTCGCTCAAGCACTTACTGAAAATGTTGCGACGAAGCCGCCGATTCTCCTTTACGAAGTCACACAACTGGTCACGAACAACCTTTAGTTCCTCACCCAGTTTGGTGTTGGCATCTTGGAGGTTATTTTTCTCCTGCCGCACCCTCGTAAGCACGCTCTCGCCGGCCTTTAGCTGGCGCAAGAGCTGTTGCTTGTCCTGATCTAGTCCGGCGCCATCTGCAATATTTTTGTCAGATTTACACACCCACCGCACTTCATAAACTATTTATCTTTTAAAGCGTATATTACCAGAGGGGGTCTCTGTGGCTCCACCTGTAGCGGCTAGTGCGGCCTCAAGTTGGGCCTTGCACTCTTCAAGCTCCTGGGACAGTCGGGTACTCTTTTTTGTAAGATCCTGCATAACAAATGATCCTTAAATCAGTTATTCTAACTATTTTAAGTCTCGGGAGACTCTTGGCATATATAATCACAAATTTCCTTACCCGTATGTCCTTTACATATTTCTCCATGGCTCTGGCTAGACCATCTTGAGCGGCACGGAGGTGCGCATCTCCCGAATTGAAGGCATTCAAGGCCTCTTGGGAGAAACATGCGTCACGAAGAACTGTCCGGCGGGCGCGCTGTGATTCAGGGCGCTCTCCACCTCGGAGTTGGTGGCGGATAATCTGTCGGCATCCTCTGTCGGAGGAGCATCTGACGACGCCTCGTGTTCGCCTCCGCTTACGACCCGGCTTTGGAGCCCGGCGGCGGAGGCTCGATTGGCAACCTCTCTGGACTCGATCCGGCGAGCGCTTTTTTCTGAAAAGAGCGTCAAGTAGTACGCCTTCCAGTGAATCAATCCTAGGAACATGGTGACACCATACCGCTATGCGGCGGAGTTTCGATCCGGACCGCACTCCTTTTTTTTTAACCCTGCTGAGGGGCCGTCTTGCCCCTTGTTGGCCAGCCGCCGCGGGCTCGGCTTCCTGCCTCAAAGGTACCCCCTGCGAAACACCACTGGTATACGGTGATCAAGAAATTAGCACGGATGGGTCATTATCAGAGTATTGGGACCTTGGTCTCAGTTACCTGCGAGGCTGGAAGTATTCCGGGGTAATCGGCCGTAATGGCAACCAAAGCATTGTCGATGCTAAGTTGGTGGAATACCCCGTCGATCAACTCCACCTTTATATCCGGATCCTCTTCGGAGGTCGGATTGAGGGACAGTTCTGCATCCTCGAGTTGTGGGGGCGGGCTGTGTATCTTCTCCACAGTCCGGCGCAGTTCCTGCGCAGAAACCATGAAATGAGATATTTAACCACGGGAACATGGATCGGACAGGCCACAAAGATGTTTGCTTACCCAGCTTCGAGGATTATTCAAAGAAAACTCCTTCAGTGGATTGACGCGGAGGAAATCCTCCTCCTCCCTTTATACATGGCGCATAAGATCTTCACCGGTTGGGTGACCGATCCCGGCCTTTTGCGGCCATGGCGGGTGGCATCGTCCTCGCCGCTGAAGTCCCACATGGGTGGCCCCTATATTGAGCTTGCACTCCCTCATAATGCAGATTGCCATGACTCCAATCATGGTCAATCCGGCATGAGCTAGTAATCTTACTCGGCTCATCAAGTAGAGGACATCCCGGTCATTTTCCCTCCGGGGGCCCCGAGGGCGCCAGCTTAGGCGCTTCTTCAGAGGAGCATTGCTAAACTCCGAAAGGCCGATCCGAACAGGATCCGGCAGCGGGACGTCCTCCATGTAAAACCAGTCCGAAGGCCAGTCTTCGGACGCCTTCTTCGGGGTTCCGGATAGGTATCCGGTCCCGGCGATGCGCCATAGCTCGGATCCGCCCACTTGATATATTGACCCCTCATAAGAACGGGGTACTAGGCAGAATAATCTCTTCCACAGCCCGAAATGAGCCTTTACGCCCAAGAACAGTTTCCAAGGGCCACGAAGCCCGCGATGTGCAAGATGGAGGCAGGAGTAAGGTGGTGCAACTGGAGGCCGTAGAACTCCAAGAGCCCCCGGAGAAACGGATAGATTGGAAATCTGAGTCCTCTAACTAGATAAGAGATGAATCATACCCTCTCTCCTTTAGAGGGATCGGGGACACTCTCCGCTTGCTTTCCGCTCTTGTAGGTGGCAAGTCCGGCTCGAACCGGAACCATGAAGGCCGGGGGAAGAAATCCCTTGGTTTGGAGTATAACTAGCTCGCTATGCGGGATCGAGCATCTCTCCCAATTTCTGTGCTGAGGGCTGGGATCGCGAGAGGAGGAGCCGCGTCGACTATCCATGATGGAATGGGCTTTGGTCAGAGGCGCTCCGATGAAAGCTCGTGAAGGAGGGATGGTGTGACTCAGATCTAGATCCTCGCCCCTCTTATAGGCAGCTCATTTGCGCAGCTGGGGGGTAAGTGTAAAAATACTCTGGCTTTTTGCATTCATTCAAACACGTGGAAGATGGCCATTATTGGGCGTAGAAGCCAAGGAGCGCAGCATTTATCGAGCGGACACTATTCGACAAGTATATGGAATTTGGAGAAGAACCCGCCTCGCAATGCCGAAGACAATCAACGCTACCGGACTCATCGTCATTGAAGCCTGGTTCGGGGCTACCGAGGGAGTCCCGGATTAGGGGTGTCCGGATAGCCGAACTATCACCGTTAGCGGACTCACGGACTATGACGATACAAGATTGAAGACTTCGTCCCGTGTCCGGATGGACTTTCCTTGGCGTGGAAGGCAAGCTTGGCGATACGGATATGTAGATCTCCTACCATTGTAACCGACTCTGTGTAACCCTAACATATCCGGTGTCTATATAAACCGGAGGGTTTTAGTCCATAGGACGAACAACAATCATACCATAGGCTAGCTTCTAGGGTTTAGCATCCTTGATCTCATGGTAGATCTACTCTTGTACTACCCATATCATCAATATTAATCAAGCGGTGAGTAGGGTATTACCTCCATCGAGAGGGCCCGAACCTGGGTAAAAACATCGTGTCCCTTGTCTCCTGTTACCATCCGCCTAGACGCACAGTTCGGGACCCCCTACCCGAGATCCGCCGGTTTTGACACCGACAGGCGCCGTAGCCAGTGGAGCTGTCTTCTGATGAGTCCAGTGGGAAGGAAGAAGAAGAGGTGGACTCAGAGGCGACCCCCGAGGAGATGGGGGAAACTTCCCCCTTGAGCAAAGCTAACATCCTCCGTGCCCTGCCAGACGATGCCGAGACCAACACCCGCCAGGAGGAGGGGACCTGCCCGTCATCCCGACAAGGGGCAGATCGTCGCTGGTCTCTTGAGATACTACCCCCGCCTTGACACCGCCCAGAGCTGCCTCCGGCCCTTCTGTTGCACCGTACTCTGCTTCTAGAGCCGGCGCGCCCGCACCTCAAGCCTCGAGGCTCTCGGGCTTCAAGCTTACCAAGCGGAGGGTGGACTATGCTGTGGTGGACCAGTAAGTGCTTGAGCTTCGTCTTGTTTATGCTTATACTGCTGTTTCCTGACGTTCGTCCTTGGTTGACCAGGCCGCTCTCTTCGGCGAAGAGGGGGAAGGAGGATGCGGCGGCCGCGCCCCCCTCCACGGAGAAGGGAGGTGACAACACTCGCACCTCCCCGGCCCGGGCGCCCTCGCGAGACCAGGGTGAGCGTCGTCACGAGGAGTCAGCCCCCAAGGCCCCGCTGGCCCCAGAAGTGTCGATGTCCGGCTCATCCGCCGAGGTCCCAAAGGCTCAGGAGCCCTTGGTCTCCCAGGCCCTGGTGACGGCGTCGCCTCCTTCTCCTGTCGCGCCATTGTTCTCAGGTTCTTCTGCCTCCTCTACTATCTTGGAGCACGCCCTTTCAGAGATGACCCAGCTGCGGGAAGATCTCCGAGGCGCGGATCCGCGCCTGGTGGCCGGGCGCCTAGAGATAGCATCCGGATGGCTTCAGTCTGACGCGGCAGTCCGAGCGACGCTGAACCAGGCCGCAACAGCCTCCGAGAAGGAGAAGCGAGCCATCGCGCAGGCTACGGCCGATCGTGAGGCAGCGCTGAAAAGGCCGCCCACGACCGCTGCCGGGCGTTGGAGAAAGAGCTGAAGAGCCTACGTGATGAGCATGCAGAAGAAGCTCGTGGCCGCCGGGCGAAGGAGGAGGAGATGAGGGCTCGGGAGGACGCCATCAAGAACCGTGACGCCGAGCTGGGGGAGCTGGCAAAGACGCAGGCCGCTGAACGCGGCCGGCTGGAGGAGCTGGAGCGAAAGGTGGAGGCAGAGAAGGTCGATCTTGATGCCAGGGCGAAGGTCCTGGCTGAAGACCGTGTGGCTTTCTCGCTCCTTGAGGAGAGGTCCCGTGTGGCGCTGAAGTCACTGTACGAGAAGGGCTTGGAGAAGCCGCTGACCACCGACAAGGATGTCCCTGCTCAGCTGCGCTTCTTGGTGAAGGCGCTCAAGGAAGTCATGGAGGGCATTGGTCCCATGGCAGAGGCAGAGGCCCGCTTCCTTTCTTCAGCCGCATTGACGCGTGTCTTCAGCCATCTGCACCTTCATGACCCCAGCGCTCGTCTTGACGAGCTGCTGGAACCCGTGGCTGATGAACGCTACAAAGTTGCCGCCGCAGCCGTGAAACGTCAAGTGGAGGCCCTGCTGAAGAAGTTCCGTGGCTTCACCCCCACGCCTTCGACCAGTAGTTCCACCGATCCCACGGCTCCAGCTGGTGGTGTAGGTGAAGGCGATGCCACCAAGGAAGGAGCACCTCTTGTGGGCGACGGCGGTGTCCAGGGGTGAACTGCGGCTGCTTTTCTGTTTTATTCCTGCAACAGGCACTATGCCTCGTGGAGGCGTTAAACTCGCTTTTGATATTGTGAGAACAATATGTCTTGTAATATTTGCTTTGAGATTTTGCGATTTTCTTCCTATTTGCTTTATGTTCTGCGTCGGCAGAGCCCGACCCCGCGCATATCTCAACCGTCAAATGACCGGAGACCGTGATGTACCAAGGAGTGAGGGGCTACGTGACTAGTTAGGCTCCTGAGTCGTGATGCTCAGGAGTCCCCCTTGACACGCAAACAGCTAATAGGAAGGAGACATGAGGATAGGTTAATGTTCTACGTCGGCAGGGCCCTGCCCCGCGCATACCTCAACCGCCGTTGGGCCGACGGGAGACCAGGACGGACCAAGGAGTGAGGGGCTACGTGACCAGTTAGGCTCCTGAGTCACGATGCTCAGGAGTTCCCCTTGACGTGCAAACAATCTCCATACATTTGCCCTCGCTGAGGAGGGGCGCGAGACGACCAGGTCCGGGAGACCTAGTTGGGTGGCGTACGCTTGGGCGTGACCCGAGTGCAGCCCCCGTGCCCAGCCCCCTTGCACGACTCTCCCGAGGGGAGGCATTGCAGTGAGGCCGTATACTGAAGTCTGGGCTCCCTGAGGTTTGTACGGACGTGAGGCCGCCCTTAGTTGTTTATTACCAGCGCGGAGCATAGTGCTTCCGCTTGTGCACGGGCATAGCCGCTCCTCGGCAGTGTCGACGGCCAGCACGCATGGTGCTTCCACTAGTACGTGGGAGGGGGACTCCCCACTGCGGAGAGCCCCCAGGGCGTGTACAGCCCCACCCTGACACGTGGCTTGCACGGCAGGGCTAGACGAGGTGTATCTGGGCAATCGTGAGCCAGCCCGGGACTCACGAGGCCCTACCTCAAGGCGGGTTGCGCCTGGTCTTGGTTCTTGTTCGCTGTGCTGGTCCTGCGAGGTGGTCAGACAACCTGCGCCGAACGAACCTCCCGAGGTTATCGCGTGAGAGGGCCAAGCACCAACGGCTCCAGGAGGTGATGTGAACGGGGCCGGCCCACCAGACAGAGCTCAGCCATTGGATTTATCAACGCTGCAGGGACGGGCCTGATAACCCACAAGTATAGGGGATCGCAACAGTTTTTGAGGGTAGAGTATTCAACCCAAATTTATTGATTCGACACAAGGGGAGCCAAAGAATATTCTCAAGTATTAGCAGTTGAGTTGTCAATTCAACCACACCTGGTTAACTTAGTATTTGCAGCAAAGTGTTTAGTAGCAAAGTAATATGATAGTAGTGGTAACGGTAACAAAAGTAACGATAGCAAAAGTAATATTTTTGGTGTTTTGTATTGATTGTAACAATAGCAACGGAAAAGTAAATAAGCGAAGAACAATATAGGAAAAGCTCGTAGGCATTGGATCGGTGATGGAGAATTAGGTCGGATGCGGTTCATCATGTTACAATCATAACATAGGGTGACACAGAACTAGCTCCAATTCATCAATGTAATGTAGGCATGTATTCCGAATATAGTCATACATGCTTATGGAAAAGAACTTGCATGACATCTTTTGTCCTACCCTCCCGTGGCAGCGGGTCCTAATGGAAACTAAGGGATATTAAGGCCTCCTTTTAATAGAGTACCGAACAAAGCATTAGCACATAGTGAATACATGAACTCCTCAAACTATGGTCATCACCGGGAGTGGTCCCGATTATTGTCACTTGAGGTTGCGGATCATAACACATAGTAGGTGACTATAGACTTGCAAGATAGGATCAAGAACTCACATATATTCATGAAAACATAATAAGTTCAGATCTGAAATCAAGGCACTCGGGCCCTAGTGACAAGCATTAAGCAGAGCAAAGTCATAGCAACATCAATCTCAGAACATAGTGGATACTAGGGATCAAAGCCTAACAAAACTAACTCGATTACATGATAGATCTCATCCAACCCATCACCGTCTAGCAAGCCTACAATGGAATTACTCACGCACAGCGGTGAGCATCATGAAATTGGTGATGGAGGATGGTTGGTGATGACGACGGCGACGAAGCCCCCTCTCTGGAGCCCCGAACGGACTCCAGATTAGCCCTCCCGATAGGTTTTAGGGCTTGGCGGCGGCTCCGTATCGTAAAACGTGATGAATCCTTCTCTCTGATTTTTTTTCTCCCCGAAAATGAATATATGGAGTTGGAGTTGAGATCGGTGGAGCGTCAGGGGGCCCACGAGGTAGCGGGCGCACCCTAGGTGGGCTGGCGCGCCCCCCACCCTCCTGGACAGGGTGTGGGCCCCCTGACGTGGATTTTTCTTCCAGTATTTTTCTTTTTTCCAAATAGATGTTCCGTGGAGTTTCAAGTCATTTCGAGAACTTTTGTTTCTGCACATAAATAACACCATGGAAAGTCTGCTGAAAACAAAGATCATCCGGGTTAGTTCCATTCAAATCATGCAAGTTAGAGTCCAAAACAAGGGCAAAAGTGTTTGGAAAAGTTGGTACGACGGAGACGTATCAACTCCCCAAAGCTTAAACCTTTGCTTGTCCTCAAGCAATTCAGTTGATAAACTGAAAGTGATAAAGAAAAACTTTTACAAACTCTGTTTGCTCTTGTTGTTGTAAATATGTAAAGCCACCATTCAAGTTTTCAAAGAAAGATTATGACTAACCACATTTGCAATAACTCTTAAGTCTCATGTTTACTCATATCAATAGCATAATCAACTAGCGAGCCATAATAATAAATCTCAGATGACAACACTTTCTCAAAACAATCATGATATGATATAATAAGATGGTATCTCGCTAGCCCTTTCTGAGACCGCAAAACATAAATGCAGAGCACCTTTAAAGAGCAAGGACTGACTAGACATTGTAATTCATGGTAAAAGAGATCCAATCATAGTCATACCCAATATAAATTAATAGTAATGGATGCAAATGACAGCTGCACTCTCCAGCTAGTTCTTTTTAATAAGAGGGTGATGACTCAACATGAAAGTAAATAGATAGGCCCTTCGCAGAGGGAAGCAGGGATTTGTAGAGGTGCCAGAGCTTGATTTTGAAATAGAGATAAATAATATTTTGAGCGGCATACTTTCATTGTCAACATAACAACCAAGAGATGGCGATATCTTCCATGCTACCACAGATTATAGTCGGTTCCCAAACAGAATGGTAAAGTTTATACTCCCCTCCACCAACAAGCATCAATCCATGGCTTGCTCGAAACAACGAGTGCCTCCAACAAGCAACAGTCCCAGGGGGAGTTTTGTTTGCAATTATTTTGATTTAGTTTGTATAAAGCATGGGACTGGGCATCCCGGTGACCAGCCATTTTCTCGTGAGTGAGGAGCGGAATCCACTCCTCTTGAGAATAACCCGCCTAGCATGGAAGATAAGGGCAGCCCTAGTTGATACATGAGCTATTCGAGCATACAAAATGTAATGTTTATTTGAAGGTTTAGAGTTTGGCACATACAAATTTACTTGGAACGGCAGGTAGATACAACATATAGGAAGGTATGGTGGACTCATATGGAATAACTTTGGGGTTTAAGGGATTGGATGCACAAGCCGTATTCCTGCTTAGTACAAGTGAGGCTAGCAAAAGACTGGGAAGCGACCAACTAGAGAGCGACTGTCATTGCTCGGGAATGGGGTCCCAGACTTGTTCGCACTGCGGCCTGCGGCGTGGCTCAAAGGGGGGCCCATCACGACCCATCTTCACCAACACAAGCTCAAGACCCTCGCGAGGGGCCAAGCCTCGCGGGCGGACGACAGGGAGCTTCCTCAGGCACGGCCTCTTCAGGATGGCTCGCGAGGAGGCGGAGAGATCAAGGCGGGTACCTCACGAGGTGCCCATGATGCAAGCCATGACGACCAAGGGCGCCAGGCGGGCGCCAGCCCGCGCAGTGTCCTCCTTTCCTCTTTGGTGCAAAGGGAGCAAGCGCAGGCGAGAGCATCAAGCAAAGGCATCCATTTCGGTGCAACAAGACCAAGACCAGCCCAACGGCAGGAAGTCATTGTGGAGCCCAAGCCGGCGTCACCACCAGAGCCTTTGACAAAGCGAGGACCAACTTTAGTCAGGATAAGTGTACTAGATGTTCCCCTTCAAAATGGCTAATTGTTGGCGCCTCTTCCGCTCAATATTTGGGAAGAGGCCTGTGGCCTTCGCCTATAAATAGGACTAGCCACGCACAGAGCTAGAGGCATCTTGAATCGAGAGAGACAGGGCTGGATCCAGGATCCAGAACGGAGCTAGGCCAAGGAATCTAGAGAGAGAGGGAGAGAGAGAGAGAGAGCGACTGAACTCCTCCAAGCAGTCCATCGCCATGGCCAAGAACAGACCCTCGCGAGGCTGTTCTTCCTTGTATTATTCATCACCATCAGCCCAAGAGGCAATCCACCACACCACAAACTAGAGTAGGGTATTACACCACAATGGTGGCCCGAACTAGTATAAACCTTGTGTCTCTTGTGTTGTTCCTTTCGTAGTTTAGATCCTAGCGAGGCGGCGGGTGCGAGTAGGTAGAGGGCGAGATCTCCACGCGCACCCCAGTGTTCGAACCTCAAGGGTCCGGAACCCGAATCCGACATTTGGCGCGCCAGGTAGGTGCGCTTGGGATCCACCTCCCGCCGCTTGCGCCTGGGTCGCATCGTCATCATCATGTCCGCAACCAGGCGGCAACCCCGGTCCTCGGGCGGCTTGGCTCACGATGCAGCCGCCGCCTCGAGCGACCCCATGCCCCTGTGCAGCTCGTGGTCCCTTAGGGCTGCCAAGGGCCGCGGCAACGCGGACAGGCCGACAGCTCTCACGCCGCCGGGCAAAGCGCGGGTCGGTAGCGAGGGCCTCCACCCACGCCATGCTGCGATGCCGTACACCCGCAGGGAGCAGGCGATCCGAGGGCCGCGCCACGGTGGCCCGGAGCTACTGCAGCAGGCAGGCTGCTTTGGAAGGCGGCCGCGACGCGGTCGCTAGAGCGGTGGCGAGCTCACAGGCTTTGCCGCCTCGGGGCTCACCCTTCGCACCCAGCTCCCACCTCGGGCCTGTGGCCAGCTGGGCTCCACACGCGGCCGCTGGCTCCAAGGCTACTCCAACACCAGCGATGATGTCAAGACTGGGCCGGCGTGACCGCCTCCCGCCTCCCGGCCAGCGAAGAAGGACTCGCCACACCCACGGCCCCAAAGGCCGCCGCGCTTACCACCCCAAGTGGGTGCCTCAAGTAGCTGCATGGCACGCGGAGCACTATGGCACGGCCTTCGTGATGACGGCCCCAGAAGAATACGTGCCCCACATGATGGACCAAGGGCACCAAAGATGAGGATTTAACAAGGCTCGCTTCCTCGGCCCAAGCCGGGGGACGAGGCGACAGAAGCTGAGCTCTTCCAGAGCCCCGTGAAGGCCCCACCGCCACGCTGGAAGCGACGATTATCGGTACCGCTAATTCCTCAGAGCAGGCATACGCTAATCATGAATCGCAGGAGGTGCAGGTCGCCATAGCCGAAGCGATTACCCGGCCTCCCCGCAGCCTCTCCTACCCCTCGTGAGGAGGGCGCCGGGGCTGCAGGAGAGGGGCTGAGATCCGCATCACCACCGCGGCGTCGAGCAAGGCGTTCTCGGGAGGTAGGCCCTCTGCTGGGAGGAGCCTCGTGGCCTGCCTCGGCGGAGGACCCATGGTCGCCGGAGGAACCATCGGCGACCGCTCTACCCCATCGGGCGGCGCCCTGGTTTCCTCGTCGTTGATGGCACTAGAGTGCGGGCGCAAGGCGGGCCCCTCGTCTGGCGATATGAAGCAAGGCTGGTACCTATGAAGAAGGCCCAGTGCCTGTGAAGCTTGCCGCCCGTGACACTCTCACGTAATAATGAGTGGGGCTGTACACGCCTCGAGTCTCAGGGTGCCGGCCTCAGCCCCGGGCTCCTCCCATTACCCACCGGCAGCACTTAGCTCCGTCTTTGGTGAGAAGACGCCCAAGACTAGACTAGGTGCCGGACGCGCCTTTTTCTCGCTTTCATTTCTTTTCCCTTTGGTTGTCACTTTCCCCGCTGGATTTACGTTGGATTCAATTTGAGATTTGTGTGTGTTTGGGAAGGGGTGCTTAGTCTCGCTCGAGCAATCTCGTGCATTCGGTTACCGCTTTGCCTCAGCTGCCTCCCTCGTGAGCCCCTCGTGAGCCGGGTTGGGCCTAGCTTGCATGCAGCCCAGATCGCCGCCAAGCATCCTCTCAGGAGGTTTTCACTGCAGATCCTACGGGTTCGATCAGGAGACACTTGAGACGCCACAGCCCTCCACAGGCTATCTCAGGGCCCGCACGAGACAAAGGTAAACTAGCCAGCCACTTGGCGCGGGCGTACGGGTGATATAGCATCTACTAATACACAGAACACAAGTTTTACATGAGGGCTCCCTCCCAAAAATGCTCTCACAACCGCTGTGGCAAAACCCGAGCTCTATTCGCAAGGTGGTAAGGAAACAGGAATGGTGCGCAGTCAGTCGGATAAATCCCCCAATGCATCCTCAGGGGCACCTCCTGAACTGTTGCTGGCGTCGCTGGCCTCGCCATCGCTCTCTGCGTTGTCACCAGCGGCGTCAGGGCCGTTCACCACGCCGCCTTCATCAGCAGCCACGATCACGCCATCGTTATCTGAAGCGAAGGCCCTGACGAGAGCGTCCATGTTGTCCTCCACCCAGTGCGCCAGGTCGTCCCGGACGGCCTGGGGTACTTGGCGATGGCGGCGTCGAAGTCGGCGGGGGTCCATATTCCGGGAGATGGCTGAAGACGCGAAAAAGGCGCGCCCAGCAGGGCGCGGCTTCTCTCCTCCACCAACCTGCCGGCTCTGACCGACCGCGCCTCCAGCTGCGTCACCACGTCGGTGAAGAACTGAAGGTTGCCGGCGTAGTTAACTGCGTGCGGCTCGCCAACAGCCGCCTCACAGATGTTACCCAAGGTTGCGTTGGCTCTCTCCCGGAACGTGGTGAGCATGGGGCCGTGCTCATGCTCCAGGATCCGCCGCTGGCATATCTCGTCCGCATTCTGTCGCGCGACGACCTCAGCCTTGTCCACCCGTTGGCGAAGAAGAAGCACCTCGGCACGGGAGGTAGTTAACTCCTCCTGCGCCACCTCAAGGGCGGCCCGAGAAGCATCGGCCCGCCGCATCACTTCCTCCTGCTTGGCCCTCAAGGCAGCGGTCCTACCTTCAGCCTCAGCTCGGATCAACCCCAGCCTCTCCTCGAACTCGCGCTCAAGGTTCAAGCGCGTCGTCGCCACCCGATGTCCGACCTCCTCCAGGACACGGGCTTCCCGCGTAGCGACATCATCCTCCGCCGGCGTTACCAAGCGCTCCCTTGTTTCCAGGCGCTCATACTCGTGCGCGTGTTCGGCGGCTTCCAAATACGCCTCCTCACGCTTCGAGCTCATTGGTCGCCTGAGGCCACCTTCATCGACGCAAGGGCCGTCTCGCACAGCTCCACCTGCTCCTCCAGTGAGTGGCGTCGGGCCAGGAATTCCCGCGCCCGCTCCTCCGCCGCCTCTCGTCGCCGGTCAGCTTCCCGAGCCTCCTCGATGGCCCGAGAACGGACCTTCCGGGAGGCTGCCAGCGACGCCTTGGCCTCCCCATTGTCAAGATCATGCTGATGGCGCGCAAGGGCGACAGCCGCCTTCAGCTCGCGCCTCCGCAGAGCGCGCAGCCCTCGGCCTCAAGGCGTGCGTCTTCATCAATGAAGCTCTTCACCAAGCAGGCTCACCGCGGCCACCCGCCTCCCGGAGAAACCCTTGGCAAAGAGCGCGACGCTGCCGGGCGCGCTCAAGTACGTCTTCCACACCATCATCCGCCCCAAGCGAGCGCTGGGGGCCACGAATCAGCACTCCCCCTCCGGGAAGGGGGCTGGGGGCTGGTGCCCTCGCCACGGCCGGGCACGCCTCGCCAGAAGCCCGGCCAGGAGCCAGCCCATCCCCTAAAAAAGAGCGCAGGGAATACCTCAGCCAATCACGGTCGACGACCATACAAGAAGCCCACGGCAGGCTGGCTATGCCATGAGAAGGCTCGCGAAGGAGGGTCACGAGGCGCGCGGGGCCGCGATGCGCCTCGGGATGGTTCTTCTCTCCGACCGGCCTCACCACGAGGGCTCTGCTGCTCGGAGTGCTCGAAGACGGTGGAGAGGGCGGAGCCAAGGGGGGTGGCTCCTCAGCCATCTCCGTGAGCTTAAGGGAAGGCCTCATGAGCAAGGGATCAAGAAAGCAACAGAAGGATCAGGAGCTAGAAAAGGGGAAGGCTTACTCATTGGTGGCGAAGTACTTCCTACACTTCAGCAGAAGACAAGGGTAATCGTCACCCAAGGCCTCCCTTCTCTTCCGGAGAGCCTCAAAGTCCACGCGGAAGCGACCCAAGAGTTGAGCGCAGGGGTCAGCCTGCGACGAGGAAGGAGCGTCAAGGCGACCAGCCGGGGCGTCTACCGATGCACGCCACGATCACCTCACCAAGAAGAGTAACTGGGACCCTGGGGCCTCACCAGGCATCATGGCTGCTCGCCACCCCCAGCCGCTGCAGCCTGGGCCTTAGGAGCTGCTCCCTCAAGAGCGCCACTGGCACTGTCACCCCGGGCGGAGGCCCCTCGGCCTCCGGGCGGCCCATGCCTCCCCGCTCCGCCACTTGAGGAAGAGCCGCCGTGGCCGATCGAAGGGCGGCCACCACCACTGGTTCTCGCGAGGCCCCGGAGGCCAGCCGGGCGCAGCCCCCATTTGTCGAAGATGTGCATCTGATTTACAAAGTCGCCTGCTCGGGCAGAGGGTACAAGAAGGCCACCCCTTGCCGGATGCTGCCAGGGGTGGGGTCTGATCCAAGACCAAGAGCAGCTTCCTCGGCGCTTGAGCGCCAGGTCCTCTTCTGAGCCTCATACGGTCTTCACGCCCGTGAAGGCCCACATCCGGCGAGTAGAGTGACGTTGGAGAGGGGCAACACGGCATAGCAGGAACTCCTTCACCACCTTGGGTACCGCCACGCCGAGCTCCCTCAAAACGCATAAGCGGCGCTGCAGACGAAGACAAGCCGAACTTCGAGCGTCTCCTGGCCCCAGCCTGAATTGGGGACAGCAGGCGACGATGGCTCCGACAGCAAGGGGCTGGGCACCCCTACGTCCACGTACAGCCACCGCTCGCGGAACCCAGGCGCGGTGGAGGAAGGCTGAAGTCAATCCTTGAAGCCACTGCTTGTGTGCAGCAATGAAGCTCACACCCCGAACATTGGGTGGGGTCAACAAGGCGCAGAGAGAAGAAGTGGCGCAGCAAGGCAACTGAGGGAAGGATGCCCATCATCGCCTCGCAAACGAAGGCGAAGACCGCAAGAAGAGTGATGGATTCAGGACCCAAATGCATCATATGGATCTGATAGTGGGAGAGCACGGCATTGAAGAAATCGGAAAAGGGGGGAACCAGCCCCGCCCATTGTGGTGTCGGCAAAATACCGGACCTCGGTGATTATCCTGTCGATGGAGAAGTGGGACGCGGGCCAGGCCGTTGTCCGCCCGCATTCGTTGAAGATGGTGGCCAAAGCCGAGCTGACCTTGCCCAGGCCCTCTCGATTGAGTATGATCGACCGATCAACGGCGGGGGCCGCCGACGGC
The DNA here is from genome assembly GCA_021605145.1 of Aegilops bicornis. NCBI lineage: Eukaryota > Viridiplantae > Streptophyta > Magnoliopsida > Poales > Poaceae > Aegilops > Aegilops bicornis. The sequence goes on from CM038670.1 coordinate 380,085,549, forward strand.
GACGAGCGAGGCGGAGGCATGGGCTTCTTCCCTCTTCCCTTCTTCGTCAGAGCCATGACAACGGAAGGGGGGAGGTTCGAGATTGGATTGGGAGCAGAAGCTGGAGTTCGAGAGGAGGAAGAGTGGGGGACGGTCGAGCAGCGAAAAGGGGAGCGGCTGTGTGCGGCTACGAGTCCGCCTAGCATGGCACAAAATAAGGAGGCGTGGGGGAACAGTGCCGCCCACGTCCAATCAATTGCCACGCGCCGCCCAAGGCCGTAGGCTGTTAGGGCCCGCGGCTCTTCACACTTGCCCCTTCGCCTCTCTGCTCGGCCAAGCCCGGGCGCGCCTTGGGCCCGGGGGCTATTGTCAGCGTTCTGGGAACGGGGGTCCCCAGACTTGCCTGCCTGCGGCCTGCGGCGTGGCTCAAAGGGGGGCCCATCACGGCCCATCTTCATCAACACAAGCTTAAGACCCTTGCGAGGGGCCAAGCCTCGCGGGGCGGACGACAGGGAGCTTCCTCAGGCACGGCCTCATCAGGCTGGCTCGCGAGGAGGCGGAGAGATCAAGGCGGGGTACCTCACGAGGTGCCCATGACGCAAGCCATGACGACCAAGGGCGCCAGGCGGGCGCCAGCCCGCGCAGTGTCCCCCTTTCCTCTTTGGTGCAAAGGGAGCAAGCGCAGGCGAGAGCATCAAGCAAAGGCGTCCATTTCGGTGCAACAAGACCAAGACCAGCCCAACGGCAGGAAGGAAGTCATTAGGAGCCCAAGCCGGGCGTAACCACCAGATCCTTTGACAAAGCGAGGACCAACTTTAGTCGGGATAAGTGTACTAGATGTTCCCTTCAAAATGGCCAATTGTTGGCGCCCTTCCCGCTCAATATTTGGGAAGAGGCCCAGGGCCTTCGCCTATAAATAGGACTAGCCACGCACAGAGCTAGAGGCATCTTGAATCGAGAGAGACAGGGCTGGATCCAGGATCCAGAACAGAGCTAGGCCAAGCAATCTAGAGAGAGAGAGAGAGAGAGAGAGAGAGCGACTGAACTCCTCCAAGCAGTTCATCGCCCCGGCCAAGAATAGACCCTCGCGAGGCTGTTCTTCCTTGTATTATTCAAAACCATCAGCCCAAGAGGCAATCCACCACACCACAAACTAGAGTAGGGTATTACACCACAATGGTGGCCCGAACTAGTATAAACCTTGTGTCTCTTGTGTTTTTCCTTTCGTAGTTTAGATCCTAGCGAGGCGGCGGGGTGCAGGTAGGTAGAGGGCGAGATCTCCGCGCGCACCCCAGTGTTCGAACCTCAAGGGTCTGCCGGAACCCGAAATCCGACAGCGATAATAGTCATGAACATGCATTAAAATTAATAAACATTGAGTACTAGCATGAGTAGGATATAATCCAGCATGAACATAAATATCGTGAAGGCTATGTTGATTTGTTTCAACTACATGTGTGAACATGTGCCAAGTCGAGTCACTTAAATCATTCAAAGGAGGATAACACCCCACTATACCACATCACAACCATTTTAATAGCATGTTGGCACGCAAGGTAAACCATTATAACTCATAGCTAATCAAGCATGGCACGAGCAACTATGATCTCTAATTGTCATTGCAAACATGTTTATTCATAATAGGCTGAAGCAGGAATGATGAACTAATCATATTTACAAAAACAAGAGAGGTTGAGTTCATACCAGCTTTTCTCATCTCAGTCAGTCCATCATATATCGTCATAATTGCCCTTCACTTGCACGACCGAACGATGTGAATAATAATAAGAGTGCACGTGCATTGGACTAAGCTGGAATCTGTGAGCATTCAATAAACAGGAGAAGACAAAGCAATATGGGCTCTTGGTTAAATCAACAATAATGCATATAAGAGCCACTTCAACAATTTAATCATGGCCTTCTCCTATCGACCCCCAAAGAAAATAATAGAAATAAAACTATTTACAAGGGAAAGCTCCCAACAAGCAGAAGAAAAACGAGAATTCTTTTTGGTTTTTCTTTTTAATTATTACTACTATAGCAAGAAAAGTAAACTAACTAAAATCTACACTAATTTTTTTGGTTTTTCTTAACGTTTATTAAACAGGCAAGAAGAAAGCAGGAAAAAGAAAAACAAACTAGCATGGATATTACAGTGAAAGAGTATGAGCACCGACATCTAGCAATGAGTGTGTGAACATAAATGTAATGTCGGTGGGAAATACGTACTCCCCCAAGCTTAGGCTTTTGGCCTAAGTTGGTTCATTGCCACGGATGGCCTGGCGGATACCCGTAGTTGTAACCGGGGTCATACTGAGATGCAGCAATTATCGCCTCCTGAGCTGCAGCGTGGCAGCGAGCTGCCTCCGCCCTCCTCTCGTACTCATCTGCCTCCTCTCTGGTAATAACATATCTTCCTTTTGCCTGATAATCAAAGAAGGCAGGAGCAGGGAGAGTAATACGGACAACACGACGTCTGTCAAAGATTAAGCGATACCGGAGAGGTGATTCATTCCTCTCGACAAACTGGTGGCGGACCATAGCATTATAGTATAAATAAGTAGGAGGCAACTCAATATCATCCTCACGAACGTCCACACCAAGAAAATCTGCTAAGCGGGTTGCATAAATTCCACCGAACAAATCTCCATTAAATCTATTATTATGCAACCTACATGCAACAATGGCTCCCAAATTATAAGATTTGTCTCCTAACACAGCACTCCTAAGAATACTAAGGTCAGGGACACACATATGAAATGCTTCATATTTACCATTTGTGCACCTACCTATGAAGAGAGCAAAATAAAGTATAACAGGAAAATGAATGCTCCCTATGGTAGCTTGTACTATATCTCTAGATTCCCCCACAGTTATACTAGCAAGAAAATTTCTAAATTCAGATTTGTGGGGTTCACTAGCACTACCCCATTGTGGAAGTTTGTAAGCAGTAGTAAAATCCTCTAAGTCCATGGTATAAATTTTTTCATAAAGATCAAACAGGACAGTTGGAGAATTACGTGAAGATGAAAATTCAAACCTCCTCAAAAATGAACTAGTGAGATAGTGGTACTGGTGGCATTTGTCTGCCTCGAAGCTCACAAGATCAGCGTTACGCAAATATGCGTTAAATTCTTCCTTGATTCCCGCTCGATCCATAAAGTTTTCTGAAGGCCATTCATTGTGGTCAAGCATTGAGCGTCCCTTGGTGGTTCATCGTCAGCATCACGCATTGCAAGCCTGGGTCCTTGCTTCCTTGAAGAACCACCTTGGAACATTTTCCTAAGCATATTTCCTCCTCTGAAAAATTTCTGAATTTTTTAGTAACTTCAAATAAAAGTAAACTAAACTCAACAAAATTGATAGCAACTACTCCTACAAGTGACTAGAGCCTATATCAAGCATTAGAACTACTTGGAACCATATAAATTTGACATGCAAGCTCAAGAACATGGTCACCTAGGCAGCACAAATTTGCAATGAATAAAGCACTAGAACAAAAACTAATTGGACCAATGGAGGAGTCAATTACCAAGGAATAATCTCCCCAAGCAGTTTTGTGAGAGGTGCTTTGAGCAAGGAGATCGAAAATCGCAGCAAAATGAGCTAGAACTCGTGCTTGAGCTGGATATTGGTGTTTGTTGGAGGAAGAAGAAGTGTGTGGGTGCAGGAATAAGTGGAGGGGGGCCACCGTGGGCCCACGAGGTAGGGGGCGCGCCCAGGGCGGTAGGGCGCGCCCTCCACCCTCGTGGCCAGGTGCTTGCCCCTCCTGTTGTGTTCTCAGTGCCAGATATTCTAAAATATTCCAGAAAAAATCATATTCCATTTTCAGGGCATTTGAAGAACTTTTATTTTCTGGGTATTTTATATTGCACGGATAAATCAGAAAACAGACAGAAAATACTATTTTACTTTATTTCAACTCAATAACAGAAAGTAGAAACAGGGTACAGACGGTTGTGCCTTCAAGTTTCATCCATCTCATGCTCACTAACAAGGTTGATCAAGTCTTGTTAACAAACTAATTCCGAATAACATGGAACCGGATAAATTTTGAATAACACTTTGTTACCTCAACGGGGATATGCACATCCCCAATAATAAGAACATCGTATCTCTTCTTGGCAGTAGGAAGAGGAAATTCAAAACCTCCAAAAATAATCGATGGAATTTTTCCAATAGAGTTGATACTATGAACTTGAGGTTGTTTCCTCGGAAATTGTACCGTATGCTCATTACCATTAACATGAAAAGTTACATTGCCTTTGTTGCAATCAATAATAGCTCCTGGAATATTCAAAAAGGGTCTTCCAAGAATAATAGACATACTATCGTCCTCGGGAATATCAAGAATAACAAAGTCCGTTAAAATAGTAACGTTTGCAACTACAACAGGCACATCCTCACAAATACCGACAGGTATAGCAGTTGACTTATCAGCCATTTGCAAATATATCTCAGTAGGTGTCAACTTATTCAAATCAAGTCTACGGTATAAAGAGAGAGGCATAACACTAACACCGGCTCCAAGATCACATAAAGCAGTTTTAACATAGTTTCTTTTAATGGAGCATGGTATAGTAGGTACTCCTGGATCTCCAATTTTCTTTGGTATTCCACCCTTAAAAGTATAATTAGCAAGCTGGTGGAAATCTCAGCTTCCGGTATCTTTCTTTTATTAGTAACAATATCTTTCATATACTTAGCATAAGGATTCATTTTGAGCATATCAGTTAACCGCATACGCAAAAAGATAGGTCTAATCATTTCAGCAAAGCGCTCAAATTCCTCATCATCCTTTTTCTTGGATGGTTTGGGAGGAAAAGGCATGTGTTTCTGAACCCATGGGTCCCTTTCTTTACCATGTTTCCTAGCAACAAAGTCTCTCTTATCATAATGTTGATTCTTTGATTGTGGGTTATCAAGATCAACAACAAGTTCAATTTCTACATCATTATGATTACTAGGTTGAGCATCATCATGAACATCATCATTAGCATTATCATTAGGTTCATGTTCATTACCAGATTGTTTTTCAGCATCAGAAATAGAGATATCATTTGGATTCTAGGGTGGTTCAGCAATAGGTTCACTAGAAGCATGCAAAGTCCTATCATTTTTATTTTTCTTCTTTTTAGAAGGACTAGGTGCATCAATATTATTTCTCTAAGAATCTTGCTCAATTCTCTTAGGGTGGCCTTCAGGATACAAAGGTTCCTGAGTCATCTTACCAGTTCTAGTAGCCACTCTAACAACATAATCATTTTTCTTACTATTCATTTCATTGAGCAAATCATTTTGAGGCTTAAGTACTTGTTCTACTTGAGTAGTAACCATAGAAGCATGTTTAGTAATGAGTTTAAATTCACCTTTAACTCTAGCCATATAATCACCCAAGTGTTCAAGCGTATCGGAATTATATTTCAATTGTCTACCAAAATAAGCATTGAAGTTTTCTTGTTTGACAATAAAATTATCAAACTCTTCTAAGCATTGTCTAGCAGACTTATAGTGAGGAATATCACCTTCATCAAATCTATAGAGAGAATTTACCTTTACTACCGTGTCGGGTTATCAAGACCATGAGGTTCTTCAATAGGTAATGGATTAAGATCATATGTTTCTTCAACAAAGCGGTAAATTAAGACCATGTATTTCTTCAATAGGAGGTAAATTCTTAACATCTTCAGCTTTAATACCTTTTTCTTTCATAGATTTCTTTGCCTCTTGCATATCTTCGGGACTGAGAAACAGAACACCTCTCTTCTTCGGAGTTGGTTTAGGAATAGGCTCAGGAACTAGCTTAGGAGCTGGCTCAGGAAGTCTCCAATTATTTTCATTTGTCAACATATTATTCAATAGAATTTCAGCTTCATCCGGTGTTCTTTCCCTGAAAACAGAACCAACACAACTATCCGTAATCTCTGGAAGCATCGGTTAGTCCATTATAAAAGATATCAAGTATTTCATTTTTCTTAAGAGGATGATCAGGCAAAGCATTAAGTAACTTGAGAATCCTCCCCCAAGCTTGTGGGAGACTCTCTTCTTCAATTTGCACAAAATTATATATTTCCCTTAAAGCAGCTTGCTTCTTATGAGCAGGGAAATATTTAGCAGAGACGTAATAAATCATATCCTGGGGACTACGCACACAACCGAGATCAAGAGAATTAAACCATATCTTAGCATCACCCTTTAATGAGAACGGAAATATTTTAAGGATATAAAGATAGCGAGATCTCTCATCATTAGTGAACAGGGTGGCTATATCATTTAACTTAGTAAGATGTGCCACAACAGTTTCAGATTCATAGCCATGAAAAGGATCAGATTCAATCAAAGTAATTATATAAGGATCAACAGAGAATTCATAATCCTTATCAGTAACACAGATCGGTGAAGTAGCAAAAGCAGGGTCAGGTTTCATTCTAGCGTTAAGAGATTGCAGCCTCCATTTAGCTAATAACCTCTTGAGTTAATATCTATCCTTGCAAGCTAAAATAGCTAAAGCAGCTTCTTTTTCAAAAATATAACCCTCAGGAATAACAGGCGAGTCTTCATCATCACTTTCAGCAATATAATTAGTTCATCAAGAAATTCACTAAGTGGCACAGTAGTATCAAGCATGGAAGTAGTTTCATCATAACATCATGCATAGCAGAAGTGGCATCATCAATAACATGCGACATATCAGAACGAATAACAGAAGCAGGTTTAGGTGTCGCAAGCTTACTAAAAACAGAAGGTGAATCAAGTGCGGAGCTAGATGGCAGTTCCTTACCTCCCTCGTAGTTGAGGGATAAATTGGTGTCTTAAGCGTCTTTCAAGTTCTTCATAGTGACCAGCAGATATAAATCCCAAGTGACTCAAATAATAGAGCTATGCTCCCGCAACGGGCGCTTGTAAAATAGTCTTGATAACCCACAAGTATAGCGGATCGCAACAGTTTTCGAGGGTAGAGTATTCAACCCAAATTTATTGATTCGAGACAAGGGGAGCCAAAGAATATTCTCAAGTATTAGCAGTTGAGTTGTCAATTCAACCACACCTGGATAACGTAGTATCTGCAGCAAAGTGTTTAGTAGCAAAGTAATATGATAGTAGTGGTAACGGTAACAAAAGTAATGATAGCAAAAGTAATATTTTTGGTGTTTTGTATTGATTGTAACAGTAGCAACGGAAAGGAAAATAAGCGAAGAACAATATAGGAAAAGCTCGTAAGCATTGGATCGGTGATGGAGAATTATGCCGGATGCGGTTCATCATGTAACAATCATAACATAGGGTGACACAGAACTAGCTCCAATTCATCAATGTAATGTAGGCATGTATTCCGAATATAGTCATACGTGCTTATGGAAAAGAACTTGCATGACATCTTTTGTCCTACCCTCCCGTGGCAGCGGGGTCCTAATGGAAACTAAGGGATATTAAGGCCTCCTTTTAATAGAGTATTGGCACAAAGCATTAGCACATAGTGAATACATGAACTCCTCAAACTATGGTCATCACCGGGAGTGGTCCCAATTATTTTCACTTCGGGGTTGCCGGATCATAACACATAGTAGGTGACTATAGACTTGCAAGATAGGATCAAGAACTCACATATATTCATGAAAACATAATAGGTTCAGATCTGAAATCATGGCACTCGGGGCCTAGTGACAAGCATTAAGCATAGCAAAGTCATAGCAACATCAATCTCAGAACATAGTGGATACTAGCGATCAAACCCTAACAAAACTAAGTCGATTACATGATAGATATCATCCAACCCATCACCATCCAGCAAGCCTACGATGGAATTACTCACGCACGGCGGTGAGCATCATGAAATTGGTGATGGAGAATGGTTGATGATGACGACGGCGACGAATCCCCCTTTCCGGAGCCCCGAACAGACTGCAGATCAGCCCTCCCGAGAGGTTTTAGGGCTTGGCGGCGGCTCCGTATCGTAAAACGCGATGAATCCTTCTCTCTGATTTTTTTTCTCCCCGAAAGTGAATATATGGAGTTGGAGTTGAGGTCGGTGGAGCGTCAGCGGGCCCACGAGGTAGGGGGCGCGCCCCCCACCCTCGTGGACAGGGTGTGGGCCCCCTGACGTGGATTTTTCTTCCAGTATTTTTCTTATTTTCCAAATAGACGTTCCATGGAGTTTCAGGTCATTCCGATAACTTTTGTTTCTGCACATAAATAACACCATGGAAAGTCTGCTGAAAACAACATCAGTCCGGGTTAGTTGCATTCAAATCATGCAAGTTAGAGTCCAAAACAAGGGCAAAAGTGTCTGGAAAAGTAGATACGACGGAGACGTATCAGGGCCCGAGCACAGACATCGTGCTTAACCTACTCACGCGAAGGATCCTGAAGAAAGACGGCCAGCGCGCGGCTTCCACGATGGGTGACGATCAAGCAAGTAATAGTCATAGGTAGATCAATCAAGGGAAGCATACATGCGCGGGGGCTACTGGCTTAAGTAAATGCAGGGAAGATACATGCCACCGGGTCAGGCCCGAGCGGCTTGGGGATGATGCAGCCCGAGGGGCGCCCCCAGCAAGGTAAGCTAAAGACATAATAAAAAGGGGTACATGCCACAGGGACGGACCCACGCGGCCTGGGAATTATGTAGCCCGAGGGGCGCTCCTAGCTAAATAAACTTGGAAAATGTCACCTGGTTCTGCCGATGAAGGGATGTCGGAGCAGCTGGAGGTACACGGTGAAGGGGCCGCTCCTCACGAGCCACCGGGGCCCTAAGCCTCGGGAGGCTCTGGTGGTCCAGGCGGTTCCTTGAGGACCTTCTCCATCTCCGTCTGGACAGCGTGATGCCTGGCCACCTGAGTCGCCAGAACGCGTCGCAAGTTGCACTGATAGGTGGACGACATGCTCGACAGGCCGAAAGGCATGCGAACGTAGTTGTGCGGTGGACCCTCATAGGGGCCCACGCCCGAAGGCCAGAAGGGCTCCTGAGATGCGGCCCTGTTGAGCCCTGGGACGTCGATGCAGATGCGCAGCCCAGCATCCTTGCCTGGATGGGGAGCTGCACCTCGCGAGCGGCGGTCGCCGCGCATGGCCCTTGCGTCCTGCAGTTCCTGACTGGTCTTGGTGATGAACTCCTGAGCGGAGGGTGCTCCTCGCCCTATGTTCTCCTAAGGGAGACGTGCCGTGAAGCACGCCTCCAGGTGATGACCGAGCGCCTCCCTCGTGATGTTGGTAAGGTCTGAGGCCCTTCAGAAGACAGCCCCCGAGCCTTGCCCGAGAAGGGCGCTGGGCGCGCCTACCTATGCAATGGAGGGAGGCGCCCCTGGGGAGGGCGCTGATCCTGACGAGGTTCTTGTCGCGACGCCATCCTCCTGAGGTCCTGCGTGGCGCAGCTGCTTCTTCTTCTTGGGGGTGGCCTCAGGAGGGCGCTCGCCCTTGCTGTCGGGGTCGTCGATTGCTGCAGCTTGGAAGGCACGCTCAAGGGAGCACACCGCATCTCTTTCTTCGCATGGGATCGTGATGATTCCGCCACTTCTTGGCATCTCGAGGACATTGTAGCCGTGATGGGTCAACGCCATGAACTTGGCCAGCGCTGGATACCCGAGGATGGCATTGTACGGCAGACGGATGTGCGCGACGTTGAAGTCGATGAGTTTGGTGCGGTAGTTTTTGCATTCTCCGAAGGTGACGGGAAGGCGGACCTGCCCGATCGGGGTAGTGGAGCCGTCGGTCACTCCTGAGAAAGGCTTGGTGGGCTGAAGCTGGTCATACGGAAATTGGTTGTCGAACATGTCGATGAATAGGACGTTGAGCCCTGCGCCGTTGTCGATGAGGGTCTTGGTGACTTGCACGTTGCTGATGGCTGGGGAGCAAAGCATCGGGAGGGCGCCTGCGGTAGCCGCGCACTTAAGTTGATCTGCCGAACTGAAGGTGATGGCGCACTTGGACCACCTGAGTGGGCACGTGGCCTCAAGCTTGGGGAGGACTGCATTCACTTCACGAGCAAACTTGTTGAAGATACGCTGCGAGGCTGGGGCCTGAGCTCCGCCCAGGATGCAGGCGATAGCGCGCGGCTCCTGGAAGCCCCCAGCCCCCTCGTCTTGATGGTGGTCGTCATTCCTTCTTGGCGGCGGCGATAGTGGGGGAAGACGGGCATTGCCCTAAGGACGATCCTCACGAGGCTGGTCCCTCCAGGCGCCCTCGCGAGGCTGATCCTGCGAACGGTCCTCACGAGGCCGGCCGCGCCACACCTGGCATGGGCCATGGTCGTCCCAGCGTCCGCCACCACGTCCTCCTCCTCGGTCGTAGCCCCGGTCGTTGCGCTCGGGGCGTCGACCGAAGCGTCCTTCCCGAATGGCTCTGAGCTCTTGACAGTCGCTGGTGTTGTGGGTATGCAGGTTATGGAAGGCGCAGAACGGTCGGCTGCTCTTGGATGACTCGAGCAGGTCTCTGCCGCGCTTGGTGTCCGGCTCCGCCGCGAGCACGGCTGCTCCCATGCGCTTCATGTCCTTGGCCTTGGCTTTCTTCTCCTCCGGGTCCGCAGCCGGGAGCTCGAGGAGGGGGAGGCGCCCCTCCTCAGCCCTTGCGCACTTGGTCGCCAGGTTGAACAGCTCCAGGGACATGCATAGCTCCTCGTGGATGGCGAGCTCCTCCTTCATCTTGACGTCACAGACGCATCAGAGAACGTGGAGATGATGGCCTCGTCCATCACCTTGGGGATCTTGAGACGAACATTGTTGAAGCGCTGGATGTACTTCTGGAGGGTCTCTCTTGGTTGTTGCTTGACGTGATGCAGGTCACCCGCGGTCGATGGGCGGTCGCGAGTGCCCTGGAAGTTGGCGATGAAGCAGTCGCGCATCTCGTCTAAGGAGGAGATCGAGCCTAGAGGCAGGTTCAAGAGCCACAAACGAGCGCCGTCTTTGAGGGCCATGGGGAACCAGTTCGCCATGACTTTCTCATCACCTTTGGCCTCCTTGATGCTCAGCTCATAGAGCTGCAGGAACTCCGCGGGGTCGGGGGACTCCTCGTAGTGAGGAGGCAGATCCGGCTTGAACTTGCCCGGCTAGGCGGCGCTACGCAGCTCGGGGGTGAAGGCGCGGCAGCCGGCCGTGGTCACAGCGAGCGGCGCGGGCCCTCGCCATGGCAAACGATCCTGGCGCGGCGGTGCGAGGAGTGGCGGAGCGTTCTCTTGCGGTCAAGGGACTTCCTGACAGCTTCTTTCTTCACGCACGGGCGCCGGACGCGGTGGGTCACGCCGTGGAGCTGCACGCCTTGGCGCCAGGGCGCCGTCTTGGTGCAGAGGTGGTGGAGGTGCTCTGTGAGCTACGTCACCCGTAGCTGGCGGAGGGCGAGGCGGTGAGAGGGACGGCGAGGGGAGCCCCCTGCGACACTGACAAGCTCGGCGATGCGGTCGAGCCAGTCCTCGTAGAGGTCGTCGACCGGGCGGTAGTGCAGTAGCTCGTGCGCCATGAGGATCGCGGCCCGTGCGTCCATGGGAGCGCGACGAGCGTGAGACGACGAACCAGAGGGAGTCGGCGATGGAGTGGTGGTGCGGTCGTCCTGTCGCACCGAGGGGTGCAACAAGGACGCTTGCTGCTCGTTTCCCACCGGGCCGATGGCGGTGTTGGCGGCGGGCGACGGAGAGCGGCAGGGTGGCCCGCCGACAGGGGCTGTCTGAGCAACGCGGGTGGCGAGGGCAGCCTGGCGCTCCGCCCGGGCACGGCGTGCGTCCGCCATGAGGACGATGAAGAGACGTGACGCGGAGCGACGGAAGGGAAGCTTCGGCGCACCCCTACCTGGCGCGCCAAATGTCGGATCACGGGTTCCTGCAAAACCCTTAAGGTTTGAACTCTGGGGTGCGCGTGAAGATCTCCCCCCGCCGATCCACGTCCTAGCTTTCTAAGATCTCACGGATGAACTCAACGAACTCGCAACACAAAGGACATACGGTTTATACTGGTTCGGGCCACCGTTGTGGTGTAATACCCTACTCCAGTGTGGTGGTGGTGGATTGCCTCTTGGGCTGATGATGAACAGTACAAGGGGAAGAACAGCCTCCTGGGGTTGAGGTGTTCTTGCGCTCTGTGTGTGGATGAGGATCACTCAAGATCCGATGAGATGCCTCTGAAGGAGTTGTTCCCTACGGTGGTGGCTAGTTCTACTTATATAGGCCCTGGTCCTCTCCCCAAATATTGAGCGAGAAGGGAGCCAACAACAGCCAATTTGAAAGGGGACAACTAGTACAACTTATCCTGATAAAAGCGGTCTTCGCCTGCAGAAGGCTCTGGTGGTGACGCCGCCTTGGGCTCCATGGTGACCCTTGTCTTGACGTCCTGCTGGTCTTGGTCTCGTTGCACCGATATGGAATCCTTTGCCTGACGCCTCGGTACTCTGCGCCTGCGCTCGCTTCCCTAGCACTAAAGGGGTAACAAGGACACTGCGTGCTGGCGGCCGCCTGATCTTGATCGTCATGGCTCACGTCACGAGAACCTCGCGAGGTTTGTCTTGCCTTGATCCCTTCGCCCCTCACGAGCCAACCTGGTGAGGCCGCCCCTGAGGAGGTCTTGTGTCGCCTGCCTCGCGAGGGTCTTGAATGCCTTGTTGATGAAGATGGGCCGTACGGGCCCACGCGTAGAGCCACGCCATGGGCCGCAGGCAAGCAAGTCTGGGGACCCCCGTTCCCAGAACGCCGACAGCGCCCTGGTGGGTTGTGCTCACGCAGCCCCCCCCCCCCTTCGGTGGTTCTTGGCTCCGGTATTTTTCTTTTATTCCATAAAAATCTCAAAAAAGTTTTGTGCCATTCCGAGAAGTTTTATTTCTGCACAAAAACAACACCATGGTAGTTCTGCTAAAAACAGCGTCAATCCGGGTTAGTTTCATTCAAATCATGCAAATTAGAGTCCAAAACAAGAGAAAAAGCATTAGGAAAAGTAGATACGATAGAGACGTATCATGCATCACCCTTTCCTCTTCAAGGGAAAAACCAACACAAGGTCAAGATGTATTAGCAAGAATTTCTTGCACCATTGCCGGAGAGGTTCTACATCAAGCCTGCCAAGTACCCACCATAAACTCTCATTTCTTGCATTACATTATTTGCCATTTGCCTCTCGTTTTCCTCCCCCCCCCCCCCCCACTTCTAAAATAAAAACACAAAAATATTTGCCTTTTTATTCTCCCTTCTTTCATTTGCCTTTATGTCTTGGCTCGTTTGCTTGGTATAATTGTTTGTTTATTGAAAAATTAGAAACAAAAAGGTTTATGGATCCACTTAAAGTTTTCTACTTGGATCATCTTCGATCCATATGTGCTCGTGCTGAATCTCCAACTATTTTAGTTGAGGGAAAATCTTTAGATGAGCATGCTCATTTTGTGCGTCGCCGTTTGTCTGGAAATGGAGACTCTTATGGAATCAAATAAATTGTTTGCTATGTTTTTCTTGGAATCTTTGTGAACTTTGTGATTTTACTTGTTGCCCTAAGAACCTTAAAAATACCTTCGCTACCTATGTGAGTTTGATGATAATGAAATCTTATCTTCTTATGAAAAGGGTGTATATAATTACTATGATATCGAAAAAATTGAAGAATTTGTTGCTTTTAAGGGTGCTTATGAAATTGCTTCTTGATTGAAAAGTATGATATTACTCTCTAAAAATCTGAAATTTTTGACATACTTAAATATGGCTATGAAAACTATGCTCATAATGGCTATGTTAAGGAATTTATTGAGAGAATGACCATTGCTTTAGAACAAAAAAATGATATGCATGAATCTATAAATAATTATGATTCCTTTGATTTGGTTGAAATAGCCCTTGATGAACATGATGCTTGCTATTCTTATGGCCATGATGCCAATATTAATGTTTATGGAGATGAATTTGCTATAGTTCCTTATGTTAAACATGTAATTATTGCTATTGCACCCATACTTGATAATTCCTTGATGATGTTATTATAAATTCTACTAATGTCAATTATGCTAATAATATGCAAAACCCCAAGCTTGGGGATGCTAGTTTTGCTATGTCCGCTACTTATTGCAACGATCATGATTGGGGTCATTATGCTTCTTATGATCTTGAAAATTTATTTAAGCCTCATGATGAATATGGTTGCTATAATATTGAAAGTGGGTTTGGAAGAGTGTAGACCTTAGGAAATAATGATACCACTACTTTGGAGATTGATATATCTTATGAATTTTTGATAAAAGTGGGTTTGGAGAGGTCATGACTTTATTTGATGATAATCCCACTATTTTGGAAGAGTGTCAACTTTACATGAATGTGGACCATGAAGAAATTATTTTATGTGATAGCTATATTGTTGAATTTGATTATGATCATACATGTAATTATTATGAGAGAGGAAGATATGGTTGTGGGAATTTTCATGCTACTAAATTACCTCTCGTTATGTTGAGATTGCTATTGTTTCTTTCTTCTCCTTTGCATATGCTAGTTTTTTATTGCCTTGATAATTTGTTTGCCAATAATATGCCTGTGCATAGGAAGTATGTTACACTTAGATGTTTTTTTCACATGCTACAATGCTCTCTCTGTGCTTCAATTCTTGTCTTTCATGTGAGCATCATTAAAATTATTAATGCCTTGTTCAATGGCTATAAAGAAAAACGCTTGTTGGGAGACAACCCAATATTTTTTAATTTATGGTTTTATGAAAATACACATTACTAACTCTGTAGTAATTGTGTTTTGGTGTTTTAATTAGTGTTTGAGCCAAGCAAGACCATTGGGATGGTCTACGGTGATAATTGATTTGATCTTGCTAAAAAACAAACACTTTTGCGCTCAGTAAAACAATTTTGAAAAATCATAGAAGCGTGCTTTTGATATGAATTTGTTTACAAAATATTGATATACAAATTGCCCAGATTGTCCTAATTTTTCCCAATTTTTGGAGTTACAGAAGTATACGAAGTTTTCATGTTTGTACAGACTGTTCTGTTTTTGACAGATTCTGTTTTCTATGTGTTGTTTCCTTATTTTGATGAATCTATAGGTAGTATCGGGGTTACGAACCATGGAGAAGTTGGAATACAATAGATATTACACCAATATAAATAAAGAATGAGTTCACAACAGTACCAAAAAGTGGTGATTTATTTTCTTATACTAACGGATCTCACGAGTTTTTTGTTGAGTTTTGTGTTGTGAAGTTTTCAAGTTTTGGGTAAAGATTTGATGGACAATGGAATAAGGAGTGGCAAGAGCCTAAGCTTGGGATGGCCAAGGCACCCCAAGGTAATATTCAAGGACAACCAAGCATCTAAGCTTGGGGATGCCCCGGATGGCATCCCCTCTTTCGTCTTCGTCTATCGATAAATTTACTTGAGGCTATATTTTTATGCACCACATGATATGTGTTTTTCTTGGAGCATCTTGTATGGTATGGGTCTTTATTTTAGTTTTCCACAATCATCCCTGCTGTACACACCATTTTAGAGGGACACGCATGAATCATGAATTTATTAGAATACTCTATGTGCTAATTCACTTATATTTTTTTGAGCTAGGCAATTTGCTCTAGTGCTTCACTTATATCTTTTTAGAGCACGGCGGTGGATTTATTTTATAGAAATTGTTGAACTCTCATGCTTCACTTACATTATATTGAGGGATATAATAAAAACTTTCATATAAAGATCGTTGAATACTATGTGAAGTTTGATTCCTTATGATTGTTTTGAGATATAAAGATGGTGATATTAGAGTCATGCTAGTGAGTAATTGTGGATTGGTATAAATACTTGTGTTAAACTCTGTGATTCCCGTAGCATGCACATATGGTGAATCTTTATGTGATGAAGTCGGAGAATGATTAATTTTTTGATTGCTATCCTTTGCGTGGAGGTTGGGAGCACGCGATGGTTAACTCCTACCAACCTCTCCCCTAAGAGCATGCGTGTAGTACTTTGTTTGGATGACTAATTAATTTTTGCAATAGTACGTGAGTTCTTTATGAATAATGTTGCGTCCATGTATTATACGCACTCTCACCCTTCCACCATTGATACTAGAGAGTGCGTATAATATTGTCATGCAACTTCCACCATTCCATTTTATTATGATACACTCCATCATTGTCATATTGCTTTGCATGATCATGTAGTTGGCATAGTATTTGTGGCAAGGACACCGTTCATATTCTTTATACATGTCACTCTAGATCATTGCACATCCTGGTACACCGCCAGAGGCATTCATATAGAGTCATGTTTTGTTCTAGTATCGAGTTGTAATTCTTGAGTTGTAAGTAAATAAAATTGGGATGATCATCATTATTAGAGCATTGTCCCATGTGAGGAAAGGATGATGGAAGCTATGACTCCCTCACAAGTTGGGATGAGTCCCGGACTTTATAAAAAAATAAAAGAGGCCAAAAAGCCCAAATAAAAAAAGAGGCCAAAGAAGCCCAAACAAAAAAATGAGAGAAAAAGAGAGAAGGAACAATGTTACTGTCCTTTTTCCACACTTGTGCTTCAAAGTAGCACCGTGATCTTCATGATATAGAGTGTCCTATGTTTTCACTTTCATATACTAGTGAGAATTTTCCATTATAATAACTTGGCTTGTATATTCCGATGATGGGCTTCCTCAAATTACCCTTGGTCTCCGTGAGCAAGCGAGTTGGATGCACACCCACTTAGTTTCTTTTTGTCTTCTCCAAAAAGTTTGAGAATACTAAAGTGTGAAACAATTGCTTGGCTAAAACCGGGGTTGTGCATGATGAAATACTTTGTGTGATGAAGATGGAGCATAGCAGACTATATGATTTTGTAGGGATAACTTTCTTTGGCCATGTTATTTTGAGAAGACATGATTGCTTTATTAGTATGCTTGAAGTATTATTGTTTTTATGTCAATATTACAATTTTGTTTTGAATCTTATGGATCTGAATATTCATGCCACAATAAAGAAGATTACATGGATAAATATGTTAGGTAGCATTCCACATCAAAGATTTTGTTTATCATTTACCTACTCGAGGACGAGTAGGAATTAAGCTTGGGGATGCTTGATATGTATCCTACGTATCTATAATTTTTGATTGTTGCATGATATTATATTATCTGATTTGGATGTTAATATGCTATTTTATATTATTTCTGGGACTAACTTATTAACAAAGAGCCCAGTGTCAGTTTCTGCTTTTTCCTTGTTTTTGAGTTTTACAGAAAATGAATATCAAACGGAGTACAAACGGAATAAAACTTTCGCGATGATTTTTCTTGGACCAGAAGACACCCAGCAAAGTTGGAGAGGGGGCCAGAAGATCCCCGAGGAAGCCACAAGCCTCAGGGGCACGCCCTAGGGGGGGTCCTGAGGGCTTATGGGCCCCTCTGATGTCCCCTAACCCTAATTCCAGCACTATAAATTCCCACATATTCCCAAACGACCAGAATCGTCCACCAAAATATGTTTCCACTGCCGTAAGCCTCTGTTTTCGCGAGATGCCATCTTGGGGCCTTTTTCGGCATCCTGCCAGAGGGGGATTCGATCAGGGAGGGCATCTACATCAACTGTATTGCCCCTCTGATGAAGCGTGAGTTGTTTACCACAGACCTATGGGTCAATAGCTAGTAGCTAGATGGATTTTTCTCTCTCTTTGATCTTCAATACGATGTTCTCCTTGATGTTCTTGGAGTTCTATCTGATGTAATATTCTTTTGTGGTGTGTTTGTCGAGATCCGATGAATTGTGGACTTATGATCAGATTATCTATGAATGTTATTTGAGTCTTTTCTGAATTCTTATATGCATGATTTGATATCTTTGTATTTCTCTTCGAATTATCGGTTTGATTTGGCCAACTAGATTGGTTTTTCTTGCAACGGGAGACGTGCTTAGTTTTGGGTTCAATCTTGTGGTGTCCTAACCCGGTGACAAAGTAGGGGTAGCGAGGCACGTATTGTATTGTTGCCACCAAGGGTAAAAAGATGGGGTTTTCATCATATTGCTTGATTTTATCCCTCTACATCATGTCATCTTACTTAAGGCGTTACTCCCTTCTTATGAACTTAATACTCTAGATGCATGCTGGATAGCGATCAATGTGTGGAGTAATAGTAGTTCATGCAGGCAGGAGTCGGTCTACTTGACACGGACGTGATGCCTATATTCATAATCATTGCCTTGGATACCGTCATAACTTTGTGCTTTTCTATCAATTGCTCGACAGTAATTTGTTCACCCACTGTATTATTTTCCTTAAAGAGAGAAGCCTCTAGTGAAACCTATGGCCCCCGGGTCTATTTTCCATCATATATTTTCAGATATACAAACCAAAAAACCCAAAGTTTCCTTTCTGCAATTTATTTACCTTTATTTTGTTTTACGTTTTAGTAATCTTTTATATCTATCTCTATCATATCTCATCCTTGCAAGTGACCGTGAAAGGACTGACAACCCATTTATCACGTTGGGTGCAAGTGTTTGATTGTTTGTGCAGGTGCATAGATTGGAGACTTGCATGCACCTCCTACTGGATTGATACCTGTTGGGGAACGTAGTAATTTCAAAAAAATTCCTACGCACACGCAAGATCATGGTGATGCATAGCAACGAGAGGGGAGAGTGTTGTCCACGTACCCTCGTAGACCGAAAGCGGAAGCGTTATAACAACGCGATTGATGTAGTCGTACGTCTTCACGGCCCGACCGATCAAGCACCGAAACTACGGCACCTCTGAGTTTTAGCACACGTTCAGCTCGATGACGATCCCCGGACTCCGATCTAGCAAAGTGTCGGGGATGAGTTCCGTCAGCACAACGGTGTGGTGACGATCTTGATGTTCTACCGTCGCAGCGCTTTGCCTAAGCACCGCTACAATATTATCGAGGACTATGGTGGAGGGGGGAACGGCACACGGCTAAGAGATCTCAAGGATCAATTGTTGTGTCTCCAAGGGGTGCCCCCCTCCCCGTATATAAAGGAGTGGAGGAGGGGGAGGGCCGGCCCTCTCTCTATGTGTAGCGACCAGACCCGAATGGATCTAGTGCTCTGTGCTCAGTGTCATCCCTGGATCAGTAATGCTGACACCACACAGTACTTCGAAGGATTTATAGCAGAGTAGCAATCACACACTTATTACATCGTTGTCCACAAGGGAACTTAATACAATAATATGGCTTAAGGCCATCTAATAATAACAGCGGAAGGCTTGGAAGACAAGTGAGTCCATCAACTCCATCGGCATCACCGAGTATAGAACCACGACCTAACACCTTACTGTCATTCTAAAAGTGCAGAACGTGAAAGTTGCAGCCCGAAACGGGTCAAGACATGGAATATGCCGCAATGTAACACATAGAGAACAATGAAGCAACAAGCCTATACTACATGCATATATGGCTGGTGGTAAGGCTCTCTGATTTACATTTTTGCATAAAGCTGGTTTTTCCCTACATCAAAGGAATAATTTTATTTAACTATCATGGTGGTTGTTAAACATTGAGAATGGTTGACAGCATCCTCAATCCCAATTAAAAGTACTCATTAAAACCCAATAACTTTATTATTAGAGTAACATGTTGAGATTCACATGATATTCAAGTACTAGATACTCAAGATGTCCATAACCGGGGACACGGCTAATCATGATTAGTTTATACACTCGCAGAGGTTTCGCACTTTTCCCCACAAGACTCGATCGCCTCCGCTTGGTTCTCTCGTGACTACATGGTGTTTGAGAGCGGATGACCGAGACACGCCTTTCGTAAGCGCTTAGCACCTTACTTGTGGGTAGACCGTACACCTACTTTCCCCTACATCCGCTAGTCTACCCGTAAGAGTTCGCACAACTTAGTCAACTATGCCAGAGCCCATAATTGGCTTGTGGCTGCACACGGAAGTTTCTAGTTTGAATAATCTTATGATCCCTTAGAGCACAGGTGGCGGTCCAAGAAATACAGCAAGTCCTCGATAGAAACCAGGTGCCTCAATCCACCCAGATGTGTGTTTAGGTTGCCACCTTAGATAAACCTTAATTAACAATCTCACATCATCATGGATATCACTCACCCAAACCACGTCTACTAGCATAGCATAGCATAATAAGCAAACGTAGAAGTAACTCCCAAAGGTTTCATAAGTAAAACAGGTAATCGGTACTACCTCAATCTACTTCCCATCCCACAATTTAATTAGATCCTAACCATGCAAGTGTTTGAGGGTTTGATCTAATGCAATAAAACTGGGTAGTAGAAAAGGTATGATCAAGTGTTACTTGCCTTGTCGATGATCCATGAGGCCTAGAGATTCAAGTAACAAGCGGCGCACTCCGGGTGATCTAACGCAGACAAACAACAAGCATACAATAAGTACTCATCTAATGCACGGGAAATCTCGAATAAAAGATCTAACCAGATAGTTCAACTTAAGAACCCTGGTTGCAAAAGAATCGAATCAAATAAAGCATCGAAAGTCGGAACTCGAGAGAGAACGACTCGGTTTAGCAAATGAAACTAAGCCAAAATTATACAGTAGCAAAACTCTGTGTAAGTAGGTTAGTCAGAACGGCGGTTTTGTAACGAAACTCCAGGCGCTTGAATCACCTGATTCCGATAAACGTGCAAGAAATAAAACAGATTTGAAAATCGGATCGGAATCGAATCGAAAAATAACGGATTAAATCCGATTAAAAGAAAACGACGAACGGATTAAATAACGGACGTTAGATTAACAGAACTAATCCAACGAACACATTCATTGAAATGAACGGTTCGGTGAACGCTCATTAATTAAGAAAACCGAAAAAAATAAAACCGTCTAGGTTTTTGAAAAAACGAACATCTTCAAAAAAAAAGCGGATCGGGTTTTTCTAAAAACCGGATCGGACGGGCGGCGGCGGCTACCTCCGGCAGCCACGGCTGCTCCGTGGGCTCCGGCGGCGAGGGGTCCGCGGGTCGGGCGGTCGGCGGGTGGCGACGTCGGGCGGCGGCGGCGACGACGGCGGGCGGCGGCGGCGCCCTTCAGCAAGGCCATGGGCGGTGAGGGCGGGCGGCGGCTCGAGGTGAGGAGAGAGGGGGCTCCAGATAAATAGAAGGGGGGGCCGGCTTGGGAAGGGGCTGGGGCGGCGGCGACGGCGTGTCCGACCCGGACACGGCGGCGGCGGCGGGTGGCGTGGCGGCGGCGGGCTCACAAGGGCGGCGTGGCGCCGAGGGAGAGAGGAGGCGGGCGGCTGGCCGGGCGCGGTCAAGCTGGGCCGGCCGGGCCTTGGCCTGTGGGGGGCTAGCGATATATTTTTTTAAACAAAACAAAACGGATTAAAAAAATACCAAACGAACTCAATTTAATAAAATTAATTTTCCCCGACTCCTAAAAATGAGTCGAACAAAATGAACTTTAAAAGCAGCAAACATGCATAAATTTTTAAAATGCTCATTTTTTTGCCTAAGCAAAATAAATCTTCCAAAACCAAATTTTGATTTATTTATAATATCTTCATTTTTCCTAAATGTTGGGAAAGTCATATTATTCCCTCTCTTAAGTTTTTATAGGAAAACTTTATGAAGATAATTAAATAAATCCGATGATCCTATTTTCAAAATTTGAGAAATCCCAAATATGAAAATAATGAAACTTCCAACTCTCTCCGAGGGTCCTTGAGTTACGTGAAATTTTCTAGGATCGGAAAATGCGAGAAAATATGATATGCATGATGACCTAATGTATAACATTCCAAATTGAAAATTTGGGATGTTACAAACCTACCTCTTAAGATGAATCTCGCCCTCGAGATTCGGGTTGGCTAGAAAATAGGTGAGGGTGGTCCTTGAGCAAAACTTCCTCTCTTTCCTGTGTGGCTTCATCCTCGGTGTGGTGGCTCCACCGAACTTTGCAAAACTTGATAACCTTGCTGCGGGTAACTCTCTTTGGCGTGATCGAGAATCTTAACCGGTTTTTCCTCATATGTCAAGTCATCCTTCAACTGAATTGCTTCCAGTGGCACCGTGTCTCTTAACGGTACCTCTGCTATCTCGGGTGACATTTCTTCAATCGAGAAACATGGAATACATCATGAACTCCCCGACAGTCCTTCCGGTAATTCCAACTTATAAGCAACTTCTCCCATGCATTGCAAAATCTTATACGGTCCAACGAAACGGGTGCTAACTTTCCTTTAACTCCAAAACGCTTAACTCCTCAAGTGGGGATACTCGAGATATACTGCTCCAACTTCATACTCAATCGCTGGCGCTTTGAATCGGCATAGCTCTTTTGTCCGGATCGGGCTACCTTGAGCCTGTCTCGAATCAACTTAACTCTCTGCTCAGACTCCTTAATCAAATCTGGTCCAAACAATCGACGATCTCCGCCGTCCCATAACAACGGTGTCCTGCACCTTCTTCCATCTGAGCCTCGAAAGGTGCCATCTTCAAGCTGGTTTGGTAACTGTTGTTGTAGGAAAATTCTGCATACGGCAAATTATCATCCCAGCTAGATCCATAATCTAGGGCACAAGCTCAAAGATGTCCTCCAAAATCTGATTGACTCTCTCGGTCTGTCCATCGACCGTGGGTGGAAAGCTGTCTTGAATTCCAATCGGGTTCCCAATGTTTCGTGCAACCGGTTCCAAAATTTCGAGGTAAACCGGGTTCCTCTATCCGACACGATGCTCCTCGGAACTCCGTGTAAGCACACAATTATGGTCATGTATATCTTTGCCAACTTAGCATCGCTATAGGTGGTCTTGACCGGAATGAAATGAGCTACCTTTGTTAAACGGTCGACTATAACCCAAATCGAGTCATATCCTGAACGAGTCTTTGGCAATCCTGTGATAAAATCCATGCCTAGTTTATCCCACTTCCATTCGGTATCGGCAATGGTTGTAACAACTCTGCCGGCTTCGATGTTACGCCTTTACTTTCGACATACATCGCAAATCGCTACATACTCCGCGAATATCCTTCTTCATTCCGGTCCACCGTAAAGTATTCTACAAATACAAGTACATCTTGGTATTTCATGGGAGAATCGAATTTGGAGAATCATGAGCTTCTTGTAAAATCAACTTCCTGATCTCGGGGTCATTGGGCACATAAACACGGTCTTCAAACCATAGGGTATCATGCTCATCCTCACGAAATCCTTTAGCTTTTCCTTTGCTCATTTTCTCCTTTATAGAGGCAACTTCCTTATCTGCCTTTTGGGCTTCTCTGATTTTGTCCATCAGCGTTGGATGAATCTCCAATCTTGCTACATAGCCTCTCGGAACTATTTCCAAACATAGCTCTCAAGGTCCTCGGCTAACTCATTGGGTATTCCTCCCATCTTTAGGGTATTGACGTGGCTCTTACGGCTCAATGCGTCGACTACGACATTAGCCTTTCCGGGTGATAATGCAATCTCATGTCATAATCCTTGATAAGCTCTAACCATCTCCTTTGTCTGAGATTCAATTCCTTCGTGTGAAAATGTACTTCAAACTCTTGTGATCCGTATATACTTCACAATGATTTCCAATGAGAAAATGTCTCCATGTCTTCAAGGCATGCACAACGGTTGCTAGTTCCAAATCATGAGTGGCATAATTCAACTCATGGGGCTTAAGTTGTCGTGGAAGCATACTGAAACAACTCTTCCTTCCTGCATAAGCACTGCTCCAAGTCCTCGAAGTGAAGCGCCGCAATACACCTCATAATCCTTAGTCCGATCTCGCAATATCAAGACCGGTGAGGTAACCAATCTTTTCTTCAACTCCCGAAAACTTGCCTCACAGTCCTCGGTCCATATAAATTTGTTTTCCTTTTTCAACAATTCTGTCATAGGCTTAGCAATCCTTGAGAAATTCTCAATGAACCTTCGGTAGTATCCTGCGAGTCCAAGGAAACTCGAATCTCTCCAACTATCGTTGGTGCTTCCCATTTGGTTACGGTCTCAACTTTTGTGGGATCAACTGCTATTCCTTCTCCGGATATAACATGTCCGAGAAATCCAACTTCCTTTAGCCAAAACTCACATTTGCTGAACTTGGCATACAATCGGTGTTCCCTCGGTTTCTCCAAAACCAATCGCAAATGTTCCTTATGTTCCTCTTCATTCTTCGAGAAAATCAAAATGTCATCAATGAACACCACGATTTAACTTATCCAAAAACTCCATAAACACTTTGTTCATCGTGTTCATGAAATAGGCTGGTGCGTTAGTCAGTCCAAATGACATAACGGTGTACTGCATACAGTCCATATCTCGTGGTAAATGATGTCTTGGGTATGTCCTGCTCCCGAATCTTCAATCGATGGTACCACGATCGCAAGTCGATCTTGGAAAACACCTTGGCTCCTTGCAAGCGATCAAACAGATCATTTATCATAGGTAGTGGGTACTTGTTCTTGATTGTTACTTCATTCAATCCACGATAATCAACAACCATTCTTAACGATCCATCCTTCTTCTCCACTAGCAAAGCGGGTGATCCCCAAGGTGAAGAACTTGGGCGTATAAAACCTTTATCCAAAAGCTCCTTAATCTGCTTCTTGATTTCCGCCAAACTCGTGCGGGCATCCTATATGGTCGCTTCGATATTGGGCCTGTTCTCGCAAAAGTTCTATCAAAACTCAATGTCTCTATCCGGTGGCATTCACGCAACTCTTCCGGAAATACATCAGGAAAATCCTTCACCATCGGTACTTCTTCCGCACCACTCTCGATAGGCAATTTACTTGCGCTATTCTCGGCTGATGCCATGATACATACTTAATCCTTCTTCCTTCTGGTGTTGTGAGAAAAATCGTCTTACTTGCGCAATCGATGTTTCCTCCATACATCAACAGCCAATCCATACCGAGAATTATATCAAATCCTTGCGATTCCAGAATGATCAAATCCGAGGAATACATGCCTATGCTTAATGGCACTTGAAAACATCCTTGTTCCGCCATATACTCCGCCTCTGGTGAGCTTACTAGCAAAGGGGTTTTAAGAATCCGAGTAGGTAGGCTATACTTCTCTACAAATCCCCTTGATATGTATGAATGCGATGCACCGGTATCGAAAAAGAACTAGTGCAAGAAATGACTTAACCAAAAACTTACCGACATCTGCATCGGGCTGATCTTCAACCTCCTCCACATCGATGTGGTTCACCTGTCCCTATTGAAAGGGTTGGGCTTCTTTCCGTAGCTTCCATTGCCATTTCCATTACGGCCTTCTACGGACAGTCATTGGCATAATGCCCGCCTTGCGGCACTTAAAGCAAGTAATATGACTCAGTCTACTTTGGATGGTGTTGACGGGTTGGTGCGATTCTCCGTTGCTTCCTCCATTCCTGCTCCCATTCTTGGTGCTGTTATGGTTATGCGAATTACCTCCTCCATGGGTATGCTGAAACTGAATTCCTGATTTAGGGGTATAACGAGGTTTCTGTTGAGCTCCAGAGTTATACTTCCCTTGCCCATACTTCCGCTTACGGTTCTCAATTTGCTGCTGCTTTCCTTCAATCATGAGGGCTCGGTCTACTAACTCCTGGTAGTTATTGAAACTGGCTACCATCAACGGCATGCTGAACTCATCATTCAGTCCTTCTAGGAACTTCTCCTGTTTAGCTGCATCGGTAGCAACGTCATCCGGGGCATAACGTGCTAGTTTACTAAAGTCATCCACGCATCGCCAACAGTCCTTCCTCCTTGGCGTAAGTTGCGAAACTCACGCTTCTTCATGGCCATAGCTCCTGCTTTGAAACATGGGCAAGGCGGAAAGCTTGCTGAAATTGATCCCATGTGATGGTGTCTACAGTGGTAAGTGGTCGTGAAATTCTCCCACCATGCCGCCAAGGGTCCTTCAAGCTGATGTGCTGCAAACTTCACTCTTTCTCCATCTGTGCATCCTGCAGTGGTCAGCTCCCTTCCTATCTTGCGGAGCCAGTCATCTGCTACAATCGGCTCGGTGCTCTTTGGAATACACCGCGGGTTTAGTCTAAGGAAACGAGTCGATGATCCGCAGTGGTGGTGGTGGTGGTAGGTTGTTATTGTTGTTGTTGCCTCGGTTCTCGCACCAATGTTTGAATCGTGGTATTCTCGCTGGATCAGTTGGGTGATTTCTGGCGGGAAAACAAATCCGGGGTCGCGTCTCGGAGGCATCTGATGGGTTTAGAAAAGATGAGAATTTAGAATAGAATGAGGTCTAAGGGGAATCACTACCCAAATGCACATGAGCAAATACACACAAAATCACTTCATTCAATCAAACAAGGGCTTACAACGATCTAACTATCGCAAAAGTGTGTGTACTATAATGTTTACATGGGGGGGGGGGATGTTCTACAAATGTGTGGGTGACTTCTACTAATGTGAAGTGGTGGACGACTCCATAATGTTCCGCTTCCAAATTTCGTCTTCAAAGTCGGGTTCACTTGGATCCGAATCGGTGCCGTCGATGTTGATGTAGTCGCTTGGGCAATCGACATACTGGTCTTCATTCCCGAGCGCCAACTTCTTCTTGAGTTCTTCAATCTCGCATTTAAGATCGTTATTGTGTCTTGCTAGAGCTACGATCTCGGCCCATATAGTCCTTTATGAAGTTGTCTTTAGTTCTCCTTCAAGTTCGATGATCCTTCCCTTTGCATTCTCGCAACTCCAACATATCATTGCACATCTGGTTCTCCTGGCGTCGAATGTGCTGGTTTAACTCCTGGATGAACGCTGCAATGGATCTATCCTTCTTGGTGCTGACGACATCCCATTTGTCATCTCGGCATCCGCAAATCTGGTAGATAGTGTCCTTGAGGTCTTCTTGATAAACTTCTCCAATGCGTCCCATGGTGATGTGAGCTGCCATGCTCTTTCCTGCACTCCAAGTTGGTGCAATCAAAACACTATCTATAGGCTTGGTTATTGGGGCGAATGTCCTTCCCTGTACGTGAGCTTGAATCTTCCAGCGCTCCTCTTCAGGCAGAGTGGCGTTGAAAGTCCCGGTGAAGCTGGGTAGTCCAATGTTCAGGTACTTGGTAACTTCCTTCAAGTGAAATCCAAAAGGTGTGCCTTCATCCGGTTGGGTGTACTTGATCTTTGCGTCCTTCATCCTAAAGAGAGTAGAAAAGATGAGGAGTTAGAAAATGGGAAGAGAGTAGTGATCTATGGCTTTAACTTAGTGGTCGTGTCCTACGGTCGGCGTGTGCTCGATACCATTCTCTCAGAAAGACTGCACCGAAAGGATCTAGTGCTCGTGCTCGGTGTCATCCTCGGATCAAGAATGCCGACACCACACAAGATTTCAAGGATTTATAGCAGAGTAGCAATCACACACTTATTACATCGTTGTCCACAAGGGAACTTAATACAATAATATGGCTTAAGGCCATCTAATAATAACAATGGAAGGCTTGGAAGACAAGTGAGTCCATCAACTCCATCGGCATCACCGAGTATAGAACCACGACCTAACACCTTACTCGTCGTTGCGAAAAGTCTCAGAACGTGAAAGTTGCAGCCCGAAAACGGGTCAACACATGGAATATGCCGCAATGTAACACATAGAGAACAATGAAGCAACAAGCCTATACTACATGCATATATGGCTGGTGGTAAGGCTCTACGGTTACATTTTGCATAAAGCTGGTTTTTCCTACATCAAAGGAATAATTTTATTTAACTATCATGGTGGTTGTTAAACATTGAGAATGGTTGACAAAGCATCCTCAATCCCAATTAAAAGTACTCATTAAAACCCAATAACTTTATTATTAGAGTAACATGTTGAGATTCACATGATATTCAAGTACTAGATACTCAAGATGTCCATAACCGGGGACACGGCTAATCATGATTAGTTTATACACTCGCAGAGGTTTGCGCACTTTTCCCCACAAGACTCGACGCCTCCGCTTGGTTCTCGTGACTACATGGTGTTTGAGAGACGAATGACCGAGACACAGTCTTCGTAAGCGCTTAGCACCTTACTTGTGGGTAGACCGTACACCTACTTTCCCCTACATCCGCTAGTCTACCCGTAAGAGTTCGCACAACTTAGTCAACTATGCCAGAGCCCATAATTGGCTTGTGGCTGCACACGGAAGTTTCTAGTTTGAATAATCTTATGATCCCTTAGAGCCCGGGTGGCGGTCCAAGAAATACAGGCAAGTCTCGATAGAAACCAGTGCCTCAATCCACCCAGATGTGTGTTTAGGTTGCCACCTTAGATAAACCTTAATTAACAATCTCACATCTGTCATGGATATCACTCACCCAAACCACGCCTACTAGCATAGCATAGCATAATAAGCAAACGAGAAGTAACTCCCAAAGGTTTCATAAGTAAAACAGTAATAGGTACTACCTCAATCTACTTCCCATCCCACAATTTAATTAGATCCTAACCATGCAAGTGTTTGAGGGTTTGATCTAATGCAATAAAACCGGTAGTAGAAAAGGTATGATCAAGTGTTACTTGCCTTGCCGATGATCCGCGAGGCCTAGAGATTCAAGTAACAAGCGGCGCACTCGGTGATCTAACGCAGACAAACAACAAGCATACAATAAGTACTCATCTAATGCACGGGGAAATCTCGAATAAAAGATCTAACCAGATAGTTCAACTTAAGAACCCTGGTTGCAAAAGAATCGAATCAAATAAAGCATCGAAAGTCGGAACTCGAGAGAGAACGACTCGGTTTAGCAAATCTGAAACTAAGCCAAAATTATACAGTAGCAAAACTCTGTGTAAGTAGGTTAGTCAGAACGGCGGTTTCAGAATCGAAACTCCGTGCGCTTGAATCACCCGATTCCGATAAACGAGCAAGAAATAAAACAGATTTGAAAATCGGATCGAAATCGAATCTGAAAAAATAACGGATTAAATCCGATTAAAAGAAAACGCATTTAACGGATTAAATAACGGACGCTCATAATGTAAATAATCCAACGAACACATTCATTGAAACGAACGGTTCGGTGAACGCTCGTTAATTCAGAAAACCGAAAAAATAAAACCGTCTAGGTTTTTGAAAAACCGAACATCTTCAAAAACGGATCGGGTTTTTCTAAAAAACCGGATCGGACGGGCGGCGGCGGTTACCTCCGGTGCTGCCGCGGGCTCGGCGGGCTCGTGGGCGAGGGGTCGGCGGGTCGGGCGGGTCGGCGGTGGCGACGTCGGGCGGCGGGCGGGCGTCTTCGGCAAGGCGGGCGGCTGGGTGAGGGCGGCGGGCGGCTCGAGGTGAGGAGAGAGGGGGCTCGGTATAAATAGAAGGGGGGCTGGCCGGCTTGGGGAAGGGGCTGGGGCGGCGGGCGACGGCGTGTCCGACCCGGGACACGGGCGGCGGCGGGCGGTGGTGGCGGCGGCATGGGCTCACAAGCAAGGGCGCGTGAGGGAGAGAGGAGGCGGTCGGGCGCGCCGGGCGCGGGCTTGGGCCGGGCCGGGCCTTGGCCTGTGGGGGGTCACACAATATTTTTTTTTAAAACAAAACAAAACGGATTAAAAAAAATACCAAACGAACTCCGAATTTAATAAAATTAATTTTCCCCGACTCCTAAAAATGAGCCGAACAAAATGAACTTTAAAAACGGCAAACATGCATAAATTTTTAAAATGCTCATTTTTTTGCCTAAGCAAAATAAATCTTCCAAAACCAAATTTTGGTTTATTTATAATATCTTCATTTTTCCTAAATGTTGGGAAAGTCATATTATTCCCTCTCTTAAGTTTTTATAGGAAAACTTTATGACGATAATTAAATAAATCCGATGATCCTATTTTCAAAATTTGAGAAATCCCAAATATGAAAATAATGAAACTTCCAACTCTCTCCGAGGGTCCTTGAGTTGCGTGAAATTTTCTAGGATCGGAAAATGCGAGAAAATATGATATGCATGATGACCTAATGTATAACATTCCAAATTGAAAATTTGGGATGTTACAATGGCGCGCCCTAGGAGAGTCCTACTCTCACCGGGAGTAGGATTCCCCCTTTCCTAGTAGAACCAGGAGCCCTTCCAAGTAGGAGTAGGAGAGAAGGAAAGGGAAGGGAGAAGGAGAAGGAAGGAAGGGGGCGCCCCCCTCCCTAGTCCAATTCGGACTAGTCCATGGGGAGGGGTGTGGCCACCCTTTGGGGCCTTTCTCTCCTTTCCCGTATGGCCCATTAAGTCCCAATACGAATTCCCGTAACTCTCCAGTACTCCGAAAAATACCCGAATCACTCGGAACCTTTCCGATGTCCGAATATAGTCGTCTAATATATCGATCTTTACGTTTCGACCATTTTGAGACTCCTCGTCATGTCCCCGATCTCATCCGGGACTCCGAACTCCTTCGGTACATCAAAACTCATAAACTCATAATATAACTCGCCATCGAAACCTTGCGTGCGGACCCTACGGGTTTGAGAACTATGTAGACATGACCGAGACACGTTTCCGGTCAATAACCAATAGCGGAACCTGGATGCTCATATTGGCTCCTACATATTCTACGAATATCTTTTATCGGTCAAACCGCATAACAACATACGTTGTTCCCTTTGCCATCGGTATGTTACTTGCCCGAGATTCGATCATCGGTATCCAATACCTAGTTCAATCTCGTTACCGGCAAGTCTCTTTACTCGTTATGTAATGCATCATTCCGTAACTAACTCATTAGCTACATTGCTTGCAAGTCTTATAGTGATGTGCAGACACACCATTACACTGTGGTGTTCCAGGTGGTATGAGTAGTGAAACTATTTCACATTGTTTTAACTGAAGGCCAAACTCGTAACTCAAATATTCTCCTCTACGATCAGATTGTAGAAACTTTATTTTCTTGTTACGATGATTCTCCACTTCACTCTAAAATTCTTTGAACTTTTCAAATGTTTCAGACTTGTGTTTCATTAAGTAGATATACTCATATCTGCTCAAATCATTTGTGAAGGTCAGAAAGTAATGATACTCGCCACGAGCATCAATACTCATTGGACCACATACATCGGTATGTATTATTTCCAACAAGTTAGTAGCTCGTTCCATTGTTCTGGAGAACGGAGTTTTAGTCATCTTGCCAAAAAGACACGGTTCGCAAGCATCAAATGATTCATAACCAAGTGATTCCGAAAATCCATCTTTATGGAGTTTCTTCATGCACTTTACACCGATATGACCCAAACGGCAGTGCCACAAATAAGTTGCACTATCATTATTAACTTTGCATCTTTTGGCATTAATATTATGAATATGTGTATTACTACGATCGAGATCCAACAAACTATTTTCAATGGGTGTATGACCATTGAAGGTTTTATTCATGTAAACAGAATAACAATTATTCTCTGACTTTAAATGAATAACCGTATCGCAATAAACATGATCAAATCATATTCATGCTCAACGCAAACGCCAAATAAAATTTATTTAGGTTAAACACTAATCCCGAAAGTATAGGGAGTGTGCGATGATGATCATATCAATCTTGGAACTACTTCCAACACTCATCGTCACTTCCCTTTCAACTAGTCTCTGTTTATTCTGTAACTCCTATTTCGAGTTGCTAATCTTAGCAACCGAACAAGTATCAAATACTCGGGGGCTACTATAAACACTAGTAAGGTACACATCAATAATCTGTATATCAAATATACCCTTGTTCACTTTGCCATCCTTCTTATCCACCAAATATTCAGGGCACTTCCGCTTCCAGTGACCATTTCCTTTGAAGTGTAAGCACTCAGTTTCAGGCTTTGGTCTTCTTCACGGGAGTGACAACTTGTTTGCCATTCTACTTGAAGTTTCCCTTTCTTTCCCTTTGCCCTTTTCTTGAAACTAGTGGTCTTGTCAATCATCAACACTTGATGCTCTTGCTTGATTTCTACCTTCGTCGATTTCAACATCACGAAGAGCTCGGGAATCGTTTTCGTCATCCCTTGCATACTATAGTTCATCACGAATATCTAGTAACTTGGTGATGGTGACTAGAGAACTCTGTCAATCACTATCTTATCTGGAAGATTAACTCCCACTTGATTCAAGCGATTGTAGTACCCAGACAATCTGAGCACATGCTCACTAGTTGAGCGACTCTCCTCCATCTTTTAGCTATAGAACTTGTTGGAGACTTCATATCTCTCAACTCGGGTATTTGCTTGAAATATTAACTTCAACTCCTGGAACATCTCATATGGTCCATGACGTTCAAAACGTCTTTGAAGTCTCGATTCTAAGCCGTTTAAGCATGGTGCACTAAACTATCAAGTAGTCATCATATTGAGCTAGCCAAACGTTCATAACGTCTGCATCTGCTCCTGCAATAGGTCTGTCACCTAGCGGTGCATTAAGGACATAATTCTTCTGTGCAGCAATGAGAATAAACCTCAGATCACGGATCCAATCCGCATCATTGCTACTAACATCTTTCAACACAATTTTCTCTAGAAACATATCAAAATAAACATGTGAAAGCAACAACGCGAGTTATTGATCTACAACATAATTTGCAAAATACTACCAGGACTAAGTTCATGATAAATTTAAGTTCAATTAATCATATTACTTAAGAACTCCCACTTAGACAGACATCTCTCTAGTCATCTAAGTGATCACGTGATCCAAATCAACTAAACCATGTTCGATCATTACGTGAGATGGAGTAGTTTCAATGGTGAACATCACTATGTTGATCATATCTACTATATGATTCACGCTCGACCTTTCGGTCTCCGTGTTCCGAGGCCATATCTGTATATGCTAGGCTCGTCAAGTTTAACCTGAGTATTCCGCGTGTGCAACTGTTTTGCACCCGCTGTATTTGAACGTAGAGCCTATCACACCCGATCATCATGTGGTGACTCAGCACGAAGAACTTTCGCAATGGTGCATACTCAGGGAGAACACTTCTTGATAATTAGTGAGAGATCATCTTAAAATGCTACCGTCAATCAAAGCAAGATAACATGCATAAAGGATAAACATCACATGCAATCAATATAAGTGATATGATATGGCCATCATCATCTTGTGCTTGTGATCTCCATCTCCGAAGCACCGTCGTGATCACCATCGCCACCGGGCGCGACACCTTGATCTCCATCGTAGCATCGTTGTCGCTTTCGCCACCTATTGCTTCTACGACTATCGCTACCGCTTAGTGATAAAGTAAAAGCAATTACTGTGGCACTTGCATTTCATACAATAAAGCGACAACCATATGGCTCCTGCCATTGCGATAACTCGGTTACAAAACATGATCATCTCATACAATAAAATATATCATCACGTCTTGACCATATCACATCATTAACATGCCCCGCAAAAACAAGTTAGACGTCCTCTACTTTGTTGTTGCAAATTTTACGTGGCTGCTACGGGCTTAGCAAGAACCGTTCTTACCACGCATGAAAACCACAGCGATAGTTTGTCAAGTTGGTGTTGTTTTAACCTTTCGCAAGGACCGGGCGTAGCCACACTCGGTTCAACTAAAGTTGGAGAAACAGACACCGCCAGCCACACGTATTGCAAAGCACGCCGGTAGAACCAGTCTCCGCGTAAGCGTCACGCGTAATGTCGGTCCGGCCGCTTCATCCAACAATACCGCCAACCAAAGTATGACATGTCGGTAAGCAAGATGACTTGTATCGCCCACAACTCACTTGTGTTCTACTCGTGCATATAACATCTACGCATAAAACCAGGCTCGGATGCCCTTTGTTGGGGAACGTAGTAATTTCAAAAAATTCCTACGCACACGCAAGATCATGGTGATGCATAGCAACGAGAGGAGCGTGTTGTCCACGTACTGTGAGACCGAAAGCGGAAGCGCGTTATAACAACGTCGTTGATTTAGGTAAATGCGTCTTCACGGCCCGACCGATCAAGCACCGAAACTACGGCACCTCCGAGTTTTAGCACGTTGCTCAGCTCGATGACGATCCCGGACTCCGATCCAAAGAAAGTGTCGGGGATGAGTTCCGTCAGCACGACGGCGTGGTGACGATCTTGATGTTCTACCGTCGCAGGGCTTCGCCTAAGCACCGCTACAATATTATCGAGGACTATGGTGGAGGGGGGCACCGCACACGACTAAGAGATCTCAAGGATCAATTGTTGTGTCTCCAAGGGGTGCCCCCATCCCCGTATATAAAGGAGTGGAGGAGGGGGAGGGCCGGCCCTCTCTCTATGGCGCGCCCTAGGGGATTCCAACTCCCTCCGGGTGTAGGATTCCCCCTTTCCTAGTAGAACTCTTCCATGTAGAAGAAGTAGGAGAGAAGGAAAGGGAAGGGAGAAGGAGAAGGAAGGAAGGGGGCGCCCCCCCCCCTCCCCAGTCCAATTCGGACTAGTCCATGGGGAGGGGTGCGGCCACCCTTTGGGGCTTTTCTCTCCTTTCCCGTATGGCCCATTAAGGCCCAATACGAATTCCCGTAACTCTCCTGGTACTTCAAAAATACCGAATCACTCGGAACCTTTCCGATGTCCGAATATAGTCGCCTAATATATCGATCTTTACGTTTGACCATTTCAAGACTCCTCGTCATGTCCCCGATCTCATCCAGGACTCCGAACTCCTTCGGTACATCAAAACTCATAAACTCATAATATAACTGTCATCGAAACCTTAAGCGTGCGGACCCTACGGGTTTGAGAACTATGTAGACATGACCGAGACACGTTTCCGGTCAATAACCAATAGCGGAACCTGGATGCTCATATTGGCTCCTACATATTCTACGAATATCTTTTATCGGTCAAACCGCATAACAACATACGTTGTTCCCTTTGCCATCGGTATGTTACTTGCCCGAGATTCGATCATCGGTATCCAATACCTAGTTCAATCTCGTTACCGGCAAGTCTCTTTACTCGTTATGTAATGCATCATTCCGTAACTAACTCATTAGCTACATTGCTTGCAAGTCTTATAGTGATGTGCATTACCGAGAGGGCCCAGAGATACCTCTCCGACGATCGGAGTGACAAAACCTAATCTCGAAATACGCCAACTCAACATGTACCTTTGGAGACACCTGTAGAGCTCCTTTATAATCACCCAGTTACGTTGTGACGTTTGGTAGCACACAAAGTGTTCCTCCGATAAACGGGAGTTGCATAATCTCATAGTTGTAGGAACATGTATAAGTCATGAAGAAAGCAATAGCAACATACTAAACGATCAAGTGCTAAGCTAACGGAATGGGTCATGTCAATCACATCATTCTCCTAATGATGTGATCCCGTTAATCAAATGACAACTCATGTCTATGGTTAGGAAACATAACCATCTTTGATTAATGAGCTAGTCAAGTAGAGGCATACTAGTGACATTAAGTTTGTCTATGTATTTACACATGTATCATGTTTCCGGTTAATACAATTCTAGCATGAATAATAAACATTTATCATGATATAAGGAAATAAATAATAACTTTTATTATTGCCTCTAGGGCATATTTCCTTCAATACCATGGTTCTCAAAACTAAGGGAAATACTTATCTCTACTTTGTTGTATCACCCTTTCCTCTTCAAGGGAAAAACCAACACAAGCTCAAGAAGTAGCAGATGCCTGGCTAGGCTACATCACCGAGCTCGTCAACACCACCGGATAAGCCCCGACGCCCTCCCACTCGCTCCGCCCTCCACCATCTCGTGCTGGCAAAAGGCGCACGGCACGCCTCTGCCTCCTCCCCTGCGCGGTGATAACGCCGAGCCCCGGTGCAACACAGGGCCGCGCGACCGGCGGGCGGAACGCCTGCGCCAGTCCGGGACGAGGCCAGTTGCCAGATCGTTCATCATGTGTCGCCTGGCGCGCATGTGCTCCTCGAGTAGCAGCGCCAGCACCAGGACCGAATCGTACAAGCGGTCGCGGCGCAGGGCGCTAAAACCACGCCGCCCATGCATGCAGCACGCCCACGAGCACCGTCTGCTGTCGGGCCTTAACTCGCGAGCTGCGCATGGTGGTTTGGCCTTTCAAGTTCAAGCTTGAGTTGCCCCCGCGCTACGACGGCATCTCTGACCCCACAGAGTTCCTCCAGCTCTATGCGCTGAGCATAGAGGCCGCAAACGGCGACGACAAGGTCATGGCGAACTGGTTTCCCATGGCACTCAAGGACGGCGCGCGCTCCTGGCTCACGAGCCTTCCCAAGGAGTCAATGTCTTTGTCGAGCAAGCTCTGCGTTCAGTTCGTCGCCAACTTCAAGGGCACCTACAATCGCGCCCTCACCATCAACGACCTTCGGCATGTGAAGCAATGCCTTGGTGAGACCCTCCGCAAATACATTTAGCGCTTCAGCCAGGTGCACAACAAGATCCCGCGTGCCTCGGACGAAGCCATTATCTTGGCGTTCTCCAATGGCGTCATGGACGCCAGGATGTGCGAGAAGCTCGCCATCAACAACGATTTGAGCTCGGCGCTGGATCTGTTCAACATGGTTGATAAGTGTGCCAAAGCCGAAGAGGGCCGCCTTTTCATCCACGACAACCCCGACACCGCGCTCGATGACAAAAAGGCCAAGAGTAAGGAGGTGAAGCGTAAGGGCTGCTGTCGGTGTCAAAACCGGCGGATGTCGGGTAGGGGGTCCCGAACTGTGCGTCTAGGCGGATGGTAACAGGAGACAAGGGTCACGATGTTTTTACCCAGGTTCGGGCCCTCTCGATGGAGGTAAAACCCTACTCCTGCTTGATTAATATTGATGATATGGGTAGTACAAGAGTAGATCTACCACGAGATCGAGAGGCTAAACCCTAGAAGCTAGCCTATGGTATGATTGTTGTTCGTCCTACGGACTAAAACCCTCCGGTTTATATAGACACCGGAGAGGGCTAGGGTTACACATAGTCGGTTACAATGGGAGGAGATCTACATATCCGTATCGCCAAGCTTGCCTTCCACGCCAAGGAAAGTACCATCCGAACACGGGACGAAGTCTTCAATCTTGTATCTTCATAGTCCGTGAGTCCGCCAAAGGTTATATTCCGCTATCTGGACACCCCCTAATCCAGGACTCCCTCAGTAGCCCCTGAACCAGACTTCAATGATGACGAGTCCGACGCATAGATTGTCTTCGGCATTGCAAGGCGGGTTCCTCCTCCGAATACTTCATAGAAGATTTTGAACACAAGGATAGTGTCCGACTCGCAAAATAAGTTCCACATACCACCGTAGAGAATAATGTTTACACAAATCCAATCTGCTGACGTATTCTGCAGCGTGACATCACACCACGGCCAACCCTTTATACGAATCGTTTTACTGTCTCCACCAAATAAGACTTAGCGAGGCGGTTTCCTTGGCACGCCTTGTTGAAGCAGATCGTGTCCCTTATTCCGGATTCTCATCAATACGGCGTGGTTAACCCAACCGTGCCATTAATTATGGCGCTTGGGAGATAAGCGAGTTTTACCAGGCTAGTGGGGGCACATAGTTTCGTCCGCCCATATAAGGGGATAAGGATCCACCTTTTTCATCTACGCCTTCTTCCTCCTTTGCTTATCCATTTTCGCGCACTCGAGCTCCAGCGCCCAAGTCCGCACACCCAACCTCAACCTTCTCCAACCATGTTCGGAGCGGGAGGCAAGCGGATGGTCTCCTCCGTCACGGAGGGACACATCAAGAAGCTGAGGAAAGCCGGATACTTGTCCAATGACATCGCGCACCGGCTCCCAGATGAGGGGCAGCTTATCCCCACCCCCAGGCCCCATGAGAGGGTGGTGTTCCTCACCCATTTCCTCCGTGGACTAGGCTCCCCACTCCACCCATTTGTCCGGGGGCTCATGTTCTACTACGGCCTGGATTTCCACGATCTGGCCCCGAACTTCATCCTCAACATCTCGGCGTTTATCTCGTGTGCGAGGCTTTCCTCCGCATCAAGCCCCACTTCGGCTTATGGCTGAAGACCTTCAACGTCAAACCGAAGGTGGTGCGCAGACAGCAAGCGGAGTGCGGAGGCGCCATGGTGGGCAAGATGCCCAATGTTATATGGCTCGAGGGCTCCTTCGTGGAAACCATCAAGGGGTGGCAATCGGGGTAGTTCTACATCATCGAGCCGCGTGACCCTGAATGGGCAACGGCCCCCAAATTCCGATCTGGCATCCCCACACGGCTCAACTCCTGGCAAGAGAAGGGCCTGTCGTGGGGTAATTCGGGAGAGCTGACCGAACTCCAAACCTGGTGGACAAGAAGGTTAAACTTGTCAACATAGTCCAGGTCATGCTCATCCGCCGGATCCTCCCGTGCCAACGACGGGCTTTTAACTTGTGGGAGTTCGACCTGGCCCAGCACCAAACTCTGACCAGGCTCTTTGACACAACGCAGGAGGATGCCTAGAAGGTGTTATTCAAGGGTGCCGAGGTTCCCCCTCCCATTACCGAGGATCACGGATTCTGCGCGAAGCGCCAAGCCAGCGTAGTAAGCTTTTTTTACCCTTTAAGGGATACTTGTTTTTCATAGTTTGACTGTATGCGGGATCTAAGCTCCCGTTCCTTTGACAGGACTGGCAGAAGAAGACGGGACAGATCGACTGTCCGGCTCCTTTGCCCGAAGGCCCAGCAGGATGCCCGCTTACGGTTGTTGGTCCCGGCACCTTACGTGGTCTTTGGAGAAGAAGGACAAGAAGAAGGCGCGGGAACCCGGAAGAGCTCCGGCGCCCGGTGGAGCCGGGACTCGTCGTCTGATGACTGAGGCGCACTCCTCCACGAAAAACGAGGAGGAGGAAGAGAGGTTTCTTCTCCGGCGGGGAAGAAAAGAAAGGAAAGCCGCCCAACTGGGGAGGCGGAGAGTCCAAGAAGGAAGAACCCTTTCCCGGATTACTCCACCAACGTCGCCCGACAGCAGGAGGAGTTGCCGCCAGGCCAAGCCCTGGCGAAGTCGTAAGTGTTCGGGCACCGAGTGATTCATAGTGTTCTTTTATTGCACAGCTTTCCACGACGCGGATATAATCATGCAGTCCGCCCAAGGCCCAGCTCGGCCGGCCGAGCGGCTCCTGATTCGTCAGATGTGAATTCGCTTCCGACCGCTACCTCCCCTCGCCCTACGGATGATGCCGAGGTGGAGTCCCAAAAGGGTCCAAGCCAGGAGGAGGTGGTCCTGGAGGCGCCGCAAGGCGACCTCCCGGACTCCAGGCGCAAAGGGGACAAAACCCCCAAGGGCTCCAAGTCCGGCCCCGGGCTGGACACCGCACCGGAACCTTCAACGGTTCCGGAGTCCGGCAGGCGGCCCCCTAGTAAGAAGGGCAAGCCTACGACGCCGGTGACCTCCGTCCAACCGGAGGCACCGGATAATTTGTTGGCGGTGCTAAACGGCACCCCCCTCGACGAGGAGCACCGCACTGTTATGAGTGCGGTGATCCAGAAGGATTCGATCCGCCAAGAGCGGGCTGATAGCTTGTGCCAGCCTTCTAACGAGCTTTGAGGTATGTATTTAAGATATGTAAACATATTACCGCATAGACAATAGCCCACGATGCTCAGTTTGGTGTTCGGAAAGAAAAGCAATCGAGGATCTAAAAGATATATGCAGGAGTCTAATATAAGTATGTCAATATGGGAATGCAGGCTGTTCTTGACCTCTGCCCCGCCTTGACCGCGGAGGTCGATGCATTGAAGCAGAGCCTCGAGCGGTCCGAGAACGAGCTCGGTCTTGCCAAGAAACAGCTCGAGGACAAGGAAGGTAAGTAATAACTTATGTAAGTATATAAAAAAGATGTGGTTGCAAAAAATGACAGGACCAACATGAGTATTACAGGGGCCACAACCCAGGTGGCAACCCTGAAGAAAGCGCTGTCCAAGGCTGAAGACAATGCGGCCGTGGAGCGCATCGAGCGAGAAAAGCAGGAGGCGCAGGTGGCGGAGGTGCAGCAAGAGCTCCAGGCTCTCGTGAAAAAACATGAGAGTTTGGAGCTTAACTCAAAGACTCGAGAGTCCGAGCTCACCTCGGCCCTTGAGAGCGCCAAATCTGCCAAGGCCGAAGCCCAAAAAGCCCTCTAGGAAATTAAGGCGATGAAGAAGATAGCGGCAGGTAAGGCATTCTTTATGCAAAGCAAGCACGTGAAAGTGAATTACTTGTTACTTACCCGAGTCCGGAGCTCTCCAGGAGCATTCGCAGATCTGCCCGTGGTGTGTCCGACGCTGCCGCATACTACCGGGCCGAGGAGGGAGCTCGGCGGAGAAGGTGTTACGGTCTCAAGATGTCGAGGCCGGACACCCGATGCTTATGAGCGACCAGCTGAAGTAGCTGGTCGAGCTCCATAAGGTGGCCGAACAGGCCATGAAGAACCTTATAGTCCGGTTATGGCCTCGGGAGGTCATGCCTAGGAGCTACTTTGGGCTGGTGAGGCGGTGGCGGATGCTCGCCCATGGCTTGAAGTCATCAAGCGCTCTGTATGCATTGAAGGCGCCCGTAGGGCCCTTGCCCGTGTTAAAGTACACTGGGGCAAGATGGATGCTGAGAAGCTGGTGACATATGGGCCACCGGAGGGCAAGGAGCATCGCAAGCCCGAGATGTATTATGAGGGCGTCCTGAAGGGTGCCCGCCTTATTGCGGATGAATGTTCCAAGGATGTAACTTTTGAGTAAACTCGCTCGTGTTATCACAGGCGCTGAAAACTTGTTCATATGCGCTAAGCAACGCTTTTTGAATTTAAAATATTACCTTCTGTGCGGCCGTTTATTAAATCTGAGAGATGGCGAGTCGTCGGCTTCTGCCCCCATGCCATGAGTGCAGGGGTGTTCAGGATAAACCTGAGCGCTCTTGTTCCCATTCTTGGGTCCTTCAAGGGAGGCGCTCGGCTGTGAACAAGGCAATCGGACTATAATGCTTTATCACTCTCATTTAGCCATAGAATTCTATAATTTTAAATTTCGGCGAAGCCCCTAGCATTCGGAAGACCGAGTTTGGGGCGCTATCCACGCCTAGGCCGGACAAAGCCGACTCCTCGCTCTAAGCGGCATAAGTCTTTAGGGACTCGAAACCTCTCGAACAGCGACCAGCTCTCGCCCTATCATGACGGCCAGTTTTAGCTTTCTCTCGAGGTCTTGAACCCAGCTCAACCGGGCACAATCAAGATAGTTCTCCTAGCGCTACCTTAACCGATATAACGGAACGTAAGGTACCCGAACATAGGAGCAGGCAAACCCAACTATTGACCCAAGACATGATTCGAGCGGATGCATATAATGCTATAAGTTCGGGTGCCGACTTGTTAAAGTGTTAGGACTTCTCACGCCGTATTATGGGGTACTTGAGCCCCTGGCGTATTTGGCCGTACCAAAGTGTACGGGTGCTAAATGTCATAACTGAACATATGTATTGAAAAAGAAATAAATAGAAAATGCAATAATAAGCTAAAGCTGAGCATTGTTTATTAAAAGGCTGTTGTGAAAGCAGAACGATACAAATAGTGCGATAAGCAAGAGATGGGACCATTTGACATGTCCTCCTCCAGGGGCAAGCTGCGAGACGGTATGTAAGACAGGTATTTAGCTCGTTATAGAGACCACCTGGACATTCGACGTAGCTTTACGCCTCCACAGGCTGTTGCATCGTATGTTCGGGCGATTGTCTTGCCGGATAAGCCTTCCGGAGAGTGGAGTCCTGAAAGTAAGAAAAAGAATGACAAAATCGGAGCCCCTAGTGCGGTTGAGCCGCATTTTGGGCATGCCATGGTCGTGCCCCTCCCCCTATGCCCATGGTATTTCCAGAGCGTAATTATGTACGCGTAGTACTAGTTTCACAATTTCGCGAGGGCTGGGGTTGGGGCCGCATTGCTACGCTTGCTCAGAA
This sequence comes from Aegilops bicornis, assembly GCA_021605145.1. Taxonomy (NCBI): domain Eukaryota; kingdom Viridiplantae; phylum Streptophyta; class Magnoliopsida; order Poales; family Poaceae; genus Aegilops; species Aegilops bicornis. The sequence continues at coordinate 380,127,210 of CM038670.1, forward strand.
CATGCCAGGCAGTCTTGTTGTAGGTTACTCCGGGCGCGCTTGACGGTGTCCGGACATTTAATAGCCGGACTGGAGAATTGCCTTGAGAGGCTACTTTGTACTTCCGCCGCGAGGGCCGCCGTATGCTCCTCCGTTCGGAGAGAGCGTTCGGTGTTTCCATTGACCGTAATGACTCCTCGAGGGCCTGGCATCTTGAGCTTGAGGTATGCATAGTGCGGCACCGCATTGAACTTTGCAAATGTGGTTCGTCTGAGCAGTGCATGATAGCCATGCATGAACGGGACTATGTTGAAGATTAACTCCTCGCTTCGGAAATTATCCGGGGATCCGAAGACCACCTCCAGTGTAATTGAGCCTGTACAGTTGGCCTCTACACCTGGTATGACGCCTTTAAAGGTCGTCTTTGTGGGTTTAATCCTTGAGGGATATATGCCCATTTTTTGCACTTTATCCTGATAAAGTAGGTTCAGGCTGCTACCGCCGTCCATAAGGACTCTAGTGAGGTGAAATCCATCAATGATTGGGTCTAGAACCAATGCGGCGAATCCGCCATGGTGGATGCTAGTGGGGTGGTCCCTTCGATCAAAAGTGATCAGGCAGGAGGACCACGGGTTGAACTTTGGGGCGACTGGCTCCAACGCATATCGCCCCTCGAGTGCACGCTTCCGCTCCCTTTTGGGTATGTGGGTTGCGTATATCATGTTCACCGTCCGCACTTGTGGGGGAAGCCCTTATGTCCCCTATTGTTCGGCGACCGGGGCTCCTCCTCGTCATCGCTATGCAGCCCCTTGTCTCTGTTTTCGGCATTTAACTTGCATGCCTGCTTGAACACCCAACAATCCCTGTTGGTGTGATTGGCTGGTTTTTTGGGGGTGTCGTGTATCTGGCACGAGCGATCGAGTATTCGGTCCAAACTGGATGGGCCCGGAGTATTTCTTTTAAATGGCTTTTTCCGCTGACCGGGTTTAGATCCTCTGAATCCGGCATTGGCTGTCGTATCCTCAGCATTGTCGCCGTTAATGTGGCGCTTGTGCTTATTGCGTGTGACCTTCCATTGTTGTCCTTGGTATCCGAATTACGGGGCTCTTGGTCATGTTATTACTACGAGCTAGCCATTGTCTTCTCCCGCATAAAAGCGGAGTCCACGAGTGTTGTGAGGGCTGCCATGGATTTCGGCTTTTCCTGTCCTAGGTGCCGGGCAAGCCACTCGTCACGGATGTTATGTTTGAAGGCTGCGAGGGCCTCTGCGTCCGAACAGTCGACTATTTGATTTTTCTTGGTTAGGAACCGTGTCCAGAATTGTCTGGCCGATTCCTCTGGCTGCTGAATTATGTGGCTTAGATCATCGGCGTCTGGTGGTTGCACATAGGTGCCCTGGAAATTGTCGAGGAATGCGGCTTCCAGGTCCTCCCAACAACCAATTAACTCTGCTGGCAAGCTGTTAAGCCAATGTCGAGCTGGTCTTTTAATCTTAAGTGGGAGGTATTTGATGGCGTGTAGATCATCACCGCGGGCCATGTGGATATGAAGGAGATAATCCTCGATCCATACCGCATGATCTGTTGTGCCATCGTATGATTCGATGTTTACGGGTTTGAAACCCTCGGGGATTTGATGATCCATTACTTCATCTATGAAGCATAGTGGATGTGCGGCGCCTCTGTACTGGGTTATATCACGACGTAGCTCAAATGAGCTTTGTCTCATCGTGTTGCCCGGCGGATTTGCCATATCCGGCATGGCGGTTATAAATCACGTGTCGTGAGGCGCCCATGCGATCCGTAGATTGATCTTGTTTGCCTTGCCTTGTCCTCCAATATATCTCGCAGTGCGGCGCATTTCCACGTGCCTTGGTATTTTTTGAAGCGACGCTTTGGGGGTGCGGCTTGAGTGGAGGGCCGAGAGGCCTCTCTCGTCGCTGACCACGAGGTGGCCGGGTCGGCCGCGTCATGCACTTTGGTGATGTAGGTTTAGGTGCTTCCTCCTCTAATCGGGTAGCAGCCTGCGCTTTAGGTAGCTCTTGGAGGCGTTCGAGTTCGTACTCTTCGCCGCAAGGACATCAGTCCATCTGTCGGCTAGCAAGTCTTGGTCTGCTCTAAGTTGTTGCTGTTTTTTCTTGAGGCTGCTCGCCGTGGCCATAAGCCTGTGTTTGAAACGCTCTTGTTCGATGGGATCCTCAGGCACGACAAATTGCCGTAAATCGAGGCTTGCCTCGCCTTCGTGAGGAGGCATGTAATTATCGCCCTCTACCTCTCTGCCGCGCTCTCTCATGAGGGCTGGCTTCTCCATCCTCTGTGTTGAATCCTGCTTTGTAAGGGGTTGTCTTCGACCTTTGTCCGGGTGTTATTATCTCCCGTGCGGAATCGCCATTTTGCTTTGGCGGGATTTAAATGGCGGCCTTGACGCCGGCGCTTAGGCTGCTTCTTGGAGGGTCATCCTCCGTTGTTCCATCGCCCTTCCCTTCTTTTGGGGTGTCCAACATGTATATGTCATCTGACGAGGTGGCCTTCGATTGCCCTATAGGCGCTGGTTCTTGGTCGTCTCCTGCATCGGGCGTCCATACCGTCGATGTCTTCGGAGTCGAAGTCGAGCATGTCGGTTAAATCATCGGCCAGTGGCTACTGAAGTGGGTGGTGGGTGGGCTTTGAATTTCTTCGTCGTCCGCATCCCAACCTTGCGACCATAGTCCGCCAGGGCTCTCTGATAAAGAGATGACTTTAGTGAATTGAATGTCGCCAAGGGCGTAGTCTTTGAAGATGTCCGCGGCGGCGAACTCCATGATCGGCGCCCAATCGGATTCGATCAGCAGGGGCGCGGAAGTTCGGAGTCCGGAGAGGAGTCCGGCACCTTGGAGTCACGAGCTTCGCAGAGGACAAGGCTGGTTTTCGGCTCGATCGCCGTAGAGATTGCAGCCCCCGAGGCGGTGTCCATCTAAGGGTCGGAGCGGACACGGGTGCGGCCTCTAGGGCACTGTTCGGCGGCAGAGCTAGATCATGCCCATCGTGACAGTGCGGCGTGCTCGGCTATGGCTCGAACCCGTCGAAGATCAAGTCTCCAGCAGACGTCGACCGTGTAGTTCAAACTTCCAAATCTGACACGATGGCGGGGCGTAGCTTCGATCTGCTCCGGATGGCCAAGCAAATTGGCCCATGATGCAAAGCCGCCCGAATACGAAGATCTGTCCGGGAGAAAAGTCTCACCTGGACCGCATCGTTGTTGATGATCGGAGGAGCCATCGGGCCTAAAGATGACGACACAGGAACTCTCAATGAATGCACCAATGTCGGTGTCAAAACCGGCGGATCTCGGGTAGGGGGTCCCGAATGCGTCTAGGGCGGATGGTAACAGGAGACAAGGGACACGATGTTTTTACCCAGGTTCGGGCCCTCTTGATGGAGGTAAAACCCTACTCTCGCTTGATTAATATTGATGATATGGGTAGTACAAGAGTAGATCTACCACGAGATCAGAGAAGCTAAACCCTAGAAGCTAGTCTATGGTATGATTGTTGTTAAGTCCACGGACTAAAACCCTCCGGTTTATATAGACACCGGAGAGGGCTAGGGTTACACAGAGTCGGTTACAATGGGAGGAGATCTACATATCCGTATCGCCAAGCTTGCCTTCCACGCCAAGGAAAGTCCCATCCGGACATGGGAATAAGTCTTCAATCTTGTATCTTCATAGTCCAGGAGTCCGGCCAAAGGTTATAGTCCGGCTATCCAGACACCCCCTAATCCAGGACTCCCTCAGCTGTCGTGCTAGCGCTGGAGCCTGAGCAAAGCCTGGCCACGACCGCGACGAGTCCGTCAAGGATGGCCACCTATTCTGTGTCTACCGCAACATGCGCACACACAACACCAACGACTGCCAGGAGATCAAGGCGCTCTGCGATGAGCGCTTGGGCCGTTGCCTCGACTGCAACGACCATGGCGCTGACCCCGGTGGCGGCTGGTGGGACAACCGCAACAACAACCCCCGCCAGGGCTGGCGTGACCAGCCTCACGAGGGTAGCTGGCGTGACTAGCCCCGCGACGGCGCCTGGTGCGATCAGCCTCACGAGGCGCACCCTCAGGACAATACTGCCCATCCGCCGCCGCCCAGAAGAAATGACAACAACCCTCACGAGGCGTGATAGCCTGTATCCTTGGCGGAGCTCAGGCCCTCGCTCTAACTACCTCTTCAAGCAGTTCTCCCGTGAGGTGAATGTCGCCCTCCTGAGGCTTGAGGTCGCTTGGCCCCTCAAGTGGTCGCAGTACGCCATCACCTTCGACTCCAAAGACCACCTCAGGTGCTCGGCTACCGCCTGTGCGCTCCCCATGTTGTGCACTCCCACTATCAGCAATGTCGTTGTCACCAAGACCCTCATCAACGGGGGTGTCGGCCTTAACATGATCTCCATCGCGACCTTCGAGACACTCCAGGTTCCCTATGACTAGCTGATGCCGACCAGGCCCTTCTACGGGGTGACGGACGGGTCCATCGTTCCCCTGGGACAAGTGCGCCTCCCTGTCAGTTTCCGCACCAGCAGCAACTACCACACTAAGCTCATCGACTTCGACATGGCCCACATGGGCCTCCCGTACAACGACATCCTGGGATACCATACACTCGCCAAGTTCATGGCGGTGACCCACCACCGGTACAACTCCTCAAAATGCCTGGCTGCAGCGGCGTCATCACTGTCGCCTGTAATGAGAAGGATGCAGTCTACTCCCTCGAGCATGCTTACCGGACTGCCGCAGCAAAGAACTCCGATGGCGAGGACAATATCATGCTTCCTGAGGCCGCCCCACAAAGAAGAAATAGCTCATCCCCAAGGACCACTCTGAAGCAGAGAAGAAGTCGGCTGGTGGCGACGCCTAGGGCCCCGCCCCTGATGTGGGGGCTTGCCTTCCTCCCGCATAGGAAGGCACGCCCGATGCCTCCCTTCAGGCAGGCTCAGGGTCTTTCGCCTGGAAAGCGTCCGACCTGACCAGCGTGCCAAGGGAGGTGCTCGAGAACCACTTGGAGGCCCCCTTAAGTGTGCGCCCCCTCGAGCAAGGAGTATGGTTCCAGGCTCCAGGAGCACAAGAATTCATCGCCCTGGAAACTTACAAGCTGCGTGAAGCGTGGGCCATCCGCGGTGAGCGTTGCCCCGTGTGTCCCTCTTATACAGCCATCGCCCCCAAGGAGGACAGCATGGTGCGCGTGTGCGTTGACATCGCGGGCCTCAACACGGCAGGCTCTGAGGACCTCTTCTGGCTGCCACGCGTCGGCCAGAGTAGGGCATCACCACCAACTACATATGCATGCCCTTCGGCCTAGTGAATGTTGGCGGCACCTTCCAAAGGTTCGTGCAGCTCGCGATGGCGCCTTGTGAGGCTTCAGCACCTCGCTAGCCCCCAAGGCCTCAGGAGCCAACCGGCCCCTGAGAGGCGAACCTCCATGGCACGCTTCGCCACCCACCCCGACGCTCCCGCGGCAGCATGATCGTCATGTGACTTTTTTGTTTGTTCAAATTGAGGGTGCCCTTCGGGCTGCATCTTCCCCAAGCTAGTCAGGGTCCATCCCTATAGCTGCCTCACTTTTGGTCGTGTACATGATCTGGTTATGCTTTAATGAGTTGTGTTGCTTGCTTAATTTCGTGCTTGGTATCACGTCACCATTAGAGGCGCCACCTTGTGGGTGCTGCGTGCCGCTACTCCTCTTGTGACCGTTCCCTGAGCGGGGGCTATTGGCAGGGCGCCAGTGTTCGGGTCCGTCCCTGCAGCACTGATAAACCCAAGCGACCGAGCTCTGGCTCGTGGGCCTGCCCCGTGCATGTCACCTCAATAGGTCCTTGCTGCCTTATTCCCTCACAAAACAACCACGAGTAAGTCGACAAGCGCGCGTCGTCCCCTGTACCTCATAACCAATCAACATGCAGTTGCTTTAGAAGCTAGACACTCAAATGTCATGCGAATAGCACCTCGCATTGCCTCAGGAGGCCCAGCCTCGGGCGGCGCATCTTGAGCGGCCCCGCCACAGGAGAAAGTCCGATCAGCGCTACCAGTCACGAAAAGCTAAGTATAACCACTTCACGCAGCGCACCCGTTGCCGTTGGAACCTTTTTCTTCACGCATCCTTGGCGAGGCGAGACGCCTCTTTTTCGTGCGTGTCGCTTGCACGTCGAAAGGGGGCCCCAGAGCATCACGCCTCGGGGCTCTCACTGGCTCTCGGTGCCCCTCACCTCCTGGCCTTGTTCCAGGCATTGCGACCTGACATACCAGCGGTGGCTGAGGACCGCTCGAGACCGGGCCCTGAGGACGTAGAGCATTTTGGAAAGCAAGAAAAAGAGGGTTGCACTACAAAAAACATTTCTGTGATGATACGTGTTTGTCACAGTAGGTCAAGTTTTCTGTCATGCATGTACATCCATGAGATTTTATGACAGAATCAAGATAGTCATACTTGTGCTATCGTAGAAGTGTTCCATGACAATACCAAAATTATCATCATGGAAGTGTCCACTTCCATGAAGATAAATGGCGCCTCATGGAAGTGTTTTCGTCAAGGGTAACTGACACGTGACATCCACCGTAACAGGTCGCTGTTAAGCTATCGGGTTCCAGTTTGGATCCGATAACCTGTTAACAGCCCGGACCAATGGGTATTTCCCACGTGTAAAATTCTGATTCGCCGAAGGATCCATGTGTCAGCTCAGCATTGGGACATATGTCATCCAACTAATGGACGGGACACGCCTATGATATGTCGACACGTGGCTCTGCCCAATAGTGGCCCATTCAGGTCAAAAGGCCAGCCCGTTTGACTTCGTGAAAAGGTAGCGGCCCGCCCACAGAAAGCCGGTTAATAGCCTGTTCGCATATAGCTCATTTACAGCCCGCTAACTTACGACCCATTATGGCATGTCCGAATTAGGCCCAATAGCGTCATCTGGGCCGTCCAATATGATTCCAGCCCGTTGTAACTTCCGGCCCATGACGTCTTTCAGCCCATATGAGGCCCTTTGTAACTCTTGGACCATTAACGGCCTGTGGTGAAACTGGCCCATAATGGACAGTATATCGCTTTATACCCATTAATGGCCCATTATTCCATTGGCCATTTCCAGCCCGTGTTATCTTTTGGCCTTCTAAGGGCCCATTTATTCTTGGGCTCATTTGCAGCATTCGATTACTTATGGTTCGTCACTCCCGTTCCGCTTCTGGGCCAAATTCAGCCCGTGGTTAAAGTCCGCCTGTTTGTGGCCTGTTAATCCGTTGGGCCGTTTTCATAGCGTCGTCAAATACGACCCGTTATGCCTGTAGATAGAATTAAGCCCGTTATACTCATCGGCCTATTAACGACCCGTGATGGTCGACCCATAAACCGACGATTCCCACTCTAGCCCATTTACGACATTGCAGTAAGTTATTGGTCCAAGAATAGTACTGCCCATGTTTGGCCAATCGATCATACGACCCATAGAAGGCCCATTGATTTTATGACCCATAGAAGGCCCATAGGAGGCCCATGGTTACGACAGCAGATAGCAGGACCATGGTTATAACGGCCCGTATGTTGCCCATGGTTATTGTGGACTAGTTCTAAAAAATAGGTTATTTCGGCCACTAGTAAATTGCGGAAAAAGAACTGCACTAACTACAAGAAAACAAATAAACAAGATAACAAGGAAATAAATAAGTAAGCAACTTATGCTAGGCTATTACGGCTATTACACATATTACATCCACTGGGCATCAAAGTTCGCCACCAGTGCAAATATGGGGAACAAAGCAGGATATTACATACACTGGTTGTCAAAGTTGGCGACCAGTGCAAATAAACGCCGCAACAAAGCAAGTCTAGAACTGAAACCACTTTAGAAGAGCTCAAGAAACAATATCCTGGGTATCCACCATGCTGGCAAGAAGCTTAGCAAGCTTATTAGCTTTCTCTTGTTTGGCGCTTAAATCTTCCAGCGCTTGTTGTTGCACCAGAAAGTATGCATCTGAATTCTGCAGGGACTTCCTCAGTCCTTCGGCTTCGTGTCGCAGCACATCTAATCGATGTCTTTCAACTTGAAGTTGAGACTCGAGAAGCCAAACTGATTCAGGCAGCGAGTTCGAAGAGCTTATGCCAGCAGTAGTGGCCAGTAACTCGATCACTACATCAAGATTGGACTTTGGGGTTGTCTCACAGTCTTCAAGGTAGTTTTTTATCAGCTTTCTTGGAGACCAACAAGGATGTATCACTATCTTGAACCTTATCTGCATTACTTCGTTTACCATTGCATAACGAGGTACTCTTCTCCAATATTTTGTCCCCATTCTAAAAGACAAACAAGTAGACAAATCATAGGTTTACTATGATGTATATGAAACTCATTTTGGTAAACCAGTTTAGTAGTAAGGTGGACGGGATAACAACATGAAACAAACATATATCTATGTACTATGGTCATTGTATGGTCTATATCATTCTAGTTTATGTTGTCAAATCAAGATAGAGACAGTTCAAATCATATCTGTTTAAGACAAAGCAACATAGACAGAATATAAGTGTGGGAAACTACACAACACTAACAACACTTGTAATGTGCATGACATGAGAACATAACTATTTATTCAATAGAAACTAAAATCAACATAGAGCAAGTTACAATAGCAAACCAGATAAAGCAACAGGTTTAAAATACCTGTTGCACCATTGGAATTTCAATTGCATCCTTCAAATTTGAAATTAGTTGGTATGAGTAAATACAGTGATGCAAGAGCAAAGGAGTATGAACCATAGCTACGGAACCTGACCAGAGAACAATTCTTCTTCTGCTTTAAGCATTGACTTGGGGTTCGTAGTGGTGGTCCTTATGCTTTGGGCACTGCAGTTGCCTTACTAACTGCTCGTGTTTAGGTGCTCTGTGGTGGAGACGGTGTCGTGTCAACTTGAACTGGGTTACTATCTGCTGGGGTTGGGGTTAGAAGGGGTGTAGTTGTTTCTCTGTTGAACTGGGTAGGGGTACAATCCACGTGAGTTTGGGTTATATGTGGTGGGGCTGGTTCTTGGGCAAGTACAACTGTGGTTCTATCTGCATTGACGGGTAGCACTATCTTTTCTAAAGACCGTGTTTTTACTCCCATAGATACTGCCATCACCCCCTCCAAGTCAGTGATAAACAAGAAAACTAATTGAATCTACAAAACAGTGTATGATAGACAGGTGTAATGGATAGTAGGGAATAAAACATGCATGAAATAATTCACATTTATGTTGTCTAACCAAACATGATATCATGACACAATTTCACATGTATAATGGCTAACTAAACAGGAGAGCATGACACACTTTCACATATATGATGGCTAACTAAACAGAATAGAATGACATAATTCAAAATATGATGACTATGTAAACAGGATGACATGATATAACTATAAGATGTTTCTATTAAAGTGGTTGGCATGCCATAATTCACATACATGCCGTCGATGGAAACATGATGGCATGATATAATTCACGGATAAAATGACATAATTCAAAATATGATGAGTATGTAAACAGGATGAGATGATATAACTATGTTATGCCTTTAGAAAATGGGTTGGCATGTCATAATTCAGATACATGCTATCTATGTAAACATCTTGGCATGATATAATTCAAATATATGATTTATATACAAAGCAAGCAGAGAGCAATCACATATATGATGTGTAAATTAAGCAAATGGCATTCAATATTGTGTATATGATGTAAAAACTAAGCATTGCAAGACAACATATGCACGATATGAGTAATATAACCCTGCCAAGTTTGAGCATAGACCTCAGGGGGAAAATAGGACTGGTCATCTGCCTCTGAATCCTCCTCTGAGGAGCTATCTGTAACCCGGAAGATATCTGCCTCAGCTGGTAGCATTATCTTCTCCGAAGACCGTGTTTTCACTCTAGATTTTTCCATCACCTATTCAAATGGCTGATACACAGAAAGAGTAGTTGAATATACAAACATTGTCGACAAATGAAATACATAATGCAAAAAAGGATGGTATGTTATAATTCACATATATGATTCTTGGCTAAACAACATGGCATTGCATAATTCACATATATAATGCCTTGCAACAAAATAGCATTGCATAATTCACATATATAATGTCTTGCAACAAGATGGCATGGCATAATTCACATATATGGTCATTAGACACTAAACATGTGGCATTCACACAAAGCATGCCTAAACTAAGCAAATGACATAGAAATGCAAGACACCATATGCACGATATGAGCAATATAACCCTACCATGTTTGAGCATGCTGTAGGATCGAAAGTAGGTCTAGAGGGGGGTGATTAGTCTACTTGACCAAATAAAAATCTAACCTTTTTCCAATTTTAGTTGTGGGCAGATTTTAGCAATTTAGCACAAGTCAAGCAATCAACCTACACATGCAATTCTAAGAGCGTAGCAGCGGAAAGTAAAACATTGCATATGAAGGTAAAGGGAAGGGTTTGGAGAGTGCAAACACAATGATGCCACTGAGATTTTTGGCATGGTTCCGATAGGTGGTGCTATCGTACATCCACATTGATGGAGACTTCAACCCACGAAGGGTAACAGTTGCGCGAGTCCACGGAGGGCTCGACCCACGAAGGGTCCACAAAGAAGCAACCTTGTCTATCCCACCATGGCCAACGCCCATGAAGGACTTGCCTCACTCGAGTAGATCTTCACGAAGTAGGGGGTCTCCTTGCCCTTACAAACTTCTTGGTTCAACTCCACAATCTTGTCGGAGGCTCCCAAGTGACACCTAACCAATCTAGGAGACACCACTGTCCAAAAGGTAATAGATGTTGTGTTGATGATGAACTCCTTGCTCTTGTGCTTCAAATAATAGTCTCCCCAACACTCAACTCTCTCTCACAGATTTGGATATGGTGGAAAGATGATTTGAGTGGAAAGCAACTTGGGGAAGGCTAGAAATCAAGATTCATGTGGTTGGATTGGAATATCTTGATCTCAACACATGAGTAGGTGGTTCTCTCTTAGAAAACGTAGGCTGAAAATGTAGGCATGTTCTGATGGCTCTCTCACATATAGAGAAGGGGGTGGAGGGGTATATATATATATAGCCTCCACACAAAATCCAACCGTTACACACATTTGACCCAACACAGTCAGACCGAATAGAAGAACTCGATGAGACCGTTTTAGTTCAAAATGTGAACGTTAGGATTCGCGGTGGGACCGACTGGAACAACTCGGTGGGACCGATGTGCTAGGGCTAGGGCAAAACCTCATCTTGGTGAAGCCAATTGCTTGAAGTCGGTGAGACCGATTTCAGCAAAGAGCAAATAGAGAGTTGGTCAAGCAAACTCAGTGGGAGCGATTGCACATCTCGGTGAGACCGAAATAATTGCAATAGGCAACAGAGAGTTTGCAAGGCCATCTCGATGAGACCGAGATCCGTATCAGTGTGACCTAGGTGTTAGGGCTTCTGGCAGTGGCTATGTCAAATGAACTAGGTGGCGCCGGATAGAGTGATTTGGTCGAGCCGAGTATGGCTTTGAGATTTGGACATATTTGGAAATGAGAAAATGGTTGAGGGCTTGGGAGCAATATCACTAAGCACTAAGCAACATATCATCCCCTTTTAATAGTAATGGCTTTTCTATGAAATCAATGTGATCTTGGATCACTAAAATGTAAATGGAGAGTCTTGAGCTTTTGCTAATACTAGCAAAAATGCCCGTGCGTTGCAACGGGAGAGAGAAAACTCTCTCTAACCCAATGAGGCTCCTTCCTTCCATGTCTTGTATTTTTAACATGACATCTATGTCAACATGATAGCCCGCCAGTGTTGCCACTTATCCTTCATTAAGCTCTTGACAACGATAATTGTGTTGTTTACCTGATCAAAGCATGTTGGAATGCGACCGATTCCAAGGTGATGAAGTCAACCACCACATGACACTTTTCATTGAAAACCTCAAGGGAATGTTTATAACTTAAAGTAATACAATCACATCAAGCTGGATATGAGGGTCGCCCCCCACATGCCTCTTTAGTGTTTCTCTATGTAGCAAACGCCAAAACTTTCCTTAATTTCCAATAATACAATTGACGATATGTTCGCTACAAATAGTACACAAATGTTCATCTAGACCATCCCCTTCGACTATACTACAATGATCTAATGCATCTTAGCTAAAAATATATTATTAGAATATACATAAAAATAATTGACCAACACAAAGGTAAGAAACTTTTCAACAAATAAAAAGTGATAATGCACGTGCAGACTCTTTTGCCCATAAAAGAACAAATATATTGATGGTGGCAATATTCTTGGAGCATTTCTTCAATTACTTGAGAAACCAAATTTACATAGTGTCAGGAATTCCATTTCAATTTCTACATACTTTCTCCACATAGCCTTGTATAGGTTGAAAGAAAAAAAACTCTAGTGATTACATAGAGTATGCACATAGAAAATGACAGTCATCCACACTCCACAAAGTAAGTAGTCAGTTAGCAAAAGTGCCCGTGCGTTGCAACGGGTTAACAACACTGTGGCCTTCTAATCAAGTTTATCATCAATGTATAGGTCCTACCTTGTTAAGTCAAATCAAATAAAAATGATTGCTTGTTGCACTTATGAATTGGACATGCAAATATAATAGTGCATTTCATTGATGGACTAAATGACACAAACTTAGAGACCACAATTTATATTATTTTTGTTTGCATTTAGCTATTGAAACATCCATTGTCCATCATGTAAATACAAGCTGTGACCCTGTTATTGTTTCTTTGGAATTTTCCTTTTAGATATAACAATACATACAAGCACAACATTAAATTAGAAATTGTTCATCTAAAATTAATATGGCATATGACTGCCCTGACAGAGTACATAAACCATTTTAATTTAAATAAAGACAGTAAACAATTGCCAGTATAAGTGAGCTCCTTAGCCATGTAATCTAGAGTCTGGCTTGAACTATGGTGCAAACTGCCTCTCCACATCCTGAAACAAAGTATCATTAATAAACTTTAGTAAAATCCTATCCGTCCAAATTTATCCGATGACAATATGTAGCGATTGGCTGTTAATATAGGTAAAAAAGAAGTAGTTTGGCTAAGCCCTTAGCCGTGCCGGTCTACCTACAAAGAAGATGCTGGAGCACTTGAGGTCGTCGTCCATGTCGGCGTTCAAAGTTGGACACTGGGTCATGCATTTTTGCCTTGGCAAGGATAAGCAGGCCGGCCGCAAATTCCATGGATATGGCCACGTGCCTCGATAGTTTATGACGAGTGACATCGTAATCTTACCTGCAAAGAAAAGAGAGTTACATCGTAATCTATATTAAATAGGTCACCGCAGACATAATAAGTTCCAGGAAAATAATACGAATAGATAAAAATATAAATGCCAAAAGAGCTCTTTGCGTGTTCCATCAGAACAACAATATTGCATTTGTTTATTTTAGCAAGCCCAGCAGTAGTAGCAAGATGTTCCGCATATATATAATCCATAAATAATTCTAGCAAGATGTTACTTGAAGGGTGTGACGTATCTAGAAGTTTGTTGCTTAGGCAACATTTCTATTCTAATTTAGAGGCTTTCTTGACTTCAAGGAGAAATAACTCAAAACATGGACTGAGGAAAGGCATTTATCTACAATTACAACATTACAGAAATTAGTTTTTTTACCCGCAAAACAATATTACAGGAATTTGCACAGCTTGTATTTGTACAGAGGCACTAATTCTGAAAGTTTCTAGCCAATTCACATGCAAGTATTAAACCTCTGAAATTCTATCTGCATAATAGGCCATATTGAACCATTTGGTTTTTGGATTATGTTGGCTAACTAATGCATATTTGAGGTACTTGCATCAATAAATATTCAGTAATTTGATGCCAAAACATTTGTCAGTGCCTTTTGAACTGTTATGATCATACTGTTATACTCCGATGTCTAGGATGTCCATGTATAAACAATCTGAATCTCATACACTTATAGAGCAATCAATGGACAACAAGCAAACTATTAGATCAGTCATACCAGTTGTTGCGTTGCTAGTGTGCTTCCTCGATATCAAATTCGGAACAATCCTCCCAAGCCTTAACCAGCATGGAACACAGCAGGTAATTAAGTAATCCAATTTTGCCAAACACCCGGGTGCTGCAAAAGCTGTAGCTTCAACTACCGTCCAGAAAACAAGCGCAACAGCAAGGCAGACAGCACCGTCAACTTGGGGTGCCGCATCATTATGAGAGCCACAATGATTAGTGTCTGGTGCCAAACTTTACCTAACAAGGGATGAACACACATCAGTCAATAATAAGCACATAAACAGTATATGCATGCGTATGCAGGAGAGAAAATTCACAAAAATAATCTCCCGGTTTCACCTAAATTACACGCATTGGGTACATTAAATCTCCCCAAATCCACAACCAAGTCCCCAAATCTAATTTGAAACCTAGAGCAGAGCCGCACAGATGCAAATGTACCCAGTATCATGTCACGCACCATGGAGCCTCGCGGCCACGGCTTCCCACGACCCTACCCCCCGCCGTGCCTTGTGCGGAACAGCGGACGCGCCGCTGATCGCCTGATTTCGGTGAATTTTTCGGCCATCGCGCCACCCTCCTTCCATCACTTTGGCTCCCCTTCTCGTGCCTGCTGCCCGCCATGGACGTCCCTTGGCTAGGCCATGCCATTCGACCCCAACCCCGCAAGGCCGCGACAGTGGCAGCTGCCACCGCTGCAGCTCGGCGGCGCGTGGAGGTGATGGGTCGTGGCAGTTTGGGCGACGGGGACGGCGGCGCGATGGGGCAGAGGGTGGCGGCCTGTGCGGGATTGGGGAAGATGGATGCGGGGGTTGTGTTTTCTTTTTTCATCGATAGAAAAGGGACATGGTGTGCGGGACTGCGGGTTGAATAGATAAAATAACAGGGACTTTTCTGTAAAATTACCACGACGGTGAGCAGGCGGGCAGAACTGGGTATGTGGGCCTGATGTACTGGGCCGAAGTGCACGTGCGGGCATCATTTGCCATCGTTTGATGCACACGACGTGGTTCCCCGAATTAGTACCACCTCGCGTATATGTTTTAAATTCAAACTGAAAACGTAAATTCACAGAAAAAAAGCATATTGTGACAGTGAACCCAAGGAGTTAATCCGTGTTTTATCTCTCCCTAATCCCTCCCTAATAATAAAGCATGGATTGAATCTGTCAGGTTCACCGTCGCGGGTTTTTTGCATAAAGGTCCCTATGCTTTTTAGTATTTGACCCGCAGTCCATGGATAAGTGAAAAACGATTCGTCCACGCCGTCTTATTTTCCACCGCGCCGCTCAATGATGGATAAGGCGAAGGGGGCGAATCTTGTCTTGCGGGGAGAGAGTGGGAGGAGCTTGCGTACACGGGAGGCGGAGGCGGGGCGAGGGAGGAGGAAGACGGCCGGCGACGGTCTGCTGGGTCAAGGCGGCGAGGAGACTCCGGGTCACGGATCGGCGTCGCCGGGAGGACAACTCCATGATAGCGGTAGGGCTCCGCAGCGGCGAGCGGCAGGAGGCGGCAGAGAAGCTCCATGGCGGCGCCAAGGCCATCGACCATAGCCGTTGTGGTCTCGCTGCACGGGATGAGGACGGGAGGGCTTGGCGATCAAGCCTTGAAGCGAGAGGCGGCGATCGAAGCAGGCGTCGTCCTCTGCCGAACCTCTGTTGCTTTCGTCACGAGAGCTGAAAGCGGCGTCTGGAGTTGCGAGAAGCGCACAGGAGGGATGAATGGGTTCATGGCGAAGGCGTCGGGGCTCCATGGAGGCGATGGCACTGCCATCAAGAAAGGAAGGAGAGAGATTGAGAGAGGAACATGGGAAGGAAGCGAGAGAGACTGCGGGATAGGGGCTTCTCTGGCGTCATGGAGGAACTCCGGTGAGGCTCGACGTCTTTGCGGGTTGGGCGGAGACGGCAGGCCGGGCGCCGTCGCACCAAGGCTAGGTTCACAGCTGCGTCGAGCTCCGCCTCCCTCAGCGTCTGACCGCTCGCTCGCCTGCCACGGCGAGCTCCGCCTCCTACGTGCGATCGCCGCCTCCCTCAACCTCCACCACTGCGCAAGTTGGTGCCCGTAGCGTCATAATGCGCGGTGGCAGAGTTCTTTGCTCCGTGTCGTGATTGGACTCAGTGTTCTTCTCCAACAGCAAATACATATTCTTCTCCAACACCAATCGATGGATTTCCCGAGCCGGATTTGAGTTGCCTACTATAAGAAGGAAGGGTCCTCGGACCAGAAGCTCCATCAAATCAAATCAAATCAAATCAAATCCCGTCGAAATTGCAATCTTCGTCGAAACATCCATGTCGCCGCCGAGTTCATGGGAGGAAGAAGCGAGAGTTCGCCGGAGGAACAAGAACGTCCGTCCAACCATCCAATGTCGCTGCCGGAGGCTACAATAGAGGTATATATCCCCTTGATATTGATTGGATGCAATTCCCTGTTTTAGATGTTGTTTCTGTCCCCTTCCTCTGATTATGCTATGTAGGAGCTTTTTCTTTTTTTTTTAGTTATTCAGTGATATGGGGCTGGGCATCTGAATGAACGAATTGATGATATATTCAGACCGGGACCTTTGTTCCTGTTATTTTGCCGTCAAAAGCGAGAAAGAGTATCGACTTGCAGTTATTTTCAGTTGACAAGATACTAAAAAATTTGATGATGAATATTTTGAGCCATTCGAAACATTGCCTATGATGTTAATATGTTGACTAGGGACCTTTTTAGAGCAGCGACAAGAAGTGTGCTCAAGTAAATTCAGTCAGTTAGTTAATCATGCATATTCTTCTTCGGGACAAGTGATGTTCTTTTTCGGGACAAATGATTCAAGAAATTAGTGATGTTCTTCTTTCATGAAAAATAATTCAGTGATGTTGGTCTTGAGCTGTTAGCTATGTAGCAACACCGCGTTAGGTGATCTCATCTCTGCTAACATTTACACTCGTTCAGCCCAGCTAGAAAATTAGTTACCTTGTTGATTGGCGCCTCTGTATTGACCTTCTTAATGGCCAACTCTTAACCCAGATAAATATGGCTTCTTTGTATTAACCTTATTGATTCTGAGCTTGCATAAATCCAGTTTATGCAATAACATCCCAACTGTAAACTCACCATGATGTACTAACAGTTGAAGGTTTACATTTTATTTTTGTTGTGACTGCAGAAATTAGATGACATCGTTGAAGTGAACATTGTAGAGGATTTTGATAACCGACCTTCCAAAAAGGCAAAAATTTCCGAATCTGGTGTTCTGGAGCCATTACCTATGTCACCAACTATGTCAACATCTTCTCCGTGTTCGAGTGTTTTGAATCAATTATGCGGAATCAGATAATCGGATGAATCATGATACATTACCATCACCTAGATCGCTGTTTTTCCATTACATGATGTTAAGGAACCAGATTCACATAAAGAGATCAAAGTTTATGATTATCTCCCACAAGGCATTTGTTTAATTTATTATGTGTGCTTCGTATACAATATATTCTTAAATTATTTGATTTTCTGCAGACTATACATTGACCGACCATGATCTAGGTGCAGGACTAGCTCACAGAGGGCGACCCTCATATCTAGCTTGACGCGATTATTACTTATAAACATTTCCTTGAGCTTTTCAATGAAAAGTGTGTCATGTGATGGTTGACCTCATCACGTTGGAATTGATTGCGTTCCAACATGCTTTGATCAGGTAAACAACATAAACATCGTTGTAAGGGCTTAATGAAGGATAAGTGGCAATACGGGCGGGCTATCATGTTGACATAGATGTCATGTTAAAAATACAAGACATGGACGAAAGAAGCCTTATTGGGTTAGAGAGAGTTTTCTTTCTTCCGTTGCAACGCATGGGCTTTTGTGCTAGTAATAATAAAGCACGGATTGACTTTGTCGGGTTCACCGTCATAATACGCTTCTTTCAGTAATTTTACGCTTTCAGTTTTTTTTTTCAACACGTCCATATTTTTTTTTCATAATACGCTTTTACAATTTGTATGGATAAAATCATAATATAAACGAGGTGGTACTAATAGCATGTTCGTCCATCCGACCTGTTTCATTTTACATAGACCTCCACCAGCAATTCTGGCCCATTCAAGACACATGAGAAGGATACGATCGGCGAGCACATATACTGCAGCTAAAAAAATAAAGCCAACGATCCTTGCAGGGATCGAACACAAAACATCATGCAAGAAACCACGCGAAACTACCAGCTGAACTAGCGCCCATTATCTATCAATATCAGCCGAATTTTCTTATGTTAATCCGCTTCGCCCGTCTAGCAGAATTTCTAGGTTGATCTGTTTTGGGCCTCAGTCCATCCATCCATCCTCTGTGACGTGGCCCAAAAATACAGTAAAAATAATTGCTCGATCAAACTCCTAATCCTAATCTCACAAACTGTTCACAAGATAATACCATATCATTTTTCTTTACAAAATCCCACCAGTTTAAATATGTTTGTGAGCTCAAGACAATAAGCAGCCTCGAATCAAGGATTCTTTCAAAGATGGAATTAATGGGAGAGAGACCCAACATATATTGGCCTAATTAAGCGGAGGGAAAGACCTGCCGATTTATCAATCGGCCTCTACAAAGAGAGAAGTCGGGAGGGAAAGGAAGGAGGAGGGCAGAGAAAGGTGCATGGTATCATTAATAAAAGGAGGGATTGCGGAATTATTTAAGAAGGAATCAGCGTTAAACGGGAATTGAGGGCTGCCATGCATGATTTAAGAAGGAATCAACATTAAAGGGAATTGAGGGTTGCCATGCAAGACGCGTAATTAAAGGGTGGAGATCAAATATATTTGAATGGGCTGGTGTTAGTCTCGACCAACAATTCTGTGTAGCGTTACTCGGAGGGAAACTTATTTGAGAATAAATTCAAATAATTCTGTGTAGTCTCAACCAACACAGAATTTTGATGTCTCGATAACTTGAATGGGCTGGTTAGTCTCGACCAAATATTCTGTCTAGCGTTACTTACCATTTTTTTTCTCAAGCATTCTGACTTGAGAAGAAATCCAAAAAGATGACAACTTATTTCATGGAGGACCTGATGGCTTCATGACACCAGAAATTATCACCATCCTAAGTGGTACGTGTAGGGTGTAGCTCACGGAAAGTGTCCCTCATGGCCAACTCGACGGGATTAGTTTTCAAAGTATAAACACTCCCTTGCGCTGGCGTATCTCAATTGCAGGTGTGTCATGTAGAGGTTGAATTGGTCATGTTCGAACACATTGCCTTTAGAGGATGAGACACCGTGGCCACTATTGATGTGGATGGGAAGAAGTATAATTTCAATTGGAGCACATAGACCTTTGGAGGGTCATGAGTTGTGTTTATTGAGCTAGGTGCAAAGGATTTTTTTGTAAAGAACTAGGGATTGTTTGTTCAAATGCGAAGGAGTTATAATTCATTATTTCTAATGTTTAGTGAGATTTTTTTCACGACAGCTTACAAATAATGCCTTTAAGATTTAAAAATTAGGGGGCCTTTAAGATCAGAATCGTTGTATAAAAATCGTCTCAAAAGCATTGTATATGTAGGATGCCTCTTAATGTACAACTGGGAAAAGACTTCCTCGCCTGCAAGCGTTGTAACGCTCCGCAACGCATCTGGGGACGAAGCCACGTAAATCTCTCCTCACCCTAATTAATTTCTCTTCCCGGTGAATTCAAGGGTGGGCCCACACTAACTAATCACCCTCCTAATTCAACTGTGGGGCCCACACTAACTAATCTCACCCACCTGAATTCTCGTGAATTGGCCACACCCGTACAATTGATATGAAGTACTCCCTTCGGTCCTTTTTACTCTGCATATTAGGTTTGTCTGAAGTCAATCTCATCCAACTTTGACCAAGTTTATGCAAAAAATTATTAACATTCACATAACAACACTAATATCATTAGATCCATCTTGGAATATATTTTCATATTATATTTATCAGATATTATAGATGCTAATAATTTCCAATATAAATTTGGTCAAACTTAGCAAAGTTTGACTTTCGGCAAATCCAATGTGCGGAGTAAAAAGGACCGGAGGGAGTATTACTAGA
The DNA here is from genome assembly GCA_021605145.1 of Aegilops bicornis. Lineage (NCBI taxonomy): Eukaryota > Viridiplantae > Streptophyta > Magnoliopsida > Poales > Poaceae > Aegilops > Aegilops bicornis. Next base: position 380,147,315 of record CM038670.1, read on the forward strand.
CCTTGGTGTGCGCCTTCCTGCCGTTGCCGGGTGGCATCATTGAGATGTTCTTGGGACATGTTGCTAGATATTTCAATGGATATATACGTCACTATATCTCCCGTTGCAATGCACGGGCATATATACTAGGAAAATTGCCCGTGCGTTGCACCGGGAGAAAAATGAGAAAACAACGCATCGGGAGAAAACGAGAAAACAATGGGATACAAAGCCAGCTTTCCAGTAGGGTTTAGTGCTTTTATGGGAGACCACCATCGAGGTGGGTCGTTGGTAAGGAGGAGGGACTTAACTTGGGCAAGCAGAGATTGCAGATGAGAAGGACGACCCGGGGAATGGCCAATGGCACGGTTACAAGCAATGGCAACAGAATTGTTCAGCTTGTCATCAACCCAGACAACAACGTGCTAGACATTTTCAAGACTATTATTTTTGTACCGAGTGAATTTATATGTATCGTAGTCATGATTAATAAAGTTCAAGAGTATCTGACATTAAATGAGGTATCTTATTCTTTTAGTATGTACGCTCTTCAGCTGCTGATCCTAACTAAACAAGAGAGTGACTCATCAGCCTGCTGCTGATCCCAGGGCAGCTTGAATATATGCACGTAATACTAACAAAGTGACAAACATACAACATCCAAAAGATACATTGGTACTTGAAGAAGTGACAACCATCGTGATAACCAAAATGACAAACATAGTGTTTCTCATACAGGTTACTGATCTATTAAGATCATCGTACAACAAAGAGAGAAAGAAAATTTGTGTACCAGATCATCTTGAGATGCAAAGAATATATGCTAGCACATGTTAGAGACACCAGCCTATCCATTTCCCAGTATCGCTACTTCGTTCGTTTCCATTCGATGCCTATATTCACAAAACAATTTCTTCATGTGGTTAAGTGTTAAAAGAAAGAAATATCGTTCCATCTCATCAGTTGCAGCTTATTAACGAGTCCTAATATGAGAAACCTCTCATGCGTGCACTGAGAAGTTGCCCTGCAGGAACTCCGATTTCGATCCAAAGCGAAGACGGACGGTAGCATGAGGTTGGAGGTTGGAGGTCGAGCAGGCTGGGGATGGCGCCGAAGAATATTGGGGCGGAGAAGGAGAGTAGGCGGCGGCAAGTCGGAGAGGAAGACCAGCCGAGCGTGGTGGCACCGCCGCCATACGCATCAATGAGAGCGCGTGCTCGTGTTTTTTCCTTCGCCTCCACTATGAAGGCCCATACGAATCGTTTTCTGGTCGCCGTGCATCTTCGGGACCAATTAAAAATAACGTGAGCTGAAGGCCCAGTCAAAATAACGTGCGATGGAGATACAAAATTAACCTACGAGAAACGTACGGGCTGAAAATAACGTTTCATTAGTACCACCTCGCTTATATGTTTTAAATTCAAAATGAAAACGTAAATTCACAGGAAGAAGCGTATTGTGACGGTGAACCCGACAAAATCAATCTGTGCTTTATTATTAGGGAGATATATTATGGAAAGATGTCTCCTTAGCATTTTGAGGGGTACACATCTCTAGTCCATGCCATGCCAATCATTGAAGTTTCTGAAATATTTAACTTGAATGGATATTATTTCAGTGAGCTATATGTTGTAATGAATTATCAAAACCAGCCGAGGATTAGTTGCACTTTCAGTCTCCCTCTTTTTGGTAATTGATGACAACATGTAGATCAAAGCTTCAACAAATGATAATTTTAATTACATACATCGTTTCTTTGAGAAGTATGTGATAAGCAAGAGCTCCCCCTAAATTTGTGCATTAGTTTGCTTTTAAATGCACATGCATAATCAATTAGGATCATGGGTCACTCTTCCATGTCACATACATCTTGGTGGAGTGCTCAAAATGATAAGAGTTAAATAACATGCACTCATCACCAAGGATACAAGTGATTCATCATACACAAATATTCATGGATATAAGCATGCAAGCACACATTAAGCATAATATGATCAAACAAATGATCACATAAGTATCTCATGTGCAAAGCACAAATTGCGGCATAGGAATCACACAACCAAACGACCAAAGTAGCAAGAGTAGCAAATGAAACCAACAGAAAGCAAGAGGCACTCTCTCTCTCTCTCACGAAGCCTATGATCTATACACTTTCTCCCCCTTTGGCAACAAGTTACCAAAAAATTTGAAAACGTATCGTGCTATACGACACTCTAGGCACGATCTCCGGGAGCTCATGAAGGGGTCTTCTAGCTTGTTGCTTCGGTGTGCATAGACAGCGTGGAGAGGAGGGCGTCTGAAAATGCCTCTGAAGAAGTCTGTGGAGCTGGAGGAGTTGACACTGGAGGAGCAACTATGGCAGTGGCTGCAGATGCTGAAGTGGTAGTCCTCTCTGGCAACTGGCATAACTGATGATCTTTGTGCCCTTGGCACTCTCTGGAATGTGTCTATCATGCATCTATCATCCCTGTCCTCAGCATCCTCTTGAAGCTTCTCCACCACAGTTTGAATCTCAGTGACCTTCACATCCAGGTCATGAAACTTGGTCTCGTTAATCCTCTCAAGACTCTCCTAATTCTGAGTCAAGGTGGCTAGGCTATTCTCAATTCTCATGGTGGCCTCAAGCAGATAACCGAGTTGATCTTGCTTGGTCTTGAGATTTGGAACTGAAGTATCTGGGGCACTTGCTGCCTTTGCTGCTTTTGCAGCCTTTGCTTTCTCTATCTTCTCCTCGGCATCTGCACAAGTAGGATGCGAGGTATCCATGAAAACATCGTTGTCCTCAAAGTCTGGCCTCTGGGGAAGATGATCTCTGTGTCAGGGTACACAAACATGATTGTATGTTTCCCCTGACTTGTGGTCGGACAGCAGGCCTCCACCACGACAGCGCCAAGCTTCCAAGACAAAACCAAGATATGGATATAGCTCTTTGAGGAATCAAAGGGCGGATCAAGAAGACCAAGACAAGACAGAAGGGCAAGATATCATTAAGGAAAAACCTCCCTTGCCGGGCAGGCGAGCCTGGTCAGGTCGAGGCTACATCGAAGACAAGTCTCAAGATTTCCCTAGCAGGCTTGCCTGGGACGCCGAGGGCGGATCACCCCGCCAAGGCACCACTGCTCCACCTCACAGCGACCCAGGTCACTTATTAGTGTGATGTCAAGCCCCCAAGTGATTAAGTGGCAGTCATTTGGCATGTGGCAGCCATTTGGGGAGAAGATTCACCCTGCATGGCACCCGTCCAGAGGCGTGTCAGGCAGATATGGCGAGAGACTGCTAAATTAATGCATCAAGGCTTGCCCGGCTACATTCATGACGTGACACTAAAAGGCGCATTTAATGCTCCTTGTCCTGTCTGCAGAGTTAGGTATGATAGCACTGTTTGCTATCTAATCAGTGTATAATGACTGATTTTCTATTGTGGTAACCCCTTAGCCTATAAAAGGAGGGCCATGGCGTCCTAGAATAGGATTCGGACCCTTGTACACTCTTGCGCACATAGCTCCCCGAGGCGACCTTGCCGGGCTTGAGCGTTGCGTGTTCGTCATGGGCTTCCATTCAATCCACCAAAAAGCAGGAGTAGGGTTTTACGCTTCGCAGCGGCCTGAACCTGGGTAAAAACCACCGCGTCACCATTGCCGTGCTACTCGACAGTCTCTGCTATTTGTGCAATGTGCCCCTCCCCCTTACCGAACCACAAGGGGCCAACGGCCCCATAGGTGATTGTGTTCTGCCATGAAACTCTATCCAATAGATATGTCCCAGTTCCTATCTTGGAGTTGATCAAAGTCTGGATGTGAGGGGCATATACACAAGACCTCTTCTGTTCTGCTGCTGTTCTCTTTACTGTCTCTACAATCAAGCTCACCACCTTGGATTTCTGTGGAACATCAACAAGTGAAGCAGGTTGATGGAGTGACCAAGAATCATCCTATGATCTCCTGACTTGGGCAACAGTGTGTGCCTCAAGATAGTATTGATGGTGGTCAGACCAGCAAGCAAGTAGTATATAGAACCAAACTTGTGTGTGTCCAATGCTGCATCAGGGATTGGCTTGTACATGTTAGCCATGGAGTTGTGATCCTTCCTAAGCTTACTGTACACATCAAGATCATCTTCAGCTTCCTCGGAGGCATTGATCAACTTGGCCCATTCTGAGATTGTGGATTGATATCTGGTCCCTTCTGTTATCCACACTATCTTACCATCAGGGTAGAAGTGGGTTGTGGAGTAGAACTGCATTATCATTTCACCGTTCCACTTTGTCAACTTCTGACTAACAAATTTGTCAACACCATTCATCCTGAAGGTCTCATGCACATGAGGAAAGTAGTCTTCATTGGAGTCAATATATTTCCAGTCTACCCATTTCATGTCACAAACTATGGTTTTCTTGTCCAATAGGACAGTCTCATACAAGTCCTGTTGTACTTTGGTGCGAAAGTGATAGACCACAATAGTCCTTCTCCTGGTGGCATAAGGATCAGCCTTCCTCCACAGTCTCAGACTTGCATCCTTTCTCAACTTCATGTTCTCTGCCACAGGATGATCATCATTGTGGTCTGGAATCTTGGGCTTGAGTTTGTTGAGCACTAGTGGCTCTTCTTCTTGAACTTCAGGCACTGGGGCCTTGTTCTTTTCAGCAGTTGATATATTCCCTATTAATATCTTTGGAGTAGTTGTCTTGGAGGCTTGAGCTTGAGCTGAAGGCTTGGGGGCAGACTTGGGCTTAGAAGGAGCAGCCCCAGTCCTGATGGCAACCCCCATCAGCTTCTGAGTCTTGGCAGATGGTGCAGGAAGCTCTTCCTCCTCCCCCTCTTCTTCTTCCTCATCTATCATCATGGATGGTCTGCCAATCATTCTGGCAATGGTCTTCCCGACTCTTTCTTTCATCTTCTTTCCACCAGCAGCTTCTTCTTCCTCTCTAGGCTCAAGGGTAAACTGCATGGTTTCTTGAGTTGAGGCTCTGGCCTTGGACATTGGACTCCTCTTTGCAGGAGCCTTCTTGGAAAGGCCAGGCTTTGTGGAAGTAGCAACAACATACTCTTTCTGAGTACTTTCTTCTTGGAGGTCACTTCCACCTCAATCACAAAATCTTCATGTTCAGATTCATATGTCCTTTTCTTCCTTTGCCTCGTAGCTGCCTTAGGCAAGTTGCTGGGAGTGCTCCTACTCCCCTCATCATAGCTACCAGAGGGATTAGTGCCCTTAGTGAGGTTGAGTTGCTCTTCAGACCTGTTTTGACTGTCACTTGCCCCTGACATAGCTGCAACTGTCTGTGTGAATAGTAGGGTGTGGATAGAGTAGATGAGCATCACAAAGTACATCTTGTTTTGCAAAATACTGATACAAAAACTTAACTTCAGTTTTCTGTAGAAAGCATTTCCGAGCTACTGATTTGATAAACTCGGTGACACCGAAGCACTAACAGAGTCTAAACATGCAGTTTCGGTCAGACCAAAATGCAGTTCGGTGACTCCGAGATGCTAGGGTTTCATGGAGAAAGTGATTTCAGTCTCACCGACCAGTACACTTCGGTTAGACCGAGTTGTACTTGTGCAACGGCCAGGGCCAATCGGTGTGACCGAAATCCTCATATCGGTTAGTCCGACATCGGTTTGGTGAAAACCTAACCCTAAGTTTTTGCATCAAATCTATTCTAAGGAATTTGTTTGGTGGATAGATTGATCTCATACTTGGGAAGAACAAAGCCATTATACTTTGTGCAAGAATTGGAGCAATGGAAAGCACAAAGGGTCAAATCCGTACCCTAACCTAGCGACGGATTGCTATGGCAGCAACAGGGGTGAAGATTCCATTGACGACGGCAGAAACCAGCGTCGGAGGGTCACTGGCGATGACGGCGATGATCCGAAGACCAAGGGGGTGGCAGTGCTGGGGCGCGAGCTCGTGCGGGTTGAAGTAGTTTTCAACCGTACGGGTACGTGAGGTGTATATACCCAGGCGCTATCGGTGGCGCTGAGTGGAACGCCTTGGTGGCACCGAGATGCAAACCTGCTAGTAGTTGCTGCAACTCGGGGTGACCGAATCGTTCTAATCGGTGGCACCAAGATGAAAACCTAGATCAACTTACTGATCTCGGTGAGACCAAATTGGATATTTCGGTCTGACCAAGAAATCATTAAGAGACTTTGGAAGTTAAGACCTTGACAGGTCGGTGGCTCCGAGCGCTCCTCACCCGGAGGGTCCGAAAGTGACTTGTTCAAACTTTGTGATGTAGCATGAATATAGTTTGAGACGAGAAAAAGCATAGATAGATAGAGGGAGTACTTAGGCATTCTTGTCCATCCATTTGGCAAAAGAAAAACCAAACAATCAAAACAACAAATGGATGTCCTCGAATGAAGAAAATTATGCACCCAACATGCTCACATAATAAGATGGCAAATAAAACATGTGGCAAAGCATGCACAAATGATACATCTCCAATGTATCTATAATTTATGAAGTATTCATGCCATGTTTACAACAATTTTATATGATTTTGGTATGATTTGATTATAACTAACCTGGACTGACGCTGTTTTCAGCAGAACTACCGTGGTGTCATTTTTTGTGCAGAAATAGAAGTTCTCGAAATGGGCTGAAAATTTATGGAGAATATTTTTGGAAATTATAAAAAATACTGGAGCGAAAAGATACCAAAGAGGAGTCCCTAGGCAACCACAAGGGTGGGGGCACGCCCCCTGCCTTGTCACCTCCTCGTGGACCTCCTTGACTTGTCCCCGACGCGAAAAGCTCCCATAAATAGAGAAAACTCCAGAAAGAAACCTAGATCGGGAGTTTCACCACTGCAAGCCTCTGTAGCCATAAAAAATCAATCTACGCCCTCTCCGGCACCCTGCCAGAGGGGCCCATCATCATCGGAGGCATGGAGGAGGATCCCGTAGGGGGCCATCAGCACCGTGGAGGCCAAGGACTAGAGGGAGAACCTCTCTACATCTAGGGGGAGGCCATGGAGGAGGAAGCACAAGGGGGAGACTCTCTCCCCCTCTCTCTCGGTGGCGCCGGAGTGTCGCCGGGGGAATCATCGCCGCGGTGATCGTCTTCATCAACATCACCATCTTCATCACCATTCTCATCTCTTTTATGCGTTCCACTCTCCCGCACCCCACTGTAATCCCCTAGTTGAACATGGTGCTTTATGCCACATATTATGATCCAATGATGTGTTGCCGTCCTATGATGTTTTGAGTAGATTTCTTTTGTTCTTTGGGTTGATGGATGATCTAGATTGGTTTTGAGTTGTATGTTTTATTTTGGTGCTGTCCAATGGTGCCTTTCGTGCCACGCACACATGAAAGATTTCCGTTGTAGTGTTGCAATATGCTCATGATTCGCTTATAGTGGGTTGCTAGAGTGACAGAATCTTAAACCCGATTACGGGGGTTGTTTGCTTATGCGATAAAGGGGACTTGATACTTTAATGCTATGGTTGGATTTTACCTTAATGATCTTTAGTTGTTGCGGATGCTTGCTAGAGTTCCAATCATAAGTGCATATGATCCAAGGAGAGAAAGTATGCTAGCTTAATCATCTCCCTCATATAAAATTGCAATGACGATTACCGATCTTGTTAACAATTGCCTAGGACAATTCCGCATACTGATCCATCATTATTCCACACTCACTATTTATAATATATAGTAGTATATTCTAACTTTATGTTAACAACACCTATTTTTATATTTTAGTTCTCTGATATCATGCAAAGCTATCCTCTTCATACCCACAATGTAGTTTTATTTCTCGTTTCTAGATGGAAGCAAACGTTCGGTGTACGTAGAGTCGTATCAGTGGCAGATAGGACTTGAGAGAATATTGATCTTACCTTTAGCTCCTTGTGGGTTCGACACTCCATACTCATCACTTCCGCATTTGGAAATTGCTACGATGATTCCTTGCACTTGTGGACTATCAAGCTCTTTTCTGGCGTTGTTGCCGGGGAGCAATAGCGCGGGGTTGATATTCTCGTGTGTGCTTGTTTGCTTTCTTCACTAAGTAGATTTTGTTTTCACTTTTGTTTTTGTTTTCTTTAGTTGTGGGTGAAACAAACATTTTTTTTGAAAGAATGCAAAATACAAAAAAATTACTTGCCTCTTATTCCTAAAAACTTTTTCAAAAAGAGAAGTGATTGGAAGGTTATGCATTGGAGAAGTGAGGGTCGACCTTGAACACTTGTGTTGATGCTCATGGATACAATGTAGAATTTTTCATGGAAGTTTATTAAAAACAAGTATCCCCTTGTATATATTCATTGTATTATAAAAATAATGTGCCAAGCTTTGGATTTAGAGTGTTTAAATTGTTTGTTTAGTGTGTGCAGCAGAAAAAACAGAAACTTTTGCTATGGTTCTTGAATTTACAATTTTTGCTGGAGCATGATAAAATATTGAAATTTTTACACGGTACTCCTCTAATTTTTTTATAGTGTCCTATTTTTTTATAATTTTTGAAGTTACAGAAGTATACGAAAGTTCTAGATTGCTACAGATTGTCCTGTTTTTGACAGATTATGTTTTCTATGTGTTGTTCGCTTATTTTGATGAATCTATGGGTTGTATCATGGGGTATGAACCATGGTGAAGTTGGAATACAGTAGATATAATGCTAATATGAAATTGGAATGAGTTTACAACAATACCTAAAGGTAGTGATTTGCTTTATTATACTAACGGATCTCACAAGGTTTTTGTTAAGTTTTGTGTGGATGAAGTGTTCGAAGATCGAGGAGTTATCAATATAAGAAGAATAAGGAGAGGCATGAGTTCGAGCTTGGGGATGCCCAAGGCACCTCAATTAAATATTTCAAGGATACTCAAGCATCTAAGATTGGGCATTCCTCGGTTGGCATCCCATCTTTATCCCTCAACAATTATCGATATACCTTGGTTTTTGTTTTGTTCACATGATATGTGTCTTTTGAGTTTATTTTTCCTTTCTTTTCCTTTATGCGCCATGCTAGTATGAGATAGTCCTTCATTGATTTATAGAATGCTTCATGTGCTTCATTTAAATCTTTTGAGTATGGCTTTATGGAATGCTCTTTGTGCTTCACTTAAATCTTTTGAGTATGGCTTTATAGAATGCTCTTTGTGCTTCACTTAAATCTTTTGAGCATGGGTTTATAGAATGCTTCGTGTGCTTCACTTATATATTTTGAGATTGGATGTTGGTAAATCTGTATTAATTTTAGAATGCTCTATGAACTTCACTTATGTCTTTTAGAGTATGAATAAGACTATCATCGGAATTGGGCTTGGAAGAGTATCATTATAATATCATGCCTAGCTAAAAAGGCATTAAAGAAAAGTGCTTGTTGGGAGACAACCAAATATTTATGCTTACTGTTTTTGTGTGTTCACATGATTAAGCTACTGTAGTAATCATGTTTTATAGCTTTTGTTTCAATAAAGTGCCAAGTAAGACCTTTGGGATGGCTTACGGTGATAGTTGATTTGATCTTGCTGAAAAACAGAAACTTTAGTGCTCATTGACAGAATTTTAAAAAATACAGAAGCTTGATTTTGATCTGAATTTGTTACGCAAGATTGATATACAAATTTCCTAGGTTGTCCTAAATTTTCAGAATTTGTGGAGTAGCATAAGTATGGTTGCTGTTCAAATCATTACATATAGTTCTGTTTTTGGCAAATTCTGTTTTCAATGCATAGTTTGCTTGTTTTCTACTTTCAATGCCTTCTATTGCTCAATATAAATTGTAGAAATGTTATGGTACAGTGCACATTGTGTGAGAACAATTATGAATCTTATCTTGACCGTACCAAGGTGAATGATTTACTCTTTATCATACTAACCCATCTCACGAAGTTCTGTTAAGTATTGTGTGATTGAAGTTTTCAAGTTTTGGGTGAGATATCGGTGTGAGGAGAATAAGGAGTGGAAAGAACCTAAGCTTGGGGATGCCCAAGGCACCCCAAGGTAATATTCAAGGAAGACTCAAGCACCTAAGCTTGAGGACGCCCCGGAAGGCATCCCTTGTTTCGTCTTCAAAACCATCGGTATACCTTACTCGGAGCTATATTTTTATTCGTCACATGATATCCTGGAGCGTATTTTCATTTTACTTGCTATTTGAATAAAATCATTGGATATGAAATCTTGAATGAGAGAGAGTCCTCCCATGGCTAGTTCATTATTTGACTTCTCATTGTTCTTCACTTATATCTTTTTGGAGTAGTTTGTCATTTACTCACGTGCTTCACTTATATTCTATGAGTAAATGGTTGAATGAATTGAATATGATAAGTCTGAAATTATATATGTTTCATATGCTTATCCCATGGGGTGTAATGAATTCACATATAAGAAGTATAGGTGGTAAAATTTATTGAAAGTTAGCAAACACAACATTGGTTACTTGAATAATTTGTGAAAGAATATTGAAGGAAGAGAGATTTCACATATAAATATACTATCTTGGACATCTTCTATGATTGTGAGCCCCATTAATTATTTTCAAACTTGAGCAAATTAGTTGAAGTTGGATAAGTAAGACAACGTAATGAATTATGTTTGGGCATATTTGCATAGAAGTTATATTGTTATGGATCCTCTAACATGTGGTGCTTCCTTAGGATCTTTTGCTAGCCAAAATTTTGTATCAAGTAGAAATACTACTTGTGCATCCAAAACCCTTGTACCCCATTTCATGCCATGATTGTCCACCATATCTACCTATGGATGGAATAAGATCCTTCCAGTAAGTTGTCATCGGTGCAAAAAGCAATAAAAATTGCTCCTAAATATGTATGATATTTTATTGTAAGGGAAAATAAGTGTTGTACGAACTTGTGATGGTAAAGAAATAAAAGCGACGGACTGAATAATAAAGGTTTCTATCACAAAGGGCAATACAACTTGACGTTCCTTTGCAATAAGGGTTTGCACATCCAAAATTAAAAATCGCATGACAACTTTTGCTTCCCTCCGCGAAGGGCCTATCTTTTACTTTCATGTATTTACTTTTATGCAAAAGTCATTAGTATTCCTTCTTATTTCAACCTTAATCATTCTTTAGTTGGCAAGTATCATGTGGTGGGAATGATCCGAGCATATATGGCCATTCAAATATAGTTGATCATGAATTATTATTGTTGACAATTATCTATATGATAAATAAGTTGGGAGGCGAAACATTAAGCCCTTATCTTCATCTGTGTTTGACGGATGCTATTTGCTCTAAAAATATGCTTTGAGTGTTAGCAATCATGAAAGATTATATGATAGTTGAGCATGTTGAATTTGCTAAATCAAAGCTCTTACATAGACCCTTCCTGAAAATAAGATGAATTGCAATTGTTGTATGACTAAGAGCATGGTTTGTTAGTTTTCAAGAAACTTTATGGTCTATACTTTAAAATGTGAATAGCTTGTTACTTGATCATGAGAAGTTTTATGAGATGAGCTACTATTTATGATAAAGAATAATGCTAGAAAAAGTGTTTGGAACTATCATTGATCAAACTTATACACTATGCTAGAAATCAAACTTCATAACTTATACACTATGCAAGAATTCACACTTCATAAATTATACACTATGCTGATACGTCTCCAATGTATCTATAATTTATGAAGTATTCATGCTATGTTTACAACAATTTTATATGATTTTGGTATGATTTGATTAGAACTAACCTGGACTGACGCTGTTTTCAGCAGAACTACCGTGGTGTCGTTTTTTGTGCAGAAATAGAAGTTCTCGAAATGGGCTGAAAATTTATGGAGAATATTTTTGGAAAATATAAAAAATACTGGAGCGAGGAGTCCCTAGGAAACCACAAGGGTGGCCGGCACGCCCCCCCTGACTTGTCACCTCCTCGTGGACCGCCTTGACTTGTCCTCGACGCGAGAAGCTCCCATAAATAGAGAAAACTCCAGAAAGAAACCTAGATCGGGAGTTTCACCACCGCAAGCCTCTGTAGCCACAAAAAATCAATCTACGCCCTCTCCGGCACCCTGCCGGAGGGGGCCATCATCACCGGAGGCATGGAGGAGGATCCCGGAGGGGGCCATCGGCACCGTGGAGGCCAAGGACCAGAGGGAGAACCTCTCCCCATCTAGGGGGAGGCCATGGAGGAGGAAGCACACAGGGAGACTCTCTCCCCCTCTCTCTCGGTGGCGCCGGAGTGCCGCTAGGGGAATCATCGCCGCGGTGATCGTCTTCATCAACATCACCATCCTCATCTCTTTTACTCGGTCCACTCTCCCGCACCCGGCTGTAATCCCCTACTTGAACATGGTGCTTTATGCTACATATTATGATCCAATGATGTGTTGCCATCCTATGATGTTTCGAGTAGATTTCTTTTGTCCTTTGGGTTGATGGATGATCGAGATTGGTTTGAGTTGTATGTTTTATTTTGATGCTGTCCTATGGTGCCTTTCGTGCCACGCACACGTGAAAGATTTCCGTTGTAGGGTGTTGCAATATGCTCATGATTCGCTTATAATGGGTTGCTAGAGTGAAAGAAGCTTAAACCCAAGTAAGGGGTTTGTTTGCATATGGGATAAAGGGGACTTGATACTTTAATGCTATGGTTGGGTTTTACCTTAATGATCTTTAGTAGTTGTGAATGCTTTCTAGAGTTCCAATCATAAGTGCATATGATCCAAGGAGAGAAAGTATGCTAGCTTATGCCTCTCCCTCATATAAAATTGCAATGACGACTACCTATCTTGTTAACAATTGTCTAGGACAATTCTGCACACCGATCCATCATTATTTCACACTCGCTATTTATAATATATAGTAATATATTCTAACTTTATGTTAATGGCACCTATTTTTATATTTTTGTTCTCCGATATCATGGAAAGCTATCCTCTTCATACCCACAACGTAGTTTTATTTCTCGTTTCTAGATGGGAGCAAACGTTCGGTGTACGTAGAGTCGTATCAGTGGCAGATAGGACTTGAGAGAATATTGATCTTACCTTTAGCTCTTTGTGGGTTCGACACTCCGTACTTATCACTTCCACCTTTGGAAATTGCTATGATGATTCCTTGCACTTGGGGATTATCAACAATCACTCTAGCATCTATCAAGCAATTGGCGATGACTAGTGTCGGTTCTATATCCGGCGTGTCTCGTAGTAGGGGTCCTAAGCTAGGCGTCTTGGAGCGATGGTAACATGGACACGGGATTTTACCCAACTTCGGGCTCTCTTGAAGAGATAATACCCTACATGCTGCTTTTGATTGTATTCATATGGGTGTAGTACAGATTAGATGTATCTACCATGAGATTGTAGTAATGAATATGAGATGATCTATTGACTAGCCTAGCCTCAGTTTATATAACACATCGGAGGCCTAGGGTTTAGGAGAGTCCTCGTCTTGGGCGCCAAGTCTTGTGGAATCTTCCTTGTATGCGGCATGGGCTGTTCGAAGTGGCCCATAATAGAACCGCCACGGGGGTCCTCGGCCCGATCCACCTGGTTGGGAGACGACGTGGTGAGTACCCCCTAGTACAGGACACCGTCAGTAGCCCCCTGAACCGGTCTTCAAGTTACGGATGCTCCTCGATTCTTCCGAACTGTTCTTCATCTTCGGTCGTCGGTCTTGAAAACTGGTTCAACAAATCTTCCCATCTTCGATCTTGAGAATTTCCGAAGTGGATCCGAAGAGTTTATACATCGGGTATCCGAGGAGCCCCTTTAAGTTATCGGCCTTTATCCACACCTTGTTATTTTTACGCCCACCTCAGGTTTGAAGTTGTTCCCGGGCGGCAGCATCCTCTTGCGTCCGAGCTCCAACACCGGACTGCTTTCGAGGTATCTTTTGTAGCCGAGCACCAACGCCGGACCTTTCCAAGCTCAAACGCCAGACTATGTCCAAGCTCCAACGCTGGACTGTATCCAAGCTCCAACGCCGGACTATGTCCAAGCTCCAATGTCGGACTGTATCCGAGCTCCAACATCGGACTATGTCCAAGCTCCAACGCCGGACTGTATCCGAGCTCCAACGCCGGACTATGTCCAAGCTCCAACGCCGGACTGTATCCGAGCTCCAACGCCGGACTATGTCCAAGCTCCAACGCCGGACTGTATCCGAGCTCCAACGCCGGACTATATCCGAGGTGTCATAAATCACCTTGGTTCAAAAAAGTTGAAGGAGTTTAGGCTAGCTTAATGCCGGAAATGCCCTCTATGGAGCCAGCCACTAGCGCCCGAGCTTTATGCCAGACTGCTTCCGAGGCGGTGCACCACCCCGACTGCGGGCCGATTTTTTGTCAATATTTTGATTGGTGCAATTTATTCTCTGCCGAGATATATAGCCAGTAGCCCTCAAGGTGTGTATCGGTCTAAAACCCGAGATGCACCTGAAGGATGACATAAGACCGTTGATCTCAGTAGCCCCTGATATTCAGGTTGATTCGAAAAATCGGCCTGAGGATCAACTCCTAGCTCGGCAGAATACTTCGAGACACAAAAAGCGGTGTGCAAAGTCCTCGAGACTCAGGTTGGGTGCGGCTGACCAACCTGAGGATCGTAATCTCCTCGAAAGCTATATTGCACTTAAATTTTCTGCATTGGATTATCCATGCAGTAGCCCTCGAGAATTGGGCTGGGAAAATGGCCGACCCTAGGATCGTACCTCCTCGGGAACAAGTTCAATTGTCATGTATGTTTTGACAATACCGAGGTGGAGTTCAGTAGGAAAGATGCCGAACTATAGTTTTAAAAAAGAGTTTCACGCCGAACACCTCAACCAAGAGAATGTCCCGCTTCATGAAACATAAAATAGGTGAAAGATGTTATAAGCTAAAAAAAGGCCAACAAACACGCGTAAAAAACTTTACATCTAGATTGAATAAAGCTGTTTTGGTGCCAATATGAAATTGGTCTTAAAATTGTACTTTCATCGTGCTTTGACATGACACATCTGATCTCTAGACTTCAAGTGGGTCAGCCCTCAGCTTCAACCTCCCTATCCCGAAGGCGGAGTGTTTCTCAGGCCAGTTTAGCAAACTAAATGCGAGCGGCTTTAGAGAGAAACCAGGCTACCCGGCTATTGATCATACACCTGAGTTGAGAAAGGAGTGGTAGAAAAAGATTGTGCAGCGACTAATAAAAAAGGCTCATACTATTTCAAGAGCCCCCAAGCGACTTGGGTAAAAGAATTTTATGTATAATGATTGTATGTACCAAAGTACTTATATCATATCTGTGTTCACCCGAACTTTAAACACGTCTTAACCGACCGTCGGCTTCTCCCTCTTTGGTCAAGGGCCGAAAAGTGTTATGTACTCCACCTATATAGAATATCGACGGTGTTTCTGATAACCAGGCAATAAGGCCATAGGGATGTAACAGACAAAGCGCGCTCAGGGAACTTATGCTATGTTACTAACGAAGTGTATGAAGCATCTTCGAAGAAAATAGTACCCCCACCGATACCTTTCTCCGGTTGCTCATTGTTACTATGAGACTTGTGCAATAGATTTTTTGTACTCATGAGTTACATTGTGTGTCGACCATGATTTAAAACAATAAGAGCGCTAGCTTTCGGCTTCACCCAGTCTGAGGTCCTAGCTCGGATGAACCGATCGTGACAATCGCAGAGGAGCTCCCTTTACTCCCTAGCTGAACAATCGGGAACGTAGGGGTAAACACAGGAGCAAGGCAACCCAGCTTGCAGAACACTTAGGTCAACATGGTGCATATTGTGGCGTAATACACAAACAAGGAACGAAGCCATACAAGTATAATCATATGCAAGAGGAAAGGCTTCATAAAGGAAGCCCCCAAGTAAACGGGGTATTTGAATTTGTGTGTCACAAACAAAGTTTTGACAAGGAAGTTTTTCACGAACAACTTTTTGCCAAAAAAGTATAATGCTTGGTCAAACAGAAAAAAATTTAAAACTGAAAGTTTTTTAGCATGAAAGCGACTTAGCTGGTTAATGTGCTCGGTGTTGATGATGAGGTTCGGACTTATGGCGGGACGAAGACATAGTCCTCGGCTTGGCCGAGGTCGTCCCAACCCCCAAGCCGGTTCCGAAGTGTCTGAGAAAAGAGCTCGGCTTGACGAAGTGGCGACATAGCGCGGTTGACATGTTGAGGAGCAGCCCCCGGTCCAGCCGAGCTGACGAAGCTGGTCGGCTGATGATGCCGGAGTCCCCGGAGTAGGTTTGATGAAGAGATGGCAAAGCCCCCGGTCCAGCCGAGGTGACGCGGTAGGTCGGTAAGGCGACGACGGAAACCCCATGTCAGCACGTCGGTACGCTGGAGTGACAATGCTGGCCGACCCGAATCATTTACCTGTGCATAGAAAATAGTGCAGGCTATATATAATAATAATAATAAATCATTTCATAATTAATAATTTATGAAAAGAACAAGAAGGGACGAAAAATCTACATAGATACAAGGAGCAAAAGTGTGCGGTGGATGGATAAACCTATCTAGAGGCTCGTCGATCAATGTTTGTGAGAGAGATACAATTCAGGGGTGTGAAAGCAAGAGTTTTGTGTGTGTGAGAGAGAGACGGTAGTCGGTAGGGGGATCCAAAGCGGGAGTTGTGTGTGTGTGAGTGAGTAAGTGAGAAAGGGGGGAGAGAGAGTTTGTCTGATCGGTAAACAAATGAATAATGTCAGTTTTGGAACGGAGATGAAGACAGAAAGGAGACCCCAACAAACGACGTGTGTACAAGAGAGAGAGAGTAATTTTAGTTGTAGGAGTCATATCTAGAAAGATATAGGGTGCGTGAGAGAACCCTAGAGAGAAAGGCAAAGTGAAAGACGAGCGAGAGTGTGTGTGGCAGTGAAAAAGAAAGATTAGGTAGCTATAGTGATACCAGAGAATGATAGAGACGTGAGAGATAATGAAAACCGCGTAATCTATGCAGATAGAGAGAGTGTGACACTTCTCGAGGGAGACGACGAGAGACCGTGTTTGCAAAAAATGGAGAAGCATGTTGTGAGCGTGCGGGTGAGATGGAGAAAGAGAGTGATAGCTACATGAAGGAGCACACGAGAGAGACCTAAAGAGAGATGGGCGTGAATAGAGATTCAAATATTTAGTTGTGTGCATAGAAGATGTCAACATAAAAGGGATTCAAATATTTGAATTCCAGATGATGATACATGTAATTCATACTCGAACCAATTGATCTATCAAACATGCATACTAATATGAATTTGTATGTGTATGTTATTTAATATATTGATATTACCGATCCATAAATTTGAGCTGAACATAATTTGGTTTCAAAAATTTGAATTCAAAGTCGAACATAATTTGGTTTCAAAAAGTTGAATTCAACCTTATGATTTTGAGATCATTGCATTTGTAAATCTTATTTTATATATAAAGGAGCAGAGTTCTTTGTAGTGCATTTGAAAGTATATTAAATAAAAACTGATGTATATAGATTTGTATTCGAATACAAAATGGATCCTGCCCGAAGAAAAAAGAATACATAATGGATTCGAATTGGGTTGGCACGACAAACGTGCAATATTTTTCTGCAAAAATTTGAATGAAGTGGGGAAACTAGCTCTAACTGCCCGAAACCAAAATCTGCGAGATGGAAATTACTACTATGTAACGCCCTCGATGCGGCTATATCCCCCACGTGTCGAGGCACGACTTAGAGGCATAACCGCATTGAAAGCAATGTCGAAAGTGAGGTAATCTTAACACAACCCATGTAATACATAAGGGAAAGAGATACATAGTTGGCTTACAGTCGCCACTTCACACAATACATAAATAAACATCCATCATTCAGAGTACACTCAAGGTCCGACTACGGAACCAAAATAAAGAAGATACCCCAAATGCTACACAGATCCCCGATCGTCCCAACGGGGCACCACTATCGATCATCAGGAAAAGACACATAATGCGACCACGTTCCTCGTCGAACTCCCACTTGAGCTCGGTTGAGTCACCAGACTTGGCATCGTCGGAACTCGCAACTGTTTTGGAAGTATCTGTGAGTCACGGGACTCAGCAATCTCACACCCTCGAGATCAAGACTTTTTAAGCTTATAGGAAGTACAGCGTAGCACAGTGGAGCTGCAGCAAGCGACTAGCATATATGGTGGCTACTTCGCAAAAGAGAGCGAGAAGAGGAGCAAAGCACGGTCGTGAAGCTAGTAGCGATCAAGAGGTGATCCTGAACTACTTACGTCAGGCATAACTCCAACACCGTGTTCACTTCCCAGACTCCACCGAGAAGAGACCATCACGTTTACACACGCGGTTGATGTGTATTTTTATTTGAGGTCAACTTCGGGTTTTCTACAACCGGACATTAACAAATTCCCATCTGCCTCATAACCGCGGGCACGGCTTTCGAAAGATATTACCTGCAGGGTGTCCCAACTTAGCCCATTATAAGCTCTCACGGTCAACGAAGGATATTCCTTCTACCGGAAGACCCGATCAATCTCGGAATCCCGGACTACAAGACATTTCGACAAAGCAATAAAACAAGACCAGCAAAGCCGCCTGATTGTGCCGACAAATCCCGATAGGAGCTGCACATATCTCGTTCTCGGGGCACATCCGGATGAGCAGTCCATACAACTAAAACCGGACCTCAAGTTTCCTTGAGGGGCGCTGACAGGGAGCTCTAGTTCGGGCCAGCACTCGAAGGAGCACCGGTCCGGGGGTTTAAAATAAAGATGACCCTCGGGCTCGCGAAAACCGGGGAAAAAAGGCTTAGGTGGCAAATGGTAAAACCAAAGTTGGGCCTTCTTTGGAGGAGTCTTATTCAAAGCGAACTGTCAAGGGGTCCCATAAATCACCCAACTTGTGTAAGGAATGCGTAAATCAAGGAACATAACACCGGTATGACGGAAACTAGGGTGGCAAGAATGGAACAAAACACTGCATAAGGCCGAGCCTTCCACCCTTTACCTAGTATATAGATGCATTAAATTATAGCAGGTATATATTGTGATATCCCCAACAAGTAAACATGTTCCAACAAGGAACAACATCTCCATGTTCCAACAAGGAACAAACTTCATCTTCTCCTGCAACTAGCAACGCTATAAGAGGGGCTGAGCAAAGCGGTAACATAGCCAATCAACGGTTTGCTAGGAAAGGATGGTTAGGGGCTGACATGGCAATATGGGTGGCATGTTATAGCAAGTGGTAGGCATCGTAGCATAGGCATAGCAAAAGAGCGAGCAACTAGCATAGCAAAGATAGAAGTGATTTCGAGGGTATGGTCATCTTGCGCAATGTTCTCGAGTTGTCGAAAGCTTGATCCTCGTAAGCGTTCTCAACAGGTTCCTCGTTCACGTACTCGTCTCCCGGCTCTACCCAAAGCAACAACACAAACAAAGGAACCACAATAAATCACGATGCAATGCACAAGCAACATGATGCAAAACATGGCATGATATGCGGGATGTGATATGCAATGCGTATGTGTGCTCTGAAAGGAAAATGATGAACCAGGCATCAACTTGGCAAACCAAGTATGCCACTGAAAAGATGAGATAATTTCGGTTGAAATCGATATAAAGATCACCGGAATCGGATGCACGGTTTGGAAATGACAAGCAAAACAAGAATGACACAAATCTGCCATTAACAGCATGATGCCACTTAGCAAGCAACAAGAAATTAAGCTACTGCACCCAAACGTATCAACAAAGTATATGGCAGTGATCTACACAAGATGCTTGACAAAAGATGAGCACTGAGCTTCGGCTCAATCACATCATTACAGGTTCAAACAAGCATGGCAAAAGTGCACAAAATATCAGGCTGGACATGGCAAAAACAGCATCAGGTTGCAATGTACAGAGCAAGAAAACTACATGCGACAGGAACTTAAAATAGCAAAACAAGGCATGGCATGAATCTACTCAAAGCATAGAACAAAAGTCCCTTACTGATCGTAAGCCAAAAAGGATCAGAAAATATAGTAACACCCATGTCAATATTGAAAGTTTCGTTAACAGATTCAGCAACATGGCATGTCAAAAACTGATAACAAGTAGGCATGTGTACAAGCTCAATGCACTCACTACAGAGCCTTAAATGATAAACTAAGCATACATAAATCAAGAAGACATGGCATAGAAGACATAGATGGCAAGAACAATAACATAGCATACATGGATCAACCACAACAACCTTGGCAAAATTGAATAACATGTAAACAATCTGCCAGGAAACATTTGATAGCAAAAGTAGAGCTCGATTGACTCAAGCTATGGCACTCCATAATTGCAAAAAAGGCATGGATGGATAGAGCAAGACATGTTTAACAAAACATCCTTACTGAAGTATATCAAAATATGCATGGATCTCTCGGTAGCATCAAGTTAACATGGAATCAAAATATCAGCTAAACAGGGCTGAAAACAGCAACATCAGGACACCTACTTTGCATGCTTGTGCTAGTCACCACATAGATCACAAAAATGCATGGCATACACCCCTGGAAATATGGCATGGCATATTACAAAACACATGTAGGACTCAAGACCATAGGATGCACACATCAATCATGGCAAAAATAACAAAAGTGCAAGTTCTGTTAAGAAACAGAAACTAACATCACATAGCCCTCTTCCAACAGCATTTCGGGCATCAAGATGAGCTCAAATGAAAATGATGCAATGAGATGAAATGATATACTCTTCGGGGCGAACATTTTGATATATTATACACGCAAAATGGAGCTACAGGTGCAAAGATATGCTACGTTGCAAATGCCACGAAATGTTCACAGGATTAAAAACTTAGAAGAATTATAGGGGGCGAAGAGAAAGTCAACTCGATCCGGCCCGATCCAGATCGGGCGACGTGGCGGCGGGCGGGCGCCGGAGCTTGCTGCTGGCGAGGAGGAGGAGGCGGGCCGAGCCGACGGGGCGGAGGAGGGTCGCCGGCGGCGGCCGGTGGCGGGAGCCGAGGGGAGCCTGCCCGGCGACCGGCAAGGCGTGACGACGGGTGGCGCGGCGGCCGGGCGGGAGGCGGTGGCGGCGCCGGGCGAGGGCGGCGGGCGGGCCGGGCCGAGCGGAGCTGGGCGCCCATGGAGGGCATGGTCGGCCCGTCTTGCCCGAGGCGGGCCGTCGCGAGCTCATGAGCGATGGCGCAAGGCGGCGGGCAAGGACAGGTGGCACGCGCTGATAGGGCGCGGGGGCGGCGGCGCTGACGGCGGATGTGTCCGGACGGCGCGGGGGTTTCATCCGGGCGCGAGGTAGGGGAAAGCTAGGGTTAGACCCGAGATTGGAATGGGGGTTTGCTTAAATAGGCATAGAGGGAGCTAGGAGAGTCCAAATGAGGTGTAGTTTTCGCCCACACGATCGTGATCGAACGATGGAGAGCATGGAAGTGACTTAGATGGGTTATTGGGCTGTTTTGGAGGGGTGTTGGGCTGCAACTTAAAAGAGGCCTTTGCGAGAGTGCGGTTAACTGTTGGAGTACCAAACGAGCTCCAAATGACCCGAAACTTGACCGGTGGTCTACGGTGGTATACCAAGGCCACTAGACAAACCTCGGTCCATTCCGAGAAGGTTTAGTACCGCACACGGAAAAACGTAAAAGGGCCGCCGGGGTAGATAGGAGTGTCGGATTGCAAAAGCGGACAACGGAAAAATGCTCGGAATCATGAGACGAACACGTATGCAAATGCGATGCACATGATGACATGATAAAATGCATGACATGGACAAAATGCAAAATGAAGAAAACCCAACCACGGAGGGAATATCATATCACAATGCCGAAAATGGCAAGAGTTGGAGTTACAAATATGGAAAGTTACTTCCGGGGTGTTACAACACTCCACCACTACAAGAGGATCTCGTCCCGAGATCTAGGACTGAAAAACTCCGGATATTCGGAACGGAGGTGATCCTCGCGCTCCCAGGTAGCTTCTCGGTCGGAATGGTGTGACCACTTCACTTTCGTGAATTTGATTGACTTGTTGCGAGTCTTGCGCTCGGTTTCTTCAAGAATAGCAACGGGTGCTCATGATAAGAGAGATCTTCTTGAAGGTCAATCTCTTGAAGTTGATAGTGCGTTCAGGAGTCTTGAAGCACTTGCGAAGGTTGTGACACGTGAAACACATCGTGCACGCTTTGCAAAGTTGGATGGAAGCTCAAGTTGATAGGCGAGATCGCCTCTTTGCCAATGATCTTGAAAGGACCCACGTATCTAGGGGCAAGCTTCCCTTTGATACCGGGCGACGAGTGCCTTTCATTGGAGAGACGCGAGGTAGACATGGTCTCCGATTTCAAAAGCCACATCACGGTGCTTATCATCATAATAGCTCTTCCGGCGCGATTATGCTGGTTTGAGATTCTCACGAATGACTTGGCACATTTCTTCGCTTCGTGATCAAGTCATTGCCAAGAAGTTGGCGCTCACCGCCCTCGGACCAATTGAGAGGAGTACGGCACTTTCTCGCCATAGAGAATTTCGAATGGGGCCTTGCCCAACTCGCTTGGAAGCTGTTGTTGTAGGAGAACTTCGGCATATGGAAGACAATCTTCCCACTTCATACCGAAGGAAATGACACAAGCCCCGAGCATATCTTCAAGGATTTGATTTACTCGCTCAACTTGGCCACTTGTTTGAGGATGGAAAGCTGTCTTTGAAACGAATGTTGGTGCCCATGGCCTTGAAAAGAATCCTTAACTAGGAGGTAAAGATGCTGCCACGGTCTCAAGAGATCACTTGTGGAATGCCGTGCAAGGAGACAATCTCGGAGGTGTATAGCTCGCCAACCGGCTCTTGTGATAGATTC
Organism: Aegilops bicornis; assembly: GCA_021605145.1. Lineage (NCBI taxonomy): Eukaryota > Viridiplantae > Streptophyta > Magnoliopsida > Poales > Poaceae > Aegilops > Aegilops bicornis. Next base: position 380,170,064 of record CM038670.1, read on the forward strand.
TTTGATAGGAAGAAAATGAGCCACTTTAGTAAGCTTGTCAATGACAACGAAGATAGCATCATTTCCACGCTTGGACTTAGGAAAACCAGTCCACGAAGTCCATCTCGATATGATCAAATTTCCATTCGGAATAGCAAGAGGTTGGAGGAGACCAGCTGGTCTTTGGTGTTCTGCTTTCACTCTTCCGCAGACATCACATTCATTCACGAATTGAGCAATTTCTCGCTTCATTCGAGTCCACCAATATGATTGCTTGAGGTCATGGTACATCTTCGCATTTCCGTGATGAATGGATAGAAGCGAATTGTGAGCCTCGTTCATAATGACTTTTCTCAGATCACCCTTAGGAACCACAATCCGGTCCTCAAAGAAAAGAGTATCTTTGTCATCAATGTGGAAGCACTTGTACTTGGAAATGCCCTTGTCGATACCACGCTTTCACCTTTTTCACCATGGTATCGAAGTTGAGCCTCACGAATCTGATCTTCCAAAGTAGGAGAGACTATGAGGTTGGCAAGAAAGCCTTGAGGAACAACTTGAAGATTCAGCTTATGGAAAGCTTCACAGAGATCCGGTGAAAGGGCTTGAGGATTAGACTGCTGCAAAGAAGCCTTCCTGCTCAAAGCATCTACAATGACATTGGCCTTGCCGGAGTATATTCAATACTTGGGTTGTACTCTTGAATCATTTCGACCCATCGAGTCTGCACGAGGTTGAGGTTGGGCTGAGTGAAGATGTACTTGAGACTCTTGTGATCGGTGAAAATGTCCACTTTCCTTCCCAACAAGAGATGTCTCCACGTTATCAATGCATGGACAATCGCCGCCAACTCAAGATCGTGAGTGGGGTAGTTCTTTTCGTTGGGCTTCAATCAAGTAGAGGTATAAGCCACAACTCTCTTCTCTTGCATTAACACAAAGACCGAGACCTTGAAGAGAAGCATCACGTAAAAACTTCGAATGGCTTGGATTCATCAGGAGGAGTCAAGACAGGAGCTGTGACGAGTTTCTCTTTGAGAGTATTGAAAGCAATGTCACACTCAGGAGACCAGACATACTTCACATGCTTCTGGAGGAGGTTGGAAAGAGGCTTTGCAATCTTTGAGAAGTTCTCAACGAATCTTCGGCAATAGCTTGCAAGACCAAGAAAATCATGGAGCTGCTTGACATTCGAGGAGGTTGCCAATTCACAATTGCGGACACCTTCTCGGGATTAATGATGATGCCCTTGGCGGAGATGATATGACCAAGATAAAGCACTTCATCAAGCCAAAATTCACATTTGGAGAACTTCGCATAGAATTGATACTCTACGAGCTTGTCTAGTACCAATCGCAAATGTTTGGCATGATCCTTCTTATTCTTGGAGAAGACCAAAATATCATCAAGATAGACCAAGACGAATTCATTGGTGTAGGGGTTGAAAATGAAGTTCATCATCCGAGAGAAAGTTGGAGGAGCATTGACGAGGCCGAAAGACATGACAAGATATTCATAAGAACCAAAGCTTGTTCGAATCTTGTCTTTGGGAATATCTTGTTCACGAATGCGAACTGATGATAACCCATAATGAAGGTCAAGCTTGGAGAACACTTTAGCACCTTTGAGTTGCTCGAAAAGCTCATTGATGTTGGGAAGTGGATACTTGTTCTTGATTGTCTTCTTATTCAATGGACGGTAATCGACGCAAAGTCATCCGTGCCATCCTTCTTCCGGACAAAAGAACACCACAACCCCAAGGAGATGAACTCGGTCCGATCAAACCAGACGCTCTTGTTCATCGAAATGCTTCTTCAATTCCCTCAGCTCATCAGGACCAAGCTTGTATGGACGCTTGCAAACGGGTTCGATGCCGTGCTCAAGATCAATAACGAACTCAATCGGGCCGGTGAGGAGGCATTCTGGAAGCTCTTCCGAAAGACATCTTGGTACTCACAAACGATCGGAATCGAGAGATAGCATCCAATTCGCCCTTCTCATTGAGAGAAAACAACCGAATGGTTTCATCACGAAGCGGCATAGATGATCACATCATTAGAAGAGTGAGTCAATTGAATTTCCACGGCAGCACAATCAAGCTGAGCTTTGTGCTGAGAAAGCCAGTCCATCCCGAGAATAAGATCAATATCCGAGTCACCAAGGACAATTGGTTTAGCCAAAAATCTATAATCGCCCATCTTGATACCGACATTCGGAACCAAAACTCGAGAAGTCATCTCCTTAGCCGGAGAAACAATAGACAAAGGTCTCGGCAATGCTTGAGTAACCAAATCATGCATAGCCACAAAAGGTCTTGAGATGAAAGAATGCGATGCACCAAAGATCAAATAAGACTTTTGCAGGAATATCATTAATCGAGAGATTACCCATTATCACATCGGAAGAATCCTCCGCTTGAGCTGCATTCATCATATTCACCTTGGCATGCTTTGGATTATGCTTGACCACCGCATTGCTTTGGAAGATTTCACAGAGGAGGAGGCGGAAGGCGCCTTTTGGTTGAAGCACTTGTTCGCATAGTGACCTTTCGCCGACATTTGTTGCAAGTCACCTCGTAGAGCGGATGGTGATAAGGAGCACTTGACCTTGGAGCTTGAGAATTAGACTTGTTCTCGATAGCTGTGGTTGGGTGGGTGGGAAGATCCACGGCCACCGAGTTCTTCTCACGATAAGGCCGACGAACGGAGGAGGAGGAGGAAGGTAAAACTTCACGCTTAGCTTCCACTTGAGAGGAAGAAGAAGACTGAATCGCATCCCCGATTCTCTTCTTAGAAGCCTCACATTTGAGCTGGGCAGCTTCTTGCTTCAGTGCCATGTTGTAGAAATCATCATACTTATCTCGGCTCAAAAAGCACAAGAGCTAATTGCAGATCTTCTCTCGCACCACCTCCGAATTGATAGATCATACTCTTTTCATCGTGCACGCCTTGCTTAGCAAAACGAGCGAAGCCCGAACTGGATATTGTATTGATAGACGGACATGTTGCCCTCGCTTGAGATTGCGGAACTCCTCACGCTTGCTCTCAACAACACTTTTCGGAATGTGGTGAGCTCAAATCTCGGCGGAACTCATCCTGTAATGACACGACCTCCTCTGGAATCTTTGTATTGCTTGGTACCACTCGGCAGCTTGATCCTTGAGTTGAAATGATGCAAACTTGACAAAGTCCTCGTGTCCGACATTGCTACAATCAAAATGCTTGCAGATGTCCACAAGCCAATCGTCAGCGTCTGTAGCCTCGACACAGAAACTGAAAGACTTCGGCTGATTAGCGAGGAACTGACTGAGAGTAGCAAAGTGCGGCTGGTTGTTGCCTTGACCTTGATTTCCTTGACTGCCTTGCCCTTGAGTACGTTCTTGCAAGAGCTGCAAACTCATCTGAGCATTGGCATTGGTGGCTGCCATGATAGCTTGCCAGGCCTCTGGAGGCGGAGGTGGAGGTGGAGGGTTCGACTGGTTCTCCTCATTGCGATCCGGATTCAGACGTTGGCGGAGCCATCCTGAAGAGGGTGACATCCGTTAGCACTTTGATAGATGATAGACAAGTTGAATCAACGGATAGAAATTGCAACATATAGTCTTCACAATAAACATTCGAACAAGGATGAACGAATGAATTCCAGAGTTAATCATCACACGTCCATTAAGGTGAGAAGCCACTTAGATAAAGATATGGAAACAACATCTGCCTTTGAAACAATTCGAATATCACAACTGAAAACAAAGATTGGCTTCTAGAATAAGCGGAACAAACACATGATAGAGATTTACGCCCAAAGTGTTCGTGGTGGGGCCCACACGGCACGACGTATAGCGGACGTCATGAATGACAAACAAGACGTCCCCGAATCAGCATAGCCAAGGATTCTTTAAGACGCCTCGCGACCAATCAGAATCGACCGTGAATGGGCGGACCACTAGACGTTGAACCCCAATCTCAAATCATACATCCGTCGGAAAGATATCCCGTAAGCTACTAGAATTCCCACCTATAAACTCCCGAAACTTTCTCGGTTATGCAATCTGGTGTTGGGGATACAGGGACACAAAATATATCACCCAAACTAACAATACCTAGATCCAAATTGTATCCATCCGTCAACACATAACCAAGAAATCCTCGAAAATCGTGGTACCTCGACCTTCAAAAACATCCGTTATACAAGTCATGGCAATACTCACTTTTCGCCTCAAGATCGGGCTATCGGGGTTATCTCACCAACAATCGCACAAAAGAGATTTCGATGTCGGCAAAACTCGTATTCCAGAATCGCAACGATAAAATTGTGACGACAACACCCTGAGCTCAACTCCCCGACACCGCCACAACCCCTAAATGTCGAGGCACCAAGAACAATGTTCTCGCCACAAAACCATCGAACGATTCCAAGATACCCACGTGATCCTAAATTTTTTTTGTGAAATTTGAGGAGAGAAGTTTCAAAACTATTCGTCAGGATACCTCTCCAGAGCGACGAAGTTACTTGTTATTAAAAAGATTCCTACTCTCAGATATATATTATCCTGTGACTCTTAACATTTTTCCATTCTAGACTCAACAACGCCAAAGAAACAATCAAGTAGGGGGCTCCTAAGTCGGGAAGGCTCGATTACCAACTTGTAACGCCTCGATGCGGCTATATCTCCCACGTGTCGAGGCACGACTTAGAGGCATAACCGCATTGAAAGCAATGTCGCAAGTGAGGTAATCTTCACACAACCCATGTAATACATAAGGGAAAGAGATACATAGTTGGCTTACAAATGCCACTTCACACAGTACATAAATAAAAATCCATCATTCAGAGAACACTAAATGTCCGACTACGTAACCAAAATAAAGAAGATACCCCAAATGCTACACAGATCCCCGATCGTCCCAACCGGGCACCACTATCGATCATCAGGAAAAGACACATAGTAACGACCACGTTCCTCGTCGAACTCCCACTTGAGCTCGGTTGAGTCACCAGACCGCATCGTCGGAACTCGCAACTGTTTTGGAAGTATCTCGTGAGTCACGGGACTCGCAATCTCACACCCGCGAGATCAAGACTATTTAAGCTTATAGGAAGGACAGAGTAGTAAAGTGGAGCTGCAGCAGTTTACTCAGCATATATGGTGGCTACTTCAAGAAAAGAGAGCGAGAAGAGGAGCAAAGCACGGTCGTGAAGCTAGTAGCGATCAAGAGGTGATCTGAACTACTTACGCCGTGCATAACTCCAACACCGTGTTCACTTCCCGGACTCCGCCGAGAAGAGACCATCACGGTTACACACGCGGTTGATGTGTATTTTATTTGAGGTCAACTTCGGGTTTTCTACAACCGGACATTAACAAATTCCCATCCGCCTCATAACCGCTGGCACGACTTTCGGAAGATATTACCTGCAGGGGTGTCCCAACTTAGCCCATTATAAGCTCTCACGGTCAACGAAGGATATTCCTTCTACCGGGAAGACCCGATCAATCTCGGAATCCCGGACTACAAGACATTTCGACGGCAATAAAACAAGACCAAAGAAAGCCGCCCGATTGTGCCGACAAATCCCGATAGGAGCTGCACATATCTCGTTCTCGTGGCACATCCGGATGAGCAGTCCATACAACTAAAACCAGACCTCAAGTTTCCTTGAGGGGCGCCTGACAGAGCTCTAGTCCGGCCAAGACTCGAAGGAGCACCGTCCGGGGCGTTTAAAATAAAGATGACCCTCGGGCTCGCGAAAACCCGGGGGAAAAAGGCTTAGGTGGCAAATGGTAAAACCAAAGTTGGGCCTTGCTAGAGGAGTCTTATTCAAAGCGAACTGTCAAGGGGGCCCATAAATCACCCAACCGTGTAAGGAACGCGAAATCAAGGAACATAACACCGGTATGACGGAAACTAGGGTGGCAAGAGTGGAACAAAACACTGTGCATAAGGCCGAGCCTTCCACCCTTTACCAAGTATATAGATGCATTAAATTATAGCAGGTATATATTGTGATATCCCCAACAAGTAAACATGTTCCAACAAGGAACAACATCTCCATGTTCCAACAAGGAACAAACTTCATCTTCACCTGCAACTAGCAACGCTAGAATATGTGCAGAGCAAAGCGGTAACATAGCCAATCAACGGTTTGCTAGGAAAGGATGGTTAGGGGCTGACATGGCAATATGGGTGGCATGTTATAGCAAGTGGTAGGCATCGTAGCATAGGCATAGCAAAAGAGCGAGCAACTAGCATAGCAAAGATAGAAGTGATTTCGAGGGTATGGTCATCTTGCCTGCAATGTTCTCGAGAGTTGTCGAAAGCTTGATCCTCGTAAGCGTTCTCAACAGGTTCCTCGCTCACGCATTTCGCCTCCCGGCTCTACCCAAAGCAACAACACAAACAAACGAACCACAATAAATCACGGTGCAATGCACAAGCAACATGATGCAAAACATGGCATGATATGCGGGATGTGATATGCAATGCGTAAAAGCGCCCGAAAGGAAAATGATGAACCAGGCATCAACTTGGCAAACCAAGTATGCCACTGAAAGATGAGATGATTTCGTTGAAATCGATATAAAGATCACCGGAATCGGATGCACGGTTTGGAAATGACAAGCAAAACAAGAATGGCACAAATCTGCCATTAACAGCATGATGCCACTTAGCAAGCAACAAGAAATTAAGCTACTGCACCCAAACGTATCAACAAAGTATATGGCAGTGATCTACACAAGATGCTTGACAAAAGATGAGCACTGAGCTTCGGCTCAATCACATCATTACAGGTTCAAACAAGCATGGCAAAAGTGCACAAAATATCAGGCTGGACATGGCAAAAACAGCATCAGGTTGCAATGTTCAGAGCAATAAAACTACATGCTACAGGAACTTAAAATAGCAAAACAAGGCATGCCATCAATCTACTAAAAGCATAGAACAAAAGTCCCTTACTGACCATAAGCCAAAAAGGATCAGAAAATATAGTAACACCCATGTCAATATTGAAAGTTTCGTTAACAGATTCAGGAACATGGCATGTCAAAAACTGATAACAAGTAGGCATGTGTACAAGCTCAATGCACTCACTACAGAGCCTTAAATGATAAACTAAGCATACATACATCAAGAAGACATGGCATAGAAGACATACATGGCAAGAACAATAACATAGCATACATGGATCAACCACAACAACCTTGGCAAAATTGAATAACATGTAAACAATCTGCCAGGAAACATTTGATAGCAAAATTAGAGCTCGACTGACTCAAGCTATGGCACTCCATAATTGCAAACAAAGGCATGGATGGATAGAGCAAGACATGTTTAACAAAACATCCTTACTGAAGTATATCAAAATATGCATGGATCTCTCGGTAGCATCAAGTTAACATGGAATCAAAATATCAGCTAAACAGGGCTGAAAACAGCAACATCAGGACACCTACTTTGCATGCTTGTGTTAGTCACCACATAGATCACAAAAATACATGGCATACACCCCTGGAAATATGGCATGGCATATTACAAAACACATGTAGGACTCAAGACCATAGGATGCACACATCAATCATGGCAAAAATAACAAAAGTGCAAGTTCTGTTAAGAAACAGAAACTAACATCACATAGCCCTCTTCCAACAGCATTTCGGGCATCAAGATAAGCTCAAATAAAAATGATGCAATGAGCTTACTGATCTACTCTTTGAGGCGAACATTTTGATATATTATACACGCAAAATGGAGCTACAGGTGCAAAGATATGCTACGTTGAAAATGCCACGAAATGTTCACAGGATTAAAAACTTGGAAGAATTAGAGGGGGGACGAAGAGAAAGTCAACCCTCGATTCGGCCCGATCCAGATCGGGGCGACGGCGGCGGCGGCGGCGCCGGAGCTTGCCGCGGGCGAGGAGGAGGAGGCGGGGCCGGAGCCGACGGGGCCGGAGGAGGGCTGCTGCGGCGGCCGGTGGCGGAGCGGCCGAGCGGGAAGCCTGCTCCGGCGACAGTGGCGGCGCTGGCGACGGGTGCGGGCGCGCCGGGCGGGGAGGCGTGGCGGCGCCGGCCGGAGGAGGCGGGCGGCGGGGCCGGTCGGAGCGGAGCTTCGGGCGCCCGCGAGGGGCGGCGCTGGTCGGCCCGGGCGGCTGGCCGGGCCAGGCCTCGCGAGCCTCATGAGCAAGGGCGCGGCGGGACAGGTGGCACGCGCTGATAGGGCGCGGGGGCGGCGGCGCTGACGGCGGACGTGTCCGGACGGCGCGGGGGTTTCGTCCGGGCGCGAGGTAGGGGAAGGCTAGGGTTAGATCCGAGATTGGAATGGGGGTTTGCTTAAATAGGCATAGAGGGAGCTAGGAGAGTCCAAATGAGGTGTAGTTTTCGCCCACACGATCGTGATCGAACGACGGAGAGCATGGAAGTGACTTAGATGGGTTATTGGGCTGTTTAGGAGGGGTGTTGGGCTGCAACTTAAAAGAGGCCTTTGCGAGAGTGCGGTTAACCGTTGGAGTACCAAACGAGCTCCAAATGACCCGAAACTTGACCGGTGGTCTAAGGATGGTATACCAAAGCCACTAGACAAACCTCGGTCCATTCCGAGAAGGTTTAGTAACGGCACAAGGAAAAACGTAAAAGGGGCCGCCGGGGAAGATAGGAGTGTCGGATTGCAAAACGGACAACGGGAAAAATGCTCGGAATCATGAGACGAACACGTATGCAAATGCGATGCACATGATGACATGATAAAATGCATGACATGGACAAAATGCAAAATGAAGAAAAACCCAACCACAGAGGGAATATCATATCACAATGCCGAAAATGGCAAGAGTTGGAGTTTCAAATATGGAAAGTTACTTCCGGGGTGTTACATACTACCTCTCCGTGACACTACTACTGCAAGAGACTGCTAATGCGACACTACGATCAGAGAACATTTGCTGAAACTATGTGCAATGCAATAATCGCAAACGGTGGTGTAAAAAAACCGTCAAAAAAGGTGCAAAATGTTTGCGATGATGGCTGCATCAAACACGGTTAAGATTTTAGTTGTGTGTGCGATGCAGGGCATACGGTTAATCCATTCGAACTGTTTGCGATGAGGTAGAACAACAAAAACGGGCAGCCATATCAATGTGGTGCGATATACGGCATACGACTAACTCGGATGAACTGTTTTCGATTAGGGAACACAACAAAAATGGTTCAACTTAACAAGATGTGTGTGATATGTAGCATACAGTTCACATGGATGAACTATTTGCGATGAGCCGAAAGAACACAAATGAGTCATGTAAACAAGATGTGTGTGATACGTGGCAAACAGCCGACTCAGATGAACTATTTGCAATGAGAAATTACAACACAGACGGTCAATACAGTTACTTCCTGTGTGATTCTATGTGTACAAAAAACATTAAAAAATGCAAACTAGTTGCTTGCCGTGGCTAGGAGTATCGCACACGATGCGTCTGCGAGTACTCGTGTGCGATGATTAGTAAGTTACACATACATTTCCTTATGTGAACATGTGTGTGAATTTGCAATATGGACAGCTAATATGCAAATGCCTTCTGGACATCGGGCACACGCTTAAACTCAATGAACATGAAGAGCCCTCCTGTGCCTTGGTAGAGCAGGAGTAGAACAGTGTCTCCAATTTTCTAATATGGATGCATTGCCACGAGAAGCGAGAACTTGTTAATTTTGAATGGTTCCATTTTTGCGGGAAATGCAGTACCTTGCAATCACTTTGGCGTTATTAGCAGGCACAAGTGTAATTCGACCACGCCGGGAAATCGATCCAGGAACGGCTACAGGGGGCAATTTCTGTTGACATGTAGAATAAAAAACAATTGTAACATATCGTTGAAGATATACATAGTTTATGAGCATCAACATAAAAATAAGACTTTCTACCAGCGCTTTGTGCACAAAATTGGTCTTGTTCAGTGTGTGCACCATAGGTATAATTAATCCCATCCAAAATCCAACGTTCATACGCTGTGCTATCTCTGTCAGATTATCAATAAAGTTTATGACATGCTTCAAGTCCTTCCAGTGAATTTTGGTATGCTTAGTAACATACAGACCGTTCACTATGCATCCAACATATCCTGCTTAAAAGGTGGAAAGGTATTATTTGTTCAGAACATGGCAGAAGAATATATAGTGCACATAAATTGGTAAATAGAATTTGTTACTGCCTAGGAACGGAGTCAGAATATGATATCACAATTGGTTGCTTAAATAGTGATCAATTGGTTGCTTAAATAGTAATATGACAGCATGGAGAAAGTTGAAAGGACACTAACCTCGATCAGACTTTGATCGGCTGATGACATTGGGGAAGTAAATATCCATATTAATTAGACCAGGGTGTGGTGCACGCACTAGAATTTTATTGCCAGCTTTCAGTTCATAACACTTAGACATTTTTCTCCAAAGGTCCACACTAAAATAGGAGTGACCATCTTTATCAAGTTTTACGCTAACCGTCATTGTAAATCCATGTTGCGTTGTCAATATGACATCCTGGGAGTCATCAGCAAAGTAAAGCCCAAGATTTCCTTCTACTCTTGTTCTTGCAAAGCAAGGGATGTACTACTTGAAATGAAAAATAAGATCGTAAATTAGATATATTGAAATAACCGACCAAGATGCAAATATGGGAGTAATTGATAGAACATATCCATATATAGATGCAAGCAAAGTACAAAAACATAGAATTAAAAATAGATAATGTAATAAAGATTTGATGCAAATATATAGATAATGTAGCAACAGACGGTATATGTTCACAAATTTAGGCCATGCCGACCGTGGTAGGATGAGATTGAACATACCGAGCGCTCCCTGAAGTCATCCGGAATGGTGAGATAGAACTTCATTTCCGATCGCCACGCACCACAGCTGTTGCCCGATTTGTGCTCGCACTGTGCACACATGAATGAACACCCACGAATCAGCTAGAACAAAAATGGTTCCATGGCGATTTCCGCCGGTTGATTAGTAGCGACGGACGGACTGCGATAAGAGATGAGTGAATATTTTGCTAATTAAGTTGATTACCTTCTCCATGAGAAAAATCCCGCCCAATCCTCAGAGAAACCCCAACGACTGTAGAGTCTAGAATGTTAGTGCAGATAGGCGGCGGAAAGCGGTGGAGGCGAAATCCAGTGCCGTTTGAAGCGCGACCTATGCCTGCTGCCAACAGCCGTCAAGCTTAGGGTGCAGAGTTGCGGAGGAGTCCGCGGAGAGTGAGTGAGGACGAAGTGGGTGTCGGGGTCAAAACCGGCGGATCTCGGGTAGGGGGTCCCGAGCTGTGCGTCTAAGGTTGATGGTAACAGGAGATGGGGGACACGATGTTTACCTAGGTATGGGCCCTCTTTATGGAGGTAATACCCTACTTCCTGCTTGATTCATCTTGATGAATATGAGTATTACAAGAGTTGATCTACCTCGAGATCGTAATGGCTAAAACCCTAGAAGTCTAGACTGTATGACTATGATTATTCTTGCCTGTATGGACTAAGCCCTCCGGTTTATATAGACACAGGAGGGGACTAGGGTTATACAAAGCCGGATATAGAGAAAGGAATCTCCATATCCGGGCACCAAGCTTGCCTTCCACGCCAAGGAGAGTCCCATCCGGACACGGGTGAGAGTCTTCGGTCTTGTATCTTCACAGCCCATCAGTCCGGCCCATGTCCAACAGGCCGGACGCCCGAGGACCCCTTAATCCAGGACTCCCTCAGTAGCCCCCGAACCAGGCTTTCAATGACGATGTGTCCGGCGCGCAGATTGTCTTCGGCATTGCAAGGCGGGTTCCTCCTCCGATGACTTCAAAGGGTTGTATTCGGCCTTCCATTTAATGTCGTTCCCATCGGCTTCTGTGCATCCATAGCTTCAGCTTCCATGTGTCGAGTGAATACGAGAGGTCAGGGTATTTTTTGCATATAACACCCCGGCCATGTAAGAAAAGCGTCTATTTAAAGGGATTGGATTTCAGATCCGTTCCACATCACACGGAAAATCCTCAGAGCTTGCTAGGAAAAACCACTCCAACATGGCCAGCGCTCCCAGCTCTTCTTCCCTTCCCCACGGCCCAGAAAAAGGCGATTGGGAGAGATGTTCCGTACCCACGGTCAGCTGGTGAAGCTGCAAACACATGGATTTCTTCCCCCCGCGGATCTAGTCCCCATTCGAGCAGGATTGACTTCCTTCAACGGCGGGGCTTAGGCTGAGAATTTCCCTAATCCATCCAGGGGGGAACGAGTGTGATTCGTTCCCTACTTTCTAAGAGGCATTGGATTTCCAATCCATCCGTTCCTCCAAGGGCTTCTGGAGTATTATGGCCTTCAACTGCACAACTTCACTCCTGCCTCCATCCTACACATCGCAGGTTATGTCACTGTTTGCGAGCTATTCCTGGGTTCCGAGGCCCATTTTGAATTGTGGAGGAAGCTATTCTGCCTCGTCCCTTGCAACCAAGATGAATCAATATTTGAAGTGGGCGGAGCCGAGGTATGGCGTATCGCCGAGACTGGATACCTGTCTGGCACACCGAAGAAGGCATCCGAAGAGTGGCCTTCCTAATGGTTCTATATCAAGGACGCCGCCCTTCCTGACCCAGTTCGAATGGGTCTTCCCGAATTTACAAGTGTTCGGTTGAAGAAACGCCACAGCTAGTGCCCTCAGAGCTTCGAGGAGGAAGATAGTATGGAAGTCAGTCAACCGATGAGCAAGATAAAGATGCCTGCCTAGTGCGGACTATCAATAGTCGAGGTAATGGCGACTTCCATAGTGCGAGGGGTGCAGCCACTCCAATACAAAGGGCTTCCTATGTGGCACTATAATGGGGAAGATGACGCCTCCCGCTGCAGTCGGAAGGGTCCGGACACCCCCGCCGCTTTGGCAAAAATATTAGCCGAGCTGTTCAAAGGGGAGAAAGAGGAATTTATTCATATTAAGCGCAGAGATGGATTCTCCATGTACAATCCTCCTAGCTGGGTGAGTTCCAACCCCGCTTCTCCACTCATTCTACTCCCTGAGTCACTTTGAATGAACATTAATCCGGTCATTTGTAACAGAAATGGTGAAAGATCACCGAGGGGCTACACAGCCCCGCCCCACAGCTAGAGGACCACAACCAGGACCTTGACCCCAGATTCGAAGAGGATCCGGACATATTCGCGGTGGTCGAGGATGGGGTGTTCTACCAGGCGAGCTATGACGACACGGAAGTGCCCATCACCACCGACTATCCCGGTCTTCTCCCTGCTTCACACGTAAGTAATCAGGAGACATCTCCTCCAAAAGAGCCTTCTCGTTCTTCCTCACCCACCGCACTGTCTCGTGCTCCAAATGGGAGACGTTCGGCACGCCATGTTACACCAGAGGCCACTCCAGAGGGAGCGACACCCACGCCGGGCAAGCCTCCGAAGAGGAAGGAAAACGAAGGCCCAACCGAGCCTTCATCGAAGAGGTATGGCTTTGTAAATATGCCCCTTGGCAGTCACATCCAACTGTAACATTTTCCGTTTGTGCCTTATCAGGAAAAGCGTTCGCCGGACTATGTTCAGGGGTCCTGCCGGTCATACTCCCAACAGCCAGGTTCCAGACCCTGTCGTAAAGACAAGGGCAGATACGGGAGTGACGCCGGATTGTCCTTTGGACGAGGATTCAGATGATGTATCCGTCACAAACTCGGAAGTGGAGAGCGCCATGGGTCATCGGCGCCGGAGGGCCGTTCTTTGCGACAACGGTTTTACAAAAGAGGCATTCGATGTCTTCAGCTCGGCGGATGCATACATCCGAGCTGCTCGAGATGGGCTTACCAGAGCCGCAGACTAGCATTTGAAAGATATGCGGGTAAGTTTATATTATACAAATCTGATAATTATATACCAGTAGCCCCCGAGACTTGAAGCAGTTGATACAAATGATTTAAGGATCATTGTATAACAAGGTGATTACGGAGAAAAACAACCCATTGTCTCAAGAACTAGAGAAGTATCGGACCCAGCTAACTGCTGCTACCGCCGAACTGGAGAAATCCAAGAAGGCGTCACCTGGTAATGTTCCCCTCCATCGAGAAAACATAATTATATACCAGCAATGCTACCACTGTGGCTCATATCTTGGCAGGATCATTAGATCAACTGAAGGTGCAACTGAAAACTACTCAAGCGGGAGAACAAGAAGCCAAAAGACTACTGGCCGCGGGCGAACGTGTGCTGACATGAGCCAGGGAGGATATAAACAAGCTCCAAGATTCCAACACCCAGCTGGGCGAAGAACTGAAAGATGTGCGAGCCCAGCTGGCTGACTCCGTGAAGGAAAATAAGAGGCTTCGAGGCGGCATATTTAGTATGTGGTCAAACTTACCTCCGTGTAATTCGGAGATAAAAAGGACTGACAGTTATGTCTATAGGTATGTTGACTGGATTCTCGGGCGATCTGCTACAAGAGCTGTTGCAAATGCACGAGCAAGCTTGGCAGGCAATGCGAAGTGTTGCCAAGGCTTTATGGCCATCCGCCTCCCCTCCAGGAATGATGGAGGAGCTTATATAGCTATTCAGGGGAGCGCGGCGGCGTTTTCGATTATGGAAGATATCGGCCTGCCAGGAAGGTGCACGAGAAGCCTAGGCCATGGTGAAAACACGGTATACCAAGCTTGATCCGAATCATATGGGCCGGGTCAGACCTCTAGGGTCAGATGGAAAAGAAATTCCCATTAATTTGGTATATGACCAAGTCGAAGTAGCCGCGAAATATTCCCAACAGGATTGTAAGTTAGACAGCCTGTTAGACGGTATAAAGGAGGAATTTTTTTAGTCCAAGTGACTATGTACTTTCCTTGACATATTTGTCCCTACCCAAATTGTAAAACGATTGTCATGGCAGACCTTTTCGCTTCGACCTCTGGACCCGAAGGTGCGGAGTGTTTCCGAATACCTGAGCGGAAAAATAGACCGGGGTATGCGTGGAAACTAGGCGTAGGGGTCATAGTTGCTTGAACAGATAAGTTGTATCTGGCTAGCTATGTTATATTACATTTTGTTATTGTAAGAAACATCTTCCAGAGAGAATAGTTCCGTTAAGGGTTCCTTTCCCTGGGTGTACATGCGTTAATATGCATGTCCGAACTGTGATTGAAAAAAATCTCAGTATAAATAACATTTGGAGGTTCATAATGGGGTGAATGCAAAAACATCTTTAGTCCACCGACCAAATATTCCGTTAGGAACGCTAGCTTTCGGCTTCACCCAGTCTGAGGTACACATCTGGATGACCTGGCAGTAACAATCGCAGAGGTGCTCCCTTTATGCCCTAGTCGAACTAACGGTAACGTAGGGCATAAGCACAGGAGCCAGGCAATCCAGCTTGGCCAAAACTTAAGTCATATCGATGCATATAATGGCGAAGAAAAGGTACATATGGGGAAACCACGCATAGGTGATGAGCGTGATGCTCGGAAAATAACAATAATAAGCTTCTGTCCAAGAAGCCCCCAGGTACAATGGACGTACATACTTGAGGATGTGTACGTCACAGGTGCATGGTTTAGCCGCACGAAAGCTTTAAGGCTAAAAAAGAAAAACCGAAAAGAGAGGAAAAAATAATGGAAACAATAGGGAGAAGGAGACGATCAAAGAGTTCGGCGCTAGGCATAGAATCTTCGGAGTCTGGCCGTGTTCCAGGGGTTTGGCTCTAGGCGATTGTTTGATGCATCACGCAGGCAGTACGCTCCTCCAGTGAGAACTTCGTCAATGATGAAGGGACCCTCCCACTTGGGCTTGAGTTTGTCCTTTTTCTTCTCCGGCAAGCGTAGAACGAGTGCGCCAACATTATAAGTCTTGGCCCGTACTTCTCTGCATTGATATCTGCGGGCCTGTTGTTGATAAAATGTGAAACGAGCTTTTGCAACATCACGCTCCTCCTCCAGGGCATCTAGGCTGTCCTGCCGATCAAGCTCGGCCTCTCTCTCTTCGTACATGTACACTCGAGGTGAGTCATGAATAATGTCACAGGGTAACACAGCCTCCGCGCCGTACACCATGAAGAAAGGTGTATATCAAGTAGTGCGGTTGGGCGTGGTCCGCAGCCCCCAAAGTATGGAGTCGAGCTCCTCAACCCAGTGCTTGTATGATTCTGTCAAAGACCGCACTAGTCTGGGTTTAATGCCGCTCATAATAAGACCATTGGCCCGTTCGACTTGACCGTTTGTTTGTGGGTGACAGACAGAGGCGTAATCGAGCTTAATGTCCAGATTAGCACTCCAGGTTTTCACCTTATCGGCTGTGAAATTGGAGCCATTATTGGTGATGATGTTGTGTGGAACACCATAACGGTGCACAACATCGGATATGAATTCTATCACTGGCCCGGCTTCGGCCGTTTTAACTGGTTTGGCCTCTATCCACTTAGTGAATTTATCCACCATGACCAGCAGATACTTTTTCTTATGGCTTCCTCCTTTAAGGGGTCCGACCATATCAAGCCCCCAGACCATGAAAGGCCAAGTGATGGGGATTGTTTGTAGAGCAGTGGGTGGCATATGACTTTGGTTGGCGAAAAGCTGGCATGCGACACAACATTGGACAAGGTCGTATGCATCTGCTCGGGCCGTCGGCTAATAGAAACCTGTATTGAAGGCCTTGCTTTCAAGGGCCCGAGCCACAGCGTGTTGACCACCGAGACCAGCATGAATTTCAGCCAAGAGCTGCCGCCCCTCTTCCTCGGAGATACATCTTTGAAGTACTCCGGTAGCGCTTTTCTTGTAGAGTTCTTCGTCGTGAACCTTGTAGGCTTTCGAGCACCGGACAATGCGGCGAGCCTCATTCTGACCCTCAGGGAGTTCTTGCCTATCGAGGTAGGGCAAGAAGGGTTCGGTCCATGGGGCAATGATTGCCATGATGAGATGGGCCGACGGTGTTATTTCGGTGGCTGAGCCCCCGATGATATCTGTGTGTTCGGAATCTGGGGTTATAGTCGGATCCGGACTGGTGTTGCCGCTCTCCCCTTGCTAAACCACGGACGGCTTAAAAAGCCTTTCCAGAAAGATGTTAGGTGGAACGGGGTCTCGCTTGGTGCCGATGCGACCAAGGACGTCCGCCGCTTGATTACTTTCTCGAGCCACATCTTGAAACTCGAGCCCCTCGAACCGAGCCGACATTTTGAGAACGGTGTTACGGTAAGCCGCCATTTTCCTGTCTTTGGCATCGAAATCTCCATTTATTTGAGATATTGCGAGGTTTGAGTACCCACTCACTTCCAGGCGTTGTATGCCCATGGAGACAACCATCCGAAGACCATGCAATCAGGCCTCATATTCGGCTGCTTTGTTGGAGTCTGTGTATAATATTTGGAGTACGTACTGAACTACGTCTCGAGTGGGGGACGTTAAGACAACGCCCGCCCCTAACCCCACCAACATTTTGGAACCATCGAAGTACATAACCCAGTTGGAATACGTGCCGTACTCTTTAGGGTGTTCGGCCTCTGTCCATTCGGCGACGAAGTCAACCAGTACTTGGGATTTAATGGCTCGACGCGGTTTATATGTTATGTCGAATGGAAGGTGCTCAATGGCCCACTTAGCAATCCGGCCCGTGGCATCGCAGTTGTTTATTACGTTGTTGAGTGGTACCTTGGAAGCCACCGTAATCGTGCACTCTTGAAAGTAGTGTCGCAGCTTCCGGGATGCCATGAAGACCGCATATGCAATTATCAGGATTTGCATGGTGTGAGGACAGTGGATACGTAGTATACCGGTTTCTGGAGCGGGAACTTGTGTCCGTCCTGCTCTCGATCAACGACGAGCACGGCGCTCACCACCTGGTGTGTTGTCGATATGTATAATAGCATGGGTTCGCTGACGTTCGGCGCGGCCAGGATTGGGTTGCTCGCTAAAAGGGCCTTTATTTCCTCCAGTCCAGCCATTGCCGCATCCGTCCACTCGAAGTGGTCGGTGCGTCGAAGAAGGCGATAAAGTGGCAGCGCTTTTTCTCCCAATCTGGAGATAAAGAGGCTCAAAGCTGCCACGCATCCCACGAGTTTTTGGACCTATTTAAGGTCTGTTGGCGTAGCCAATTGTGACAAAGCTCAGATTTTGGCTGGATTTGCCTCAATTCCTCTATTGGAAACAATGAAGCCCAGCAGTTTTCCAGCGGGGACACCGAAAACACACTTTTCCGGATGTGAGACGTAGATCGTCTATCAATGACTCGACGTGCCTAGTTTTGATGACGACGTCATCCACATATGCTTCAACTGTCTTGTTGATCTGTTTCTCCAGACATGTTTGAATCATGCGTTGGTAGGTGGCGCCAGTGTTTTTGAGCCCGAAAGGCATAGTGTTGAAGCAGAAAGGCCCATATGGGGTAATGAATGCCGCTATGCTTGATCGGACTCCTTCATCTTGATTTGATGGTATCCGGAGTATGCGTCGAGGAAACATAGTGAGTCGTGTCCTGCGGTTGCATCAATAATCTCATCGATGCGAGGGAGGGGGAAGGGATCCTTAGGGCAGGCCTTGTTGAGGTCTTTGAAATCGACGCATATGCGCCAGGATTTATCCTTCTTTGGTACCATCACCAGGTTTGCTAGCCAGTCCGGGTGTTTTATTTCTCTGATGAATCTGGCCTCTAGTAACTTTCCTAGCTCCTCTCCCATAGCTCGTCGTTTGGGTTCGGAAAAACGCCGACTGTTTGCTTGACCGGTTTATATCCCTTTAAAATATTGAGGCTGTGTTTGGACAACCTACGTGGGATTCTTGGCATATCAGAAGGGTGCCAGGCGAATTGTCTGTGTGGAACGACACCTATGGGATCACAAGGATCCCTACTACGGTTGCCGGGGCGTGGGGTTGCAAGAAGAGCAGGATTAGTAACCAGCACGAGGATCGTTTACCCAGGTTCGGGCCGCGAGGATGCGTAAAACCCTAGTCCTGCTTTGGTGGGTGTATTTCAGAGAGTTCTTGAGCTCTCGAACTAGCTGTGGTGAGTGTGTGGTTCGAAAGAGCCGAATCCTTCTCCAGTATGCCATGGGCCTCCCTTTATAGTCGAAAGGGGCTGCCACAGTGGCACACAGGAGGTGGAAAGGCGCACAGTGCTATGAGCTTATCGCTCATATTACAGGACAAGACGCATTTAATGCATAGCTTAGGTGTCCCCTTGCTTTATCGGATACGGGGGCGAGGCCCGTCCCATCTGTCGCTGCTCCTCCTTGCTTCGACACGCGCCCTGGCTAGCGACGCATACGACGCCACGTAGGTAGGCAGGCAGCTGAGGTGGCGCGGTGGTGGAGCCTCCATGAAGATCTGCATGCCGCCACAGAGGCGTTTGATGAGTTGGCCTGGGAGCTGCATGTTGCCACGCAGGTGCCCGCCCAGCTGGTTGGGCTGGCAGTCGCATGTGAATGGTGGTGGAGACTTGGTTGGTGCGGGCCTGGTAGTGGCCCAGCTGGCGTCCTCGGTGAGGGCCTTGCCGGGTGGCCCGACAAGGGTATTGCCATTGCACGCTGTCGTCCCCGGTAAGGACCTTCCCGGGGGTCTGGTGGCCTTCCTCGGCAAGGATCCTGCCGAGGATCGTCGTCTTCTA
This sequence comes from Aegilops bicornis, assembly GCA_021605145.1. Taxonomy (NCBI): domain Eukaryota; kingdom Viridiplantae; phylum Streptophyta; class Magnoliopsida; order Poales; family Poaceae; genus Aegilops; species Aegilops bicornis. The sequence goes on from CM038670.1 coordinate 380,189,641, forward strand.
ATCCTCATGCGATCTTGAGTGTTCCTTGTCTTCACAAAAATCTGCATGCCACCATGGAGGTGCCTCCTGAGCCCTGGCCCAACGTGATGTGGAGATCGTGGGCTCAAGGGTGGCTCGCTCTGTTGGTGTGGGGCGAGCTGCCCCAGCAAGGGTCTTGCCGGGGCTGTTGAGGCTGCCCCGGCGAGGGTCTTGCCGGGGGAACCTGCTTCGTCCATCTGCTCTTTGTGGTCTTGGCCTTGGCGTTGCTCTGGTTATCTTGGGCTTCGGTCTTACCTTGGCTCACCGCCCCATTTCTGCTTGGTGTGACCGTGGGCGCGGCTCCGACTGCCCGTGCACAGGTATAGGGGTACAAAAGTGCACCCCTCCTTTTGTACACTGACAGGAGCCCTCGGGCCTGGGCCACACATAAGCCCGACACGTTGTTGGGCTAGGCCCAAAACGATGCGCGGACAGGCGGGGCGGTTTCTACCGCGGTAAAACTTTTCGTGCGCTGCGCTTCCCACGACCTGCGCGCGGCACGACGTGGCGTGGAGGGGTGTGCATGATGTGGGCGGCATGCGTGGGGCGGTTCCTGCACGCATGTGTCACATCGTAGTAAATGGGTAGCGCGACCCGCACCTTCCCCATAAAAAGGGGAAACCATGGGCGCACTGTTCCTTTTACCCTTCGCGCAATCCCAATCTCGGAACCCTCCGCTTGTCTTCCTCTTCTTCCCCAAGCTTCGCTCTCGCTCGCCACCATTGCGTTCTCGCCGCCCTCTTCTTTGCCCTTCTCTCCCAGCCGCCATGGCACCGAAATCTGTCAAGGGCAAGGGTGTGGCTAAGAATGCCGGAGCGGCGGAGCCGCTGGAGAGTGCGCTGGCGGTGCAGCGGACGCAGTCCGCCTTCTTCGCCTCGACAGTTGACGTGTTCGAGCTCCGGGAAGCCTTTAGGCCCCTGTGGGGGGTGAAGACGTGGGGAGACAAATCGGGGCATCCAGCCACGCGTGTCATCCCCGCCAACTGCGCCGAGGCTGCCCCAAATCGGTACCCCTTCTTTGTCGACTATTTTTCCTGCGGGCTTTGTCCTCCCTTCTCCGATTTCTTCAGCGACATCATGCACACCTTTGGCTTCCACCTCTTGGATTTTACCCCGAATGCGGTGGCATGTATGGCCCTTTTCGTGCACCTCTGCGAAGGCTTCGCCGGGGTGCACCCCAACACGACGCTCTTTCGCCATTACTTCTCCCCTCGGATCCAACCAGGGGGCGCCATCTCTGGTTGCATCACCTGGATCCCAAGGTCCAAGGGGGCGTATCCGGAGGGTACCATGAAGGAGAGGTGGGAAGAATGGCGGGGCCGGTGGTGCTGGATCAAAGAGAAGGACCCGCCGGCGTTCTGCGAAGTTCGTCGGGCGCCGCTGGTCCGCAGAAGCGATTTGAGCGACGTCGACGCCGACGACAAGAAGCTCACGGTTGCCACCACCAGGATCCTCCGGCTTACCGAGGCCGGGCTCACCCTTGAGATGATCGGGGCGGACTTCATCCGCTGCCGGATTGCTCCACTGCATAACAAGGGGAGGCTAGCCTGGCTCTTTACGAACCCTGCTGACATCATGCAGCTTCGCCCCGGCCTCGACCACAACTTCACAATGATGGGGCATGCCCATTTCTGCCAGCGGCTCTTCTAGCTCGATGTGGGCCGCGACAGCGAGGTCGAGTAGACCGGCAAGGTCGCGAGGGCCGCCGCGAAGGCCGGCAAGGTCTTCAAGGGGCCATTGTTCAAGCTGGCGGCGGGAGTGGTCCCACTATGCAATAACTCGCGTCGGACCGAGATCATCGCCATGATGCCGGACTGCAACGCGCACGGCCTCGACCCGAGCTTGAATGAGCCGGAGGACATCGAGGTGCAGCAGTTCTTCGACACTCTGCATGAGGGGTACATCAACGCCGACGCCGAGTGGCTGCTCGTCCAGGACACCACCCAGGCGGAACTGGACTACATCGCCACCAGGGCGAGGGAGGCACAACTTGCCGAGGAGGCCAGCAGCGCTGGCGGTGTGGAGGAGGAGCTCGCCCGGTGGGCGACGGCCGCCGGGGAAGCCAGCAGCGCCGGCACCGAGGCTCCTCTGGTTGAGGAAGCGGCCGATGAGTAGTCAGACAAGGAGGCCAGGGCTGTTGACCCACCGGCCATGGGGAGAGGGCGAGTCCTGCGGTGAGCCACTTCCGGCGAGCCGGTGCGGTCCGCCAGGGCCGCGCGGCGGCCGAAGTCCCTGGAGGAGTCCACGCGCCAGACGAGGGCCGCGGCGGCGAAGAAGGTGGTGTAGGCTGCGACACCGAGGAAGAAGGCATCTGCTTCTTCTCCGTCTACATGCCCGCAGACTCCGCCCTCCTCCCCTCCTCCGGCAGATGCCGACGTGGGGGTCACTTTCGACTATGGATCCCTCAGCCCGAGGAGGAAGAGGAAAACCGCAGAGGAGTAGGTGGACGACGAGTAATTATTTGGCTCCTTCCCGTCATCTCTGCCTCCTTAATCTATGTCGCCTGTCTTGACTTGTTTTCATCCTGGCAGGGACGCGGAGACGCTGGCCCAAAGGGTGAAGAGGGCCAAGACCTCGGCAGGTGGCCAACACCCGGCTGGTACTTGAAGGGCGCCACTGGTGGTGCTGAGCAGCCCGGACAGCAGCCCCTGGCCCAGCCCCCAGCGTAAGCTCACTACCCTCCCCTCGTCGACATGTGTCAAGGGGTACGATTCTTTGGTGCTGACCTTGCCGGGCATGCAGGAGGAGAGCGGCAACAGGAGGAGCCGCACGGGGCTACTCCCAACACGCCGCCCCGAGGGACGTCCCCGGTAAGGGCGCCAAGCACCAAGCCCTCGCACATGGAGGAGGAGGAGAACTTGGGCGCCGGCGGCTTTGCCTCGACGCCAAATGTTGGCGGGAGGGACTTCTTTCCCACTGCACCGTGCCTTGGTAAGTCGCTCGCCTTTCGTCCCTGTTCTTTTTTCTTTCTTGCTGACCCTTGGTCTTGGCCTTGCCTCACTCCCTTCATCGGTGTCCAGATCCCTCCTCGGTGAACCCGGAGGATGTGGACGCCATCATCGAGGACGTCGCCAAGGCTGCCGAGGCGGACGCCGAGAAGATTGCCGCCGAGGTGGCCGCCGAGGGCGCCGCTGAGGATGATGCCAAGGGGCCTGCCTGGGAGGCCAGCAAGGCCACCGCTGAGGAGACTAGCAAGGGGCCTGCCTGGGAGGCCAGCAAGGCCACCGCTGAGGAGACTAGCAAGGGGCCTGCCGGGGAGGCCGGCAGGGCCGCTGCCGAGGAGGAGGAGGAGGTGGCTGATGACCAGCCTTCGTCCTCCATTGCTTCCAGGTCCGGCAAGTACCTGAGGGTGAGTGACGACTTGTTCGTCCACCTGTCTGGTGCGTCGACCTCCACGACACCCATCGAGGGAGAAGTGTTCGACGACGAAGTGCTTGCTGCCGCCGGGCTTGAGGTCGTTGACGAGCCTAACGTTGGTGGCGACGGCTCGCAGGAAGAGCGGCTCCTCCATGCCATGGGCGCCAGCTTCCGGAAGCTCCAGGCGCTCCACCGCGCCAGCCTGGGCAAGGCTAAGTCCAGGACGATAGTGGTGGAGAAGGCGGAGGCGGACCTCCAGAAGCGCGTTGCCGAGACGCAGGACTGGTTCCGCGAGGCTCACAGGGAGCCGAAGGCCGCCCAGGGCGAGCTGGCCAAGTGCGATGTGGAGCTCACCATGAAGCTTTCCGACATTGAGAAAGCCCAAGAGATGGCGAAGAACTTGGCCGCTGCCGCCGAGGCCGCCCGGACCCAGCATGAGGCCGCACTGAACTCCCAGGAGGAGGACCTCGCCGCGCGCGAGGAGAAGCTTGCCGCCACGCTTCGCGGCAAAGATGAAGAGGTGGAGGAGCTTGTCTTGCAGCGGACCAGTGAGCTGGAGCAGAGGCACAAAGAGGCACTCGATGCCCAGGCCCAGGTTCACGCCGACAAGGTGAAGGAGCTGGAGGTGGAGCGGGACGAGCTGAAGGAGCAGGCCCTGAAGCTATCCCAGGATAAGGACATGCTCAACGGCGCCCTGACAGAGGCGCAGGGCGCGGCCGTCAGCAGGGCCGGGGAGCTCTCCGAGGCCAACAAGTCCATCAAGGACCTCACGCTGAAGCTGGAGGCCCTGAAGGGATGCTCGGAGGCCAAACCCGGAGGGTACCTGCCAAGGAGCTGGAGGCGGAGAAGCAGTTGCGGAAGAACGAGGCCCTCAACTTCATGGATCACGTGGAGGGAGAGAACCGCTAGCTCGATCGCCTTGCCACCGTTGCCAACCAGGCCGCCACGCAGCTGGCCACCATGGGGATGCCGGACGTGAGATATGCCCCGGAGCGGAGCGTGAGCGCCAACTGCAGCCTGACCCTGTTCTTTGAGAAGGTCGTCGGCACTTTGGAGCGGCTTCACGCCAACCCGGCGGCCTCGTTGGCCGACGAGGCCCGGAGGCTTTGCCAGGGCGCCATGACCAAGGTTCTCACCAAGGTGGCATACTGGTACCCCGACCTCGACTTCGACGCCGCGCTGGAGAGCTTTCCGAGGATATCGACCTCGCGCCCGCTGGGGAGCGCATCAAGCCCGTCATCAGCCGCGTGCGGAATTCAGAGGGTAGAGGGCCAGCGCCGGATTAGGCACCCGTTGCTTTATCGCCACTGCAGTTCACAACCAAGACAATCGCTATCTTTAGTTAGAACCGCAGCAACAATTCGATGTAATATAACTCTACAACACTTTTAGTATCATGCATGTTATTTTCCTGTTCGATTTTCCTTTGTATGTCCATATTCCTACGTTAACTGGGTAGGTTTGCCGGCGCGTAAACCCAGGGCGGCATCTTGGGGACGGGTCCCCAGTGGCCTGCCGGGTGTGCTTGCCGCCGGGCGAACCACCTTACCACCCTTAGCGCGGCTAGCCGAACTGTCGAGTTTGACTCGAGTCAGAGTTGGGAGCGTTGCCAAGTGCAGAAGGCTACCCCGCCACTCTCGACGTGGCCGCTTTGAGCTGTTGAGCGGACTCGAAAAAGAACAAGGGCGTTGCCCATTGCGGGAGGGCCCCTTTGCGTGCAGGTTTCTCATACATAGGAAAGATCTCCGAGACGATAACCTTATATATAAAAGGAAATAACTCAAAGCTCTGAATGACTTAGCTTCTCTGTTGCCGCACTGGCGTCCTTCACGTTCGCCGGCGGCGCCCCTTTCTCCTAGCCGTCTCCTTCTTGGGAGCTATGGCGACGAAGAACTGCTAGGCTAGCCACTAGACCAGATTCTCACAATTGCGCCCCCTACCTGGCGCGTCAAAGATGTCAGTGTGGAACGACACCTATGGGACCACAAGAATCCCTACTATGGTTGCCGGGGAGCGGGTTTGCGAGAAGAGCAGGATTAGTAACAAGCACGAGGATCGTTTACCAAGGTTTGGGCTGCGAGGATGCGTAAAACCCTAGTCCTGCTTTGGTGGGTGTATTTCAGAGAGTTCTTGAGCTCTCGAACTAGCTGTGGTGAGTGTGTGGTTCGAAAGAGCCGAATCCTTCTCCAGTATGCCATGGGCCTCCTTTTATAGTCGAAAGGGGCTGCCACAGTGGCACACAAGAGGTGGAAAGGCGCACAGTGCTATGAGCTTATCGTCAGACAGGACAAGACGCATTTAATGCGTAGCTTAGGTGTCCCCTTGCTTTATCAGGGACGGGGGCGAGGCCTGTCCCGTCCGTCGCCACTCCTCCTTGCTTCAACACGCGCCCTGGCTAGCGACGCATGTGGCGCCATGTAGGCAGGCAGGAAGCTGAGGTGGCGTGGTGGTGGAGCCTCCACGAAGATCTGCATGCCGCCACGGAGGCGTTTGATGAGTTGGCCTGGGAGCTGCATGTTGCCACGCAGGTGCCAGCCCAGCTGGTTGGGCTGGCAGCCGCATGTGAATGGTGATGGAGACTTGGTTGGTGCGGGCCTGGTAGTGGCCCTGCTGGCGTCCTTGGTGAGGGCCTCGCCGGGTGGCCCGACAAGGGTCTTGTCATTGTGCGCTGTCGTCCCCGGTAAGGACCTTGCCAGGGGTCTGGTGGCCTTCCTCGGCAAGGATCCTACCGAGGATAATCGTCTTCTAATCCTCATCTGATCTTGAGTGTTCCTTGTCTTCACAAAGATCTGCATGCCACCATGTAGGTGCCTCCCGAGCCCTGGCCCAACGTGATGTTGGAGACCGTGGGCTCAAGGGGTGGCTTCGCTTCTGGTGTGGGGCGAGCTGCCCCGGCAAGGGTCTTGCCGGGGCTGCTGAGGCTGCCCCAACAAGGGTCTTGCCGGGGGAACCTGCTTCGTCCCTCTGCTCTTTGTGGTCTTGCCCTTGGCGTTGCTCTGGTTATCTTGGGCTTCGGTCTTACCTTGGCTCACCTCCCCCGTTCTGCTTGGTGTGACCGTGGGCGCGGCTCCGACTGCCCGTGCACAGGTAAAGGGGTACAAAAGTGCACCCCTCCTTTTGTACAACGACACGAATATGTCCTAGTTCTCACGCAAGAACTCTCGTAGCGCGGCATCGACCGTTGGGACGAGTTGTGCCCCAATGGATGCTGTCTTCTTGGGGTCCGTCGGGTGGACTTGAAATTTGACTCTTTCATCTGTTGGTTTAAAGGAGGTGGATTTGGGTAGTTTGTCCAGGATTATGTCATCCCTATCCACAGTAGAGCGCAGCGCGGTTAGCTCTTCGGCCGCGAGTATTTCAGACAATGCCTCGAGGGCCAGGGATGCGGTTTTATTTTCGGCACGGAGTGCTCTGTCCGGATCACTGGCAAGAGTGATGATACCGTGGGCCCGGGCATCTTGAGCTTCATGTACCCGTAGTGAGGTATAGCTTGGAAGCATGTAAATGCATCTCGCCCCAATAGGGCGTGATATCCGCTGTTGAAAGGGGCCACTTGGAAGGTTATCTCTTCGGACCGATAATTCTCCGGTGTGCCGAATACCATGTCGAGCGTGATTTTTCCTGCGCATTGCGCCTCCCGACTGGGAATGATTCCCCAGAAAGTTGTGCTACTTTGCTCGATGCGGCTCCTGTCTATTTCCATTTTATTGAGCGCATCCTCGTAGATGAGGTTTAATCCGCTGCCGCCGTCCATGAGCACTTTGGTGAGCTGAAACCCGTCCACAATTGAATTGAGAACCAAGGCGGCTGGTGCCCGGACTGTCCGGAATTTTGGTTCGTCACTGGCATTGAAAGTTATGGCCGTGTCGTTCCAAGGGTTTATTGCTGCGACTTGCCAGACTTCGGCAAGGTCGTGGAAAGCCCTTTTACGCCGATTGTTTGAAGTGAAAGTTTTGAAGACTGTCGATACGTTGGGGTCATCATCTTCCGTGGGGTGTTGCACTGGTGTATTTTTTGTGAGGATATCCTCGCCGCTCTTGGCGACTTGCCAGAGTATCCAACATGCTCTAAGGCTGTGGGTTGGTATGGTGTCCGGTGTTGTATGTATTTTGCATGGCCTATCGAGCCATCCCTCCAGAACGGTTCCGCGCCCCGTGATGTGCTTAGATTTCTTTACTATTGGATCTGGTGCGCCGCGAGGGTGCACCCTTTTTGCCCGGACGAAGGGTTGAGTAGAAACCGTTGGTTCCCAGAGAGCTGCCTGAGTTTTACACGCGCTTTCCATTGCACAGTACTTATGTACGATGGTTGCCAAGTCAGCAAAGTATAATATGCGACGGCGACTGACGGCGTTGAGGAGTCCTACGCCCGTGCAATTACTGCAGAATGCTGAGATCGCATCTTCGTCGCGGCAATCTTTAATCTTGTCTTTGCCAAGGAGGAATCTGGCCCAAAAGTGATGGACTATTTCCTGAGACTGCTGCCGTATGTACGTGAGATTGCGTCTATCTGGGTGGGTGGGTGGCTTTAAATCCGAACCCTGACCCAATTTGGAATCCGGAGTTTGAAGAACTTCCGAACTTGATAGGTCGGGCTCCTGGATATTAACGGATTTTTCAGGCCCGTCGTCTGATTCTAGGTTCGGAGGGCGGGCTATGTCTTTCCGAAGGCAGGTGTCCGGCTCTTCGAGCTCGGAAATCCAAACATAGTTCGTCCTCAGTATAGAGGAAGAGTTGTCATCTTGCTCCTCAACTACAGCTATCCGGTGGGTGATCGGCGGAGATTTAATTTCTCTCTGGTCGGGTTTAAGCCCAATCCGACCGTAGTCTATTGCGACCCCCAGGGAGGCGATGCAATCTAGGAGCTCGTTCAAAGACGATAACTCAGCCGGGTCAATCTTCTTAGAGTATTCGGAGCTAACACAGAGGTGGTTTTCGATGACCCGAGAGGTCATCTTTGGCTTAACGGCCGTAGGGGCGGTCATGGTAAAGCTGCCCAGCCGGAGGGTTTGGCCTGAGGTCAGGGCACCTCCGGAGGTGATACTGTCCTTGATAACAAGGCGAGCCATAAATCCTGTCTTCGACGTCACAGCGGAACTCTCAATGAAAGCACCAATGTCGGTGTCAAAACCAGCGGATCTCGGGTAGGGGGTCCCGAGCTGTGCGTCTAAGGTTGATGGTAACAGGAGACGGGGGGACACGATGTTTACCCAGGTTCGGGCCCTCTCTATGTAGGTAATACCCTACTACCTGCTTCATTGATCTTGATGAATATGAGTATTAAAAGAGTTGATCTACCTCGAGATCGTAATGGCTAAAACCCTAGAAGTCTAGCCTGTATGACTATGATTATTCTTGCCTCTATGGACTAAGCCCTACGGTTTATATAGACACCGGAGGGGACTAGGGTTATACAAAGCCGGATACAGAGAAAGGAATCTCCATATCCGGGTGCCAATCTTGCCTTCCACGCCAAGGAGAGTACCATCCAGACACGGGTGAGAGTCTTCGGTCTTGTTTCTTCACAGCCCATCAGTCCGGCCCATGTCCGACAGGACGAACGCCAGAGGACCCCTTAATCCAGGACTCCCTCAGTGGGCGAGGGTTTTCTTTTCCTTTTGCATGTTTGAGTGAACACACACGGTTCGCAGAGGTGACGGAGATGAATCGTGTGCGATAGTAAATCACCGAGATTGAATGGGAATCCAAATTTCCTTTATCCTTCATCCATGAGTTTTTTTCTATGATGAACATAAACCCTGCTAATCATCGTGTTCAAATTTGACACTTTTCCGGGTTCATTTACAATATTTAGGGGCTTATGTGCATTTTGTAGGCATTAATGCATGTACTTCAAATTCAAACAATTGGTGCATGAAAGGGTGCACAAGAACCGTCTGGGAAAACCATACTCGTGGGATTTAATAATTTCTCAAGCCTTTTACAAGGAATGGGCAGATACTTCAAGGAAATGTGTGGGAATAGTCAACCATAAACGTGTCGTTTACTCGGTTAACAACTATACAAAAAATTAAACACATGGTTAGAAAACATGATGCCTGGCGTGGTGCCATGGTATGGCCTCGCCATGCCCTGGTAAAAATTGGAGAATATTTTCCTTATGTCGTGATGCACACCTTTCATAAATCGAACCATCACCGAGGAAGTTTCATGGTTTCGAGGGGGAAATCACCAAGATTGAAGGGGATCCAAATTTCCTTTGTCCTTTGTCCACAAGTTTTTTTCTATGATGAGCATAGAACCTGCAAATCACCATGTTCAAATTTGGCACTTTTCCGGGTTCATTTGCCATACTTAGGGGAATATGTGCATTTGCTAGGCATTAATGCACATAATTCAAGTTCAAACAATCGATGCATGAAATAGTCCACAAGAACGGCCTAGAAAACCATGCTCGTGCCATTTAGTAAATTCTCATATCTTTTACAAGGAATGGACAGATATTTCGATGAAATGTGTGGCAATAGTCAACCACAAATGCCTGTTTGATGGGTTTTCAACGATCGAAAAAATGAAATGAATGCTTAAAAAACCTGATGCCTTGCATGTTGCCATGGTATGACCTCACCATGCCCTGGTAAAAATTTGAGAAGGTTTGGCTTATGTCGTCATGCACGCCCTTCATAAATCGAACCATCACCGAGGAAGTTCCGTGCTTTCGAGAGGGAAAATCCCCAAGATTGAAGGGGAATCCTAATTTCCGTCCTAGTTTGTCATTCAGTTTTTGTCCAACAATCAACATACCACCTCAAATGCAATGTGTTCAAATTTGACATTTTGCCGGGCTCATTTACCATATTTAGGGGATTATGTGCATTTTCTAGGCATCAATGGACATAATTCAATTTCGAACAATCGGTGCATGAAAAGGTGAACAAGAACGGTTTGGAAAACCATGCTCATGTTATTTAGCACATTCTCATGCCTTTTACAAGGAATGGGCAGATATTTCAAGGAAATGTGTGGCAATAGTCAAGCATAAACGCGTCGTTTACTCGGTTAACAACTATACAAAAAATGAAACACATGGTTGGAAAACATGACGCCTGGCGTGGGGCCATGGTATGGCCTCACCATGCCCTGATAAAAGATTGTTTTCCTTATGTCGTGATGCGCGCCTTTCATAAATCGAACCATCATCGAGGAAGTTTCATGGTTTCGAGGGGGAAATCACCAAGGTTGAAGGGGGATCCAAATTTCCTTTGTCCTTTGCCCACGAGTTTTTTTCTATGATGAGCTTACAACCTGGAAATCACCGTGTTCAAATTTGGCACTATTCCGGGTTCATTTGCCATATTTAGGGGATTATGTGCATTTCCTAGGCATTAATGCACATAATTCAAGTTCAACAATTGATGCATGAAAGGGTCCACAAGAACGTCCTAGAAAACCATGCTCGTGCCATTTAGTAAATTGCCGTGCCTTTTACAACGAATGGAAAGATATTTCTATGAAATGTGTGGCAATAGTCAACCACAAATGTCTGTTTGTTGGGTTTTCAACTATAGAAAAAAATGAAATAAATGCTTAAAAAACATGAAGCCTGGCATGGTGCCATGGTATGACCTCACCATGCCCTGGTAAAAATTTGAGAAGGTTTGGCTTATGTCGTCATGCACGCCCTTCATAAATCGAACCATCACCAAGGAAGTTCCATGCTGTCGAGAGGGAAAATCCCCAAGATTGAAGGGGAATCTTGATTTCCATCCTAGTTTATCATTCAGTTTTTTCCAATGATCAACATACCGCCTCAAATGCAACGTGTTCAAATTTGACATTTTCCCGGGCTCATTTAGCATATTTAGGGGATTATGCGCATTTTCTAGGCATTAATGGACATAATCCAAATTCGAACAATCGGTGCATGAAAAGGTGCACAAGAAAGGTCTGGAAAACCATGCTCGTATTATTTAGCACATTCTCATGCTTTTACAAGGAATGGGCAGATATTTCAAGGAAATGTGTGGCAATAGTCAAGCATAAATGCGTCGTTTACTCGGTTAACAACTATACAAAAAATGAAACACATGGTTGGAAAACATGACACCTGGCGTGGTGCCATGGTATGGCCTCACCATGCCCTAGTAAAAATTGGAGAATGTTTTCCTTATGTCGTGATGCGCGCCTTTCATAAATCGAACCATCACCGAGGAAGTTTGATGGTTTCAAGGGGGAAATCACCAAGATTGAAGGGGGGTCTGTCACAACCCAAGCTCAGGCCCTGTTGTCTTTGCTTGATCATCATGTCATCATGTTTAAAATTCAAATGAATTTGAAATGGGGACTGTTAAACCCTAGCAGCAAATGAAATTCAACTAGGGTAAAAATTAAATCTTTTCAATGAACCGGAAATGCCCTTCTAAAATGTTCATCATCTTTGCCTTGGTCCAGAACCTCTGCCACAAATGGTGCTCACTTTTCTAGGACACTTTGGATCTTTGAATTAAATCATAAGTATTTGAATTTGGACATTTAAATTCTATGAAATATTTTAAATGTCCAAATAATCTTGAAAGCATTTGAGGGCTATTGGAAATATTTTTAAAATTGACCAGCATTATTTTCAGGATTTTACAAAATGAATTAGTATTTTTACTAATTCAAAACAGAGGCAAACAATAGAAAACAGAAACAAAAAAAGAAAACAAGAACGAGAGAGAGAGAGAGGAAGCCCACCTAGGCCACTTACCTGGCCAGCCCAGCCCCACCGCCTCGGTGCTACCATCCTCCACCTCTACCAAGAGGGCGAGGAGGGAGACAACAAGACACGCGGCGTGAGGCGCCACGCCACCTCCCTGCTCGCCTGCCTCACCAAGGCGCCTCGAAGCCCCTCCTCGGCGCCGCTCTGGACCCCCCTGACCTCCTCACTCTCCCCCTTCGTCTCTCCCTCGCCTCTCTCTCACACATCCGAGCACCACCGTCGCCGCCACTCGCCGCTGCCGCGCCCCGAGTCACCTCCTCGCCTCCCCAATGCATCCATCAGCCCCACCGCGTCGCCCTGAAGCTCTCCGCCAACGACCACGACGCCGGAAGCCCCACAGCGTCATTCCCGGCCTCGTATTCAACCTCGGGCGTTGGAGATCGTCTTCGCCGCCCTACTCAGCTCGGCCTCCCCCAAGCTCGCTCACCACCTCATCGCCCTTGCTGTGAGCTCCACTGCGTATCCCCTCTCTCCTTTTGCTTGCCCCTGCACCGCAGCGCCAAAACCGACCCCGCCCGATCTTCGGCCGCCGCGGATGACCTTGCCGCCGTTGACTCCAGCCACCCTAGCCCCGGAAACCACCACCATCCGACACACCGTCGCGCCAGCTCTCCGTAGAGCCCAACGACGCATCGAACGGTGCCCCGTATAGGAAACCCGAGGCACAAGAGCGCCGCTGACCCCGCCCGCGGCTAAACACCGGCGAGTTTGACCCAGTTGACCAGGGGTTTGACTCCCCCCTGACCCACTGACATTTGGGCCAAGCCTGAATTAGTTTAGGCTTAGGGTTGAATTAGTGCTAATTAATAACTTAGTTAGAGGAGAGGCTGACATGTGGGACCCACACATCAGCTTTGACCTGGCATGGTCTGTTGACCGCTGACGTCATGCTTGCACAACGCTGACGCAGTTAAACATTTTCTGGGTTAGAATAATTCAGAAAATTCCAGAAAATAGTGTAAGCTCCTAAAAATCATAGAAAATAATCTATAGCTCAGAATGAAATAATTTATATATGAAAATGATCAGAAAAATCCAATCTTTCCATTTGTACCATTTTCATGCATGTTTGAGCAACATAAAGCCACTGTATATGACAATTTGAATTAATGGCATTTGAAATGCCTTATGTGGAGTTTGAATTTGAATCTAGTGTGCAAACCAACTCCATATAAATCGTTGCTAGCTGCATTAGCTCAAATCACAGCATATTGCCATGTCATGATCATGCATCATATTGTGGCATTGCATTGATTGTGTTCTTTATCTGTTTACCGGTATTTGCTCCCCCTCAGTAGACGTGATCCAACGATGAGTTCAATGACAGTGATGAAGAGCTATACTATATTCAGAAGTGCCAGTCAAGCAAAACCCCCTTGTTCATTCCGATACAATCCCACTCTCTCGCTCCTTCTCTCTTTTACATAGGACAACAACGATTCAACTGTTACATGCTATGGTAGTTGAACCCATTTCCTTTGCATGACCTGTCATTGCCACAGTAAACAAATGAAACCCACTACCATGAGTAGGAGTTGTTTGAGCCCTGATGTGCCTACTCATTCATGCTTGTTTGTCATGACTGCTACTACTTAAAGTTGAGTCGGGTCTGATTCGTCGGGGATGAATTGGAATGGTGATGAACATGTCCTACTGTGTGTGAGCTAAGTGTGTGAACACGATTTGGTAAAGGTAGCGGTGAGAGGCCATGTAGGAGTACATGGTGGGTTGTCTCATTGAAGCCGTCCTTAGGAACTGAGTTCTGTGTTTGTGATCCATGAACAGCTACTACCACTCATTGGGATCCTTAATTGACCCTCTCGACTTATTAACCGCCCCTGTCCTTTGTCCGGGAGTTGCAAGTAGTTTCTGGTGTTTGTAGTATCTTTGGAGGCCGTCTTGTGATCTTGACAGGGTGGGCTGTGATGCGGTAGGCATGTGGCCTGATGTACTGAGTCGCCCGTTTGGTGACTCGGGAACCCTGCACACATCATTCGGGGCCGTATGTGGAAACCTCAGCCGGACTCCCTACGGATGAAACCTGAATAGGTGGTAAACCTGGACTAGGGACTTGTGTGGTTAGTTAGGTCGTGGCCGACACCCTCGCCAGGCTTCCGCTTGAAGGTTGCCGAGATACATGACGTGTACATGGCGGTAAGTGGTGAGAGCGTGTGTGAAGAAGTACACCCCTGCAGGGTTAACATCATCTATTCGAATAGCCTCGTCCCCGGTAAAGGACCTCTGGGTTGCCTGTACAGTTCATAGACAAGTGAAAGTGGATACTCTAAAATGCGCAAGATAAGCGTGAGTGCTATGGATGGCGTTCTCGTAGGGAGACGGGAGCGGATCCATAGTGGTGTATTCATATGGTGAATATGTGGACTCATGTGCGCCACCTCAAAAGAGTTACTTACAGTCGTAGTTTAGGATAGCCACCGAGTCAAAGCTGGCTTGCTGCAGTTAAACCCCACCATCCTTTTGTTGATACTGATGCATATGTAGATAGTTCTGATGTAAGTCTTGCTGGGTACATTTGTACTCACGTTTTCTTAATTTATGTTTTGCAGAGAGACTTCAGTCTCGCTAGTAGTTCCGGGTGGACTTCGACGTTTAGATTGTTACCTCATCTACGATCTTGTGCCCTCTGGAGGGTCTTGTAGATAGTCAGGATTCTCAGCCCTTTTCATTTGTAGTTGTGTGTACTTAGACATGTTAAGCTTCCGCATGTGCTTTTGGCTTGTATGCTCTGAATGTCGGGTCATCAGACCCATGTTTGTAATATCTGGCTCCTCAGAGCCTAATGAATAAATATGTTGAGTTGTAGAGTTCTGTTGTGATGCCATGTTGTATTTGCACATATCGAGCATATTGTGTGTATGATTTGAAATGCTTGGTATGTGTGGGATCCGACAACCTAGTTGTTTATCCTTGGCAGCCTCTCTTACCGGGAAATGTCTCCTAGTGCTTCCACTGAGCCATGGTAGCTTGCTACTGCTCCGGAACACTTTGGCTGGCCGGCATGTGCCCTTCTTCGTTCCTGTGTCTGTCCCTTCGAGGAAATGTCACGCGGTGTCTACCGGGGTCCTGTTAGCCTGCTACAGCCCGGATTCTCTGGAGTCCTGTTAGCCCAGCTGCTACAACCCGGATTCACTCGCTGATGGCCGACACATTTATTGCTGGGTCATGTATGCATGTCCCTGTAAGTTAGTGCCACTTTGGGTTCACGACTAGTCATGTCGGCACGGGTTCTCTGTCATATGGATGCTAGCGACACTATCATATACGTGAGCCAAAAGGTGCAAACGGTCCCGGGCCAGGTAAGGTGGCACCCGTGGGAATACCGTGCGTGAGGCCGCAAAGTGATATGATGTGTTACATGCTAGATCGGTGTGACTTAGGATCGGGGTCCTGACAGGGTCCAAATTTCCTTTGTCCTTTGTCCATGAGTATTTTTTTCTATGATGAGCATACAACCTGCAAATCACCGTGTTCAAATTTGGCACTATTCCGGGTTCATTGGCCATATTTAGGGGATTATGTGCATTTCCTAGGCATTAATGCGCATAATTTAGGTTCAAACAATCGATGCATGAAAGGGTCCACAAGAATGGCCTAGAAAACCATGCTCGTGCCATTAAGTAAATTCTCATGCCTTTTAAAAGGAATGGATAGATATTTCAATGAAATGTGTGGCAATAGTCAACCACAAATGACTGTTTGTTGGGTTTTCAACTATAGAAAAAAATGAAATAAATGCTTAAAAAACATGACGCCTGGCATGGTACCATGGTATGACCTCACCATGCCTTGGTAAAAATTTGAGAAGGTTTGGCTTATGTTGTCATGCACGCCCTTCATAAATCGAACCATCACCGAGGAAGTTCCCTGCTTTCGAAAGGGAAATCCTCAAGATTGAAGGGGAATCCAAATTTTCTTTGTTCTTTGCCCTGGAGTTTTTTTCTATGATGAACATACACCCTGCAAATCACCGTATTCAAATTTGGCATTTTTCCGGGCTCATTTACCATATTTAGGGGATTATGTGCATTTTCTGGGCATTTAGCGCATATAAATCCAATCCAGCTACAGGTGCACGGGTGTGATGTGAGGGACATAGATTGCCGTTCGATCGTGGCGGATCCAACGGTGCACACACGCGATCCGCGTGGCTGGGGTTCCGGCCAATCATAACGCAACACACAATAGGCTCAGCGCACACTGTTTCCAGAAGTGACGGAGATGAACCGTGTGCGATAATGAATGAGCAAAATTGTAAGGGAAGCCAAATTTCTTTTGTCGTTTGTGGTTGAGCTCTTGAATGCCACCGCACTGTACGGCTGCCCGGCCCCTTCGTCCCAGAGCTCTCTCCAGGCGTCGTCCATGGCACCGCGGCGCACAATAACTGGTAAGGAAGCGATGGCATCCCGCCGAGCCGCGTTCCTCGCCGCCCGCGACCGCACACCTGGTATGGAAGCGATGGCATCTCGCCACCCCGAGTTCATCGCCGCCGGCTGCCAGACAATTACATGGGCGGACTTTGGGGCTACCATGGCCGAATGGGTGGTGGATCTAGAGGCGGCCAAAGCCGCACAGAAGGAGAAGAAAAGGCAGAAAGCAATCAATAAAAGAGAGTCCCGCCGCCGCAAGAAAAAAGAGGCCGCACGCCGTGGTGAGGCGAGCTTGGCGGAAATCGAAGCACGGTGGGCTGCTGCCTACAAGGCCGGGAAGGAGAACGCCGGCTTCTGGCCAGCATGCCCTGATGGCAGCATGTTAGAAGTAGTTTAAGTTTGTAGTATTAGAACAAATTACCAGTAGTACTTTAAGTTTGTAGTATTAACGTACAATGTCGATAAGAGCATCCTTTGAGGGCTTTGAGCATTGATTAGCATGTGTGCCAGTGTGTTTTTTTTGTGTTAATCGTTAGAAGATCACAAAACACACAGTTTCTATGCCATACCCGTCTATGTTTTTTGCGTTAATGACCCATAAGTCAGTTACCTGTGCGATATTTCCTAATAAATCAGGCATACCATTGATCGAAAAAAATCAAGTACACGTGTACATTATTTTGGAGATGGGATCTGCCAACCTTTTTTTTCGCACACGAGTATTTTACGCGCTTCGTCTGTCTTGTGTGTTTCCCCCGCCCAAGTTTCAAATTTCGCACAGAAATTTTCATTAGGCGCGCGATTTCAGAATTTATTCCTCCAACCACATCCCCTTCCCCTCAATATCACCCCTCCCTCGTGCCTCCCCCTATCCGCATCTCAAACCGCCGCCGTCGCCACCATAGCTTCAACCACATCTACGTTCTGCTCGGATCCAGTCAGGTAACCCATCGATCTCTATCACGTCCTCGGCCTGATTGCTTAAATGCCGTCTGCGAAACATCCTCATGCCCCCAAATCCCCCCACCAGGAGCTGATGGCGGTCCATGGCGCGATGGCCTCTGTGCGTGTTGACCCAGAGGAACACCTCGCCTCCGCCGCCGCCACCGACATGGTGCAGGCTCTGGCCCAGATGAAGTCCCCCAGTGACTACCCCCGAGGTCTTAATAGGTACGATCTGACCAGCTAAATCGTACCAATAACACTTGCAACGGCTATGATTTGTACGGTTGATGTATTAAGCATGTTCGTCCCTGGTTTATTTCTGTACTACACACTGTGTGATGTTCAAATATTACTGTGTCCAGCTCAATTTCACCAATACCAGCAACAAACTTACACTACATGACTCAGGATATCACTAGAGATGCTGCCCATTTGCTATTTTAAGTGGATGTTAACCCTGTTGCACTTAACATGCTTGTCCATGTACTTACGCAGGGTCATAACGGTCGATGCTTTTGTTTGCCGCCGAGGTGAGCTGCATCCCATGTCTTACAGTATTTCACATAATTTGTGCAATTGCAGTTTAACTTCTTCCCATTTACTGGTTGCCTGTAGGTACACATGTCAGTGGCACTGATCCACACTTCAACCCGGAGGAACAGCTCGCCTCCGCCATTGCTGACTTTGGGCGAGCTCTGGCCAAGATGAAGTGCCCCAGCAACTACCTCTCAGGACTTACCAAGAATGTACTCACTAGTTCCATCTTACCAATACTAGTTGCAATTAATATCTATGTTCTGTATGGTCGATGTATTAAGCATGTTCTAGTAAACATGCCTAACACGTTTTGCTACTTTCCCTACCTTTTATAGACATTTGGGCCATTCTACGCTCGCAACACCTGCCTTGTGATGTTTAACTATGCCAATTGCATTTTTATCAAGACCGGTTTCAATGTCTATTAAGCCTGTTGCAATTAATAGTTGAATCCATTTTTAAACAATTGCATTTCAATGGCTACAAACTTACAAAACATGACTTAGGATGTTGTTAAGCCTGTTGCAATTAATAGTTGTATCCATTTTTTAATCTATCCATTCGCTACCATGCTACTCTCCGCAATGAAGATACACTAGAGATGCTGCCCCATTTACTTTTTTGGTGGATGCTAATCCTATTGTACTTAACATGCTTGTCCATGTACTTACGCAGGGTCATAATGACCGATGTTGTTGTTTGCCGTGAAGGTTAGCTGCATCCCATGTCTTACAGTATTTCACATCATTTTTCCAATTGCAGTTTAACTCCTACCATTTACTGGTTGCCTGTAGGTAGACATGTTAGTGGTACTGATCCACGCTTCGACCCAGAGGAACAGCTCGCCTCCGCTGGCCACGACTTTGGGCGGGCTCACGGCAGATGAAGTGCCCCAAAGAACTACCTCTCAGGACTTACCAAGTATGTACCCACCAGTTCAATCTTACCAATACCAGTTGCAATTAATGGCTATGTTTTTTGTACTGTCGATGTGTTAAGCATGTTGTAGTAAACATGCCTATCACGTTTGAGCTATTTTCCCTACCTTTTTATAGACAACTGGGCCATTATACGCTCGTGAGCACACCTGCCTGTGATGTTTAACTCTGCCAATTGCATTTTTATCGATTACCGTTTCAATGGCCATTAAGCCTGTTGCAATTAACAGTTGTATCCATTTTAAAGAGTTGTATTTCAATGGCTACAAACTTACAAAACATGAATTAGGATGTTGTTAAGCCTGTTGCAATTAATGATTCTATCCATTTTAATCCGTACCTTTGCTACCGTGCTACTCTTTCGAAATGAAGATATCACTACAGATGCTGCCGTTTTATTACCATTTGCTATTTTTGGTGGATGTTAACCCTGTTGTAGTTAAAATTGGCTTTCCATGTACTTACACAAGGCTACAATGGGCGATGCTGTTGTTTGCCGTCGAGGTTAGCTGCATCCCATGTGTTATACACCATCTATTCCTAAATATAAGTATTTTTAGCTATTACAATATAGACTACATAAGGAGCAAAATTAGTGAATCTAGATTCTAATCTAAACTATATCTATAATTCTATATACATTCGTATGTAGTTCATATTGAAATCTCAAAAAAAACTTGTACTTAGGAATATGGGTATTTGTATGTTACATCATTTGTGCAATCTCAGTTTAGCTTCTAACATTTACTGGTTGCTTGTAGGTACATATATGAGGGGTACCGATCCACACTTTGAGCCCTTTTGTGTGTGGGGCAATGAGATATTCATGAACAAGCGTCAAGTGAGGAAACTAAGAAAGATTGTTAGGCGAAAGAAACGGGTGATTGGAATTAAGCTCTTTATTTACACTTTGTCAAAGACAATAGTGAACTTTTTTTCGAAACGGAGGCAAAAGATTTGCCTCATCGATTAATTAAGCAGAAGAGAATTGCCCAGTTAATTAACGGAAAACCAGGCGAAAACCGACACAGACCAACCACACGTAGACTACTCTCAGGGCTTGCAACCTGACAACCAAACCCAACACCCAACGACCACCAATACATCGCAAAGACACCCCAACAAGAGTATAACAATAGTGAACTTTAGGATGGTGAGTAATGTGTTCCCTTTTCCCCCTGCCCACAACAAGTTACTCTATTAGACCTCAAAGATTCGATATTTTTCTCTTTTGATTGGTTTCAAGCTATTTACTGATGATTACCTTGCGAACTAAATGACGGGAGTGGAGGCAACTAAGGTTAAAGTATATAATTCATGCTACCATGATAATGCTCTAGAAGTCTTCCTGAAGGCGGTGAAGGATGGGCGGGCGATCATCACAAGGGGTTGGACAAAAGTGGTTCATGCCTATGGCATGCAGGAAGGCACATTATGGGCATTCCACTTCTTCAACAACGTCGGCAGTCAAAATGATTTACACTTGTCTCTTCACCTTTACCGCCTTTAAATACTGCGGTTCATCATAGCTAGTTGCTGCCTAATCCTGTAATTACTGAACATATTGTACTGGCAATTTTATTTATGGATTCGTTGTTGAACCATTGTGCTGAAAATTTGAATTGCACGTTTCGTATTTCAAAATTTCCAATTAGAATAATAAATTACAGGCAAAAAAAAGAACAGACGATCATGGACCTGTGCAAACGGTTCTAGCAGTAAAAGCGCTTGCGATGGATAGCCCAATGCCACATAGTTTTCTACATCAAATCGTGTGTGATGTAGTTAATGAAAGCAAACAGTTAACCAAGGCAGAGCGTGTGTGATAGTTACACCTTTCACACACGAGCGTATACATAAAACCACGTGGGATGTACATCCGAACGGAAACTTTTCCCTGGATTGACCGTGTGGGATGTACATAAGAATGGAAACGTATTCCTTGGATTGACTGTGTGTGATATACATACGAACGGAAATGATTTTATGGGATTCACCGTGTGGGATGTACATACCTACGGAAATGATTTCTGGGATTTACCATGTGGGATGTACATACCTACGGAAATGATTTCTGGGATTCACCGTGTGGGATGTACATACCTACGAAAATGATTTCTAGGATTCACCATGTGGGATGTACATACCTACGGAAATGATTTTTGGGTTTCACCGTGTTGGTGTACAGGTGGGATGTACCCCTTTTCCGTGTGGAATGTATAGGAGGGCCTATCCCCGATGATTTATGGGTCATGTGGGAAGGACACCCTATCACACGCGCTCACTTGGCGACGGTTCCAAATGCCATCGCGGAAAGGGGTTAAAAACCGTTTGTTTAGGACCGACCCGCACCAGTGCACGCAAAGCCTATCAGCTTGATTTCTATAGGTTTTGATAGGGGTATGTTTGTAATTTCACTCAAACGTGATATAACCGCCTCCGCCTCTCAACTCCCCAATTCATACATGGTGGGTGCCAAAACACAGCTTCTCCTTAGCCCAAATCGCCTCTCACCCCGATTCATATACGATGGGAGCCAAAACACAGTTTCTCCTCGGTCGAAATCTCCGTCGGCAAATATTCGGTGTATGTGAGATTACCGTCCTATCCCCAACTGACCAATATTGTTGTGATATACGAAATTGTAAACGGGGGCTAAGTTTTGTAAATTTCCTCGCATTTGAGACAAGCGCGTCCTGAAGACATGGTTCCCCTACCTCTCTCCATCCATTTCCCCATTCGTACTCCATGGGCGCCAAAACACCCTATCCACCCCAGTCTCCTCCATCTGCCACTCGCCCTCCTCCACCATGCCGAAGCTGATACCCCGACACCATCGTCCATTAGAAGAGATCGACCTCTCTCATCCACGGCTTCAGACTAGGATCCCTACATTGCGTCCTCTCACTTCATCAGCGCTGTCGTCCACCTTGCCTAGGCTGCTCGTACCACCTTCTCGTCCACCATGCCGGGATATTCCCCTCGCCACCACCGTCTGCCCTCCTAGATCTGCTTCCACACTGTCAACAACGATCGCTACCGCAGCACCCTCAATACCTCAGTAGATGCTTACACGGCGCCACACCAGAGGCGGTACTCTTTCGTATCTGCTCAAGTTATTTATGTCAGCAAGAAAATAGATGTCCATCACTTAGTATCTTACTTCTTAGTATAAAGCAAGCATTGTTTGTGAAGTTGCCTTTGCCCGATTTGCACCTTCAGATCCTCCATGGCACGCTCACCACTATACTCGCAATGCTTATAGTTTTCGCCTTTTATATTCCACATTAGCTTAAATGACAGTCGACTGGATTTCAATTTGGGGTCAGTCCATTTTTGAGAGTTCGTCGGAGTTCGCCGAAGGGAAGGAAGGGGCTCGTCGGAGGGCTGCCCCGTTATCTATCTTAGGGTTTCAGGTGGGGACAGTGGTTGTGGGGGCCTATTGTCGGGCTATGGTGGGGCCTCACGGAGGCAAACTCAAGTGGGTGGGGGGCTAGCGGTGGGGTTGGCTAGAGGATGGCTGAGGCGGTGGAAGACCGGAAGTGGTGGGCGGTGGGGGGAGGCGAGGCCGGTGGCCCGTCTTGGTGGTCTCAGAGGGGAAGAAAAAAGGCGAGGAAGAAGAAGGGTTAGGAGATGTAGGATCTTCATCCAACCGCCTGAAATGGTCGACTGACCCAAATGACGATAGTCAGGTGACTTGCATGTAGACATTCCCTATATATTTAGTGTACCATCATCCTAGGTGCTTCGAGACGTGCTAGCACTGCTCCTCAACCCACCAAGCTAAACAACATGCCACTCATAATTCCAAACTTTGTTGCTCAAATACGAATCTAATATGATGCTGATATTACTAATGCAAAGGACCTTTAATTGGTCACTAATGTTCCTACTTTACTTTTGAAAAGCATGTGTGCCACATATAGAGAGACGGGGGGAGCTGCATTCTCTATGCTCTTTGGTTCATCATGTATGGGTAATGAACATTTTGTTATCCAAAATCTTCTTGCTCTTCTTTAGCATGTTCCTCTTCTATTCTTCTTTAATAAGTATTCTCTCCGTTCCTAAATAGAAGTCTTTGTAGAGATTCCTCCATGGACTACACAGGGAGCAAAATGATTGAATCTACACTCTAAAATGTGTCTATATACGCCCGTGATCCATAGTGGAATCTCTACAAGGTCTTATATTTAGGGACAAAGGGAGTATAATAGTTGTACAGTATGTTCCTTGTAGTGAAGAGGAGCAGGGACATTTGCAGTGTACATGTCTATTCGGTCGCTTGTCATGGACAGTTTCAACTCTTCGTGTTGGTCTGCCCTAATATCCAGGAAATGCTGGGAGCTGTGTCGCCTTTGAGAGTTAGACTGATAGTAACAGTACCGCTCCTTCAGTTGTAGAGAGCTGGTATCCAAAGCCTTTCTAGCCGTACCGACAATACTAGCACATATTTTCCAGCAAGTTCCACTTTCCTCATTTTACTCGTGATGCTTAGGGTTTTCCCATTATAGCTACACTATGATCTGCGTAGGTGCTTTGTGTCCTACTAGCAGCAGTCCACCCTTTAAAGCAAAACAACACACCAATCATAATTTCAAATCTTACTTGTTCCAATACGAATGTGATATGATATTCATATTAGTTAACAGACATAAATTTAATTGGTTAGCTAATGCTCCAACTTGAGTTTCCAAATGCCTGTGGCCACATTGAGAGAGACAACATGGAATTGCATTTCTTTGGATGCTTTGATTCACCACGGCTGGGCAACTAACATTGTATGAAAAGAAATAGAATCTCCATAATATTCTTCCTCTTCCATTCTTTAAAATGTTCCTCTCCTATTCTTCTTAAATAAGTAAAGTATGTTCCTTGTCAAGATGGCAAGCATGGACATCTGTAGTCGACATGTCTATTTGGCCGCTTCTGTAAGTTGCTTTCTGCAATTCGAGTTGGTCTTCCATAATATCTAGGAAATGTTGGGAGCTGTGCGGCCTTTGAGAGACTAGACTGATAGCAACAGTAGTGCGCCTTCAGGTGAATGGAGCTAGCCTGTAGGTGATCGATAGGCTTTCGATTAGTAGCGGCAATACAACCCCATATTTTCCAGCCAGTTCCCCTTCCCCGATTTATTTATGATGCTTATGGTTGCCCCCTTTTATCGACACTACAATCTGCGTAGTGGCTTTGTGTCGTGTTAGCAGCACTCCATCCTTCAAGCAAAACTACATGCCACTCATATTTCCAAAGCTTACATTTAATTGGTTAGCTAATGTACTACGTGAGTTTTGAAATGCATGTGCCCCACATATACAGACATGTTGAAATACTATTTCTCTGTGCACTCTCGTTGTCATGGTTTCACAATAAACTTTCAATACAACATATTATGAACCTATCATCTGCCAACTATCCTTACTTTTGGAGCTCCCAACAGGGATTCTATTTTTTGTGTAGTTGTGCCAAATTATATTATTGTACGCACCAAATTACATCACACAAGGGCTCTCTCATCAAAATCCATTGATAGCACACAAGGGTTTACAAGGACCCCCTATTATATTAGAATATCCTATACATTACAAAGCTAATCTCACTACTATTTATGTTGTCATGCTTCTCATATATTAAACAAAATCACAATGAATATGAGAATGGGCACATCAAAAGAGTATCATGAAGGTGCAATGACTAGAAACATGGCATTGAGGCATTGAGTTCCATTCGGATGGAATGAAGCCCACACACTCCGCACCTCTGATTCATGTTAGAATATGATCCTAATAACTATTCTGAGCTCAAGGAGTCAAAGGCAGATGGCCTATCCTGTTCACCCTACAAGGTGTCTGTTCTAATTTGGCAAGGTTTTATTGGTTGCACGTAACTGGGGTAAGTTGTCTTTGCGTTTCTTCTGCTTCTTTGCACGACCATGTGCTTAGTTTACTCATCATATATGTGAAGTTTTCATGCCCACCCATTATCAATACGCATTCCATTTGTTATCATACCTGGTTTTTTCATTCAATTGCTGCTCTTGTGTATCACACATCCAAAAGGAAGAGAACAGTTCATCAGACGTGTGTGATATATGGCATATGGTTCACTCGGACAAATTGTTTTCGATTAGGGAAGAGAACAGGAACGGTTCAACTTAACAAGATGTGTGTGATATCGGCATACGATTCCACATAGATGAACTGTTTGCGATGAGCCAAAAGAACACAAATGATTCGTGTAAACAAGATATGTGTAATACGCAGCAAACAACCCACTCGGATGAACTGTTTGCGACGAGAAATTACAACACAGACATTTACTATAGTTAGTTCGTGTACGATTCTATTTGTACATTTACTATAGTTAGTTCGTGTACGATTCTATTTGTATAAATGTAACATCCCAATTTTCAATTTGGCTGTTATGCACAGGTCATCATATGCATATCATATTTTATTTGCATTTTGGTTGTGTTCCAAGAAATCTTAAGCAACTCAAGGACCCAAGGAGAGAGATGGGGATTTCATTTATTTTCATATTTGAATATTCTCAAATCTGAAAAGAGGATCAATTTGGTTTTAATAATTTTCTCTCCAATTATTTCCAATATTAAAAATAAATGAGAGAAGATAATATGACTTCTTCAAAAAGAGAGGAATATTGGACGAGAAATTTTAAAATCAAATAAATACTTTATTTGATTTTTAATTGCGATTTTATTTGAATTGGAAAAATATACATTTTTGAAAATTGCATTTTTAGGCCAGAAAAATGTTCACTTTGTTCTAAATATTTTATTTAGACGGCGAAAATTGTTTTTGGCATTTTTAGAATTTTTTTAAACTTTATCAGGATTTTTCTTCGAGCGAAATTATTTATAAAAAAAAGTTTCCGGACCGACTGGGCCGAAACCCAGCCGGCCCCTCCGAGCCGCCATCGCCTTGCTTTCGCGTCTGAGGCCGGACTCTCGCCGAGTCCGGTCGGCCTCCTGGCGCCCCCTCGCAAGCCGACATCCCCAGCCATTTAAAAGCCGCCCGCCGCCTCCTCCTCACCTGAGCCGCCGCAACCCAGCCGGCCGCGCCGCCTTGCCGCTTGGCTCTGCCGCCGCCCGCGCTTGCCGCCGCCGCTGCATCAGCTGCCGCCGCCCGCGCTGCCGCCGCCGCACGCCGCTCCGCCACGCCGGAGTCCCGTCGCCGCCGCCGGATCTCGCGGTCGGTCAACCCCGGTGAGGGAGTCCCGGATTAGGGGGTGTCCGGATAGCCGAACTATCACCGTTGGCCGGACTCCTGGACTATGAAGATACAAGATTGAAGACTTCGTCCCGTGTCCGGATGGGACTTTCCTTGGCGTGGAAGGCAAGCTTGGCGATACGGATATGTAGATCTCCTACCATTGTAACCGACTCTGTGTAACCCTAACCTATCCGGTGTCTATATAAACCGGAGGGTTTTAGTCCGTGGGGCGAACAACAATCATACCATAGGCTAGCTTCTAGGGTTTAGCCTCCTTGATCTCGTGGTAGATCTACTCTTGTACTACCCATATCATCAATATTAATCAAGAAGGAGTAGGGTATTACCTCCATCGAGAGGGCCGAACCTGGGTAAAACATCGTGTCCCTTGTCTCCTGTTACCATCCGCCTAGACGCACAGTTTGGGACCCCCTACCCGAGATCTGCGGTTTTGACACCGACATTGGTGCTTTCATTGAGAGTTCCTCTGCCGCCGCCATCGGTAGTATGCCTCATCTCGTCTTTAAAGACGATACTATCACCAAAGGAGCCTTGGCCGCTGGCCAGACTCTTCGACTAGGTGGTTTTCTTATGACCGTCAGTCCGGCCACCGCGCCGACGATGACCTCTCGAGTCAGCGAAACCAATCTCCATGTTAATTCGGAACTTGCCGAATAGTTAGATCCGATTGAGCTCTCCTCCGTAAACAAGCTCTTGGATCGCATCGCCGCCCTGGGAGTCGCCATAGACTACGACCGGATCGGGCCTAAAACCGATCTGAAAGAGATCAACTCTCCCCAGGCTACCCATAATGTTGCTGTGATAGAGGAGCAATGCGGCAATTCTTCTTCTATCTTAAGGACTAGCTACGTTCCGATTCCCGATCCGTCCATGCCGGATTCCCGCAGAGGGACGGATGTCGATCAAGCCCTGAACTTAAAGTCAGGCGACGGGTTGGACTCATTGGATAACACTCAAAAATCCAAACTTCCGAGTTCGGAAATTTCTCGACCCACGAGTCCTAAATTGGGCGGGGTTCGGATCTAGTTCCACCCACCCACCCAAACATTAGCTTTCTCTCGAATTCGGCAAGAGCCCGCTGAAACAGTACATCATTACTGGGCCAGATTCCTCCTGGTTCTGAACAGGATAAAGGACTGCCGAGAGGAGGACGCAATCCCAATTTTCGGCAATAATTGCACGGACAAAGGAATCCTAAACGCCATAAGTCGTCGCGAAATTACACGCTTTGATGACTTGGTGACCATAGTACAAAAGAATCGTATGCGATGGAGAGCGCTCGAAAACCAAAAGTATATTTTGGGATAATCCGCCCCGAATACATCCCTAGTCCGAAATAAAAGGGTGCATCATTATCAAGCACAGGGTTAAATACCAAAAAACCAAAACCCCTAAAGGGTGCGGAACCGTCTTGGAGGGTTGGCTAAGCGGACCTGCAAAATTCATAGCACGAGGGCGCCACTCCAACTCAAAGCCTTGAGCATGTTGGATACTACGGCAGGTGGCCAAAAGTGGCGAGGAGCTTCTAGCTTCGAATCCCAGCCCGGCAACACCAAGACGGTGTTAGCGGTCTTGAGACTTTCGCATCAAATAACATGCGAAACGAACACTCCATAACCTTGCCGAAGTCTACCAAGTAGCAACAATAAATCCATGGATTGACACGGCTATTACTTTTAATGCCAGTGACGAACCTAAATTCCGAACAGCCCGAGCACCAGCCGCATTGGTCCTCAGTCCGATAGTGGACGACTTTCGCCTTACTAAGGTACTCATGGACGGCGGCAGCGGACTAAACCTCATCTATGAGGAAACCCTCCAAAAAATGGAAATAGACTGGAACCGCATTGAGCGAAGCAACACAACCTTTAGAGGAATAATCCCTAGCCGGGAAGCATGCCGCACAGGAAAAATGACACTGGACGTAGTGTTCGGCTCGCCGGACAATTACAGATCCGAGGAGGTCACATTTCAAGTGGCCCCGTTCAACAGCGGATATCATGCTTTATTACGACGAGAGGCATTCACAATTTTTCAAGCTATACCCCATTATGGGTACATGAAGCTTA
Organism: Aegilops bicornis; assembly: GCA_021605145.1. Taxonomy (NCBI): domain Eukaryota; kingdom Viridiplantae; phylum Streptophyta; class Magnoliopsida; order Poales; family Poaceae; genus Aegilops; species Aegilops bicornis. Next base: position 380,217,863 of record CM038670.1, read on the forward strand.
AAATGCCCGGACCTAACGGAATCATCACTCTCGCTAGTGATCCGAACATAGCACTCCGCGCTGAAAACAAGACAGCCGCACTAGCCCTCGAGGCACTATCAAAGCCCTAGCGGCCGAGGAATTCACCGCGATGCGCTCCATGGTGAACAGGGACGATGTGATACTTGATAAAAGATCCAAGTCCACTTCTTTTAAACCAGCGGATGAAATAGTCAAATTCCAAGTCCACCCAACGGACCCCGCAAAGATGGCCTCCATTGGGGCACAACTAAACCCTGATGTAGATGCCGCACTACGAGAATTTATACAAGAAAACTGGGACATCTTTGCCTGGCACCCTTCAGACATGCCAGGAATCCCACGTCAGCTGGCGGAGCACAGCCTAAATATCCTAAAAGGATTCAAGCCAGTCAAACAGGCTCTTCGGCGCTTTTCCGAACCCAAGAGACAGGCCATGGGAGAGAAGCTAGCCAAACTTTTGGAAGCCGGATTCATCAGAGATATAAAACATCCGGACTAGCTAGCAAACCTGGTGATGGTACCAAAGAAGGATAAATCCTGGCGCCTATGTGTTGATTTTAAAGACCTTAATAAGGCTTGCCCAAAGGATCCCTTCCCCCTCCCTCGAATTGATCAAATTATTAACGCTATAGCAGGACACGACTCATTGTGCTTCCTCGACGCTGCATACTCGGCTACCACCAAATCAAGATGGCGGAGCAGACCAAGCTGCAACGGCATTCATCACTCCATACGACCCGTTCGCTTCAACACAATGCCCTTTGGGCTCAAAACGCCAGCGCAACATATCGTCAAGCATGATTCGGACATGTCGGCAAACCAGATCGGTAAAACAGTGGAAGCATATGTAGATGACGTGGTCGTCAAAACCAAGCACGTTGAAACTCTAGTAGACGACTTGACGCTCACATTCGACAATCTTCGAAAATATGACATCAAGCTCAATCCGGAAAAATACGACTTCGGCGTTCCAGCCGGAAAGCTCCTGGGCTTCATTGTGTCCGGTAGAGGAATTGAAGCAAACCCAACCAAGATCCGAGCTCTGTCACAATTGGACATTCCAAAAGACCTCAAACAAATACAAAAATTGACGGGATGCGTAACGGCTCTAAGCAGCTTTATTTCCCGTTTGGGAGAAAAGGCGTTACCCCTTTACCGCCTCCTCCGCCGCACCGAACACTTCGAGTGGACGGATGCCGCCATGGCCGGACTCGAAGAAATAAAGGCCATTTTGGCAACAAATCCGGTCCTGGCCGCGCCCAACGTGGGCGAACCAATGCTATTATATGCGTGGTAGTAACTGTTTCATGGATCACAAACACAGATCTCAGTTCCTGAGGACGGCTGCAATGAGACAACCCACCATGTACTCCTACATGGCCTCTCACTGCTACCTTTACCAAATCGTGTTCACACACTTAGCTCACACACAGTAGGACATGTTCACACAACCATTCCAATTCATTCCCGATGAATCGGACTGACTCAACTCTAAGCAGTAGCAGGCATGACAACAAGCATGAATGAGTAGGCACAACATGGCTCAAACAACTCCTACTCATGCTAGTGGGTTTCATCTAATTCTTGTGGAATGTCGAGGTCATGCAGAGGATAAAGGGGTTCAGCTACCGCAGCAAGTAACACATGAGTCGTTGTTGTCCTAATGCAATAAAATAGAGCAGGAGGCGAGAGAGTGGGATTATATCGGAATGGACAAGGGGTTTTGCTTGCGGCACTTACGAAGATAATATAGTTCTTCATCCGTGTCATCGAACTCATCGTCGGGATACGCCTACCGAGAGGGAACAAGCACCGACAAACAAGGAAGAAACACAATCAATGCAATGCAGCAATATGATGCATGATCATGACATGGCAATATCCTGTGATTTGGGCTAATGCAACAGCAAGTCATTTTGATTGAAGTGGAATTCAAAACTATATCAAATCCCAACTCCAAAACTATTATCAAAGTTGCCCTATTCATGTTTCATCCTAAACAGTGAAGTTAACTCGATCAAACATGCATGAAAATGGTACAGATGGATAGATTGGATTTTTCTGATAATTTTTCATATATAAATTATTTAATTTGAAGTTACAGATTAAAAGTTATGAATATTTGAAGTTTGGGGTATTTTCTGAAATTAACTGAATAATTTAAATCCAGAAAATAAATAATTGCGTCAGCATTACAGAGGCATGACGTCAGCGAGTCAACCGTGGTTGACCGGTCAAATCTCACGTGTGGGGGCCACACGTCAGTGTCTTAGTTAGTTAACAGGGGGTTTATTTCTAATATAATTAGATTAGTGGCGGTGGGGGCCCACTGTCAGTGTCAGGGGGTTAAAAGGCGGTGGTTAGCACTAAGCTAATCACCTGACGGCCGGGCCCACGTGGCAGGGCTCAGGCGACGGGGCTCGTCGCCGGCGACCTCTGGACGCGGCGGAGTCGCCGCAACACATCAAGTTGTCAGCGCGGTGCTCGTTGTCGAACGAGAAACAGACGGACACCGGTTCCCTCTTCAAAAACCGGTTTACTATGTGTCCACCGTCCTAACTCCATGCAAGTCCCGGTACCCACACTATCAAAAGATAGCATACGCGGTGTTCATGGCATCCTCGAAGCTGCGACACTACTTTCAAGAGTGCTCGATAATGGTAGCCTCAAAGTACCTCTTAACGACATTATAAATAATCATGACGCCGACGGGCGGATTGCTAAATGGGCCATAGAGCTCCTTCCATTCGACATAACTTATAAGCCATGACGAGCTATTAAGTCGAGGTTTTGGCCGACTTCGTGGCGAATGGATGAAGCCGAACTCCCTAAAGAGTACGGGCGCATACTCCAATTGGATCATGCACTTTGACGGCTCCAAAATGTTGGCGGCTGGGTGGCGTCGTCCTGACGTCCCCAACTAGGGACACAGTCCAATACGTCCTTCAGATAATGTATACGGACTCCAACAACGTAGCTGAATATGAGGCCCTTCTGCACGGCCTCCGGATGGCAGTCTCCATGGGCATTCAACGCCTAGAGGTGCGTGGGGATTCGAACCTCGTAATATCTCAAATAAACGGGGATTTTGATGCCAAAGATCCGAAAATGGCAGCATACCGCAACGCGGTCCTAAAAATGTCAGCACGGTTCGAAGGGCTCGAATTTCATCATATAGCCCGGGATAACAACCAGGCGGTGGATATATTGGCCCGCATTGGTGCAAAACGCGATGCCGTCCCACCCAATATCTTTCTGGAACGGCTGTTCAAGCCATCCGTACTATGGGAATGGGAGTCCGACAATAACAATCCGGACCCAACCGCACTGCCTGACGCCGAACACTCTGACACAACCGGAGGCTCTGCCCCCGAGATAACACCCTCCGCTCACGAAATAATGGCGGTTATCGCCCCATGGACGGAGCCATTCCTAGCCTACCTAACTAGGCAGGAACTCCCCGAAGACCAAAATGAGGCTCGCTGCATAGTACGGCGATCTAAAGCCTACAAAGTCCATGAGGGAGAGCTTTATAAGAAAAGCACTACCGGAGTCCTTCAAAGGTGTATCTCCTAAGAGGAAGGGCGAAACCTCTGGCTGAAATTCATGCTTGGACTGGGTGGGCACCACGCCGCAGCCCGGCCCTTGTAGGCAAGGCTTTTCAGACAGGATTTTATTGGCCCATGGCCCGGGCAGATCTTGTGAGGACTTAGTCCAACGATCGTCGGTTGCCGACTTTTGCTAACAAAGCCACATGCCACCCACCGCCCTTAAAACTATACCCATCACCTGGCCGTTCGTGGTGCAGGGGCTTGACATGGTTGGACCCCTTAAGGGAGGAACCCACAAGCAAAAATACCTATTGGTCATGGTGGATAAATTCACCAAATGGATAGAGGCCAAGCCTGTTAAAACGGCTGAATATGGACCGGTGATAGACTTTATATCAGGGGTAGTGCACCGTTACGGTGTCCCCCACAGTATCATCACTGATAACGGCACGACCGATGAGGTCAAATTATGGTGCAAAAACATGGGCATCAAGCTCGACACGCCTCGCCTATCACCCTCAAACCAACGGCCAAGTCGAACGAGCAAACGGTCTAATCGTGAGCGGCATTAAACCCAGACTAGTGCGGTCCCTCAAGGAATCTAACACGCACTGGGTTGAGGAGCTCGACTCCGTACTCTAGGGGCTGCGGACCACGCCGAATCGTACTACCGGATTCACACCATTCTTTATGGTGTATGGCGCAGAGGCAGTCCTGCCCTGCGACATAATACATGACTCACCTCGCGTGCGCATGTACGAAGAAAGAGAAGCCGAGCTCGATCGGCAGGACAGTTTGGACGCATTGGAGGAGGAGCGCGACGTGGCAAAAGCTCGTTCCGCATTCTATCAACAGCAGGCTTGAAGATATCAAAGCAGGGAAGTACGGGCCAAGGCTTATAACGTCGGCGAACTAGTTCTACGCCTGCCGGACAAGAAAAAGGACAAACTCAAGCCCAAATGGGAAGGTCCCTTCATCATCGACCAGGCCCTGACCGGCGGAGCATACCGTCTGCGAAACGCATCGGATAACCGACTCGAGCCGAACCCATGGAACGCAGCCCGTCTACGAAGATTCTACGCCTAAGCGCCGGACTCCAAGTTCGTCTCCTTCCTCCGTCCACATTTGCTATTTTTGCTGTCTTTTATTTCTCTCCTTCCTCCTCCTTCTTCTTGAAGCCTCTAGAGGCTCGTTTGCGCTTTTTTCGCACATACTTGACGCGCTGTCCGCGCTCATTATACCTGGGGGCTTCTTTAACAGAAGCTTATCTATACGGGCTTCATGCCCAACCCATGCGTTAAACTTCCGCATGTACCTTTTATTCACCATTATATGCATCGATATGACTTAAGTTTTGGCCAAGCTGGGTTGCCTGGCTCCTGTGCTTACCCCTACGTTCCCGATTGTTCGGCTAGGTGGTAAATGGAGCACCTCTGCGATTGTTACTGCCGGGTCAGCCGGATGTGTACCTCAGACTGGGTGTAGCCGAAAGCTAGCGTTCTTAAGGGAATATTCGGTCGGTGAACTGAAAGATGATTTTTAATTATTTACCCATCTACCCCCAGATGATTTTCTGGTTTCATAGCACCTTTGACATGCACTTTAGGGCATGCATCCCAGCGAAAGGAACCCCTAACGGAACTATTCTCCCTGGTAGATGTTTCTTACTACCCATGTAATATAACATAACTAGTTGGGCACTTGTCTGATACAGCAACAATGACCCCTACGCCTTGTCTCCATGCATACCCAGGTTTTTATATAACCACGCAGGTATTCGGACACACCTGCACTATTGGGTCACGAGGTCGAAGCGAAAAGGTCCGCTACGACAAACGATCTACAATCCGGCTAGAAGACATTTTTTTCATGTCATATTTTTACATAGTCAACTCAACTCATTGTATTCCTCCTCAATGCCATCTAATAGGCTATCTAATTTACAATCTTGCTGGGAATACTTGGCGGCCAATTCTACTTGGCCGTACACTAAGCTTTCTGAGGATCTCCATCCCGTCAGGCCCCAGTGTCCGCCTCGGCCATGTGGTTTTGGTCGACCTTCGTGTACCGCGTCTTTACCATGGCCCGAGCCTCCTGGCGCCTTGATGGCAGGCCGATATCTTCCATAGCCGGAAGCGCCGCGTGCTCCTTGAAGCATCTCTGCCAGCTCCCCAATGCCTTGAGCGGGGAGATAGATGGCCACATGGCACGGCCGATGCCTTTCATCACTGCCGGACTCGTTAAATGCGGTACTGACGCAATTCGGGAAGAAGATCACCTGAAGAATTGGGCATCTCCTCCTCAGGACGACCTGTGAGCAAACCTACATACATGTTTATGTTAGTCGCCTTCCTCACCGAACTCTTTCAAAGTTCGCTCAAGCACTTACTGAAAATGCCGCGACGAAGCCGCCGATTCTCCTTTACGAAGTCATACAACTGGGCACGAACATCCTTTAGTTCCTCACCCAGCTTGGTGTTGGCATCTTGGAGGTTATTTTTCTCCTGCCGCACCCTTGTCAAGACGCTCACTGCCTTTAGCTGGCGCAAGAGCTGTTGCTTGTCCGGATCTAGTCCGGCGCCATCTGCAATGTTTTTGTCAGATTTACACACCCGCCGCACTTCATAAACTATTTATCCTTTGAAGCGTATATTACCAGAGGGGATCTCTGTGGCTTCCCCTATAGCGGCTAGTGCGGCCTCAAGTTGGGCCTGGCACTCTTCAAGCTCCTGGGACAGTCGGGTATTCTTTTTTGTAAGATCCTGCATAACAAATGATCCTTAAATAAGTTATTCTAACTATTTTAAGTCTCGGGGGCTACTGGCATATATAACTGTCAAATTTCCTTACCCGTATGTCCTTTACATACTGCTCCATAGCTCTGGCTAGACCATCTTGAGCAGCACGGAGGTGCGCATCCCCCGAATTGAAGGCATTCAAGGCCTCTTGGGAGAAACATGCGTCACGAATAACTGTCCAGCGGCGCCTGTGATTCAAGGCGCTCTCCACCTCGGAGTTGGTGGCGGACAATCTGTCGGCATCCTCTTTTGGAGGAGCGTCCGACGTACGCCTCATGTTCGCCTCTGCTTCTAGACCCGGCTTTGGAGCCTGGCCGGTGGAGGTTCGATTGGCAACCTCTCCGGACTCAGTCCAACGAGCGCTCTTTTTCCTGAAAAGAGCGTCAGCGTTAGTACGCCTTCCAGGAATCAATCCTAGGAACATGGTGACACGCCATACCGTTGCGGCGGAGTTTCGATCCGGACCGCACTCCTTTTTAGCACCTTGAGGGCGTCGCCCCTTGTTGGCTAGCCACCGCGGGCTCGGCTTCCTGCCTCGAAGGTACCCCCTGCGAACCACCATTGGTATACGGTGATCAAGAAATAAGCACGATGGGTCATTATCAGAGTATTGGGACCTTGGTCTCAGTTACCTGTGAGGCTGGAAGTATTCCAGGGTAATCGGCCGTGATGGCAACCAAAGCATTGTCGATGCTAAGTTGGTGGAATACCCCGTCGATCAACTCCACTTTTATATCCGGATCCTCTTCGGTGGTCAGATCGAGGGACCGTTCCAGATCCTCGGGTTGTGGGGGCGGGCTGTGTATCTTCTCCACAGTCCGGCGTAGTTCCTGCGCAGAAACCACGAAATGAGATATTTAACCATGGGAACATGGATCGGACATGTCACAAAGATGTTTGCTTACCCAGCTTCGAGGATTATTCGAAGAAAACTCCTTCAGTGGATTGACGCGGAGGAAATCCTCCTCCTCCCCTTTATACATGGCGGACAAGATCTTCACCAGTTCGGTGACCGATCCCGGCCCTTTGCGGCCATGGCGGGTGGCATCGTCCTCCCCGTTGAAATCCCACATGGGGTGGCCCCTATATTGAGCGGCTGCACTCCCTCATAATACTGATTGCCGTGACTCTAATCATGGTCAATCCGCATGAGCCAGTAACCTTATTCGGCTCATCGGATAGAGGACATCGGTCATTTTCCTCCGGGGCTCCGAGGGCGCCAGCTTAGGCGCTTCTTGATGGAGCATTGCTGAACTCCGGAAGGCCGATCCGAATAGGATCGGCAGCGGACGCCCTCCGTGTAAAACCATTCCGAAGGCCGGTGTTCGGACGCCTTTCGGGTTCCGGATAGGTATCCGGTCTGGCGATGCGCCATAGCTCGCTCCGCCAACTTGATATATTGACCCCTCATGAGAATGGGGTACTAGGCAGAATAATCTCTTCCACAGCCCGAAATGAGCCTCGACGCCCAAGAACACAAAGGGCCACGAAGCCCGCGATGTGCAAGATAGAGGCAGGAGTAAGGTGGTGCAACTGGAGGCCGTAGAACTCCAAGAGCCCCCGAAGAAACGGATGGATTGGAAATACGAGTCCTCTTACTAGATAAGAGATGAAGCATACCCGCTCTCCTTTAGAGGGATCAGGGACACTCTCCGCTTTCTTTCCGCCCTTGTAGGTGGCAAGTCCGGCTCGAACCGGGACCATGAAGGCCAGGGGAAGAAATCCCTTGGCTTGGAGTATAACTAGCTCGCTATGCGGGGACTGAGCATCTCTCCCAATTTCCAGGCTGAGGGCTAGGAGCGCGAGAGGAGGAGCTGCATCGAATGTCCATGATGGAATGGGATTTGGTCAGAGGCGCTCCGTTGAAAGCTCGCGAAGGGGGGTTGGTGTGACTCAGATCGAGATCCTCGCCCCTTTTATAGGCGGCTCATTTGCTTGACTAAGGCGTAAGTGTAAAAATACCCTGGCTCTTCGCATTCATTCAAACACGTGGAAGATGGCCATTATTGGGCGTAGAAGCCAAGGAGCGCAGCATCTATCAGAAGCCGGACACTATTCGACAAGTATATGGAATTTGGAGAAGAACCCGCCACGCAATGCCGAAGACAATCAACGCCAGGACTCATCGTCATTGAAGCACGGGGGCTACCGAGGAGTCCCGGATTAGGGGGTGTCCGGATAGCCGAACTATCACCGTTGGCGGATTCTCGGACTATGAAGATACAAGATTGAAGACTTAGTCCCCGTGTCCGGATGGGACTTTCCTTGGCGTGGAAGGCAAGCTTGGCGATACGGATATGTAGATCTCCTACCATTGTAACCGACTCTGTAACCCTAACCTATCCGGTGTCTATATAAACCGGAGGGTTTTAGTCCGTGGGGCGAACAATAATCATACCATAGGCTAGCTTCTAGGGTTTAGCCTCCTTGATCTCGTGGTAGATCTACTCTTGTACTACCCATATCATCAATATTAATCAAGGTGAGTAGGGTATTACCTCCATCGAGAGGGCCCGAACCTGGGTAAAAACATCGTGTCCCTTGTCTCCTGTTACCATCCGCCTAGACGCACAGTTCGGGACCCCCTACCTGAGATCCGCCGGTTTTGACACCGACACCCGGCTAAACGGTATAAAACCGTTCGGTTTTTTAGGTTTATGTTTTTTTTCGGTTTAGATCAGTTTTTTTCGAGTTCGCTAATTAGCGAATGTTCACTCGAACGTCACTGTTAGCGAACATTTTCGCCCATTTGTCCCTGATAGTGAACGTTCGTTCGTTAGTGTTTTTCTTTTTATTTTATTTTCGGTCAGGGACCTATCCGCGATTATTTTTATCACAGATTAGCCCCTGATCTTCAAACCCTCGCAACTTTTTGCTCATTTATCCAAATCAAGTGAAACCAACGCCAAAGTCTTCGTCTCGGATCCCTATTTCCAGATAATCAACTTGAATATGATTTTGAAAATTTAAAATTTGGTTTCAAGCAGATTTGAATTCGAACTTCTTTTGATCGTAGTTTGAGTTTCGTAGCTCCGATTTGATTGATTCTTTTGCAAATGGAAGCTCTTCTTTTGCACTTTCGATTTGGATCTTCTCAACTGAGTTTTACCCTTGCATATTATGCTTCAGTGCTTATGTATGCTATTTTTTGTTTGTGGTAGAGTTTAGAGTGCGAGCGTGCTACTCTGAGTCACTAGGGTTTTCGGATCGTCAAGAAGGCAAGTAACACTTTGATCATATCCCTTTATTACCCAGTTTTATGCATTAGTTTCAACCCTCAAACATTGCATGGTTAGGATTTGTTAACATGTGTGTTTTGGGAAGTAGATGATGAGGTAGAACCTATTGTCCTTTATTTCCAACCCTGGGAGTTACTTCTACGTTGTGCTTATACTGCTATGCTATGCTCTTAGACGTGGTTTGGTTTGACTGATTCATGACAGATGTGAGAGATTATTGTTAACTAAGGGATAACTTAAGGTGGCTACTATAATACACATCTAGGTGGATTGTTTGTGGGCACCTGGGGAGTCCAGTGTTGTCCAAGGAGATCCCGGGGAATCCGTGTGATCATCCTATGGTTTGCCACCCAGGGTCAAAGGGATCATAAGATTATTCATGCTAGAAACTTCCGTGTGCAGCCACAAGCCATTATGGGCTCTAGCATAGTTGAGTATGTTGTGTGACCTCTTTCAGTGGTAAACTAGCAGATGTAGGTGGTACGGTTTACCCGTCGAAAGAGTTAATGCTTCTGAAAGACTGTGTCTCGGTCATCCGCTTTCTCAAACACCATGTATTGCGATAAATTCAACGGAGGAGATCGAGTCTTGTGGGTAAAAGTGCACAAACCTCTATAGAGTGTACAAACTAATCATGGTTAGTTGTGTCCCCGGTTATGGACATCTTGAGTATCGGGTGTTTCAATTATTATGATTATCTCATCACTTTACTTAATTAATTTGTTGGGTTATTGATTATAAATTTTGGGATTGAGACGGATTTCCATTCTCAATGTCTATCAACTAACTTTGTAGTTGAATAAAATATATTCCTTTGAAGTAGGGAAAATTTGGCTTTACGCAAAATGATAACCATAGAGCCTCCACCAGCCATATATGCATATAGATGTAGCTGTTCTTGTTAATTGCTCTATAGTGTTATTTTGCGAGCATATTCCATGTCTCGATTGTTTGGGCTGCAACATATTATGTTGCAGAGACTTTTCGCATTTAAGAGTAAGGTGTGCTAGGTCGTTGTCGTGCACTCAGCTATGCCGTTGGAGTTGATGGACGCATTTACCTTCGAAGCTTCCGCTGTTATCTTATTTAGTTGGCCTTAAGCAATATTATTGTAATAAGTTCTCTTTTGAGACATTTGATGTAATAAGTGTGTGATTGAACTCTGTTATAAATCCTTCAAGTACTGTGTGTATCAGCATTACTGATCCTGGAATGACACTTATACACAGAGAGTTGACCGTCTGAGGTCGGATCGCTACAAGATGGTATTAGAGCACACGCTGATTGTAGGACGCGACCACTAAGATAAGCCATAGGTCACTCTTCCCTACTCATTTCCGACTCCTCTCCATTTTCCATTCTATAGATGGCGGACCCAAGGAACAAGTTTACTCAACCGGATGAAGACACACCTTTTGGACGACACTTGAAGGAAGTCACTAGGTACCTGAACATAGGAATACCAAGCTTCACTGGGACCTACACCGCCACTTCACCTAAGAGGAGCTGGATGATTCAAGTTCATGTTCCAGAAGGACATTCGCACAAAGCCATTCTTGAGCCCATAGAGTTTTCCTTTGATGCACCCACCTGGGGTCTGGGAAAGATCATGGCAGCCCACATCGCCATGGGACGCATCGGCGAAGTTTACAATAAGGATCTTAAGGAAACCATATACTAGATATGTGGGCACCGAGATGAGCAATGGGAGATGATCAGCACCAGGAGGGACACGTCCATTACAGCCTACATCCAGGAGTTAAACCAGCACATTCGCCGCCAGGAGAACTAAATGTGCGCGAACATGCTAGATCTGAAGAAAATGATGACCAGGAACATGGAGCTTGAAAGGAACTCAAGACGACATGCGATGGATATGAGTAGGAAATTGTAGTACTACTGGAGAAGAATGAAGACCTGAAGAAGAAGCTAGGAGTATTCATGGGAGATCCTGCACCTAAGGAGGACTTCCGTTCTGAAGACTACATCATCATCGACGACACCGACTCCGACCCCGAGAGTAGTGATTATGATTACGAAGATGAAGCTGGAGGGGATATCATGGACGTGATAGCTTCAACCACATCTACGTTCTGCTCGGATCCAGTCAGGTAACCCATCGATCTCTATCACGTCCTCGGCCTGATTGCTTAAATGGCGTCTGCGAAACATCCTCATGCCCCCAAATCCCCCCACCAGGAGCTGATGGCGGTCCATGGCGCGATGGCCGCTGTGTGTGTTGACCCGGAGGAACACCTCACCTCCGCCGCCGCCACCGACATGGTGCAGGCTCTGGCCCAGATGAAGTCCCCCAGCGACTACCCCCGAGGTCTTAACAGGTACGATCTGACCAGCTAAATCGTACCAATACCACTTGCAACGGCTATGATTTGTACGGTTGATGTATTAAGCATGTTCGTGCCTGTTTTATTTCTGTACTACACACTGTGTGATGTTCAAATATTACTGTGTCCAGCTCAATTTCACCAATACCAGCAACAAACTTACACTACATGACTCAGGATATCACTAGAGATGCTGTCCATTTGCTATTTTAAGTGGATGTTAACCCTGTTGCACTTAACATGCTTGTCCTTGTACTTACGCAGGGTCATAACGGTCGATGCTTTTGTTTGCCGCCGAGGTGAGCTGCATCCCATGTGTTACAGTATTTCACATAATTTGTGCAATTGCAGTTTAACTTCTACCCATTTACTGGTTGCCTGTAGGTACACATGTCAGTGGCACTGATCCACACTTCAACCCGGAGGAACAGCTCGCCTCCGCCGTTGCTGACTTTGGGCGAGCTCGCCAAGATGAAGTGCCCCAAAGAACTACCTCTCAGGACTTACCAAGAATGTACTCACTAGTTCCATCTTACCAATACTAGTTGCAATTAATATCTATGTTCTGTATGGTCGATGTATTAAGCATGTTCTAGTAAACATGCCTAACACGTTTTTGCTACTTTCCCTACCTTTTTATAGACATCTGGGCCATTCTCTGCTCTGGCAACACCTGCCTTGTGATGTTTAACTATGCCAATTGCATTTTTATCAGTACCGGTTTCAATGTCTATTAAGCCTGTTGCAATTAATAGTTGAATCCATTTTTAAACAATTGCATTTCAATGGCTACAAACTTACAAAACATGACTTAGGATGTTGTTAAGCCTGTTGCAATTAATAGTTGTATCCATTTTTTAATCTGTCCATTCGCTACCATGCTACTCTCCGCAATGAAGATATACTAGAGATGCTGCCCCATTTACTTTTTTGGTGGATGCTAATCCTATTGTACTTAACATGCTTTTCCATGTACTTACGCAGGGTCATAACGACCGATGTTGTTGTTTGCCGTGAAGGTTAGCTGCATCCCATGTCTTACAGTATTTCACATCATTTTTCCAATTGCAGTTTAACTTCTACCATTTACTGGTTGCCTGTAGGTAGACATGTTAGTGGTAATCTTGATCCACGCTTGACCGGAGGAACAGCTCGCCTCCGCCGGCCCGACTTTGGGCGGGCTCTGGCCAGGATGAAGTGCCCCAGCAACTACCTCTCAGGACTTACCAAGTATGTACCCACCAATTCAATCTTACCAATACCAGTTGCAATTAATGGCTATGTTTTTTGTACTGTCGATGTGTTAAGCATGTTGTAGTAAACATGCCTAACACGTTTGAGCTATTTCCCTACCTTTTTATAGACAACTGGGCCATTATCTGCTCCGGCTGACACCTTACTGTGATGTTTAACTCGCCAATTGCATTTTTATCGATTACCCGTTTCAATGGCCATTAAGCTGTTGCAATTAACGATTGTATCCATTTTTAAAGAGTTGTATTTCAATGGCTACAAACTTACAAAACATGAATTAGGATGTTGTTAAGCCTGTTGCAATTAACAGATTCTATCCATTTTTAATCCGTCCCTTTGCTACCGTGCTACTCTTTGAAATGAAGATATCACTACTGAGATGCTGCCGTTTATTACCATTTGCTATTTTTGGTGGATGTTAACCCTGTTGTAGTTAAAATTGGCTTTCCATGTACTTACACAAGGCTACAATGGGCGATCTTGTTGTTTGCCGTCGAGGTTAGTGCATCCCATGTGTTATACACCATCTATTCCTAAATATAAGTATTTTTAGCTATTACAATATAGACTACATAAGGAGCAAAATTAGTGAATCTAGATTCTAATCTAAACTATATCTATAATTCTATATACATTCGTATGTAGTTCATATTGAAATCTCAAAAAAAAAACTTGTACTTAGGAATATGGGTAGTTGTATTTTACATCATTTGTGCAATCTCAGTTTAGCTTCTAACATTTACTGGTTGCTTGTAGGTACATATATGAGGGGTGCCGATCCACACTTTGAGCCCTTTTGTGTATGGGGCAATGAGATATTCATGAACAAGCGTCAAGTGAGGAAACTAAGAAAGATTGTTAGGCGAAAGAAACGGGTGATTGGAATTAAGCTCTTTATTTACACTTTGTCAAGGACAATAGTGAACTTTTTTTCGAAACGGAGGCAAAAGATTTGCCTCATCGATTAATTAAGCAGAAGAGAATTGCCCAGTTAATTAACGGAAAACCCGGTAAAACCGACACAGACCAACCACACGTAGACTACTCTCAGGGCTTGCAACCTGACAACCAAACCCAACACCCAACGACCACCAATACATCGCAAAGACACCCCAACAAGAGTATAACAATAGTGAACTTTAGGATGGTAAGTAATGTGTTCCCTTTTCCCCCTGCCCACAACAAGTTACTCTATTAGACCTCGATTCGATATTTTTCTCTTTTGGTGGTTTAGAAGCTATTCTTGATGATTACCTTGCGAACTAAATGACGGGAGTGGAGGCAACTAAGGTTAAAGTATATAATTCATGCTACCATGATAATGCTCTAGAAGTCTTCTGAAGGCGGTGAAGGATGGTAGGCGATCATCACAAGGGGTTGGACAAAAGTGGTTCGTGCCTATGGCATGCAGGAAGGCACATTATGGGCATTCCACTTCTTCAACAACGTCGGCAGTCAAAATGATTTACACTTGTCTCTTCACCTTTCTCGCCTTTAAATACTGCGGTTCATCATAGCTAGTTGCTGCCTAATCCTGTAATTACTGAACATATTGTACCGGCAATTTTATTTATGGATTCGTTGTTGAACCATTGTGCTGAAAATTTGAATTGCACGTTTCGTATTTCAAAATTTCCAATTAGAATAATAAATTACAGGCAAAAAAAAAATAGAATAGACGGTCATGGACCTGTGCAAACGGTTCTAGCAGTAAAAGCGCTTGCGATGGATAGCCACATGCCACATAGTTTTCTACATCAAATCGTGTGTGATGTAGTTAATGAAAGCAAACAGTTAACCAAGGCAGAGCGTGTGTGATAGTTACACCTTTCACACACGAGCATATACATAAAACCACGTGGGATGTACATCCGAACGGAAACGTTTTCCCTGGATTGACTGTGTGGGATGTACATAAGAATGGAAACGTATTCCTTGGATTGACTGTGTGTGATATACATACGAACGGAAATGATTTTATGGGATTCACCGTGTGGGATGTACATACCTACGGAAATGATTTCTGGGATTTACCATGTGGGATGTACATACCTACGGAAATGATTTCAGGATTCACCGTGTGGGATGTACATACCTACGAAAATGATTTCTAGGATTCACCATGTGGGATGTACATACCTACGGAAATGATTTTTGGGTTTCACCGTGTTGGTGTACAGGTGGGATGTATCCCTTTTCCGTGTGGAATGTATAGGAGGGCCTATCCCCGATGATTTATGGGTCATGTGGGAAGGACACCCTATCACACGCGCTCACTTGGCGACGGTTCCAAATGCCATCATGGAAAGGGGTTAAAACCGTTTGTTTAGGACCGACTCAAGACCAAAGGCACGCATAAAGCCTATCAGCTTGATTTCTATAGGTTTTGATAGGGGTATGTTTGTAATTTCACTCAAACGTGATATAACCGCCTCCGCCTCTCAACTCCCCAATTCATACATGGTGGGTGCCAAAACACAGTTTCTCCTTAGCCCAAATCGCCTCTCACCTCGATTCATATACGATGGGAGCCAAAACACAGTTTCTCCTCGGTCGAAATCTCCGTCGGCAAATATTCGGTGTATGTGAGATTACCGTCCTATCCCCAACTGACCAATATTGTTGTGATATACGAAATTGTAAACGGGGGCTAAGTTTTGTAAATTTCCTCGCATTTGAGACAAGCGCGTCCACGAAGACATGGTTCCCCTACCTCTCTCCATCCATTTCCCCATTCGTATTCCATGGGCGCCAAAACACCCTATCCACCCCAGTCTCCTCCATCTGCCACTCGCCCTCCTCCACCATGCCGAAGCTGATACCCCGACACCATCGTCCATTAGAAGAGATCGACCTCTCTCATCCACGACTTCAGACTAGGATCCCTACATTGCGTCCTCTCACTTCATCTGCGCTGTCGTCCACCTTGCCGAGGCCACTTGTACCACCTTCTCGTCCACCATGCCGGGATATTCCCCTCGCCGCCACTGTTTGCCCTCCTAGATCTGCTTCCACACTGTCAACAATGATCGCTACCGCAGCACCCTCAATACCTCAGTAGATGCTTACATGGCGCCACACCAGAGGCGGTACTCTTTCGTATCTGCTCAAGTTATTTATCTCAGCAAGAAAATAGATGTCCATCACTTAGTATCTTACTTCTTAGTATAAAGCAAGCATTGTTTGTGAAGTTGCCTTTGCCCGATTTGCACCTTGGATCCTCCATGGCACGCTCACCACTATACTGCAATGCTTATAGTTTTCGCCTTTTATATTCCACATTAGCTTAAATGACAATGATCGGATTTCAATTTGGGGTCAGTCCATTTTGAGAGTTCGTCGGAGTTCGCCGAAGGGAAGGAAGGGGCTCGTCGGAGGGCTGCCCCGTTATCTATCTTAGGGTTTCAGGTGGGGACAGTGGTTGTGGGGACCTATTGTCGGGCTATGGTGGGGCCTCGCCGGAGGCAAAACTCGAAGTGGGTGGGGGGCTAGCGGTGGGGTTGGCTAGAGGGATGGCCTGGGGCGGTGGAAGACCGGAAGTGGTGGGCGGTGCAGGGGAGGGCGGGGGCCGGTGGCCCGTGCGGTGGTCTGTAGGGGAAGAAAAAAGGCGAGGAAGAAGAAGGGTTAGGAGACGTAGGATCTTCATCCAACCGCCTGAAATGGTCGACTGACCCAAATGACGATAGTCAGGTGACTTGCATGTAGACATTCCCTATATATTTAGTGTACCATCATCCTAGGTGCTTCGAGACGTGCTAGCACTGCTCCTCAACCCACCAAGCTAAACAACATGCCACTCATAATTCCAAACTTTGTTGCTCAAATACGAATCTAATATGATGCTGATATTACTAATGCAAAGGACCTTTAATTGGTCAGCTAATGTTCCTACTTTACTTTTGAAAAGCATGTGTGCCACATATAGAGAGACGGCAGGGAGCTGCATTCTCTATGCTCTTTGGTTCATCATGTATGGGTAATGAAAATTTTGTTATCCAAAATCTTCTTGCTCTTCTTTAGCATGTTCCTCTTCTATTCTTCTTTAATAAGTATTCTCTCCATTCCTAAATATAAGTCTTTGTAGAGATTCCTCCATGGACTACACAGGGAGCAAAATGATTGAATCTACACTCTAAAATGTGTCTATATACGCCCGTGATCCATAGTGGAATCTCTACAAGGTCTTATATTTAGGGACAAAGGGAGTATAATAGTTGTACAATATGTTCCTTGTAGTGAAGAGGAGCAGGGACATTTGCAGTGTACATGTCTATTCGGTCGCTTGTCTTGGACACTTTCAACTCTTCGTGTTGGTCTGCCCTAATATCCAGGAAATGCTGGGAGCTGTGTCGCCTTTGAGAGTTAGACTGATAGTGATGCCGCTCCTTCAGTTGTAGAGAGCTGGTATCCAAAGCCTTTCTAGCCGCACTGCAATACTAGCACATATTTTCCAGCAAGTTCCACTTTCCTGATTTTACTCGTGATGCTTAGGGTTTTCCCATTATAGCTACACTATGATCTGCGTAGGTGCTTTGTGTCCTACTAGCAGCAGTCCACCCTTTAAAGCTAAACAACACACCAATCATAATTTCAAATCTTACTTGTTCCAATACGAATGTGATATGATATTCATATTAGTTAACAGACATAAATTTAATTGGTTAGCTAATGCTCCAACTTGAGTTTCCAAATGCCTGTGGCCACATTGAGAGAGACAACATGGAATTGCATTTCTTTGGATGCTTTGATTCACAACGGCTGGGCAACTAACATTGTATGAAAAGAAATAGAATCTCCATAATATTCTTCCTCTTCTATTCTTTAAAATGTTCCTCTCCTATTCTTCTTAAATAAGTAAAGTATGTTCCTTGTCAAGATGGCAAGCATGGACATCTGTAGTCGACATGTCTATTTGGCCGCTTCTGCAAGTTGCTTTCTGCAATTCGAGTTGGTCTTCCATAATATCTAGGAAATGTTGGGAGTCATGCGGCCTTTGAGAGACTAGACTGATAGCGATGAGTGCGCCTTCAGGTGAATGGAGCTAGCTTTGTAGGTGATCGATAGGCTTTTCGATTAGTAAGCGGCAATACAACCCCATATTTTCCAGCCCAGTTCCTTCCCGATTTATTTATGATGCTTATGGTTGCCCCCTTTTATCGACACTACAATCTGCGTAGTGGCTTTGTGTCGTGTTAGCAGCACTCCATCCTTCAAGCAAAACTACATGCCACTCATATTTCCAAAGCTTACATTTAATTGGTTAGCTAATGTACTACGTGAGTTTTGAAATGCATGTGCCCCACATATACAGACATGTTGAAATACTATTTCTCCTGCACTCTCGTTGTCATGGTTTCACAATAAACTTTCAATACAACATATTATGAACCTATCATCCGCCAACTATCCTTACTTTTGGAGCTCCCAACAGGATTCTATTTTTGTGTAGTTGTGCCAAATTATATTATTATACGCACCAAATTACATCACACAAGGGCTCTCTCATCAAAATCCATTGATAGCACACAAGGGTTTACAAGGACCCCCTATTATATTAGAATATCCTATACATTACAAAGCTAATCTCACTACTATTTATGTTGTCATGCTTCTCATATATTAAACAAAATCACAATGAATATGAGAATGGGCACATCAAAAGAGTATCGCGGAACAGTGCAATGACTAGAAACATGGCATTGAGGCATTGAGTTCCATTCTGGATGGAATGAAGCCCACACACTCCGCACCTACAGATTCATGTTCAGAATATGATCCTAATAACTATTCTGAGCTCAAGGAGTCAAAGGCAGATGGCCTATCCTGTTCACCCTACAAGGTGTCTGTTCTTATTTGGCAAGGTTTTATTGGTTGCACGTAACTGGGGTAAGTTGTCTTTGCTGCTTTCTCCGCTTCTTTGCACGACCATGTGCTTAGTTTACTCATCATATATGTGAAGTTTTCATGCCCACCCATTATCAATCGCATTCCATTTGTCATCATACCTGGTTTTTCATTCAATTCTTTGCTCTTGTGTATCACACATCCAAAAGGAAGAGAACAGTTCATCAGACGTGTGTGATATATGGCATATGGTTCACTCGGACAAATTGTTTTCGATTAGGGAAGAGAACAGGAACGGTTCAACTTAACAAGATGTGTGTGATATGCGGCATACAGTTCACATAGATGAACTGTTTGCGATGAGCCAAAAGAACACAAATGATTCGTGTAAACAAGATATGTGTAATACGCAGCAAACAACCCACTCGGATGAACTGTTTGCGATGAGAAATTACAACACAGACATTTACTATAGTTAGTTCGTGTACGATTCTATTTGTACATTTACTATAGTTAGTTCGTGTACGATTCTATTTGTATAAATGTAACATCCCAATTTTCAATTTGGCTATTATGCACAGGTCATCATATGCATATCATATTTTATTTGCATTTTGGTTGTGTTCCAAGAAATCTTAAGCAACTCAAGGACCCAAGGAGAGAGATGGGGATTTCATTCATTTTCATATTTGAATATTCTCAAATTTGAAAAGAGGATCAATTTGGTTTTAATATTTTTCTCTCCAATTATTTCCAATATTAAAAATAAATGAGAGAAGATAATATGACTTCTTCAAAAAGAGAGGAATATTGGACGAGAAATTTTAAAATCAAATAAATACTTTATTTGATTTTTAATTGTGATTTTATTTGAATTGAAAAATATACATTTTTGAAAATTGCATTTTTAGGCCAGAAAAATGTTCACTTTGTTCTAAATATTTTATTTAGACGGCGAAAATTGTTTTTGGTATTTTTAGAATTTTTTTAAACTTTATCAGGATTTTTCTTGACGAAATTATTTATAAAAAAGTTTCGGACCGGGCGAAACCAGCCCCTCCGAGCCGCCATCGCCTTGCTCGCGTCCGGGAGCCGGACTCTCGCCGGAGTCCGGGTCAGCCTCCCCTGGGCGCCCCCTCGCGCAAGCCGACATCCCCCTGGCCATTTAAAAGCCGCCGCCCCGCCGCCTCCTCCCTGACCCTGAGCCGCCGCAACCCGCAGCCGCCGCCGCCCGCCGCGCCGCTTCTGCTACCGCCCTTCGCGCTTACCGCCTTGCTCATTGCCGCCGCCCGCGCTTACCGCCCTTGCATCATCATTACCGCCGCCCGCTTACCGCCTTGCCGCTTCATCACCGCCGCCAGCGCTTACCGCCGTACATCATTGCCGCCCGCTACCGCCGCCGCCGCTCCGCTCCATACGCGAGTCCGCCGCCGCCGCCGGATCTCGCGGTCGGTCAACCCCGGTGAGGGAGTCTCGGATTAGGGGGTGTCCGGATAGCCGAACTATCACCGTTGGCCGGACTCCTGTACTATGAAGATACAAGATTGAAGACTTCGTCCCGTGTCCGGATGGGACTTTCCTTGGCGTGGAAGGCAAGCTTGGCGATACGGATATGTAGATCTCCTTCCATTGTAACCGACTCTATGTAACCCTAACCTATCCGGTGTCTATATAAACCGGAGGGTTTTAGTCCAGAGGGACGAACAACAATCATACCATAGGCTAGCTTCTAGGGTTTAGCCTCCTTGATCTCGTGGTAGATCTACTCTTGTACTACCCATATCATCAATATTAATCAAGAAGGAGTAGGGTATTACCTCCATCGAGAGGGCCCGAACCTGGGTAAAAACATCGTGTCCCTTGTCTCCTGTTACCATCCGCCTAGACGCACGCTTTGGGACCCCCTACCGAGATCCGCGGTTTTGACACCGACATTGGTGCTTTCATTGAGAGTTCCTATGTGCCGCCGCCATCGTAGGATGCCTCATCTCGCCTTTTTAAAGACGATACTATCACCAAAGGAGCCTTGGCCGCTGGCGACTCTTGACTAGGTGGTTTTCTTATGACCGCCATCCGCCACCGCTACCGACGATGACCTCTCGAGTCATCGAAACCAATCTCCATGTTAATTGAACTTGCCGAATAGTTAGATCCGATTGAGCTCTCCTCCGTAAACAAGCTCCTTGATCGCGCCGCTCATCACAGGAGTCGCCACAGACTACGACCGGATCGGGCCTAAAACCGATCTGAGAGAGATCAACTCTCCCCAGGCTACCCATAATGTTGCTGTGATCGAGGAGCAATGTGGCAATTCTTCTTCTATCTTAAGGACTAGCTACGTCCGGATTCCCGATCCCTCCATGCCGGATTCCCGCAGAGGGACGGATGTCGATCAAGCCCTGAACTTAAAGTCAGGCGACGGGTTGGACTCATTGGATAACACTCAAAAATCCAAACTTTTCGAGTTCGGAAATTTCTCGACCCCTGAGTCCTAAATTGGACGGGGTTCCGGATCTAGTTCCAGCCGCCCACCCAAACATTAGCGATCTCTCTCGAATTCGACAAGAGCCCGCTGAAACAAAGACATCATTCTCGGGCCGATTCCTCCTAGTTATGAACAGGATAAAGGATCGCCGAGAGGAGGACGCAATCCCAATTTTCTGCAATAATTGCACGGACAAAGGAATCCTAAACGCCATAAGTCGTCATGAAATTACACGCTTTGGTCGACTTGGTGACCATTGTACAAAAAATCTTGTGCGATGGAGAGCGCTGGAAAACCAAAAGTATATTTTGGGATAATCCGCCCGAATACATCCCTAGTCCGAAATAAAAGGGTGCATCATTATCAAGCACCTGGGTTAAATACCAAAAACCAAAACCCCTAAAGGGTGCGGAACGTCTTGGAGGGTTGGCTAAACGGACCTGCAAAATTCATAGCACGTAGGGCGCCACTCCAACTCAAAGCCTTCGAGCATGTTGGATACTACGGCAGGTGGCCAAAAGTGGCGAGGAGCTTCTAGCTTGAATCCCAGCCCGGCAACACCAAAGACGGTGTTAACAGTCTTCAAGACTTTCGCATCAAATAACATGCGAAACGAACACTCCGCAACCTTGCGAAGTCTACCAAGTAGCAACAATAAATCCATGGGTGACATGGCTATTACTTTTAATGCCGCGATTTAACCTACATTCCGAACAGCCCGAGCACCAGCCGCATTGGTCCTCAGTCCGATAGTGGACGACTTTCGCCTTACTAAGGTACTCATGGACGGCGGCAGCGGACTAAACCTCATATATGAGGAAACCCTCCGAAAAATGGAAATAGACTGGAACCGCATTGAGCGAAGCAGCACAACCTTTAGAGGAATAATCCCTAGCAGGGAAGCATGCCGCACAGGAAAAATGACACTAGACGTAGTGTTCGGCTCGCCGGACAATTACAGATCCGAGGAGGTCACATTTCAAGTGGCCCCGTTCAACAGCGGATATCATGCTTTATTAGGACGAGAGGCATTCACAATTTTTCAAGCTATACCCCATTATGGGTACATGAAGCTTAAAATGCCCGGACCTAACGGAATCATCACTTTCGCTAGTGATCCGAACATAGCACTCCGCGCTGAAAACAAGACAGCCGCACTAGCCCTCGAGGCACTATCCGAAGCCCTAGCGGCCGAGGAATTCACCGCGATGCGCTCCATGGTGAACAGGGACGATGTGATACTTGATAAAAGATCCAAGTCCACTTCTTTTAAACCAGCGGATGAAATAGTCAAATTCCAAGTCCACCCGACGGACCCCGCAAAGACGGCCTCCATTGGGGCACAACTAAACCCTGATGTAGACGCGCGACTCACGAGAATTTATACTAGAAAACTGGGACATCTTTGCTCGGCACCCTTCAGACATGCCAGAATCCCACGTCGGTGACGGAGCACAGCCTAAATATCCTAAAAGGATTCAAGCCCGATCCAAACAGGCTCTTGGGCGCTTTTCGAACCCAAGAGGCAGGCCATGGGAGAGGAGCTAGCCAAACTTTTGGAAGCCGGATTCATCAGAGATATAAAACATCCGGACTGGCTAGCAAACCTGGTGATGGTACCAAAGAAGGATAAATCCTGGCACCTATGTGTTGATTTTAAAGACCTTAATAAGGCTTGCCCAAAGGATCCCTTCCCCCTCCCTCGAATTGATCAAATTATTGACGCTACAGCAGGACACGACTCATTGTGCTTCCTCGACGCGTACTCCGGCTACCACCAAATCAAGATGGCGGAGCCAGACCAAGCTGCAACAGCATTCATCACTCCATACGGCCCAACCCAATGCCCTTTGGGCTCAAAAACGCCGGCGCAACATATCAGCGCATGATTCAGACATGTCCGGCAAACCAGATCGGTAAAACAAAGGAAGCATATGTAGATGACATGGTCACAAAACCAAGCACGTTGAAACTCTAGTAGGCGACTTGGCGCTCACATTCGACAATCTTTGAAAATATGACATCAAGCTCAATCCGAAAAATACGACTTGGCGTTCCAGGAAAGCTCCTCGGGCTTCATTGTGTCCCAGAGAGGAATTGAAGCAAACTCAGCCAAGATCCGAGCTCTGTCACAATTGGACATTCCAAAAGACCTCAAACAAATACAAAAATTGACGGGATGCGTAGCGGCTCTAAGCCGCTTTATTTCCCGGTTGGGAGAAAAGGCGTTACCCCTTTACCGCCTCCGCCAAGACCGAACACTTCGAGTGGATTTGATGCCGCCACGGCCGGACTTCGAAGAAATAAAGGCCATTTTGGCAACAAATCTGGTCCTGGCAGCATGGCGTAGGCGAGCCAATGCTATTATATATCGCCGCAACACATCAAGTTGTCGGTAGCGGTGCTCGTTGTCGAACGAGAAACAGACGGACACCGGTTCCCTCTTCAAAAACCGGTTTACTATGTGTCCACCGTCCTAACTCCATGCAAGTCCCGGTACCCACACTATCAAAAGATAGCATACGCGGTGTTCATGGCATCCTGGAAGCTGCGACACTACTTTCAAGAGTGCTCGATAATGGTAGCCTCCGAAGTACCTCTTAACGACATTATAAATAACCGCGACGCTGACGGGCGGATTGCTAAATGGGCCATAGAGCTCCTTCCATTCGACATAACTTATAAGCCACGACGAGCTATTAAGTCGCAGGTTTTGGCCGACTTCGTGGCGAATGGATCAAGCCGAACTCCCTAAAGAGTACGGGCGCATACTCCAATGGATCATGCACTTTGACGGCTCCAAAATGTTGGCTGGCACGAAATTTGGCGTCGTCTGGCGTCCCCAACCAGGGACACGATCCAATACGTCCTTGAGATAATGTATACGGACTCCAACAACATAGCGAATATGAGGCCCTTACGCACGGCCTCCGGATGGCGATCTCCATGGGCATTCAACGCCTAGAGGTGCGCGAGGATTCGAACCTCGTAATATCTCAAATAAACGGGACTTTGATGCCAAAGATCCAAAAATGGCAGCATACCGCAATGCGGTCCTAAAAATGTCGGACGCAGTTGAAGGGCTCGAATTTCATCATATAGCCGGGATAACAACCAGCGGCGGATATATTGGCACGCATCGGTGCAAAACGCGATGCCGTCCCACCCAATATCTTTCTGGAACGGCTGTTCAAGCCATCCGTACTATGGGAAGGGGAGTCCGACAATAACAATCCGGACCCAACCGCACTGCCTGACGCTGAACACTCTGACACAACCGGAGGCTCTGCCCCCGAGATAACACCCTCCGCTCACGAAATAATGGCGGTTATCGCCCCATGGACGGAGCCATTCCTAGCCTACCTAACTAGGCAGGAACTCCCCGAAGACCAAAATGAGGCTCGCTGCATAGTACGGCGATCTAAAGCCTATAAAGTCCATGAGGGAGAGCTTTATAAGAAAAGCACTACCGGAGTCCTTCAAAGGTGTATCTCCGAAGAGGAAGGGCGAAACCTCTGGCTGAAATTCATGCCGACTGGTGGGCACCACGCCGCAGCCCGGGCCCTTGTAGGCAAGGCTTTCCGTACATGATTTTATTGGCCCACGGCCCGGCAGATGCGCAGGACTTAGTCCAACGATGCGTCGGTTGCCCGACTTTTTGCTAACCAAAGCCACATGCCACCCACCGCCCTTAAAACTATACCCATCACCTGGCCGTTAGGTAGTGCAGGGGGCTTGACATGCTTGGACCCCTTAAGGGAGGAACCCACAAGCAAAAATACCTATTGGTCATGGTGGATTAATTCACCAAATGGATAGAGGCCAAGCCTGTTAAAACGGCCGAATTCGAACCGGTGATAGACTTCATATCAGGGGTAGTGCACCGTTACGGTGTCCCCACAAGATATCATCGATAACGGCACCAACTTCACGGCCGATGAGGTCAAATTATGGTGCAAAAACATGGGCATCAAGCTCGATTACGCCTCAGTCTATCACCCTCAAATCAACGGCCAAGTCGAACGAGCAAACGATCTAATCATGAGCGGCATTAAACCCATACTAGTGCGGTCCCTCAAGGAATCTAACACGACCTTTGGGTTGAGGAGCTCGACTCCGTACTCTAGGGGCTGCGGACCACGCCCGAATCGTACTACGGATTCACACCATTCTTTATGGTGTATGCGGCGCAGAGGCAGTCCTGCCTGCGACATAATACATGACTCACCTCGGCGTGCGCATGTATGAAGAAAGAGAAGCCGAGCTCGTCGGCAGGACAGTTGGACGCATTGGAGGAGGAGCGCGACGTGGCAAAAGCTTCGTTCCGCATTCTATCAACAGCAGGCTTGAAGATATCAAAGCGAGGAAATGCGGGCCAAGGCTTATAACGTCGGCGAACTAGTTCTCGCGTCACGGACAAGAAAAAGGACAAACTCAAGCCCAAATGGGAAGGTCCCTTCATCATCGACCAGGTCCCGACCGGCGGAGCATACCGTCTGATGAAACGCATCGGATAACCGACTCGAGCCGAACCCATGGAACGCAGCCCGTCTATGCAGATTCTACGCCTAAGCGCCGGACTCCAAGTTCGTCTCCTTCCTCCGTCCACATTTGCTATTTTTGCTGTCTTTTATTTCTCTCCTTCCTCCTCCTTCTTCTTGAAGCCTCTAGAGGCTCGTTTGCGCTTTTTTCGCACATACTTGACGCGCTGTCCGCGCTCATTATACCTAGGGGCTTCTTTAACAGAAGCTTATCTATACGGGCTTCATGCCCAACCCATGCGTTAAACTTCCGCATGTACCTTTTATTCACCATTATATGCATCGATATGACTTAAGTTTTGGCCAAGATGGGTTGCCTGGCTCCTGTGCTTACCCCTACGTTCCCGATTGTTCGGCTAGGTGGTAAAGGGAGCACCTCTGCGATTATTATCGCTGGTCACCGGATGTGTACCTCGACCGGTGTAGCCGAAAGCTAAGCGTTCTTAAGGGAATATGCGGTCGGTGGACTGAAAGATGATTTTAATTATTTACCCATCTGCCCCAGATGATTTTACGCTTTATAGCAGCTTTGACATGCACTTTAGGGCATGCATCCCAAATAAAGGAACCCCTAACGGAACTATTCTCCCTGGTAGATGTTTCTTACTACCCATGTAATATAACATAACTAGTTGGGCACTTGTCTGATACAGCAACAATGACCCCTACGCCTTGTCTCCATGCATACCCCGGTTTTTATATAACCACGCAGGTATTCGGACACACTCCAGACTATTGGGTCCTGAGGTCGAAGCAAAAAGGTCCGCTATGACAAACGATCTACAATCCGGCTACAAGACAATTTTTTTCATGTCATATTTTTACATAGTAAACTCGACTCATTGTATTCCTCCTCAATGCCATCTAATAGGCTATCTAATTTACAATCGTGCTGGGAATACTTGGCGGCCAATTCTACTTGGCCGTACACTAAGCTTACAGGGATCTCCATCCCGTCAGCCCCTGAGTCCGACCTCGGCCATGTGGTTTGGGTCAACAACCGTGTACTGGCGTCTTTACCATGGCCCAGGCCTCCCTGGCGCCTTGATGGCAGGCCGATATCTTCCATAGCCGGAAGCGCCGCCGTGCTCCTTGAAGCATCTCTGCCAGCTCCCCAATGCCTTCGGGCAGGGAGATAGATGGCCACATGGCCTGGCCGATGCCTTTCATCACCTGCCGGACTCGTTCGTGCGGTGGCGCATAGTCGGGAAGAAGATCACCCGAAGAACTGGGCATCTCCTCCCGGGGCGACACTGTGAGCAAACCTACATACATGTTTATGTTAGTCGCCTTCCTCACCGAACTCTTTCAAAGTTCGCTCAAGCACTTATCGAAAATGCCGCGAAGCCGCCGATTCTCCTTCTGAAGTCAGACACCTGGGCACGAACATCCTTTAGTTCCTCACCCAGCTTGGTGTTGGCATCTTGGAGGTTATTTTTCTCCTGCCGCACGCCGGCCTTTAGCTGGCGCAAGAGCTGTTGCTTGTCCGGATCTAGTCCGGCGCCATCTGCAATGTGTTTGTCAGATTTACACACCCGCCACACTTCATAAACTATTTATCCTTTGAAGCGTATATTACCAGAGGGGGTCTCTGTGGCTTCCCC
This sequence comes from Aegilops bicornis, assembly GCA_021605145.1. Lineage (NCBI taxonomy): Eukaryota > Viridiplantae > Streptophyta > Magnoliopsida > Poales > Poaceae > Aegilops > Aegilops bicornis. Next base: position 380,245,545 of record CM038670.1, read on the forward strand.
TGTAGCGGCTAGTGCGGCCTCAAGTTGGGCCTGGCACTCTTCAAGCTCCTGGGACAGTCGGGTATTCTTTTTTGTAAGATCCTGCATAACAAATGATCCTTAAATCAGTTATTCTAACTATTTTAAGTCTCGGGCACTCTTGGCATATATAACTGTCAAATTTCCTTACCCGTATGTCCTTTACATACTGCTCCGTGGCTCTGGCTAGACCATCTTGAGCAGCACGGAGGTGCGCATCTCCCGAATTGAAGGCATTCAAGGCCTCTTGGGAGAAACATGCCTCACGAAGAACTGTCGTCCGGCGCCTGTGATTCAAGGCGCTCTCCACCTCGGAGTTGGTGGCGGACAATCTGTCGGCATCCTCTTTCGGAGGAGCGTCCGATGTACGCCTCATGTTCGCCTCTGCTTCTAGACCCGGCTTTGGAGCCTGGCCGGTGGAGGTTCGATTGGCAACCTCTCCGGACTCGGTCCAACAGCGCTCTTTTTTCCGAAAAGAGCGTCGGCGTTAATACGCCTTCGAGAATCAATCCTAGGAACATGGTGACACGCCATACCGTTATGGGCGGAGTTTCGATCCGGACCGCACTCCTTTTAGCTGCTTGAGGCCGTCTGCCTTGTTGGCTAGCCATCATGGCTCGGCTTCCTGCCTCGAAGGTACCCTGTGAACCACCATTGGTATACGGTGATCAAGAAATAAGCACGGATGGGTCATTATCAGTATTGGGACCTTGGTCTCGATTACTGTGAAATTTGGAAGTATTCCGGGGTAATCGGCCGTGATGGCAACCAAAGCATTGTCGATGCTAAGTTGGTGGAATACCCCGTCGATCAACTCCACTTTTATATCCGGATCCTCTTCGGAGGTTAGATCGAGGGACCGTTCCGGATCCTCGGGTTGTGGGGGCGGGCTGTGTATCTTCTCCACAGTCCGGCGTAGTTCCTGCGCAGAAACCACGAAATGAGATATTTAACCATGGGAACATGGATCGGACATGTCACAAAGATGTTTGCTTACCCAGCCGAGGATTATTCAAGAAAACTCCTTGATGGATTGACGCGAGGAAATCCTCCTCCCCTTTATACATGGCGGACAAGATCTTCACCAGTTCGGTGACCGATCCCGGCCCTTTGCGGCCATGGCGGGTGGCATCGTCCTCCCTGTTGAAATCCCACATGGGGTGGCCCCTACATTGGAGCGGTTGCACTCCTCTCATAATACAGATTGCCATGACTCTAATCATGGTCAATCCGGCATGAGCCAGTAACCTTATTCGGCTCATCAGATAGAGGACATCCCGGTCATTTTCCCTCCGGGGCTCCGAGGGCGCCAGCTTAGGCGCTTCTTCAGTGGAGCGTTGCTGAACTCCGGAAGGCCGATCCGAACAGGATCCGGCAATGGATGTCCTCCATGTAAAACCATTCAAGGCCGGTGTTGGACGCCTTCTTCGGGGTTCCGGATAGGTATCCGGTCCCGGCGATGCGCCATAGCTCGGCTGCGCCCACTTGATATATTGACCCCTCATGAGAACGGGGTACTAGGCAGAATAATCTCTTCCACAGCCCGAAATGAGCCTCGACGCCCAAGAACACAAAGGGCCACGAAGCCCGTGATGTGCAAGATAGAGGCAGGAGTAAGGTGGTGCAACTGGAGGCCGTAGAACTCCAAGAGCCCCCGAAGAAATGGATGGATTGGAAATCCAAGTCCTCTTACTAGATAAGAGATGAAGCATACCCGCTCTCCTTTAGAGGGATCAGGGACACTCTCCGCTTGCTTTCCGCCCTTGTAGGTGGCAAGTCCGGCTCGAACCGGGACCATGAAGGCCGGGGGAAGAAATCCCTTGGCTTGGAGTATAACTAGCACGCTATGCGGGACTGAGCATCTCTCCCAATTTCCAGGCCGAGGGCTGGGAGCACGAGAGGAGGAGCCGCGTCGAATGTCCATGATGGAATGGGATTTGGTCAGAGGCGCTCCGTTGAAAGCTCGCGAAGGGGGGTTGGTGTGACTCAGATCGAGATCCTCGCCCCTTTTATAGGCGGCTCATTTGCGCAGCTAGGGGCGTAAGTGTAAAAATACCCTAGCTCTTCGCATTCATTCAAACACGTGGAAGATGGCCATTATTGGGCGTAGAAGCCAAGGAGCGCAGCATCTATCAGAAGCCGGACACTATTCGACAAGTATATGGAATTTGGAGAAGAACCCGCCACGCAATGTCAAGACAATCAACGCCACGGACTCATCGTCATTGAAGCTTGGTTGAGGGGCTACCGAGGAGTCCCGGATTAGGGGTGCGGATAGCGAACTATCACCGTTGGCGATTCACGGACTATGAAGATACAAGATTGAAGACTTCGTCCCGTGTCCGGATGGGACTTTCCTTGGCGTGGAAGGCAAGCTTGGCGTCTGAGATATGTAGATCTCCTACCATTGTAACCGACTACGTGTAACCCTAACCTATCCGGTGTCTATATAAACCGGAGGGTTTTAGTCCATAGGACGAACAACAATCATACCATAGGCTAGCTTCTAGGGTTTAGCCTCCTTGATCTCGTGGTAGATCTACTCTTGTACTACCCATATCATCAATATTAATCAAGCGGGAGTAGGGTATTACCTCCATCGAGAGGGCCCGAACCTGGGTAAAAACATCGTGTCCCTTGTCTCCTGTTACCATCCGCCTAGATGCACAGTTCGGGACCCCCTACCCGAGATCCGCCGGTTTTGACACCGACACCCGGCTAAACGGTATAAAACCGTTCGGTTTTTTAGGTTTACGTTTTTTTTCGGTTTAGATCAGTTTTTTTCGAGTTTGCTAATTAGCGAATGTTCACTCGAACGTCACTGTTAGCGAACGTTTTCGCCCATTTGTCCCTGATAGCGAACGTTCGTTCGTTAGTGTTTTTCTTTTTATTTTATTTTTGGTCAGGGACCTATCCGTGATTATTTTTATCACAGATTAGCCCCTGATCTTCAAACCCTCGCAACTTTTTGCTCATTTATCCATATCAAGTGAAACCAACGCCAAAGTCTTCGTCTCGGATCCCTATTTCCAGATAATCAACTTGAACATGATTTTGAAAATTTAAAATTTGGTTTCAAGCAGATTTGAATTCGAACTTCTTTTGATCGTAGTTTGAGTTTCGTAGCTCCGATTTGATTGATTCTTTTTGCAAATGGAAGCTCTTCTTTTGCACTTTCGATTTGGATCTTCTCAACTGAGTTTTACCCTTGCATATTATGCTTCAGTGCTTATGTATGCTATTTTTTGTTTGTGGTAGAGTTTCCGGAGTGCGAAGCGTGCTACTACGAGTCACTAGGGTTTTCAGATCGTCAGCAAGGCAAGTAACACTTTGATCATATCCCTTTATTACCCAGTTTTATGCATTAGTTTCAACCCTCAAACATTGCATGGTTAGGATTTGTTAACATGTGGGTTTTGGGAAGTAGATGATGAGGTAGAACCTATTGTCCTTTATTTCAAACCCTGGGAGTTACTTCTACGTTGTGCTTATACTGCTATGCTATGCTCTTAGACGTGGTTTGGTTTGACTGATTCATGACAGATGTGAGAGATTATTGTTAACTAAGGGATAACTTAAGCTGGCTACTATAATACACATCTAGGTGGATTGTTTGTGGGCACCTTGGGAGTCCAGTGTTGTCCAAGGAGATCCCGGGGAATCCGTGTGATCATCCTATGGTTTGCCACCCAGGCTCAAAGAGATCATAAGATTATTCATGCTAGAAACTTCCGTGTGCAGCCACAAGCCATTATGGGCTCTAGCATAGTTGAGTATGTTGTGTGACCTCTTTCAGTGGTAAACTAGCAGATGTAGGTGGTACGGTTTACCCGTCGAAAGAGTTAATGCTTCTGAAAGACTGTGTCTCAGTCATCCGTTTCTCAAACACCATGTATTGCGATAAATTCAACGGAGGAGATCGAGTCTTGTGGGGAAAAGTGCACAAACCTCTATAGAGTGTACAAACTAATCATGGTTAGTTGTGTCCCCGGTTATGGACATCTTGAGTATCGGGTGTTTCAATTATTATGATTATCTCATCACTTTACTTAATTAATTTGTTGGGTTATTGATTATAAATTTTGGGATTGAGACGGATTTCCATTCTCAATTTCTATCAACTAACTTTGTAGTTGAATAAAATATATTCCTTTGAAGTAGGGAAAATTTGGCTTTACGCAAAATGATAACCATAGAGCCTCCACCAGCCATATATGCATATAGATGTAGCTATTCTTGTTCATTGCTCTATAGTGTTATTTTGCGAGCATATTCCATGTGCTGACCCGTTTCAGGCTGCAACGTATTATGTTGCAGACTTTTCAGACGAAGAGTAAGGTGTGCTAGGTCGTTGTCGTGCACTCAGCTATACCGTTGGTGTTGATGGACACATTTACCTTTGAAGCTTCCGCTGTTATCTTATTTAGTTGGCCTTAAGCAATATTATTGTAATAAGTTCTCTTTTGAGACATTTGATGTAATAAGTGTGTGATTGAACTCTGTTATAAATCCTTCAAGTACTGTGTGTATCAGCATTACCGATCCTGGAATGACACTTATACACAGAGAGTTGACCGTCTGAGGTCGGATCGCTACAAGATGGTATTAGAGCACACGCTGATTGTAGGACGCGACCACTAAGATAAGCCATAGGTCACTCTTCTCTACTCATTTTTGACTCCTCTCCATTTTCCACTCTATAGATGGCGGACCCAAGGAACAAGTTTACTCAACCGGATGAAGACACACCTTTTGGACGACACTTGAAGGAAGTCACTAGGTACCTGAACATAGGAATACCAAGCTTCACTGGGACCTACACCGCCACTTCACCAGAAGAGGAGCGCTGGATGATTCAAGTTCATGTTCCAGGAAGGACATTCGCACCAGTTACTGAGCCCATAGAGTTTTCCTTTGATGCACCCACCTGGGGTCTGGGAAAGATCATGGCAGCCCACATCGCCATGGGACGCATCGGCGAAGTTTACAACAAGGATCTTAAGGACACCATATACTAGATATGTGGGCGCCGAGACGAGCAATGGGAGATGATCAGCACTAGGAGGGACACGTCCATTACAACCTACATCCAGGAGTTAAACCAGCACATTCGCCGCCAGGAGAACTAAATGTGCGCGAACATGCTAGATCTTAAGAAAATGATGACCAGGAACATGGAGCTTGAAAGGAACTCAAGACGACACGCGATGGATATGAGTAGGAAATTGTAGTACTACTGGAGAAGAATGAAGACCTGAAGAAGAAGCTAGGAGTATTCATGGGAGATCCTGCACCTGAGGAGGACTTCCGTTCTGAAGACTACATCATCATCAACGACACCGACTCCGACCCCGACAGTAGTGATGATGATTACGAAGATGAAGCTGGAGGGGATATCATGGAGTCTTCCATCGATCAAAATTTCTAGTCGACCACCATATTATTAGTAGTTGTCGTGGGTTTGTCATGGCAGATGTCCTCATGAAAGGACTTAGTCATGGAGCCATCGCAACGGGTTAGCTTAAAGGGGTTAAAGCGGACAAGGGACGCAGGAGAGTTTTATACTAGTTTGGCCCCTTACGATGAAGGTAAAAGCCTACGTCTAGTTGTGATGGAATTGATGGGGTTTCGATGACCAGCGAGCGAATACGCTTTGCCTGAGTCTCAAGTTGTTGTCTCTCGTTCTGAACCGCCGCCGGGTCGTTCCCTTATATACATGGGTTGACGCCCATTGGTTTACAGAGTCCCGAGGCCGGCTCATAAGCGTGTCCGGCCCGGTATCTTCTCTTTCTATCTTATAGTACAAGTTACATTGTCGATACTGGTTTATGTCTACAGCCTTAAACCGGCTTTGGGCCTGGGCCTTCTTGAAGCGTCTTCGTCTGTCTTCATGGGCTTCAGATATGAGAACTACTGATGAAGTTAACCCGGCCTCTCCTGGCCGGTTTACGCCCAGTAGTAATATCCCCAACATTAGGCCCCAGATTGATTTGAACTAGTTCATGTCAATCCTCAGTACTTAAAAAAGCTTCGTCTTCAACATCTTCTTATAATTCTTTAAACCGCCTCGACGTCATCGTGGTAAACCGCCATGACATCATCTGTTATAAAAACCTTTGTATAACCCTTCTTCATTAGTGGGCCTCCGACTATCGAGGCGACAGCTCCGCCTTATTTCCAAAATTCCGGCTCCTCAATTTTCGCACCTGACACTTATCCCTTGCCTTTATAAATAGGGCCGAGGGGTCATTTTCACTTTTCCCCTTCGTGCCTCTTCGCGTCATGGTCTTGCTCGCGCTGCTCAACCTCTGGAGCTCCGCCGCCACCGTTGACCGTCACCTCTGCTTCAACTCTGGCCGCTGCATCACCCTGAACGCACCAGAGAACTGCGGTGCTTCTCCGCTCTCTCATCAGCACTGGTATGCTCTCTGTTCTTCCACCATAGATCTGTTTTAGGGTTTCGGTGTTCTTTGGTGTTCGTCGGTGTTCATTGCTTGTATAATAGGGTTTTGATCTAGACCTTGATATTCATCCTGTTCAATGATAGCCGTAGCCTTTCCTTTCCATCTAATGCACCTCGTTAAAATAGAAGATCCCATCTAAACCTTTAACCACTGTTTTGGTACTGCTTCTTAGGTCTGAATATATTTTCCTTTTCTGATATGCAGCAGATCCAAAATTGTAATACCAACTTGTGAAATATGTTTTCCTTCACTTATACATCTGTAGACTTGTATCTTCAATGTCAGACTAGGCGGTTTAACTTTTCGACAAATGATGACCCGGTATATACCATTAGTCCCCTTGTTGAACCGCCAATGTACTTCAACTTATAGCCTTTGTTTAGTAAATTCCGGTTTATGATTAACTAACTCTGGTTTAACAACATGCTTACATCCTTGCACCGCCGCATAGTTGTCCACTGTAGATCTTAAACCGGTAATTATCATGTTGTAGATCATTCATTGCCATGGCCAAGCAAGTGTATGAATGCAATTGGGTCCCTTCTCGAGTGACTGAAGAACAGTTAGACAACCTTGTCAAAACGGGCGCTTTAACCCAGAAAGATGTCATTCACTGGAGGGTCCTTGGCTCGGAATGTCCTCCTGCTCCCAAGGATGGAGAGATTGTTGTTTTTGCTGATCACTTAGGCCGGGGTTTCAACCCTCCCGGTTCAAAAAATTTCCGGGATGTACTGGCCAGGTTTCAACTGCGCCCGCAAGACATCGGTCCTAACTCTGTGACCAACATCTGCCACTTCCAAGTTTTTTGTGAGGTTTACCTTCAAGAGGAGCCTACATTAGAACTGTTCAGGGATTTCTTTCACCTAAACCGTCGCATAGAATTCAAAGACGGACCCAACAAATAATTGGGTGGAATGACTATTCAGAAAAGAAAAGAAGTCACCTTTCCTCATCCCAGTCTCCACAGTCACCCCAAAGAGTGGAACCAGACCTGGTTTTATTGCAAGGACACGTCTCCAGCTGACGAAAACCCCCTGCCGGGTTACCATCCTAAACGTCTGAGCAACACACATCCTCTTCCTCAAAGGCTGACTGCCAAAGAAAGGGCCAAGTATGCTCCTCAACTATCAAAGCTCAGGGCCTTTATAGCAAACGGTTTGACAGGAGTTGATCTTGCACGCTGCTGGATAAGCCGGAGCGTTTTGCCCTTAAGCCGGCGCCCCTGTTTGATGTGTCAGTACACAGGGGATTTTAAGGATGCTCAGCGGCACATTGACATTCCGCTTACAGATGATGAAGTCACTGAAGCTGTAAAAAAGATGTTGAATGAACCGGAGGCTGTCTGTGCTTAAACCGGACTACTCCCTTTCTGCGCCATCAACAAACTGCCAGCTGTAAGAATCATATAATATGTTTATCTGAAATTGCTTCTGTCCCAATATTCTCTGAAAGTGTGATTATTTTCTTGACAGGGCGATGATCCATTCTGGAACAAGAAACCCCCGCAAGACAAACCGGTGAAGCCAACCCGTCAAAAGACCAAAGTTGTGAAAAAACTGCCAACCGGAAGAGGACCACTGCATCCTCCGATCTACCAGCTGATGATGATGTGGGTAACCTAGATTTAGAGGTAGAACTTGACTCACTTGGTTCATTTTTCATACGCCTTATTGATGATGATTATTGTCAGGACGACGCTGAAGTCAGTCACGCCTATGCTGTAGAGGTAATCGTTCTTTCCTCCGATTCAAACCCTTTGCCATCACGAAAAACCCATCGAGCAAACCGGAAAGTTAAATTTTCTCATCCTCTTTCTTACTAGGATCCGAACTTTCTTGTGAAGACACAACAGCACGAGGCTCGCTGCACAACCCGGCATAGCGGCCAGGTAGTTACCTCCGCCAGTTTACCGATCAGTCCGGTTCGGAAACGCCAGTCAGAAGTCTCTTATTCCCTTGACACTTCACGCCCCAAACGGGTTGCTTTCGTCCACCTCTTTATCCATCTGATTCAAATTATCAGGGTACTTCCCACTCATCATCTGGTGAATCGTCTGCCACAAAGCTTCCACCGCTTTAAACAGTGCTTGGGTGAGCCATATTCTTACTTATATCCTTGATATGTTACTTAATATATACTATACTGATCCTTATTTTTATTTTCCTCAGTGCCAAGCCTAGACCCAGCAAGAAGGCTCGTCTGAATAAACTGACAGAGGAAGACATGGCTGCTGAACCGGAGAAAACTCCAGATCCTGAACAGGCCAACATTGATGATATGCTGAATGGCCCACCGCCTCAAGGTCATGATTTCGTTGCTGAGCAGGAAGAAGTTGATACCACCAGCCATGCCGACCAGCCAACAAGCCCTATCCGGACTGACAAACCGGTCAGTCCGGTAAAAGATACTGACAAATCGGCAACTCCAGTACGAGCTGCCGAGGAGAAGGATGGTGATGTTCTGATCACTGGCATTGGCCATACTGATCCAGGAAATCCTGTCGCTTTGTCGAGGCATACAGCCAAAGAAGAATTCTCTGCAATTGGCAAAGGCAAATGGAATGCCGATCTGTCCACTTACGCCCATCTGAATGCTAAAGACCTTCATTTCGGCTATCTGAACCGTCTATATACCAGTCGTGATTATGAAGCCGGCTTGGTAAATATGATGAAGGAATGATATGATGTAATTTCATAAGTGTTGCCCCCTTATTTTTTAATTGCAGCTTATCAACTCCAGTAGCCCCCAAGTGACGGTTTAAGATATCAATCTAAACCGGGACTTAGTAAAAAAAAATTATGCTTTGCAACAATGCATCTGAACTTCAGTGAAGTAGCCCCCAAGTGCTGGTTTAACTTTATAAAGATGAACCGGGACTTTGTAGAAGAAAACTCCCGTATCAGCATTCTCTGAGCAAATATCCATTAGCCCCCAAGTGCAAAGTTGAATACTTGTATTATGCTTGGGACTTGTAAGAAATGTATGATAAAGAGAAAATATGCATTAGCCCCCAAGTACCAAGGGCATAACTTGTTGTGTGCTTGGTACTTCAAGTATATACTGTCACCTTATCATATAACTGTCTCTTTGCAGGCCCAGCTGAGCAAGAAAGAGAGCCAAACCACTGATCTGTAGGAAAACCTTGAATCGCAACAAGCCGAAACCTCCAAGGCGAAGGAAGAATTGACCAGCGCTCTAGGAGCTATGGAGAAACTGAAAGAAGGCTTCAACAAGGAGTGGACGGATTGGAAAGTGAAAAATCCGATTTGATCAAAAGGGCTGAGAAAGCAGAAGCCGCTCTGAAACCGGTGGTTGATGAACTGACCAGCGTAAAGCGGCAGGTTCATGCCATGACCGCAGCTGTGTTGGTTAAGCATCCTTGACTCCTGATTTCAACATACCCTTTTATGTACTTACTGGTTTACTAATGGTTGTGATGATACAGGAACTCGTATTAGCCACTTGGGATCTGATGTTCAGAATAAACTGAAAGCAGCTTATACCCTGATAGAATAGTTGTATACCGGCGCGCAACGGATCATATATACTGCTTCACACAACAATCTGCCTCCCACCTTGATCAAGGATACTTTACAAAGGCTATCTATGCTTCCTGCCCGAGTTGACGAGCTAAAAAAGTCTGCTGCTAGAATGGGCGCTTTGGCCGCACTGACTCGGGCAAAAGCATGGGTTCCTGACTTTGATCCAGTTGAAGTGGCCCAAGGTTATCCCAGCTTGAAGGAAGACAGAACAGAATTTGGCGAAGATGATCTCCGGATCATAAGACGGGAAGTATGCGCATTGGCTTGTCAATTGGTTGAAGAAGCAGACCTTATACTATCAAGCCAGCTATGATGACAAGAACAAACGGGTTGATGCACCAATTCTGAAGCTCAGAATCTTATCCCGCCAATCCGTAAGCACACTAATGCCCCTGACATTGAACCATCTACGCTGATAAGTGATGAAGCTGTATTCCAAGCCCTAACTGGGCAACCGTTGATTTCCAACCACTTGGTAGGGAAGAAGAAGCTGAACCGGCACGAGATGGTCCGCAACCGTCAGGTCAAGCTGGTGACCAATCATGAACCGGAGGCCGGTTTAGTCTTCTACATGTTGCGACATGTATTTGAGAAAACAATTATCCTTTTGGGCACTTGAACGCCTTGTAATAGGCTAGTTAAAATACTTGGTCTGGTATGCCTTCATGCATAATTATCTGCGACTGATGCTTGCTTAATCCGACATGCTTAAGATATGATATTCATAATCCATAGCCATTTATTTAAGCTGTTCCTATAGATAAAAAGCTCAAAGCGCCCCGGCGGTTTACCGCCGGGCGGGTCATGATATCCATATATATATATATGTCCAAGGATTACAACCTAGGTTGCGAAATATAACCAAATATGGAAACATATAATACCTGCAACCTTTAGGCATGATGTTGGCTGACCAACCTTGTAGCGGGGTTTTATAACCCAACTATTGGAGGAGAAAACAAATCCTGTTTGTATAAGGCCAGTTTATAATGTAAACCATTCCGGGTTATGATAAACGCCGGTTTACTCCATACTGAGATTTCGATTCAAAACCAGACCGGGCTAATAGTCTCCGGATTATGATTCGATCGTGTACTGCCAATTTATAATTGTCAGTCTGTCCAGGTTGATAACACCGGTTTAAAAAACATCATAAATCTTATAAAAAAGAGAGCAAAAACTCAACCAAAGGCAAAGAAAACCGTTGTAGGCGAGGCTTTTCACGGGCTGCCAGGCCCCAAATTCGAGGCTTTTCATGGGCTGCCAGGCCACTAAGTTAAACCATTTTTGCAAAGCCTTTTAAGATGGTCCGCAATCCTTAAACAATCATCGTTTTAACTTGACAAGTTCAGGGTCTGTATTTTAGAGTAACTTATCAACGTTCGAAAGGTCATACTAGGTTTACCTGGCGGCGTGACTTACTTAAAGAGGCAGGTTAACCCGGGATTTTAGGTGTATGCACCAGGCTTCCAAGACATGGCTTGATAGCCCAATTACAAGCATTGATTCTAAGCTCATTGCGATAGCAAAGAATCCCCAAGTAACGTTTTGTGCAGTGCTCAGTGGGTGCCTATGTTTGAGTTGCTGTTTTTTGACAACACTCTCTTTGGCCCCGATTTTGACGTTGAGCCGATCAAGAGGTGTAGCTATGGTTCAGATACGACCAAGCCCCCAAGTGATGCTGTGGCATTGCGCCGATCAAGAGGTGTAGCTATGGTTCAGATACGACCAAGCTCCCAAGTGATGTGATATAAAGCTTTGAAAAGCTAAATCAAGGGGTAAACCGGACGCCATTTTAGAAACAGAAGCTCAATGTAACCACACATGATGAAAAAAGAAAACAATGGATACCCCGCTTTAACCGAGGTTCCGGTTTATTGTATTGATCATAATATATACATTGTCATAATATGTACATAAGCAGAGCCTATAGCTCAAGTATAGTAAGGCCGAAGATGAGCAATATTCCACGGCCGGTTGGTCTCCTCCTCCGATTTACGTGAGTCTTTGCGCTCTTGAACATCAATTAGGTAGTATGACCCGTTGTGTAGATTCTTGCTGACCACAAAGGGTCCTTCCCAAGGGGGGGATAACTTGTGGATATCCGTCTGATCCTGGATGAGCCGAAGCACCAAATATCCTTCTTGAAAGGTTCTGGTTCTAACCCGACGGCTATGATAGCGACGCAGATCTTGCTGATAAATCACCGAACGGGCTGCCGCTATGTCACGCTCCTCATCTAACAGGTCAAGAGCCTCTTGTCGTGCCTTCTCGTTGTCAGCTTCAACATATGCCGCTACATGAGGTGAGTCATGACGTATGTCACTAGGAAGAACCGCCTCCGCTCCATAAACCATGAAGAACAGCGTGTATCCTGTCGATCTGTTGGGTGTGTTGTTGATGCTCCATAACATAGAAGGTAGCTCCTCAACCCAACAACCCGGCGTCCGCTTCAAAGGAACCATAAGCCGGGGTTTGATGCCTCTCAAAATCTCTTGATTGGCCCTCTCCGCTTGACCATTGAACTGTGGGTGAGCCACTGATGATATGTCAAGCCGGATGTGTTCACGCTGACAGAACTCCTTCATGGCACCCTTTGACAGATTGGTGCCATTGTCTGTTATAATGTTGTGTGGAAAACCAAACTGGAAGATCACCTTTTTGATGAATTGAACCGCTGTGGCTGCATCACACTTGCTAACTCGCTCTGCCTCCACCCACTTTGTGAACTTGTCAACCGCCACCAAAAGGTGGGTCTTCTTGTCCTTGGACCTCTTGAAAGGCCCAACCATATCCAGGCCCCAAGTCGCAAACGGCCAAGTGATTGGAATCATCCTCAATTCTTGAGCCGGTACATGAGCGCGCCTTGAGAATTTCTGACAGCCATCACACCGTCTGACCAAGTCCTCGGGATCAGCATGAGCTGTCAACCAATAGAAACCATGATGAAACGCCTTGGCCACCAAAGATTTTGAACCGGCATGGTGACCACAGTCTCCTTCGTGGATCTCATGCAAAATTTCGCAGCCTTCTTCAGGAGACACACAATGTTGAAACGCCCCTGTCACACTGCAATGATGCAACTCTCCATTGATAATGGTCATGGACTTGGACCGCCGGATTATCCGCTCGCCAGTCTCATCCTCTGGTAACTCACCCGGTTCATATCGAGGATAAGGAACCGTCCAATCCGGGATAACATGAAGAGCCGCCACCCACTGAGCTTCCGGATCAGGAATAGCCAGATCCTCTTCACCAGGGAGCTTGATGGATGGATTATGTAGAACATCCAAGAAGACATTAAGCGGAACCGGTTTATTGGTAACCCAGGCGGCTTAAAGCGTCCGCTGCTTCATTCTTCCGCCGGTCCACATGATCCACCTGATAACCCTTAAAGTGACCTGCAACAATATCCACCTCACGACGATATGCTGCCATGAGTGGGTCTTTGGAATCCCAAGTGCCAGACACTTGTTGAGCTACCAGGTCTGAGTCACCGAAGCACTTAACTCGGCTGAGGTTCATCTCCTTAGCCATCCGAACACCATGGAGTAAGGCCTCGTATTCAGATGCATTGTTAGTGCAAGGGAACATTAAACGGAGAACATAACAAAACTTATCACCTCGTGGGGAAGTTAATACGACTCCAGCCCCCGAGCCCTCCAATTTCCTGGACCCATCAAAATGAATAGTCTAATAAGTGTGATCCGCTTCTTACGGTGCTTGTAATTCTGTCCAATCATTGATGAAATCCACAAGTGCCTGAGATTTGATCGCCGTTCGGGGTATGTATTTCAACCCGTGAGGCCCGAGCTCGATAGCCCACTTGGCAATCCGGCCAGTTGCTTCCCTGTTCTGGATGATATCTCCCAAAGGAGCATAGCTGACCACCGTGATAGGATGACCTTGGAAATATTGCTTGAGCTTCCAGCTTGCCATGAAAACCCCATATACCAGCTTCTGCCAGTGCGGGTACCTCTGCTTGGACTCAATAAGTACCTCGCTGATATAATAAACCGGACGCTGAACCGGATATTCCTTTCCTGCCTCCTTGCGCTCCACCACAATAGCCACACTAACTGCCCGAGCGTTAGTTGCCACATATAGCAACAATGGCTCCTTGTCAACCGGAGCAGCAAGAACCGGCAGGTTAGCCAGCTGCCGCTATGCCCCAGATGCCGCGAAGCGGGAGAAGTTTGTGGAAGGGCTGAATGATGAGATGAGTATGCAGTTGATGGTTGCAACATTTCCTAACTACCAGGAGTTGGTAGACAGGGCTCTTATGATTGAAGGGAAGCATCAGTAGATAGAGAGCCGCAAAAGGAAGTATGGACAAGGGAAGTACAACTCCGGAGCTCAGCAGAAGCCTCGTTTTGCCCCGAACTCGGGAGGACACACCCATCATAACCTTGGAGGCCACACTCACAATGGAGGAAGTTCACATAACCACAGTGGCCCCAAGAATGGAAATGGGAATGGAGAAAGCAGCAACCAGAACCGTTCCAACCTAGCAACCCCCGCTAAGAAGGATCTGAGTCATGTCACCTGTTACAAGTGCGGGAAGACTGGGCACTACGCCAACGATTGTTCTGAGTTGAAGAATGGCAATGGAAATGGAAGCTCTGGCAAGAAGCCCAATCCCTTCACCAGAGGTCAGGTGAACCACATCAACGTGGAAGAAGTTGAAGATCAGCCTGATGCAGTGATTGGTAAGTTTTTGGTTGTCATTTACCGCTCTTGTTCTTTTCGATACTGGTGCATCACATTCTTACATATCAAGGGTATGTGTGGACAAGTTTAATTTGCCAACCCTAGCCCTTAGGTCACCCATGTTAGTAAGCTCTCTAGGATCAGTGTATATGGCCAGTCGATGGTGCGATCGATTACCCTTAACCATTAGTAGCCATGTTTTCCCCTCAGACCTAATAAGTTTGGAGTCACAAGGATTGGATATGATACTAGGCATGGATTAGCTATCGAAGTATGGAGGAAAGATTGACTGTGCTAGTAAGTCGATACTTCTCACCACCCCTGAGGGAAAAAGGATTAAGTATGTATCCAGGCATGCGCCAAGGAGGACCCAAGTGAATTCCCTCTCAGGAGGAAGTGCATGTTGTGAAGGATTACCCGGATGTATTTCCAGAGGAATTACCAGGCATGCCACTGGATCGAGACATAGAGTTTTTGATAGAGCTATTGCCAGGCACCGGACCAATATCAAAGAGGCCATACTGGATGCCCGCAAATGATTTGGAGGAAATTAAGAAACAGATTAAGGAGTTATTGGAGAAAGGTTACATTCGACCAAGTTCGTCGCCGTGGGGAGCCCTAGTGCTCTTGGTTGAGAAGAATGATGGATCTTTGAGAATGGTAGTTGATTATCGTGCATTGAATGAAGTGATGATCAAGAATAAGTACCCACTACCGATGATCAATGATTTGTTTGACCAGCTGCAAGGAGCTAAAGTATTCTCCAAGGTCGATCTGTGATCAGGATACCATCAGCTGAAGATCCGAGAACAGGATATACCTAAGACAGCTTTTACCACAAGGTACAGGTTGTATGAGTACACGGTTATGTCATTTGGATTTACTAATGCCCCTGCCTATTTCATGAGTATGATGAATAAGGTATTCATGGAGTTCTTGGATAAGTTTGTTGTGGTGTTCATTGACGATATATTGGTATACTCGAAGAATGAAGAGGAGCACAAGGAGCATTTGCATTTAGTTCTCGAGAAGCTTAGGGAACATCAGCTATATGCCAAGTTCAGCAAATGTGAGTTTTGGTTGAAGGAAGTTGCCTTGGACATGTTATATCAGGAGAAGGTATAGCAGTAGACCCTACCAAGGTTCAGTCAGTCACCGAGTGGTTGGCACCCACCTCAGTTGGAGAGATCCACAATTTTCTTGGACTCGCGGTATATTACCGGAGATTCATTGAGAATTTTTCCAAGATTGCAAAACCAATGACGGAGTTATTGAAGAAGGACACCAAGTTTAAGTGGACCGAAGAATGTGAGGCCAATTTTCAGGAGTTGAAGAAGCGGTTGAATTACTGCCCGGTGCTAATTCTACCGGACATACGCAAGGATTTCCAAGTGTATTGCGATGCCTCTCGCCAAGGACTTGGAGGAGTACTTATGCAAGACGGAAGAGTTGTTTCATATGCCTCATGATAGCTTCGACCGCATGAGTTGAATTATGCCATGCATGATTTGGAGTTAGAAGCCGTAGTGCATGCGCTTAAGACGTGGAGACATTTTCTGATTGGAAATAGATGTGATGTGTACACGGATCACAAGAGTTTGAAGTACATTTTCACGCAGAAAGAGTTGAATCTAAGGCAGAGGAGATGGTTGGAGTTAATAAAGGATTATGATATGAAGCTGCATTATCATCCAGGAAAGGCCAATGTTGTAGCAGACGCTTTGAGCCGCAAAAGTTATGTCAATACCCTCGTAAGCGGAGGATTACCGCAGGAGTTAGTCGATGATCTCAAGGAACTTTGTTTGGAGATAGTTCCAAGAGGTTTTGTTGCAGCTATGGAGGTTCACTCAACATTATTGGCGAGGATTCTGGAAGCTCAAAAGGATGACAAGGAGATCGCTGAGATAAAGGAGAAGATGAGCAAAGGAAAAGCCAAGGGTCTTTGTGAGGATGAGCATGAAACTTTATGGTTTGAGGACCGTGTATATGTACCCAATAATGCAGAGATCAGGAAGTTAATACTTCAGGGGCCCATGACTCGCCATACTCAATACACCCCGGAAACACCAAGATGTATTTGGATTTGAAGGAGCGTTTATGGTGGACAGGTATGAAGAAGGATATTGCCGAGTATGTAGCCGTATGTGATGTATGTCAGAGAGTGAAGGCAGAACATCAGAAGCCTGCAGGATTATTACAGCCTATGCCGATACCCGAATGGAAGTGGGATAAACTTGGCATGGATTTCATTACCGGATTACCCAGGACCTGATCGGGATATGATTCTATCTGGGTAGAAGTTGATCGTTTGACCAAATTGGCTCACTTTATCCTAGTGAAAACCACCTATACAAGTGCGAAGTTGGCCAAAATATATATGACCAGGATTGTATGTCTGCACGGAGTTCCGAGGACCATCGTATCAGATAGAGGAACACAGTTTACTTCGAAGTTTTCGAATCAGCTGCACCAGACTTTGGGTACCAGGCTAGAGTTTATTTCAGCCTTTCATCCACAGACAGATGAAAAGACTGAAAGAGTCAATCAGATTCTAGAGGACATGTTGAGAGACGGTGCACTAGATTATGGATCCAGTTGGGATGATAATTTACCTTACGTAGAGTTCTCATACAATAGCAGTTATCATGCTAGTTTGAAGATGGCACCTTCCGAAGCTTTGTATGGAAGAAGGTGTAGGACACCGTTAATGTGGGATGAAGTCGGAGACCGTCAGTTGTTTGGACCGGATCTAATTAAGGAGTCTGGAAAGAAGGTCAAGTTGATTCGAGATAGACTAAAGGTAGCTCAGTCCAGGCAGAAGAGTTATGCAGACACTAAACGCAAGGAGGTAGTCTACGAAATCGGAGACATAGCATATCTTCGTGTGTCACCTCTGCGAGGAGTTAAACAATTTGGAGTTAAGGGAAAGTTAGCCCCGAGATTTGTAGGACCATACCGAGTTTTGGAGCATATGGGAGAAGTGGCCTACAAGTTGGAGTTACCCGAAGGTTTGTCAAGAGTTCATGATGTGTTTCACGTTTCCCAGTTGAAGAAGTGCCATGCCGAGATGGCCGATATTCCTCTGAGAGATACAGTGCCCCTGGAAGCAATTCAGTTGGATAATGATCTAACCTACAAGGAGAAACCTGTCAAGATTCTCAAGTTTGCCAACCGAGTTACACGCAGTAAGGTTATGAAGTTTTGCAAAGTTCAATGGAGCCCCCATACCGAGGATGAAGCCACCTGGGAACGAGAAGAAGATCTACGAAAAGACCACCCGCACCTATTTTCTAGCCAACCTGAATCTCGAGGGCGAGATTCATCTTAAGGGGGTAGGTTTGTAACATCCCAATTATCAATTTGGATGTTATACATAGGTAATCATATGCATATCATATTTTATTTGCATTTTGGTTGTGATCCAAGAAATCCTAAGCAACTCAAGGACACAAGGAGAGAGTTGGGGATTTCATTTATTTTCATATTTGCATTTTCTCAAATTTGAAAAGAGGATCAATTTGGTTTTAGTATTTCTCTCTCCGATTATTTCTAATATTAAAAATAAATGAGAGAAGATAATATGACTTCTTCAAAAAGAAAGGAATATTGGAGGAGAAATTTTAAAATCAAATAAATACTTTATTTGAATTTATTTGTGATTTTATTTGAATTGGAAAATATGCATTTTTGAAAATTGCATTTTTAGGCCAGAAAGATGTTTAGTTTGTTCTAAATATTTTATTTAGACAGCGAAAATTGTTTTTGGCATTTTTAGATTTTTTTTATACTTCATTAGGATTTTTCTTCGGGCGATATTATTTACATAAAAAGGTTTCGGATCATTTGGGTCGAAACCAGCCCATCCGAGCCACGTTGCATTGCTCGTGTCTGAGGCCGGACTCGCTGGAGTCCGGGTCGGCCTCCCCTCCGCGCCCCGTCGCGCAAGCCGCTACCCCTGGCCCTTTAAAAGCCGCCACCCCGCCGCCTCCTACCTCACACCGAGCCGTCATGCGCGCCGCCGCCGCCAGCTGCCCGCCTCCGCCCGCGCTTGTCGCCGCCGCTCCACAGCGCCGCCGCATGCCGCCCCGCCACGCCGGAGTCCCGCCGCCGCAGCCGGATCTCGTTGTCGGTCAACCCCGGCTAAACGGTATAAAACGTTCGGTTTTTTTAGGTTTATGGTTTTTTTTCGGTTTTCGGTTTAGATCGGGTTTTTTTGAGTTCACTAATTAGCGAACGTTACTCGAACGTCACTGTTAGCGAACGTTTTCACCCATTTGTCCCTGATAGCGAATGTTCGTTCGTTAGTGTTTTTCTTTTTATTTTATTTTCGGTCAGGGACCTATCCGCGATTATTTTTATCACAGATTAGCCCCTGATCTTCAAACACTCGCAACTCTTTGCTCATTTATCCAAATCCAGTGAAACCAACGCCAAAATCTTCGTCTCGGATCCCTGTTTCCAGATAATCAACTTGAACATGATTTTGACAATTTAAAATTTGGTTTCAAGCAGATTTGAATTAGAACTTCTTTTGATCGTAGTTTGAGCTTCGTAGCTCCGATTTGATTGATTCTTTTTGCAAATCGAAGCTCTTCTTTTGCACTTTCGATTTGGATCTTCTCAACTGAGTTTTACCCTTGCATATTATGCTTCAGTGCTTATGTATGCTATTTTTTGTTTGCGGTAGAGTTTCCGGAGAGCGAAGCGTGCTACTACGAGTCACTAGGGTTTTCAGATCGTCAGCAAGGCAAGTAACACTTTGATCATATCCCTTTATTACCCAGTTTTATGCATTAGTTTCAACCCTCAAACATTGCATGGTTAGGATTTGTTAACATGTGGGTTTTGGGAAGTAGATGATGAGGTAGAACCTATTGTCCTTTATTTCAAACCCTGGGAGTTACTTCTACGTTGTGCTTATACTGCTATGCTATGCTCTTAGACGTGGTTTGGTTTGAGTGTTTCATGACAGATGTGAGAGATTATTGTTAACTAAGGGATTACTTAAGGTGGCTACTATAATACACATCTGGGTGGATTGTTTGTGGGCACCTAGGGAATCCAGTGTTGTCCAAGGAGATCCCGGGGAATCCGTGTGATCATCCTATGGTTCGCCACCCAGGCTCAAAGGGATCATAAGATCATTCATGCTAGAAACATCTATGTGCAGCCACAAGCCATTATGGGCTCTGCATAGTTGAGTACGTTGTGTGACCTCTTTCAGTGGTAAACTAGCAGATGTAGGGAATGTAGGTGGTACGGTTTACCCGTCGAAAGACTTAATGCTTCTGAAAGATTGTGTCTCGGTCATCCGTTTCTCAAACACCATGTAGTGCGAGAAATTCAATGGAGGGGATCGAGTCTTGTGTGGAAAAGTGCGCAAACCTCTGCAGAGTGTACAAACTAATCATGGTTAGCCGTGTCCCGGTTATGGACATCTTGAGTATCTGGTGTTTGAATTATTATGATGATTTCATCACTTTACTTAATTAATTTGATGGGTTATTGATTATTAATTTTGGGATTTAGATGGGGTTTCCATTCTCAATGTTTATCAACCAACTTTGTAGTTAAATAAAATATACTCCTTTGCAGTAGGGAAAATTGGCTTTACGCAAAATGATAACCATAGAGCCTCCACCAGCCATATATGCATATAGATGTAGCTGTTCTTGTCCATTGCTCTATAGTGTTATTTTGCCAGCATATTCCATGTGTTGACCCGTTTCGGGCTGCAACGTATTATGTTGCAGACTTTTCAGAGGAAGAGTAAGGTGCGCTAGGTCGTTGTCGTGCACTCAGCTATGCCGTTGGAGTTGATGGACTCATTTACCTTCGAAGCTTCCGTTGTTATCTTATTTAGTTGGCCTTAAGCAATATTATTGTAATAAGTTCTCTTTTGAGACATTCGATGTAATAAGTGTCCCTACAAAAAAATACACTTCCTGATGATACGTGTTTGTCACAGTAGGTCGCATTTTTTGTCATGCATGTACATCCATGAAAAATTTATGACAGAATCAAGATAGTCATACTTGTGCTGTCGTAGAAGTGTTCCATGACATTACCAAAATTATCATCACGGAAGTGTCCACTTCCATGACGATAAATCATGCTCACAGAAGTGCTTTCGTCAAGGGTGACCGACACGTGGCATCCACCGTAACGGAACGCCATTAAGCTATCGGGTCGGGTTTTGGATCCGATAACACGTTATCAGCCCCGACCAATGGGGATTTTCCACGTGTAAAATCATCATTGGTGGAGGAAACTGCGATGTCGGCTCACCGTTGGGACAGATGTCATCCACTCATTGGATAGAAGGCGCCTATGATACGTCGACACGTGGCACGGCCCAACAGATGCCCATTCCTGTGAAAAGGCCAGCCCGTTTGACTTGGTCAAAAGCTAGCGGGCTGGCCCATGTAAAGCCTGTTAACGGCCTGTTCGCATATAGCCCATTTACAGCCCGCTAACCCAAGGCCCGTTACGCCCTATCCGAATTAGGCCCAGTAGCATCAGTTGGGCCACCCAATATGATTCCAAATGTTTTCACTTCCGGCCCATGTATGGCCCATGGCGTCTTCGGCCCTATGAAGCCCTATGTAACTCTTGGCCTATTAACGGCCCGTGGTGAAGCGGCCCGTAATGAGCAGTGTATTACTTTACACCCATTTACGACCGGTGGTTAAAATGGCCCGTAATGAACCGTGTATCACTTTATACCCATTAAGGGCCCGTTATTCCGTGGGCCGTTTCCAGCCCATGTTATCTTTCGGCCTTCTCAAAGCCCATTTATTCTTGGGCTCATTTCCAGCATTCGTTTACTTACGGCCCATTACTGTCATCTTCTACTTATGGGCCAAATTCAGCCCGTGGTTACAGTCGGCCCGTTTGTGGTCCGTTAACACGTTGGGCCGTTTTCATAGCGTCATGAAATACAGCCTATTAACGATGGCCCATTATGGTCGGCCCATGAACGGACGATTCCAACTCTAGCCTGTCTACGGCCATAATGCTGCCTGTTATTGGCCCATGTTTGGCCAATCGATCATACTGCCCGTATAAGGCCCATTGATGATATGGCCCGTAGAACGCCCATTGTTTCTGCGGCCCGTAGAAGGCCCATTGTTTCTATGGCCCGTAGAAGGCCCATTGTTTATCTGACCCGTAGAAGGCCCACTATTTCTACGACCCGTGGGTCGGTGTCACTACGATAAATATTAGCCCATGGTTATTGTGGCCTAGTTTTAAAAATAGGTTATTGCAGCCACTAGCAAATCGCAGAAAAAGAACTGCACTGACTACAAGCAAACAAATAAACAAGAAAACAAGGAAATAAATAAGCAATCAACTTACACTAGGCTATCACGGCTATTACATATATTACATCCTTTGGGCATCAAAGTTCGCCACTAGTGCAAATATAGGGAACACAACGACATATAAACGCATGACAAAACAAGTCCATAACTGAAACCACTTTAGAAGATCTCAAGAAACAATATCATGGGTACCCATAATGCTGGCAAGATGCTTAGCAAGCTTATTAACTTTCTCTTGTTTGGCGCTTAAGTCCTCCAGCGCCTGCTGTTGCACCAGAAAGTATGCATCTGAATTCTGCAGGGACTTCCTCAGTCCTTGACTTCTGTCAGATAACATCTCGATTGATGTCTTTCAACTTGAAGTTGAGACTCAAGAAGCGAACTGATTCAGGCAATGAGTTTGAAGAAATTTGGTGCAGCAGTGGTAGCCAGTAACTCAAACACTACATCAAGACAGGACTTTGGGGTTGTCTCAGTGTCCTCAATATAGTTTTTATCAGCTTTCTTGGAGACCAACAGGGATGTCTCACTATCTTGAACCTTATCTGCATTACTTCCTTTACCATTGCATAACAGGGTACTCTTCTCCAATATTTTATCTGTGTTCTAAAAGAGAAACAAACAAACACATCTCAGGTTTACAATGTAGTATATGAAACTCATTTTGGTAAACCAGTTCAGTAGTAAGGTGGACAGGATAACAACATGAAACAAACATATATCTATGTAGTATGGTCCTTTGTATGGTCTATATCATTCTAGTTTATGTTGCCAAATCAAGATAGATACAGTTCGAATCATATCTATTTAAGACAAAGCAAAGACAGATGTAATATAAGTGTGGGAAACTACACACAATAACAACACTTGTAATGTGCATGGCATGAGAACATAACTGTTTATTCAATTGAAACTGAAATCAACATAGAGCAAGTTACAACAGCAAACAGCCAAACACGTTGAAGAAACAGGTTTAAAACATACATTGGCGCCATTGGAGTTTCAATTGCATCCTTCAAATTTGAAATTGGTTGGTATCAAGAATCTGATGATGCAAGAGCAAAGTAGTATGAACCATAGCTACGGAACCTGACCTGAGAACAATTCTTCTTCTGCTTTAAGCGTTGACTTCGGGTTCGGAGTGGTGGTCCTCGTGATTTGGGCACTGCAGTTGCCTTACTAACTGCTCGTGTTTGGGTGCTCTGTGGTGGAGACTATGCTGTGTCAACGAGAACTGGGTGTCTATCTGATAGGGTTGGGGTTAGAAGGGGTGTAGCTGGTTCTCTGTCCAACTGGGTAGGGGTACAATCTACATGAGTGTGGGTTATGTGTGGTGGGGCTGATTCTTGGGCAAGTACAACCGTGGTTCTATCTGCATCGACAGGTAGCACGATCTTTTCTGAAGACCGTGTTTTTACTCCCATAGATACTGCCATCACTCCCTCCAATTGAAATGGCTGATAAACAAGAAAAGTAATTGAATGTACATACATTGTAAGATAGAGAGGTGCAATGGATAGTAGGGAAGAAAACAGGGCATGAAATAATTCACATTTATGTTGTCTAAGCAAACAGAATAGCAGGACATAATTTCACATATATGATGGCTAATTAAACAGGATAGCATGACACAATTTCACATGTATGATGGCTAACTAAACAGGATAGAATGACATATTTCAAAATATGATGACTATGTAAACAGGATGACATGATATAACTATACGATGTGTCTATTAAAGTGGTTGGCATGCCATAAATCACAAACATGCCGTCGATGGAAACATGATGGCAAGATATAATTCACGGATAGAATGACATAATTTAAAATATGATGACTATGTAAATTGGATGAGATGATCTAACTATATTATGTCTTTAGAAAATGGGTTGGCATGCCATAATTCAGATACATGCTGTCTATGTAAACATCATGGCATGACATAATTCAAACATATGATTTATATACTAAGGAAGTGAGCCGAGGGCAATTGCATATATGATGTGTCAACTAAGGAGATGGCATTCAATATTGTGTATATGATGTAAAAACTAAGCATTGCAATACAACATATGCATTATATGAGTAATATAACCCTGCCAAGTTTGAGCATACACCTCAGGGGATAATAGGACTGGTCATCTGCCTCTGAATCCTCCTCTTAAGAACTATCTGTAACCAAAGCAAGATATACGCTTCAAAGAGTAGCATTGTCCGCTCTGAAGACCTTGTTTTCACTCCAGATTTCTCCATCACCAATTCAAATGGCTGATGCACAGGAAGAGCAGTTGAATATACAAACATTGTCGAAAAAAGCAATAAGAAATACAAAAAAAGGACGGCATGATATAATTCACATATATGACGCTTGCTTAAACAGCATGGCATTGCATAATTCACATACATAATGCCTTGCAACAAGATAACACTGCATAATTCACATATATAATGTCTTGCAACAAGATGGCATTGCATAATTCACATATATGGTAATTAGACACTAAACAGGTGGCATTCACACAAAGCATGTCAAAACTAAGCAAATGACATAGCAATGCAAGATACCATACGCACGATATGAGTAACATAACCCTGCCAAGTTAGGGCATGCACCTCAGGGGGGAAATATGACTGGTCATCTGTCTCTGAATCCTCCTCTAAGGAGCTATCGGTAACCAGCAAGACATGCGCCCGTCGAGATAGCATTATGCCGCTCAAGACCTTGTTTCCACTCCAGATTTTTCCATGACCGTGCGAATGGCTGATGCACAGGAAGAGTAATTGAATGTACTAAAATTGTTGACAAATTTAACACATAATAAAAAATGACGGCATGATATAATTCACATATAAGATGGTAGCTAACCAAGGTGGCATTGCAAAATTCACATATATGATGCTTGGCTAGACAAGATGGCATTGCATGATTCACATATACGATAAAGAAACTAAGCAGATGGCATTGACACAAAGCATGTCTAAACTAAGCGAGATGACATCTTTAATGTATCTGATAAGCAATGCAAGGCACCATATGCATGATATTACCAACATCAGCATGCCAAGTTAGAGCGAAGGCCTCATGGGGTAAATAGGAGTGGTCTTCTCCTTCTGAGTCCCCCTCAGAACAGTTATCTTCCTCTTGATTACGATCCGAAATGGGTGGAGGGGGCTGCCTTTGCGCCCACCATGGAACGACGTCTGCATGAAATTTTATTGCCACGCAAGGCTCGTCTCTTTTGCTCTACATGATCAGTTCCATTGTGTACAATAACTGGCATGCATAGGAATAAAACATAGTGAGATTATGTAAGGAGTGCATGCACAAATCCAGAGTGACGGTAGCAAAATGTGGATAGACCCAAAACCAATGATAGCAGGCAGATAATAGCTTTAGTTAAAAAATATAGATAATGGCTCCTTTAATGTTTGTCTGCACCCAACATGAAACTCATAGTAGACACCGGAGATTAACCAGATAGTAGATAGATAGTACTGATTGCTGCCCCAATATGTACCCCACAACCATTTAAAAACTCAAGTTTCGGCATTAGTTTGGACCTGACTCGGAGTCTAATAGGTGAACACGACGATAATGTAGCATGTCATCATATTAAGCGACGCATAACGTAAGCAGACACGGAAGAGTGCGACCTCTCTTGCGGACCCGTGTAGTCCTCAAGGTCATCTGCTCAGTTGATGATGGTAATGCAGTTGTCGTGGTTGCCGGCGGCGGGGAAGATCTCGAGGCAGCGAAAGGCGATGCGGAGAGCGGATCCCTACTGTGGTGAACCCTTCCGTCGTTGGAGCAGCTGATCTGCAGGGTGGAACACGCCCTTGAGAGCGGGACAAACCACACAAGGTTTTCTTTGACACATATCTGTAACAGAAGTAATTGAGTAAGGGCTTGTTTGAATTTGAGGATTCTAACAATGCAGGGATAGGAAATAGACAGGAATAGGATAGGAATGCACGTGCAAAACAGAGAATTTAAAACACATGATTTCTGCCAATCTGGGTGTTTGATTCACAACAATTGGAAGATCACAGGATGCAAAAAAGCATGGTGAGATTAAGTCAAACCACAAGAAAATGTACGGTTATAATGCTATTATGCTACTATCTCTTAGTGTTGTGCTTGATGAATAGGAATATGAAAAGGAGGAGAAGTGGAAATTAGAATTCCTACGGTTTTTCTTTCAAGGAGACACTAAAGGCACAAATCCTACAGTTTTCCTTTGCTCCGTTCCTTTGCACCAAATTCATGAAAAGTAGTACCATAGGAAACTTTCCAATTCCTATGTTTTTCATTCACTTTTCCTTTCAAGCACTGGCAATTCTAGTAGGCAGGCTTGAGCAAGGAAAATCCTACACTAAAAAATGTTTTTGTGCTACTTTTATTACTTTGGACCCAGGCCCTTTGCCATACTAGCTCAACTCCCGGGCCCATCGAAAACGCATACAGCTCAAACGCGAGAGATAAATAATGATGGCGTTCAAGAGAGTCCATCACGGATAGCTAAGTTGTCTGGTACCTCACAGCGTGTCATATATTAGGATTAAATAATCGTATTTCCCATTACTACGAGTGCTCATTGGACAATATCAATAACATGTAGAGTAAAAAAAATCTGCAACATGTGTACAACCTCTTTGGCGAAGCCATGTCGATCTCGGTAGCGATTGGGTTGGCGGTGAGGATGCTCCGTCGACTTTGTTGTCGGAGGAGGAAGAAAGATCTTAGGCGTGCGGAGATGGAGCCCGAGGTACTGATCCGCTGTGATGGAGGGTTTAAATCGTTGGAGCAGCTCCGGTGAGTTGTACGACGCCGAGGCTGAAGCAGGACAAGAGAGACAACGAACAACGTTAACCTGAGTGGAATTCTAATAGAATCTCCAATACATGACGTAAAATACATAACCACAAAGTGCTAGATGTAAAATAAATCAGCTGCTCATCTCTGAACTTAACTGTCGAAACAAAACTTAACTGTCGAAACTGAACTTAACTGTCAAACCGAACCTAAGCCGAAACTGAATTTTCTGCCGAAACTGAATTTTCTTTGTCAAATCGAACGCACTAGCAAGGTGAGGCTACGTCGGTCGTCGACTTTTTCATCTCTAGTCAGTCTATTTTGCAGCCGTTGGATACGAAATCAAGGGCTGCGGTTCATCTTCAACCTCCACCTCGAGCCGCCACCACCACCGCCAAACAGCAGCCGCCGCCCGTGGCGGCAGTGCGCCCGCCCGCCAAAAACACTCCCCACCGCCGGTCCGCCGCCAGACCGCCATCCTCTAGCCCCGTGCCGAAGAGCTTTTCTCCGTGATTCCCACGCCACCGCCGCCAACGCCCGCCACTGGCGACCACCGCCCCATCCTGAACCCTAAGATAGATAGTGGGGTACCTCTCCGGCGAGCCCCCCTCCCCGCTGCGGCTGGTTCTTCCTTCACCCCGGCGAGCCCACCCCTTAAAAATCGACTGACCCAAAAGTCGATTCAGTCGACAGAAGTGTAGCCAAATCGGAGCAGCATCGCAAGCAAGAACAAGAGCGAGAGCAGCAGCTCGAGCAAGAGCAATAGCAAGAGCAGACCAGGCAGGGGACCGAGAGCAAGAGCGAGCAAGCGGAAGGCGAGAGATAAAGCAGCAGCAGCTCCTACTGATGTGGATGTCGCCGCCGAGGGAGCGACGTCGTGGAGGAAGTGTCCGGCGACGCCGCCATGGATGGAGCCGCGCCGTGTCGGCTCGGGACCGAGCGCCGGCAGCACCGTGAGATCAAATCAAGAAGAACATGCGGCGATTAGTGTACATCGACTTTGGTGGCGCCGATTAGGCCGCAGCTTCATCCGAGGAAACGGTGATGATGATGCTCTTCCGGTGGTGCAGGTGTAGACGGCGGTGTGGGAATGGAGGTGGCGTGAAAGACGAGGGGAACATCGGGGCAGCTCCTTGGAGGTGGAGGACGGAGTGGCTGAACCGGCGGGACGATGAGATCGACGACGGATCCTCATCCGGTATGGTGGATGAGGGACGTCGAGGAGTTGCTGTGGACGACGTCGTCGGGGAAGAGGCTCCGGCTGGGTGGCGGACGGAGCAGGGTGGGGGGGTTTCGTCGCAGGTTTTCACGGCCTCGGTGTACGAATGGGTGGGCGGATGGGATGGTAGTGGGGAACCATGGCTTAGAGACGCGCTTTTCCGAAATGTGGGGTAAGTTACGAAAGTACCCCCCACCGATTTGAGGCGTTTCTTTCGGTTCAGGGGTACCACGGGCATTTCACGTGTCGAGATTTCACAGGACGTGGGAGTTTTCGCGCGTGTTGTAATTTCGGAATAGCAAGGCGCGGGTTGAGATGGAGGGAGTTGTCGGAGCACAACGAGAGAAAGATATATCTTAAATATTTCGGGCTAGCAAGGCGCGGGTTGAAGAGGCGGGAGTTTCGCAGCACGATAGACAGAGACACTAGCTTCAATTTTTGGCATAACAAGGCGCGGCTTGAAATTTCAGAAGAACAAGCTTAACGTGTACCCAAAAAAAGACAATTTGCACCTCAATACGCACAACACACACACAAACACCATTTAGACTAGAGTAAGGTACACGTGCATTGCACGCATGAGATTTGGCAACCAAATAATAAATACCACCTTATAGCATGCAAGCTTTGAGTCATATATGCATGATGTAGATGTTCGTTTAATTATTATAGTTCATTTCATTCAAAATCATCTAGTTTTTATAAGAAAGCTAATCTTTTTTAAGATTCATGGAATTGTGCGTTGTAAGACATAAAGTAAAAACAAATATTGGCAAATCATGTAGAAAAACATTTGGGCAATTCTGATACGGAAGATTCTAGAACAAATAAGAAGTGCTTGTGTTTTGATGTTTGTGCATTATGCTTAAGTTCAACCATGGAGTCTTCTAGATTATACATGTGGCGAAATCTGGTGGAATCTAGATGATATCCAACGGCCAATAGTGCTCAAATTTGCCATCTTTGGACCATCGGATACGCCTCATCCAACGACCATCTTTCAAAGTTAAAGTTACCCGCACACAATATAAAAATATTATATATATATATAGGGGTATAGATATAGATATGTGATGCGAAAGCCGCCCATCATCTCCAATTAGAATAGTGTGTCCATGCACGGATGCGACATGGGCAAATGATGTCTGCCATCGGTATCTCAAATTCAAATCAGTCTGACCTTGTTAAATATGTATAAATTACAACATGCTCGTTTCCAAACCACACCACACAGATCTCCGTTATATTCATGCATGCATGGGTTTCAAACATTAGGATCTCTTATTCTAATATTTGAATTCAACTTTCAATTGAATATGACCTCACCTATTCTTTTACATCCACAAAGTAGTCTTCTCTTTATAATTGTACCACTAACTTTATCTCGTGCATGCATGCACACACACTACCAGTCGGCATTATAAATCGCACGCATGCAATCTTTTTCTTCAGGTCGGTCTCCCATGAAGGCACACACCCACACACATCCCCCTCTCCATCATACTAGGCATTCTTTATCTCTCACGCGTGCATGCACAACGATCGATGTTCCTCTATGTATGTGTGTGTATATAGCTAGGTCTTTCATAGTTTTCCACACAAAACGATCAATCGATATATCCAGTGAGGTCTCACCCTCTTTCCCACGTCCACATCGATCAATCTATACCTCTCCCACGTCCACATCGATCAATCTATACCTCTCTATATAGGATTAACATAAATAACTAATACACCCACATTAATTATATCCAACGTCCCCCTCTCATCATCCATGCCTTCCGCTTCATCTCTCACACGCGTGCACAATGGTGAAGACATGCGGCAGTAAGGGCCCTGCCCCCCCCCCCCATAACATCACTATATATCGAGGCTAATATGAATGTGATCATTAGACAATTGCTTCTAAACATGGTTTATTTTCATGAATTGACCCTCCTCGTAAAGGATTAGCAATGCTTGGCCCCTAGCTCATTTATTTTTCATGGCTCACGCCGCTGCGTGCAACAGCGCGTCACGTTCGCCCCTCTCTCTAATATCGATCTCGCACTTGTGCATTCCTTCATAGTCTCCCTCTACTCGGCCCCTCGCACCATATTCTAGCCCCCACCGGATTTTGCCACATGTACAATCTAGCAGACTCCATGGTTGAACTTCAGCATAATGCACAAACCTCAAAACAACAGTGGTTCTCTTCTGTTCTAGAATCTTCCGTATCATAACTGCCCAAACTTTTTTTCTAGTTGAATTTCCATTATTTGTTTTTACTTTATGCTTTACAACACACAATTCCATGAATCATAAAATAGATTAAGGGCTTCTTTGATCCAAAGGATTCTCAAAGGAATTTTGGAGTATTCTAATCATTAGGAATTTTTCCTATCTTGGTTGTTTGATTCGTAGGATTGTAAACCATAGGAATTTTTCCATATGATTCATTTGCACTAGATTTCATAGGAAACATCCCATCCACTCAAACCTCTTTGAAAGAATTCTGCGTTTATTCTATGCTCAATCAAACACTCGTACAATCCTGTAGGATTCAAGACGACATTCCACTATAATCCCATGTTTTTCCTATTCACGCGTTCTTAGCTTTTTTATAAAAACTCAGAGCTTACATGCTATAGTGTGGTATTTATTCATAATTTGGTTGCAAAATCTGATGCGTGCAATGCGTGTGTACATTACTAGTACTTCGAGTATGTGCAAAACACGTAAATTAGAATACCAATGGCACGCTACGGTGTCTCTCTTACAGTTCATGAAGCCATGTGGCACATGTGGAGGCGTTGTCGTGACCTCCTTGCGTGGATCGATCACGATGACGTGCTGCTGGTTCGAGAAGAATGTACTCGTCCTCCACGAGCCATCTTGGCGGTACATGCCTGAAGCGAAGATGTGCACGCACGCCACGCATGCACTCATTCCTCGCACGCTGCAGCGGTACACGGGCGGACGCAATTTTGTACCAAGATCCACCCATGTGATAATTTGACACATGTAAAGTCGTTCACTTCATTGATGGTCAATTAATACATCGCATGCAAATTGAGTGGACGTGAGGGCGGAAGAAAGACATTATTACTCCACTGCGCGCATGCGAGTAGTTAAATCGTGGGTTGCTAGTAGTACTTCCATTGGTCTCCTTCGTATTTTGTGCCAATTTTTGACAGTGTAGTACTTGAAATTTATGTTCCGCTAAACTCATCGGGAGCCGTTTCGGGCTCGAAACCAAAACCATCAATTAATCTTTACCTTGTTCCTATCACATTCGAAAGCCTGGTCACACCTACTAGTAAGTACCAAACCTGAACGTGTTCCCACTATGTAGGTATTAGTACTACTAGTGCTAGTACTTAGGTTATAAAAAGGGGAACTACCCAACCGAAAAATACTCTACCTTTCCTCCTCATAAGTGCTTCTTCTTCGTCCGTTGTTGCCATGGCCAGTGAGCAGAGCTCTAGGTCGAGAACTACTCGTAACAAGGGAGCGGCAACCAAGGCTGCGGAAAAAGGGGAGAGGGCTCGCCGCCACGCAGAGACCTCGAAAGATCTCTCACGGGCAGGCGATGGCTCCCAGGAGCGCCCTAGCCGCGGAGGCGAACATGCCGAGCCGGCGGAGCTGGAGTAGTTATCCCTCTATGGCATGCCCGATCAGCTCAATAAGCACCTCAATAAGCTGAAGGAGTTCATCCAAGGCTTGACGGGGTTGCTGAAGGAGAGCCTCGACGACATGCCCGCTGAGCTCAATCAGTAGGGGGAGTGGACCGCCGACTTGGTGATGCTGCTGAAGAAGAGCATTGCCTTGGAGAAGAAGGCGACCGACGAAATCCTGCGACTTCAGGAGGACAAGGCAAAGCTCTGCCACGAGATCGACCTGTTGAAGGAGAAGAACACCGGCTGGAAGAAGCTGCATGAGAATAGTAGTTCCTCGATGAAGATGCTGCAGGCCCTCGTCATGGAGCGAAGGAGGAGTTGGCGAAGCTCCGCATCGAGCACCCGGCTGCTGTCAAGGTACGTAATGCGGCCGTGGAACAGATGATGAAGGCTCGCATCGAGAAATCCAGCGTCATGGACAAAATGAAGAAGATGGCGGAGGAGACGCGCAAGGATATGGAGGTCGTGGAGGCGATGAAGAAGCAGTTATGACTCCGCTGTGAATTAGATCATTTGGGGTGATAATCTTCCTTCTTCTTTTCTTCATTGTGTTTCATCTTTTGCTTCGGGTGTTTCGCCGCACGTGTCACGTTCTCTGCGAGGCATGAATAGAACAATGATTTTTGTTTTTTGAGGGAATGAATAGAACAATGCTAGTAACAATGAGATGAACTAGCAAATTAGATCATTTTTTATCGCCATATGGCCTTTGGGCTGCCGTGTTTAGGTGCTCCTCCGTCAGCGATTACTACTCGATTGGAAAACTTGAGTATACCGCACGGTTCTTTATTCCTCCTCGATCGTCGTCGGTGCATTTATCTGACGGGTCAAATCACAAGGCCCCGCCTTCCAGCAGTAATGAGCCGTCAAATCACAATGGCCCTCGCCTCACGTGAAGCCCGACCAAGCTAGACTGCCCGCCCTCTAGCCTTTTAAAAAGTGTATACTTTTGTAATGATGAGTATCGATGGATTGCGCCATGGAGCAAAACTTGAAATTAAAAAAATAAGGTGGTACATATAGAGAGCTCTAACGCCAAATTATGCATATAGTACTATTAAAAAGGCTAGTCACAATAATGGTGTCCAAAGACAACCCACCCCTCAAATAAAACAAAGCACCACAGAATTCTTTGACAAAACTAAGCACCCTGAAATTCTTTGACAACTAAACTGGCGGCAATATGATGTTGGCCATATATATTATGCGTATATAATGTGAATAAACGAGTGGTAGTACTATACCAACTAAAAGATGAAATGTAAGAAATATTAGTATGTACTTTCATCAAGAGTTAAAGTAACAAGAAGAAACATAACATAGTTCTGCTGGGGCTCAAAGACAACACACCCCTCAAATTAAGTTAAGCACACACGAAATTAAACTTTGCAACTATTCCGGTGAACCTTTGCATTAGAACCACCATGAGCAACGACACTGCAACCTTACTCGGAGTCCTCGTCCACGTCCTCGACTTCGTCCTTGTCCCTCTTCCTCTTAGACGATACTTCTTTGCTTGAACCGCCAACTTGGCTGTTGCTCTTCATCCAACCCTTGTTGATATTGAAACAAAGGTAGCCATCCATTGCAGCGTAGTGGATGTGGTCTATATCTAGTACATTCCGCTGCCATGCATGACGATGAAACGTGTAATGAGGTTTCTCTAGTTTACCGTACGAAGGATGAACCA
Organism: Aegilops bicornis; assembly: GCA_021605145.1. Taxonomy (NCBI): domain Eukaryota; kingdom Viridiplantae; phylum Streptophyta; class Magnoliopsida; order Poales; family Poaceae; genus Aegilops; species Aegilops bicornis. The sequence continues at coordinate 380,278,986 of CM038670.1, forward strand.
TGGCTCCTGCCAGGGTCAGCATTGAAGGCTGACGAGAGGACACCAGCCGATCCTTTTGGAGGTCTAAGGTGTTGCCTACAACGAGGCCTATCCGACGCAGGACTTCTTTGTCGTTACCAAAGTCTACAGTAACGAGTTTGACTAGGTTGCTCTCGAGGAAGTCCTTAAAATCCCGGCACTCAACGTCGACATGGCATATGTGGTAGACCAAGCATAAGTCATGCATGCAAACCTGGATCACGGCGGGCTTCTTCCTCTCTTCGTCCTTTAGATCCTTCTCTCATCCCACGACTGTGGTGTACTCAACATATAGCCCGGCGACCCACTCATCATCTGGGTCTTCAAACATGCGTCTAAAGCGAGAAAGGCATCCTTTCACCGTCGTGGAAGAACGGGTGTAGATGACGTCGAACTCATCGCCGGTGACGGTTCTAACCTTGTACTCACCGCCGATCGAGGAGATTTGGGACGCCATGGATTTGGGAGGAGGGTTAGGATTAGTGGAACTGCCGTAATGTGAATGGACGGGACGACTTGGAGCGAACCGCCGTAGTATTAAAGGACGTGCGGGGATGAGTAGGAGCGAACTGCTAGTGTGCGAATGGCAGGGTAGTGGCTTTCCATTCTCCCATGATACGGGCTTCCGAGAGCCCTTGGGTCGGAGATCGAACGATTGCATGGCGTGATTCTAGACCAATGGGTGAATATCCTATCCTGGAGGGTTATTCTGCAAATTTTCAGCAACTTAGCATGCGACCATTTGATCTCAGATCCAAGGGCTGCCAGCAGCCCGTATCATGGTCGCGCCTACCATGACCGTCGCGTCGCTCGCGGTCGCGCCCTTGGAGATTTAACACGGTGCGTTAGGCTATCTGATGTTGGCACGTCATACATTGTCATCACTTAGTCACTCATAGTACAACAAGGTTTTCTATAAGGTTGCCTATAAGTGTATTTTTTTACTCCTGTCTATCTCCTTCTTCGTACTCCCTCCGTCCCATAATGTAAGAACGTTTTTGACACTAGTGTAGTACCTAAAACGTTCTTATATTATGGGACACAGGGAGTACTAGTATTTATTGCATTTGCCAAGGAGTGACCTCTTCCAATGAAATGGTGTTGCTAAGTTTGCTTCATTTAATTAGCTATAGACTCAAAATTCTGTTTCCACGTAGGTACACGCGCTTAGCACCGTTTCTTCCTTGGGTCAACAAACTAGTCTCTCTCTTCTTGATTAACTCGCCACATCAGACTTTATGCCTATGTGGCAAGCTTAAGTACCTGTAGGAGCAAGTAAGGTGCCTGTCCGTTGCACGGAAGAGTGAAATGCATTGATCGGGGTGTTGTTTATTTTGACAATGGATGTGGGGATCATCTCATGTGTAACAGGTATCGATAGGTTTCTTCGGATATTATTTCATCTCTACAGCTCAGAAACATCCGGGTGAAATAGATAAAAAAAGTATCTTTTGCAAACAAAAGCGTTCAACTGTTCAACCTGCATCCAAAACTTGTGAATAACTCTTATTGTGCTTTGCGGGAAATGATCCATCATAAGTCTTTCACCGGTACTTTAGTAAAAATTCATACATGGAAGATTCTAGACTAAACCATAAATGGATACACTTTTATTCATGCGCGATACTCCAATAGAGCAAGATCATGCATGGAAGTCTCCACATGCTTAGACAATGGATTACAATGAGCGAAGACTAATGATCAACATTTAACTTAGTAATGCATATGTCCGGTGAACCTCCTTGGAGTCCCCATGCACATTGTTGGGGGTCAAATAATACCATCGTCTTCCATGTCCACATCGGCGGGAAGGTCCCAGCTCGGCGAGTCCAAGTCGACAGCGTAGCGGTGTCGCCGCCCACGGACCTCCGAGGGGTAGAAATAGTGAGCACGCACCCGTACATCGGCCTCGTGTTAGTGTCAGCGTTAGCGGCGTCGCCCCTGACGCACACTACAGAGATGTGGCGGCAGCCTGCGCGGGCCTCGCCGATGGCCACGATCAAGAGGAAGACGCTGTCGTCCTCCTTCGAGACTAGCGGTGCACCGATCCTCCGGCGACTCCGCACGGTGAACGGGTAGCATGTCTCGTACTTGATGTTCTTCGCCAAGGGCGGTGGTGATCGCCAGACGCGCTGCGTCGGTGATGCACGATGTCTGCCGGCCCGAGCCCCAAAACGGCACCGGGCACTCATAGCGATGAAGCGAAGGGCTCCTTGGAGGCATCGACCAGGCCGTCCATGAAACATGAGTGGCTGTAGGGGACGTTCCGCCAGTTGAATATATGAGCAAGTTACTAAGAGATTTACTACAAAATAAATCATGCCGGCTATAACAGAGATTAAACTAAGCATGCGGACTAGCATAGTAGATGAACAGATCGAGTCTAGGACACAGACTAGAAACATGAATTCTACCACGATTTCAAACAGGAAGGACAGAAACACATACGGTACAACGGGAGCAGCACCATTGGCGTTGAGGTTGTCGCCCATGTCGTTGAGGAAGAGGTTGCCGAGGTCGGAGAAGAAGTCGTCATCGGTGAAGTCGTGGCTGCTAGCAGTCGCGAGAGTGCGCTCCCCAAATGTCAACAACCCCCGCCGCATAGAGCGCATGAGGGAGTGGCTGTAGGGGACGTTGCGGCCGCCGAAGGGAGCGCAGGAGTAGCCCACGAAGCAGTAGACGGTGCTCCTCCCTAGTCTCTATTCTTATCTCTATCTCTACTACTCTTCATTGTTTTTTATAATATACTAGTTGTAGTTGTCAAATCGAATAGTAATGCGCCGTCCACTGCACGCCCGGCTGAACACGCCTCCTCGCCTCCATTAAACCCGCATGCCAACCGAGAAACCTACTCTGGCCCGCGGGAGGAAATTTGCCGGTTGCCGCGGGAGGGTTATTCTACAAAATTTCAGCAACTTAGCATGCGACCGTTTGATCTCAGATCCAAGGGCTGCCAGCACCCCGTATCATGGTCGCAGCTACCACGACCGCCGCGTCGCACGCGCGGTTGCGCCCTTGGAGATTTAACATGGTGCGTTAGGCTATCTGATGTTGGCATGTCATACATAGTCATCACTTAGTCACTCGTACTACAACAAGGTTAGCTATAAGGTTAGTCATCACTTAGGAGAAAATTTTACTCTCTTCAACAAGGAGATAATGGCAAGTCAAATCACGGGGCCCCACCTATCCAACAGTAACTCGCTGTCAAATCACACAGCTCTACGTTTGCAGCAGCCTACTCCCTCGTCTTCTCGCGTCTCTGTCGAACCGACTAGGCGGAACTGTCCCGCCGCCTACCGGGCAGGAAAAGCCCCGCCCTCGACTTTTAAATAGTATACAGTATACTAATTTTGTATCCATGGATTGCGCCCGCGCCATGGAGCAAAGCGTCTAGAAAACGGCGGCACACATGTACGGATTATACAGCACGCCCGTCGCGTTCGCGTCGCACCCCGTTCGGTCGGTCGGTGTGGCACGCTGCTCTCCGAATGGAACGGGCGTCATATTGCGTTCGCACACACATGTGGGACGACAATTGAGAACCGACCATAGGCACACTCCCCGGCCCCGCAAGTCGGGTGACTTAATAGAAGAGGGAGACGGCGATAGTACTAGAGAAGTGTTGTACTACGTTGGTGCTTGGACGATCCATGCAAGACACGGAAGATCGGTTCGTCCATGCATGTGACCAGGACTCAATGAGACACACGGATTGGCTATCGTCTACATATCATGCGGTATGTGTTGTACATGGCTGAAGTTGTGGTGAGAAATCTAAAAAGGTTTCTTGTCATCTCGCAAAATTATGTGTCATGTGCTTGGATCGCTGCGAGGGTTAAACAGCGACAAGCGAGTTGGGCTAGTAATTGGGGGCACATGCACGGTCAGTGACTACTCGGCTGCCATCTAGGTCAAGCCGGCTATGTTAATTAGGACATCTATTGGCGGACCCCTTTTCTCTGAGTTTATCTTTAATTTGAGCTTTGTTCCTCGTCTAGTTTGTCCGCCGGGATTCATGTTGTCTCCTTTGGGCAGTGAGGTTATGATTTCTTGTCATGTGGCATTTTTTCGTGTTATATGTTATAATCCGCGCTTGAGATCAAAATGGCGACAAGCTGCGCCTCCGGGCCACGTGCATGAAGACTTCTCGACAGTCATCATTGACGAGGTCAAGCCGGCTCCGTAGACAAAAAGAAAACTAAGTACTACTCCACTATATAGGCAGGAGCCTCCGCGCTTGCTTGCTAGCGTTGCTCTCTTCACATTGTCTCGGCCTCTCCAGATCTAAACACGACAGCGGTGGCCACACTCTCTCTCTCTCTGCTCACCGCTGGTCACAGATCCAGCCGGATCCTCTCCACAGGGGAAGGTGAGAAGGTGCAACGTTCACGCGATCATCCTCGGCGACAGCTCTTACCCACTGCTGGGCCGCCCCGATCAGCCTGCCTTGCCGTTCTCTCCCAAGCACCGCTGGCGAGGGAGGGCCTCCGACCCCTTCTTCCTTACTGCCGTAGTGTGGGCAGATCCGGCCTCCGGCCGCCCACCTAGCGACATCCCGGCGACCATCAGGTATAACTTCCTTCGAAACCGGCCTTGCTCTACTTCCTGAGCTCCTGATGTCGCTGCATTTGTAACTTTTACTATTTCTCAGGCCCCCTCGTAGATAGGATTGATCGGCCGTTGGAAAACCACCTAATTTTTTTATGTTTAAGAGGTAAAACTAGTTCATGCACTCGAATCTAGTACTACTTCGTTCAAACAAGGAAGAAAGGGGGTGGGGGGTGGGGGACGATTTGTTACCTGAATCTAGGACTTGGTCAAAGAGGAAATAATGGGGTGAAAAGTAGCAGAGACTGGCTATCCAACTTGTCTCTAGGTCTAATAGGGAAATAAAGGGAAACGTAGTACAAACTCAATATAAACCCAATCTATTGGTTGAAAAAGGAAAGAAAGTGGGGACTGGGGGACAAGTCAACAGAGTAAGTCTAGCACTAGATTTGCTAGCCTCACATAGTGGCCCTGTTTGGATACTCTAACACAGTTAAAGTTAGAGTTATTTTCTAACCCACTCTAACTCAAATAAGCACCTCTCCACCGGGATAGTTGGGTTAGATGGAACTAACCCACTCTAACCCTACACCTTGGATACTTTTGGGTTATTTAAGCCCCCAACTAACCCAAACTAGCTCTAACCCCATGATCCAAACATGGCTAGTATAAGGTGGCTATACCGAACAAAAATGGGACCAACCCAGATATCCTATTCTGATGTTTGTTGCCCCGGGCCAGTCTTATGTAATGCCACTGGTAAAATGTAGCAGTCGCACTGTTAAAATTAAGGACACGTTAAGCCAATGTTGTTTTCAATGTAATGCCTCCAGTAATATGAATCAATGGCACTTCTTTACATGTCCTGCTAAAATTTCGCATTAAGATAAGTTGGTTCTTTTCGTTAGAAATGCAACTGTCCTGGTCCGCCTACTCTCCCATGCCCAAAGTAATGTCGTATTTAACAGTTGTCATAGTTAATCCTAATGCCCACACTAATATCTAGCAATGCCACTGCTTTAGAAATTGCTACTGTCCTTGTAGGATTGCCATTCAGATAAGGAACATGCTTCTTTTCATTTGATGCATGTTTCATCACTTGTTAGTCACCCTCCTTTACACCTTTTTGTGCAAACAGAGATATACATTTCACGCTTTCGATCTTAGTTGAACTGCACAAATGATATCCAAATTATAGTTGAGCATTCCAAGAGCTTCACAACCAACCTTGATGTTGCTCAATTTTATAGCAACTAATGAAGAAGAAGCTCTGTGGGTTTCATTTTCTGATGGAAATGGAACCGGGGCTGGAGCCCTTTTCTTAAATTATTTTGAAGAAGAAGCTGCTAGCTCACGGGACATTGCTTCGTTTTAGGTGAACTGCACCAAAAGGTCCCATGAATTGAATCATCCATGTTGGTGACTGAAAGATCACGCTTGACATCCCAGTCCTAAGCACCCGGCCTCCATCCTTGCGATGCACGGTACACCTCGTTTGCCACACCTTTCGAGCGTAGTGTCCTTGATAAAATGAAGTAATAATACAGTTAAAATAGAGCGAGTGTCATCTCTATCATTTCATTTCCAATGTAGATAAAGAAAGTGCTTCTCTTGGCTAAAGTATGTTTCATCAACTAGTCCCATTGTTAATGTTTAAGCATTTCTGCAAACTGGGGTGCTTAATTTTAGTTGATATGTACAAAATAGAGATTTGAATGTCTCAAGGCGCCTCCTTGTACTACTGCTGTACACTGATGTTCATCATTGGCAGAAGGTGTATCTGGGAGACTTGGGACGATGTCCAGTATGAGGCGTACCGTATGAGGCGTCGCAGGGCCCATCTCGCCCTCGCAACATGGCATACTATGATACTATCGCAATATTTTCTTCTATTTATTTTGTGTGTTTCATCAACTAGTGCCACTATAATGTAATCATGCTTTTTCATTATCTGTGCAAACGGGGTTATTCAGCTGCATTTTGGTTGAACTGCACAAATGTACGCATGGAACCGGCATATATGCAGAGTGCGAGGTGTGGCAAGTAAAAATTACTGACACCAACCATGCTGCATGCACGCATTGGCATCCACCACAACCAGTGGGATGTGTGGCGCTCTCTATGGACGGATCTTTCTCGACAGCAAATCCTCTAACCAAATACTAGTAGCTTATATTGGCAGTTTTCTAGGGAGTACTCTTTTACGAAAGAAGCACCAATCTATTTTTCTTTATTTGTACCTTTGTGTCACAACTTTGACCCAAAGGTCGAGCTATTTTAGGGTGATTGGCGTAGTACTCGGAGACTGATTGTAAGCATGATTTTCATTAGCTGTCACACTGATTGTAAGCATGAGCAGGTGGAAGATTAGGTTAGTGCGAAGCTTACCTTAAACCCTACCGCCGCCGTTGAAACGAGGCGGGCGTCGAGGGAACCGTGGAAAATGTCGAGGAAGCGACGTCGCGCCATCCGGCCTCCTCTTGTGGTGGGAGAGCGAATACTCCTGTGGCTCCGGCTGGCTCTGCACCCTCACGAACGGCACACCATACTTGATCGATTCGTTATCCTCTGGGTGCTCGACCTTCGACCTGTACGCCCACCACCTCCGCCTGACTGTCGCCTCGGGCGAATCTGTCTGCTCCATCGCCCATAGGAGATACTCGATGAACTCGAAGGACTGCGGCGTGACTGCCGCCGAGGAGTACATGTACATCATTGCCCTCATCACCGCCGTCTCACTCTTTCGCATACATTGCCACATGGCCCGCACCGTCCTTGAAATCTCCCACTCATTGTCAAACCAACTAAGGATTTCCTTCAACCTGGCTAACTTTGCCTGGTCGCCGCCGGCGATCTGCCTGATTCTCTGCTGCATCCTCTCCATAGATGTCGTTCTGAGTGGTCCGGTGCTAGCTTTGGAAGATGGGAGGAGGGACGGTGGTCTTGCAATAGAGAAGAGGGAGAGGAGAGGAGGTGGTTTTGGAATGGAGATGATGGAGAGGAGAGGAGGTGGTTTTGCAATGGAGAGAAGATCAGAAGAGGGAGAGGCGAGACGGTGGTTTTGGAATGGAGATGATGGAGAGGATGGAGAAGATCAGAAGAGGGAGAGGCGAGACGGTGGATTTGGAATGGAGATGATGGAGAGGAGAGGAGGTGGTTTTGCAATGGAGAAGAGGGAGAGGAGCGTGTGGCAGCGATTTAGGATTGGGCGAGAGGGCCGGCGCGCTGTGACTAGATCAAAATCAAAATCAATTTACCCTTCAATTAAGAAAGCGACCCCACATTAACTAGTCTCCCTTTTATTTTGGGTCATAATTGACCATGATTTTCGCACATAAAATATATGTTATACGTTGCAAAAATAATATAATTTGAAAGTACATTCAGATACGAACCAAATGATACAATTTTTGGTTACATGCATTCACATTTTGCTTGTCACATACAGTACGTGGTCAAACTTTGACCCGAAATACGGAAAACAACAAAAAAATACTTCCCAGACCAGCACCGCTCTTCCGCTCTTCTCCTCTTAAACCACCGCCGCTCCTCTCCTGTTCCAATATAAATCCAGCGCCGCTCCTCTCCTCTTCCATTTCAAAACCACCGCCCCTCCTCTCTGTTCCGGTCAAAACCAGCGTCGCTCCTCTCCCGTTCTAATCCAAAACCAGCGCTGCTCCTCTCCTCTTGCCTTCAAAAACCATCGCCGGCGAGTGAAGGTGCTGTGGAGAAGTAGATCGATGGAGGAGTACAACCGATACGTGAGGATCGAAGACGGCGACCCTGTGAAGCTAGGTAGGATGTTGGAGATACAGTCTTGGTTTGACAACAAGGACCAACTAGCGGCGATGGCGACATCCATGGCCAAATATCTGCAACAGAGCGAAAAGGAGTACATAGAGCTGCTCCTCTGGGCCATGGAGCAAACAGATTCACCGAATCCGATCGTGAGGGAGCGGTGGTGGGATTATCGATCCCAGATGGAGCATCCACCAGAGATTGAAGGATCGAGCATCTACAGGGTGCCATTTGTGAGGGTGTCCTACGAGAGCGAGCCGGTGGAATCTTCGTCGATCGAACCCAACTGCAAGAGGAGAAAAGCAGTTGGCCCGATGACGCTTCCCCTCCATCGTCTCCCTCGCCATTCACATCGTCTCACGCAGGCGGTATGCCGCGCCGAGGAATAGGAGGGGCTGCCCCCAGCCCAATAGTCGGGCAGGTTGTGAATTGTCGGGAGGAGCTTAGGGTTGTCGATTTGCAGGTTGTGAATTGTGTTTTGTGTTGTGTATTTTGAGAGTACTTTCAGATATGAATGTCTTTTGAATTTCAGATTTGCGGTATTGAGCATATGAACAATTTTATGAATTCTACAAATATATTTTTAGCACTTCAAAAAATGTAGTTTCATAGGAGTATAAAAGTGCAGACGAGAAGAAACTGCAAGTTCAGTTTCAGATAAGAAACTGCAACTTTCAGAGGCAGAGCATTTATATTAACACGGCCTTTTCAAACAGGGGTTAACATCATGTTGGAAGTTTTATTCATGGTCGAAAATGGAACTACCAGCCGATTAACATCATCTTGATCAACATTCATGCATAGCACATCTTCATATGATGCAGTCAAAATGCCCACACAATGTCGAGTGTGCGAAACACAGAGAAAATGAGGGACGAAGTTTTGGCAAGTGTTGGACGTGGTTTTGGGCTGCCCCGTCTAGGCTTTCATTTTTAACATGCGCAGCCCACGACCTCGGATGGGAGGGCCTATTTGTATTTTCTTAGGGCCGTCATGTATTGATCGGCCTATGGACCTCCCATCCGAGGTTTTATTTTTGGCAGCCCAATTTATGTATTTTTTTGAAGAAAACGCAGAGGTCTGTTCTATTTTTCTATATAAGAATAGGAACGCATACATTACAACTTATGTTTCCCTTCTATATTATATATATTTAAATTATTTTATATGTTATTATATATTATTTTTATTGTCATCATATATTTAACAGATACTTACATATGTAAGAAAACAATATCCCACATCTTATTAACTTATAAAAAAAATTTCTTAACAAAATAAAATCCTGGATTGTTTTGGCACCAAAATCCTAGTGATTGTGTACAAAAGCTTGGTAAGATTTAAGGACGAATGAAATAATATCACTTATTATTTAAATATATTTATAACAAAATGCTCAGCCCTTTTTTAATTTTTGATAACATTGCTGGCCCAACCCAACATTATAATTAGAATCAGCCAGCAAAAATCGTGTATCTAGATAAAGTGCAAATGGCACGTAATTTTTTAGGAAATAAAATAAATGGGCCGCATGGGCCTTCTACATTAATTGTTCACCCATCCCAGCTAATGGGTGTAATTCAAAAAAAAAGATCAAATTGACTGTAAATTCTACCGTGCAAAAAAGATGTAAATTCTGAAAAAATGGGTTGAATCGTGCCACATTTTGGAGGCTGAAATGTGGGCCAATAGGTGAAGCCAATGCAAGTCGTTGTCAATTTAGTCAACAAATGATTACGACATGTTAGCCGTTGGATTTACATCCAGCAGTGCGACATCCATCTTCAATCTCTCGTCTTCTTCCTCCAAGACCGCCTTGGGACCACCTCCGCCTCCTGCCGCTAGCAGCTCTGTATGCGCTTCGCTATGAGGCGCTACTCCACCTTTGGCTAGGCCATCCCTCCACCCTCCACACCTCCTGTTCTTCTCCACCAACTGCCGAACCACACCGCACTAGAACCAGTTAACCCTCGTACACCTCTCCGTCTGCGACTCTACTCCCGCGTCTTCCCATCTCCGGCTCGTTGCTGTCCAGGGCCTCGCCGTCGTCCACCACCTTGGATGCGCTCGGCGCGGCGTGGTCAACATGGTCAACGAACGACACCATCGGAAGTAGACTGTGCGTGGAGAGGCTGACAGTTGGGTCCACGGCTGCACACAAGGAAATGCCTCCTTATTACGCGCAAAATAATGATTCCTCCACGACATCCGGGACCCACACAAGGGCCTCGTATTTCATGAAAAAAGCGTGCCCCGGCTGACTTGTCGGACCCACCAGCTATCTTCGCACGCAAGGAAGTGCCTCCTTATTACGCACAACAAAATGAATACTCCCCACCATTTGGAACCCGATATCTTGGGAGGCTGACTTGTGGGCCTACCAAGTTGGCGGGGGGCCGGAGGGCTTTGTCAACTTAGTCAATATGAGCGATTCTAGCTCCTGTTACCGTATGATGTTCATCCAAGCGGTTGTAGCGCTTCTTCAACCTCTGGTCTTCTTGCTCGGCCGCCCAAACCAGCCCGGTCGTGCAGCGTGCTCTCGCCTCCCGTGGCTGGCTGTGATGCATGGAGGCTTCACCGCCCCTACTACTCCCACCGCTGGCGAGGCCATCCCTCTACTCACCCACACCCCGGTTATTACGTGGTGGCAAGTGACCTCACGCCCGGCTGAACCAGTGAACCCTCATACTCCTCTTCGCGTGGGCATCCACTGCTGCGTCTTCTCCGGCTCCGAGTCATCCCCTTCCTAGGCCTCGCCGTCGCCCACCGCGGTGGTGCTCTTGGCGCAGCGTGGTCAACGTGGTCAAGAAATGACTTCCATCGGACGTGGACTGTATGCGTGGAGAAGGTGGCCGTTGGGTCCTGGCGAAGCAAGGAAGTGCCTCCTTATTACGCGAAAAATAATGGTTCCTCCATCTGACAGCGGGGACCCACCGGACGGGCCTCCGTATTTTGCGAAAAAAAAGTTTCCCCCTGACTGCTGGGACCCACGAGCTACATCTTCGCACGCAAGGAAGTGCGTCCGGGCAAAAAACGATTCGCCCCCTGACTGCTGGGACCCACCAGCTACATCTTCGCACGCAAGGAAGTGCGTCCGGAAAAAAAATGATTCGCCCCCCTGATTGCTGGGACCCACCAGCTACATCTTCGCACGCAAGGAAGTGCGTTCGGGCAAAAAGGCGATTCGCCCCTCGACTCTGGGACCCACCAGCTACATTTTTGCACGCAAGGAACACGGCGGTCGGGACCCACGGTCGAAGCATACGTAGCGTTGTCATTCTGGTCGCGAACGTGTACGTACATATATACTGGTGGATGTAGAGGCGCGCACGTGTCGTAGTAGAGGCGCGCACATAGCATGTACACGTACGTACATCAGCGAGGGTGCAAGAAAGAAAATACGGCCATGTACGTACATACGGGTAGGGTCTCGAACGCCTACTCGCACATACGTACATGGCTGGGTAGGAACGGAGAAACAACATCGTCGTCATGTTCATGGGGAGGCAACGGAATGCGTCGTGTTCATCGGGAGGCAATGGAATGCTCATGTTCATCGGGAGGCAACAAAACGCGTGGGAGCCAACCGGCTGGGTCCGAACGAAATGCATGGTCGTATTCATCGGGAGGGCTTGGACGGAACATGCGATGGAAACGAGGCCTGGCGTAGCGCACAATGGAGGAAACGGACCTCCTATGGTCAAAACGGGGGTCCTGTTGATCGGGAGGGGTGTGGCGTACCGCAAAACGGAGGAAACAGACCTCCTAGGGTCGAAACGGGGGTCCTGTTGATCGGGAGGGGTGTGGCGTCTGGAAAAGCGGAGGAAGCGGACCTCTTCACGGTGAAGCAGGGGTCCTGTTGATCGGGAGGGGTGTGGCGTACCGCAAAATGGGCCAAGCGGACTTGTGTTGGAGCGCTACGGTCCGAAGCAGGGTCTGTTCGCCGGAGGGGTGTGGCGTGCATAAGCAGGACTCCACGGGATACATTCATCTCCACCATCGACCTCCTCCGGCCTCCACGGGCTACCGTCGACCTCCTCCAGCCTCCACGGGCTCCTGTTCATCTAGCCTCCACCGGCGCTACTCCACCAGCTCTTGTTCAACCACCCTCCACGGGCACCCTCCGCCGTCTCTTGTTCATCCAGCCCTCCACACCACGGGTCCTGTTCATCCGGAGGCAACGCCACCGCCTTGTTCATCCAACCCCGGCAACGCTCACTGTTCATCCAATCGATCGCTTGAGTTAGCGGCAGCGGCGAAAGAATCGCTCCATCGGTTCGATTAATAGCCATCGATCGATCGCTCGGGTTAAATGTACGCGTAGCTGCGGTGCAATTGCTCGGGTTGATTAGAAACCAACGCCGCACTTTTACACGCAGCGTCGTCACGAGAAAGCAGCATCGCTTCGACCCCGACCTCCCACCGTAACGGCAACTCCCGAAATTTTCCTCCCCTCACTTCTACCATGGTTTTTTCATCATGGACGGCCCGAAGAATGTCATGCAGCTGCGTCTCCGGCCCGCCTAGGGCGAAAAGCCCGTTTTCTGTCATGATTTTTTGTCATAGAAGTAGGAGCCCACCACATCTATGATGATACCGGGTTTTGTCACAATTATCGTCATAGAAGTGTCATATGTATGACATAAATTTTTTTCGTTCGGCCCAAAATGTCACGGATATGTCTTTTTTTGTAGTGTGCGTGATTGAACTCTGTTATAAATCCTTCAAGTACTGTGTGTGTTAGCATTACCGATCCAGAGATGACACTTATACACAGAGATTTGACCGTCTGAGGTCGGATCGCTACAACAAAAAACTTTGAAAAATCCAAACTAGTTGCTTGCGGTGGCTAGGAGTATCGCACATGATGCGTCTGCGAGTACTCATGTGCGATGATTAGTAAGTTACACATATGTTTCCTTATTTTAACACGTGTGTGATAAATAACACATGGCACCGCATACGGTATTCGGGTTGTGTGTTGGCTCCACTTAGTCTTCCCGCGCTCCAGCGAATGCTTCCCGCACCCCACATGGGTGAATTGTAAAATCCACGCCTCTTCCCTCATCGGTTTTCCGCCACTAGTGAATGGCTTGTTGGATATAACCTAGGCGTCAACGCACCGTCGCGACACTCTATGCAGATCTAGTCCGCACACATCTACCATTATTAGTTATTCCAAGCATACCGGGCAATGACCAAAGCTTCGACGTCGACCTCTACCTGCGTTACATCATCGGCGACGAGAACAAGCCAGAGTAGGTCAGGGAGCAAGAGCTTCATTGGCCGGTGCAGGCATCATGGCCCATCGGCAGCGATATCGGCATGACAGTCCTTGGGCGCACAATTGACATATTGTAGAGGAGGTATGATGAGCAGTTTTCCATCCACCGTGCCAAAGATCCAGAGCTGCTCGGTGGCATGACCGACGACCCACCCAAAGAGTTCCTGTCACCACTGCTCATACAGAGCCTGGTGCGCCGCAAGGAGGCAGAGGACCTCTGCAATTCAGTCAAGACATAGCCAGCCTACGGCTTCATCATTGCCCGCGGCGACCGTGTCAACCTCGATCCCGATGATGTGGTGGCAAGGCTCGAGCGCATCCTTGGCAGAGTTGACGTCCCCGATGAAGTAAACATCGCCAACGTGATATCTTGAGGATACAGGTGATGGACGAAATTTTCTACCAGGCCAGAGACATGGAAATGGAGCGGTTCTGCGGAGATATCACGCGCACGATTGCACGCTATCAAGCTCTTCTGGAAGAGGCCTAGCTGCCCCAAGAGCCTCCCAGTGCCAGCAGCTCCGTAGGCGGAGGCGGGTTGGGACACTTGGAATGAACAGCCGCAAGGGTGCTATGCTGATCATGGAGTCCAAGAAGACCATCGTCGGAAGGCCGCCAGCTCAGGCTTTTAGCCTATATTTTATTATAATTGTACGCATATGTAGGTCGTGAGTGTTTTGAGCATTGCCACATGTGGCATCGTAAATTATCCTGAATATGTAATACAATTATCAACCGTTTCCATTGTAAATTTGTCACAGCCCCAGATCAGCCCTAGAGCTTGCTTGTAACTAGTGGCATTGCATCCATGCATCATGTTTAATTCTCATGAAATTTGAAATAGGGATTGCCTAAACCCTAGCACTAAAGGAATTCAAATAGGTTCAACTTTAAAATATTTTCAAAGAACCCAAATTCGTTTGCAAAAATGTTCATGATTAATGGAAAAGGGTAAAAACCATATCCGGAGATGATGGATATTTTTCCAAGACATTTTGGATTTTAAATAAACCATATTGTATTTGAATTGGGGCATTTAAATCTTGTTAATATTTTTAAATGCTCCAACAATTCTGAAAAATAGTTAAGGGCCTCTGTAATAATTCAGTTAATGCCCACAATTATTTTCAGGATTTATTTAAATGATTTGGTGCCAAACTAAATCAAAACAAACTACAGAAAATAGAAAAGAGAAATAAAATAGAAATAAGCAGAGAGAAGAGAAACCTTACCTGGCTTACCTGTGCAGCCCACCTGGCCTGGCACTGTAGCAGCCCCGCCGGGCAAAACCGGCCCAGCCCAACTCCCCACCGTCTTCAACCTCTGCCAGTAGGCAGAGGCGTGTCGACGCCGCGCGCAGGCCACCTCCACCCTGCCTGTTTCACTCCCCCGACGCTCTGGACGAGTCCCCCGAACGCCATGCGCCTCCCCGACCCCCCTCACTCTCTGGTCCTCTCTCCCCCGCGCCTCCCTCTCGCCCTCTCCACCATGGCCGAGGCGCATGAGCTTCGCTGCCGCCATAGCCGCGGCCACCGTCCATCCCGTGCTTCCCCGATGGGTCCAGGAGAACCGCCATGGCCTTTTGCGTCATCTACACCAACCTATTCGACCGTGGGAGCCCTACATCGCCGCCCCGAGTCGTCTTCCCCGAGCACGGCCGCCGGACTCCATCGGCAGATTAAATCGCCTTCCGGTCGTCCCGAGCCAAGTGAGCACATAAATCGACTTCCCGGTGAGCTCCGCTGCATTTCCCCTCTGTTCCCGCATCTTTCCCGTCCTCTAGCCGTCGCGTTCATCGAGACCGAGAACCACCGCCGCGCCGAGCTTGTCGCGGCGTCGCTCGGCGACCCATTGGTCATCCGTGCTAACCAACATGGCCCCGCATCGCGTAGTGCCTCGCTAGCGCCTCAGCCTCTGCGTTTGCACGCCGCAACCCCAACCCCGCACATGGCCGAACTCCGGCGGCCGCCTAGGTCGTCGCCGGCACCATTTCCGACCGCCCCGACCCCAACCGACTCCACCAGGAGCTGCGGTTTGTCCCCAGCTCCACTTAGATGCCTTCCCCGATCCATTTGGTGGCCGGAACGGCAAAAACCACTTCCGCCGCCGCGTCGGGCTCGCCGGCGGCTAGTCGCCGGTGCAGCCGACGTGGACCTTGACCACGTGGGCCCTCGTTGACTCCGACGAGTCACTGACAGATGGGGCCCAGCCCTGCTAACTAAATAGGTTAGTTTTAATTAAACATTAGTTAAGTTAATTGCCACGACACGCGGGACCTTGTCGGTTTGACCGGACCGTGACCTGTTGACCAGCGACGTCACATTGACGTCGGTGTATAATAACTAGTTTTCTGTATTTAATTTAATTCAGGAAATTTCAGAAAACACCCCAAACTTCAAATATTCATAACTTTTAATCTGTAACTCCAAATTAAATAATTTATATATGGAAAATGATCAGAAAAATATGAAGAATCTGTTTATGGCATTTTCATGCATGACTGAACAAGTTAACCTCACTGAATAGGATGAATCATGATTAGGGCAAATTATGAAATAACATTTGGAGTTGGAGTTTAACCTTGTTTGAATTCCACTTCAATTAACTTGGCTAGATATTGCATTAGGTGAATTCAGTACCTTAACATGACATGTCATTCATGTGAATGTGCATTGCATTGATTGTTTTCTCTCTTGTTTGCGGTAATTGCCCCTCTCGATAGACGACGTTAGACGATTGTTCGATGACACCGATGAAGAACTATATTATCTTGAAGTGCCGGGCAAGCAAAACCCCTTGTTCATTCGATATAATCCCACTCTCTCGCTCCTGCTCTATTTTACTGCATTAGGACAACAATGACTCATGTGTTACTTGCTGCGGTAGCTGAACCCCTTTATCCTCTTGCATGACCTGTCATTCCACGGTAATTAGATGAAACCCACTAGCATGAGTAGGAGTTGTTTGAGCCATGTTGTGCCTACTCATTCATGCTTGTTGTCATGCACGCTCTTTGCTTAGAGTTGAGTCGGTCTGATTCATCGAGAATGAATTGGAATGGTTGTGTGAACATGTCCTCTTGTGTGTGAGCTAAGTGTGTGAACACGATTTGGTAAAGGTAGCGGTGAGAGGCCATGTAGGAGTACATGATGGGTTGTCTCATTGCAGCCGTCCTCAGGAACTGAGATCTGTGTTTGTGATCCATGAAACAGTTACTACCACGCATTGGGCCCGAAACCAATGGACCCTCTCGGCTTCTTAACCACCCTTGTCCTCGGTCAAGGAGTTGCAAGTAGTTTACAGTGTTTGTAGTATCTTTGGGGGCCACGCATAGCGCTGACCGTAGGGTGGGTTGTGTTGCGGTAGGCACCGTGGCAAATATTGATGTACCGATTCCCCGTTTGGTGTCTCGGGAACCCTGCACACATCGTTCGGGGCTGTATGGGAAACCTCGGCCGGACTCCCTGCGGATGGAACCGAATAGGCGATAAACCTGGACTAGGGACTTGTGTGTTTAGGTAGGTCGTGGCCGACACCCACGTTGGGCTTCCGCTTGAAGGTTGCCGAGTACATGTCGTGTAAACGGCGGTAAGTGGTGAGCGTGTGTGAAGAAGTACACCCTGCGAGGTTAATATGATCTATTCGAATAGCCGTGTCCACGGAGAAGGACTTCTGGGCTGCCTATATCGGTTCATAGACAAGTGAAAGTGGATACTCTAAAATGCGCAAGAGAAGCGTGAGTGCTATGGATGGCGTTCTCGTAGGGAGACGGGAGGGGATCCATAGTGGTGTATTGATATGGTGAATATGTGGACTCGTGTGCGCCACCTCAAAAGAGTTAATTGCAGTCGTAGTTCAGGATAGCCACCGAGTCAAAGCTGGCTTGCTGCAGTCAAAACTCCACCACCCTCTTTTGATAATGATGCATATGTAGCTAGTTCTGATGTAAGTCTTCTTGAGTACGTTTGTACTCACGTTTGCTTATTTTATGTTTTGCGAGAGACTTGGTCTCGCTAGTAGTTCCGCTTGGACTTGACGGTTAGCTTGTTACCTCATCTACGATCTTGTGCCCTCGGCAGATGCGGTAGATAGTCGGGCTTCTCGGCCTTCTTCATTTTTAGTTATGCATGCCCGGACATGTTTAGCTTCCGCTTGTGCTTTGACTTGTATGCTCTGAGTGTTGGGTCATGAGACCCATGTTTGTAATATCTCGCTCCTCGGAGCCTATTGAATAAATATTTGAGTCGTAGAGTTATGTTGTGATGCCATGTTGTATCTACACATATTGAGCATATTGTGTGTATGTTTGAAATGCTTGGTATGTGTGGGATCCGACAAACTAGTTGTTTATCCTTGGCAGCCTCTCATATGGGGAAATGTAGTCTCGTGCTTACGGCGATAGTAGTCCGCTTCAGCCGGTTCACCGGAGTCACGCTAGCCCAGCACTACTGCTTGGACACTTGACTGGCGGCATGTGTTTCACTTCGTTCCTATATGTCCATCCCTTCGGGAAATGTCACAGCGGTGTTATTCGAGTCTGCCTAGCACTGCTACAGCCGGGATACGGAGTCCTGTTAGCCTAGTGCTACAACCCGAATTTATACGTTGATGACCGACATGCTCGATGTGATTCATGTATGCCTGTCCCCATGGGTTAGCGCCGCTTTGGGTTCACGACTAGCCATGTCGGCCGGGTTCTTTGTCATATGGATGCTAGCGACACTATCATATCGTGAGCCAAAAGGCATAAGCGGTCCGGGCCATGGTAAGGCGACACCTGGGAATACCGTGCGTGAGGCCGCAAAGTGATATGATGTGTTACATGCTAGATCGGTGTGACTTAGGATCGGGTCTGACGGCGTTAAATGTCGAACTTTGCTGTAGGTTTACCAAGCCAAACTGGTCGAAGTTGAGTCTAGAAATGCTTTAGTTATATAAGGGAATTGATTGTGGAAGGGAACGTAAGGCTCTTTTTACTCCTTATACCTCATGGCCCTCTGATCTGAGTCATCCTCTTCTCTTCTACGGGGTTAAGAACTAGGCTTCTCATCTATCTATCAGGATGACGTGTTACTAACCCATAGACTTATAAGATTGTTGGTTTCAAGCCTAGTTCAGCTTCTACTAATTCTTTATGATTACTGTTGATCTCGGAACCTTGTTATTGTGTTGTTGAGTGGTTATGCCACCATTTTGCAGGATGTCTCAAATCATTTGAGCATTTACAGCCGTTATCTGTCGAGTCACCCAGGTCTCCAAATAGTCGATGCAATTGCAAAATCCCTTCCTCCGTTTACGATGCCCTTTTGGTGAGAATAAGCACACTAACTTAGGTGCGTTGAGGTAATTTATTGCCTTGACATATATGTTGGAACTATTATTATGACCTTAGGTGTTAGGAAGTCACCTAGCAATTTAGCAATGCTTTTTGTATCCCGGTGTGATGATTACGGCCATTATTCTTGAAAGCATCCCGTGATGCCATTTAGTAGTAGGTATTCTACTCCTGGGTTTCTGAACCCGAGATTCATCCTACTTCATGTTGTTAGTATTTGCTAGTGCCTTTAGGATATTAGTAACCTTTGCGATAGTCCTCAAAGTCCGTGGTATTCTCCTTCTTCCATGAACTATTTATGGAAGAAGTTCTTTTGAACCAAAAGATCACAATCAGAGTACTCTTGAAGAGTCCTCCATTCATAATTGTGACTCTGCCAGTCCTACCTTCTTTGCATGGGTTATCCGGAAGAAATGTTGAGCTTGCTTTCGATATACTAATCCGTGCCTCCACAACTCGAAAAGTTATATGTTCCTTGAGTTGTCCCTCTCTAGTTGTATTCTGACTCTCGCCTATCAATTGATAGCAAAGAGTATGTGTGCGATCGTGTTTATCGATGCCTATTATTCTTGTGGTCCGACAAGCCATTCTATTCCGGAATGACTAGGAGAAACAAACTCCAGTAACTCATCCATATCCAGGATTGGGTCAAAGCAGGTTGTATTCCGCAGATCACAATGCCAATTCAGCTCTTGATTCTGCTCTATCCCGAAGCATTACCCACTTTATGTCGGGAACTTCATGAGAATTGCACCTTCTTTTATGAACTCTTGACGCAGTGATACTTCTCGCTATCATTATTCATTCCTCGGTTCCGTGTTGTTGCAACCGGAATGCCGACAAGTGAGTTGTGATGTGTGACATCAATACTCCGAGCAACTTCGTTGCTTGGTAGCTAATGGACAATATCCTCCTTCTTAGCGTGTTGGTTATTAAATCATCATCCTAAGATTGATCGTGCTACCTAGTCCTTATTTACGGTGCACATTTTGATTGATGAGTTAGGATCTTGTCTAGTCCTCACTCATCCGATCATATCGTCTTGCCCTCAAAGCAAGATTGTTCTCGAGCTTAGTAACATACCGGTGGCTCGTGACTTTCCAAATATCTTCTTGGAAGTGTTACCGGGTTGTCTCCTCGATCGTTATGTTGAGCCCGTGATCAAGTTGGTTTCTTGTGAACCACCCTTTCCCCAAGAATCCGTGTTGGATATCCCTGAGCTAGTTGGTTAAGCTAGACAACAACTTGGAGAGTTGGAAGATAAAAGTTTGCCTAACCTAGTTCGTTCCAAAGGGATATTCTTGCGTAGTGTGTGTTGAAGAAAGATGATATCTTCATCGATTGGTCTCTATGATCGATTCTTTGGACCTATTGTCTTATCAATCCTTTGACTTGAGTATGGGCTATTATTAAGTCAAATCAGAACCAACGATGTTCGTAATGTTGTCTTACTCGTGGTTGATCCTCGAGCATACCCCATTACATCCTTTGGTGCGACCAATGCTATCACCGTGTTCACATGATGGTGGAAGTCGGTGATATGGAAATTCCGATGAGTTCTTTGTTGAGCCCATCAGTAGCATTTTGTCTCCCCCCATGAGTCATGTTGAACATCAATCTAGTGTTGGAAGCTTTATAAGCAATGTCTTCGTGTTTCGTTCATGAAGCATATGTTTGGATGGAAGTAGTGACTTCCTCGAATTCATGTGCTTTAGGTGTAAGTTGCCGCCATGAATTCGAGAAAGGTTTGTTTTGTTTCCTTTGGAATCATTCCAAGTCAATCATGCACGTCATGAAGTGCTCTATGGTTTGATAGGTTGGCCGCCTCCACTCCATATGTGTTCCTAGCATACCAAGCCAGCGATTGGTTTGTTCGAGGAAAAGGAGTTCTTTGTGCGAATACAAGTTCTTGCACAAGATTCCAATATCCTCGAAGATGGTTCCCCACCTGAACTCGGTAGTGTTTTGTTATAAGACTACCATGTGGTCATGCTTGTCTAGGACAGTGTGTTCACATGTGTGTAGCAGAACCAGCTCATGTTTTGGAGCTTGCTATCGTAGTTCATTCCCGAGAATCTCGCAACATCTTCTCGTCGATTTGTGTTGCAAACTTTCATTTTTCTTCTAGACTCGATGAGTCTGGAATATCTTAACACCAACCAGATCTGAATCTCGTGCAGATATGATAGTTGGAACATTCCTAGCATTTGCATTTTGTTCCCGGCTTCGCATCCCATTGTGCCAATCTCCCTTGGGTTGCCTTCTCAGCAATTGTTGTCTAGGATCATCCTCAAAAGTGGGCTTACCATGGGTCCCATCCATTTCCGATGATAAGCAAAAATCATCCATTGCGTTGTCTTCAACAAGGTAGTCCACATCATCCATTCTAGTCCGGGTGTACCATTCCTTTGCACTCCGCCAAACGATCGTTCTAAATTGCCTTAGGCTGGTATGAAGAGTTTCAATGATCTTTGTATCAAAAGTAATTCTTTTTGCCACTTAAGGCAATAGTTCCTCGCATCACCTCCCCTGAGGTGCCCCGTTATTGAATCATGGTAAATATTTCCTCGCCACCTTGACACCATCCACCATCTTTCTAAGCGTGGAATTGTTGCCACCAATCAAACCCCGTCGTTGTTCTTCCATCCCTCTCGATGTGTTTTGTGTCTCAACTCGAGATGTGTAACCATCCCCGTCCGGTAGTCGAACATGTTTACATGATAATCGTGAAGATCGAATAATGTAGGGTTTCCCCTTCTTTACGTTGTCGTGTCGGGTGAAGATCTCGAAAGCAAAGGCGCCAAGACAGAGATGATGGAATGAATCAACATCTTGAGAAGGCAAATGGATCATGAAGAATTGTGATAGTTTGCGACTCCTTTTCCTCTTACCTCACGCCTTGAATCTCGGGCGAGATTCTTGTTTAGTGGGGTGAGTTGTCTGACCCAGATCAGCCCTAGAGCTTGCTTGTAACTAGTGGCATTGCATCCATGCATCATGTTTAATTCTCATGAAATTTGAAATAGGGATTGCCTAAACCCTAGCACTAAAAGGAATTCAAATAGGTTCAACTTTAAAATATTTTCAAAGAACCCAAATTGGTTTGCAAAATGTTCATGATTAATGGAAAAGGGTAAAAACCATATCCGGAGATGATGGATATTTTTCCAAGACATTTTGGATTTTTAAATAAACCATATTGTATTTGAATTGGGGCATTTAAATACATTAATATTTTTAAATGCTCCAACAATTCTGAAAAATAGTTAAGGGCCTCTGTAATAATTCAGTTAATGCCCACAATTATTTTCAGGATTTATTTAAATGATTTGGTCCTAAACTAAATCAAAACAAACTACAGAAAATAGAAAAGAGAAATAAAATAGAAATAAGCAGAGAGGAGAGAAACCTTACCTGGCTTACCTGTGCAGCCCACCTGGCCTGGCACTGTAGCAGCCCAGCCGGGCAAAACCGGCCCAGCCCAACTCCCCACCGTCTTCAACCTCTGCCAGTAGGCAGAGGCGTGTCGACGCCGCGCGCAGGCCACCTCCACCCTGCCTGCTTCACTCCCCCGACGCTCTGGACGAGTTCCCCGAATGCCACGCGCCTCCCCGACCCCCCCTCACTCTCTGGTCCTCTCTCCCCCTCGCCTCCCTCTCGCCCTCTCCACCATGGCCGAGACGCCGCGAGCTCGCTGCCGCCATAGCCGCGGCCACCGTCCATCCCGTGCCTCCCCGATGGGTCCAGGAGAACCGCCATGGCCTTCTGCGTCATCTACACCAACCTATTCGACCGTGGGAGCCCTACATCGCCGGCCCGAGTCGTCTTCCCCGAGCACGGCCGCCGGACTCCATCGGCCAATTAAATCGCCTTCCGGTCGTCCCCGAGCCAGCTGAGCCTGTCGTCAACTTCCCAGTGAGCTCTGCTGCATTTCCCCTCTGTTCCCCGCATCTTTCCCGTCCTCTAGCCGTCGCGTTCATCGAGCCCGAGAACCACCGCCGCCCGAGCTTGTCGCCGGCGTCGCTCCGGCGACCAATTGGTCATCCCGTGCTAACCAACATGGCCCCCGCATCGCGTAGTGCCTCGCTAGCGCCTCAGCCTCTGCGTTTGCATGCCGCAACCCCAACCCCTCACACGGCCGAACTCCGGCGGCCGCCTAGGTCGTCGCCGGCACCATTTCCGTCCGCCCCGACCCCAACCGACTCCACCAGGAGCTGCGGTTTGTCCCCAGCTCCACTTAGATGCCTTCCCCGATCCATTTGGTGGCCGGAACGGCAAAAACCACTTACGCTGCCGCGTCGGGCTCGCCGGCGGCTAGTCGCCGGTGCAGCCGACGTGGACCTTGACCACGTGGGCCCTCGTTGACTCCGACGAGTCACTGACAGATGGGGCCCAGCCCTGCTAACTAAATAGGTTAGTTTTAATTAAACATTAGTTAAGTTAATTGCCCTGACACGCGGGACCCACTGTCAGGTTTGACCGGACCGTGACCTGTTGACCACTGACGTCACATTGACGTCAGGCTGACGCAATAACTAGTTTTCTGTATTTAATTTAATTCAGGAAATTTCAGAAAACACCCCAAACTTCAAATATTCATAACTTTTAATCTGTAACTCCAAATTAAATAATTTATATATGGAAAATGATCAGAAAAATATGAAGAATCTGTTTATGGCATTTTCATGCATGACTGAACAAGTTAACCTCACTGAATAGGATGAATCATGATTAGGGCAAATTATGAAATAACATTTGGAGTTGAGTTTAACCTTGTTTGAATTCCACTTCAATTAACTTGGCTAGATATTGCATTAGGTGAATTCAGTACCTTAACATGACATGTCATTCATGTGAATGTGCATTGCATTGATTGTGTTCTCTCTTGTTTGCGGTAATTGCCCCTCTCGATAGAGCGACGTTCGACGATTGTTCGATGACACCGATGAAGAACTATATTATCTTCGAAGTGCTGTGCAAGCAAAAACCCCTTGTTCATTCCGATATAATCCCACTCTCTCGCTCCTGCTCTATTTTACTGCATTAGGACAACAACGACTCATGTGTTACTTGCTGCGGTAGCTGAACCCCTTTATCCTCTGCATGACCTGTCATTCCACAGTAATTAGATGAACCCACTAGCATGAGTAGGAGTTGTTTGAGCCATGTTGTGCCTACTCATTCATGCTTGTTGTCATGCCTGCTACGCTTAGAGTTGAGTCAGGTCCGATTCATCGGGAATGAATTGGAATGGTTGTGTGAACATGTCCTACTGTGTGTGAGCTAAGTGTGTGAACACGATTTGGTAAAGGTAGCGGTGAGAGGCCATGTAGGAGTACATGGTGGGTTGTCTCATTGCAGCCTGGCCCTCGTGAACCGAGATCTGTGTTTGTGATCCATGAAACAGTTACTACCACGCGTTGGGCCCGAAACCAATGGACCCTCTCGGCTTCTTAACCACCCTTGTCCTCGGTCCGGAGTTGCAAGTAGTTTCGGTGTTTGTAGTATCTTGGGGCCGCACGCAACGCCGACCGTAGGGGTGGGTTGTGTTGCGGTAGGCACCGTGTTGATGTACCGATTCCCCGTTTGGTGTCTCGGAACCCTGCACACATCGTTCGGGGCTGTATGGGAAACCTCGGCGGGACTCCTGCGGATGGAACCCGAATAGGCGATAAACTGGACTAGGGACTTGAGTGTTTAGGTAGGTCGTGGCCGACACCCACGTTGGGCTTCCGCTTGAAGGTTGTCGAGTACATGTCGTGTAAACGGCGGTAAGTGGTGAGAGCGTGTGAAGAAGTACACCCTGCAGGGTTAATATGATCTATTCGAATAGCCGTGTCCACGGAGAAGGACTTCTGGGCTGCCTATATCAGTTCATAGACAAGTGAAAGTGGATACTCTAAAATGCGCAAGATAAGCGTGAGTGCTATGGATGGCGTTCGTAGGGGAGACGGGAGCGGATCCATAGTGGTGTATTGATATGGTGAATATGTGGACTCGCAGCGCCACCTCAAAAGAGTTAATTGCAGTCGTAGTTCAGGATAGCCACCGAGTCAAAGCTGGCTTGCTGCGGTCAAAACTCCACCACCCTCTTTTGATAATGATGCATATGTAGCTAGTTCTCGATGTAAGTCTTCTTTGAGTACGTTTGTACTCACGTTTGCTTATTTTATGTTTTGCGAGAGAGAGACTTCGGTCTCGCTAGTAGTTCCGCTTGGACTTCGACGGTTAGCTTGTTACCTCAGCTACGATCTTGTGCCCTCGGCAGGATCTCGGTAGATAGTCGCTTCTCGGCCTTCTTCATTTTTAGTTGTCTGCACCTGCACATGTTTAGCTTCCGCTTGTGCTTTGACTTGTATGTTTCGAGTGTTGGGTCATGAGACCCATGTTTGTAATATCTCGCTCCTCGAGCCTATTGAATAAATATTTGAGTCAGAGAGTTATGTTGTGATGCCATGTTGTATCTACACATATTGAGCATATTGTGTGTATGTTTGAAATGCTTGGTATGTGTGGGATCGACAAACTAGTTGTTTATCCTTGGCAGCCTCTCATATGGGGAAATGTAGTCTCGTGCTTACGAGCGATAGTAGTCCGCCATGACCGGTTCACCGGAGTCCTGCTAGCCCAAAGACTACTGCTTGGACACTTGACTGGCGGCATGTGTTTCACTTCGTTCCTATGTCCGTCCCTTCGGGAAATGTCACGCGGTGTTATTCGAGTCCTGCCTAGCCTGCTACAGCCCGGGATACCGGAGTCCTGTTAGCCCAGTGCTACAGCCCCAATTTATACGTTGATGACCGACATGCTCGATGTGATTCATGTATGCCTGTCCCCATGGGTTAGCGCCGCTTTGGGTTCACGACTAGCCATGTCGGCCCGGTTCTTTGTCATATGGATGATAGCGTCACTATCATATACGTGAGACAAAAGGCTCAAACGGTCCCGGGCCATGGTAAGGCGACACCCGTGGGAATACCGTGCGTGAGGCCGCAAAGTGATATGATGTGTTACATGCTAGATTGGTGTGACTTAGGATCGGGGTCCTGACAAAATTTGCCTCAACAGCAAGCAAAGCACGCACAGGGACGCCAGAGCGGAGCGCACCACGGCCGCCTCAATGGCGAGCAAAACATGCGGACGGACGCGAGCAGAGCATGCGCTGGGACGCCAGAGCGGAGTGCGCTGCGGCCGCCTCAGTAGCGAGCAAAACGCGCGGACGGACATGAGCAGAGTGCGCCGCGGCCGCCTCAATGAGGAGCAGAGTGCGCCGCGGCCGCCTCAATGGTGAGCAACCAGGTAGTAAACCTCCTGGCACCCCGTGGGAGGCGCGGCAGCGCATCCATCGGAAACGATGGTGATATCTTGACCGTGTGTGATAGTGGGCAGACACGTACACGTACATCCAAGAACACAGGCCCATGTTTTGGGCTTCCGATGTGTGGCATATGTTTGACTCGTAAGAACTGTTTGCGATGATCCAGAACAATAGAAATGGGCTTTGTATGCCCAGAACCATCAATCAATTTTGACCTTGTTTCTCATCACATTGCAGATTAGAACACAATAAGTAATTTCAAATCTGTTCACACCGATAAAACTAATATGTGTTCACACTTAGCACCGGGCTACAAAAACTACCCACTCAAAAATTACTTCACAGTTCCTCTCCTCATCACCCACAAAGCTGGTCTTTCCTGTCAAGTCATTCCGCCATGACCGGTAGGAGGAGTTTCGGGTGGACATATAACCAGGCAGCAAAGACCAAGGCCGCGGAAGCACTAGAGAGGTCCCGCCGCCAAGCGGCAGCCACAATAGAGATGTCCCGGCGCGCCACAGAGCCCTTGAACAACCTCTCACGGGCACGCAAGGGCTCTCACAAGCGCACTCGCCGCGTCGGCGATTGCGATGAGCTGGTGTTGCTGAAGTCCTTGGCCGGCGACAACGACATTCTTGCTGGCCTCATTAAGCAGTAGGAGCTGGTCGACGGCTTGATGAAGCTACTCGAGATCAGCGATGCCTCGGTTGAGAAGGTGACCGATCTCGTCGAGCAACTCATGGGTGACAATGCAAAGCTCCTCAAGGCACCCGCCAAGAAGGAGGAGGAGGCCGCCGGCTGGAAGATGCTGCATGAGCAGAGCAGTGCCTCGGGGATGACGCTGACAGCGGTCGTCGAGGAACTGATGGGTGACTTGAGGAAGCTCCGGATCAAGCGCGAGTAGGAGGTGGAGGAATCCTTGGCTGCTTTCAAGCAAAGTCATGAGGAATTGAAGAACGAACTGGAGGATGTCGTCGCCCAACGATCCATCGAGGAGTAGAGACAGTAGCGACCCAGATTGTTGTCTGCGATTTCCTTCTTCTCTTGCCCCCGTGTCTTCCGGGCTTTGAGGCATGTGGCATTTTGAATTGTCCAGAATATGTAAGACAATTATTATTCGCGCCATTGTAAATTTGTCGCCGTATTATTCGTTGCAATTTTATTTGTCGTCGTACTATCTGTTGCCCTATGTGGCATTTTAAATTAGGCAAGAATACGAGTTGAAAACACGAAAAAAGAAAATGGTAACATTGAGCCGGGCCATGGGATCACAAGCAAAGACCCTCCGTCCAGGTGCTTTAATTTACCGCGTGTTAAATAGCGGCTCGGTCGCCATTAAAGGAGAAGTTGTGAGCGAGGCAAGTGGCTAGTGGATGGAGGTCAAAGAGCTCGCTTCCCGGTGAGCATGGTCGGCCTTGCTGCTCGCACCTGTCCTGTCGAGCCTGTGAGGTGGACAGGATGCACGCGTCCCGTCGAGCCTGCACGGTGGACTGCTCGCACGCATCCCGTCGAGCCCGGACGGCCGACTTCTCGCACTCGTCCAGTCTAATCAAATAGCTGCACGCACCCCATCGAGTATGGTTAAATTTTGGCACAAAATACAAAGATGACCAATGAACGAGGACGGATGTAGTACTATCCCATAAGAAAGAGGGACGCATGGCCGCACTTAAATGGTTACGAGAACACATGGTTCATATAATACAACCGTTTGTAATATTAACGTGTCAACAACTTGTTTCAAAAGGACTTCGTTGGCTATTAATGTGTGCGCTTTGTCTCAAACTGGATGATTTTTTTACCATGACATATATGTGCCATGTCATGAAACCATGCCAAGTTTCATGTTTTTTGGGTCAATTTTTGATTTACTGGGATTAAAAACTGAGATTCTCGATGTTTCAGGATGATGAGAAGTTTGTAATTCATTCCCATTCCTCCAATGAGACCTAAACTTGCACCCAATGCACATGTACGATTTTCCACCCATTTTGCTTCAGTGGAGCATGTGATTGTAGTTCAAATTTGAATTATGGACTACACTAAATGCCTAGAAAACTCAATTAATATAAAAAAGGCCAAACGAAGCCTGAACAGTTTCAAATTTTAGCACGACACTCCTGTTATTCTATGTTGCCTGTAAAAAACAAAGTTCAAGGAGAGAAGAGGCAATGATTATCATTTTGCCCACAAGAGGGGCATGTTTCCCTATCGAAACCATGAGGGTTGCAAGAAGCTTCAGTTTGTAAGAGGCTTGTAATATAGCTTGGCCCAAATTGGACAATTATTTTACCACGACATATATGTGCCATGTAGTGACACCATGCCAAGTTCATGATTCCCTGGTGAGTTTTGGATTTACAGAGATTTAAAAAACGGAGATTCACAATGTTTGTGGCCAAGCCAGGACACCGAGACGGTTGAATTTATTCACATTCCTTCCATGGGACCTAAACATGCACCCCAAGGACACATGCACATTTGTTCTAGCCATTTTGGTGCACTGGAGCATGTATTTGTAGTTCGGATTTGAATTATGGACATTGAATGCCTAGAAAACTCAAATAATGAATAAAAAAGGTCAAATGAACCCTGAATAATTTCAAAGTTCAGCGTGAATCTCGTGTTGTTCCATGTTGGGTGTAGAAGAAAATACAAGGCTAGAAGAGGGAGCGATTATCGTTTCGCCCACAAGGGGACACGTTTCCCTATCGAAACCACGAGGGTTCTTGCGTTAGGCTCCGGTTTGTAAGAGGTTTCTAATAAAGCACGACCCAAATTGGACAATGTTTTTACCACGACATATATGTGCCATGAGGGGACACCATGCCAACTTTCATGACTTTCTGGTGAGTTTTGGATTTTTGGGGATTTAAAAACCGAGATTCCAAATGTTTGAGGATGAGCCAGGACACCAGTACGGTTGTAATTCATTCCCATTCCTGGCATGGGACCTAAACATGCACCCAAGGACACATGTATAATTTTTCTAGCCATTTTGGTGAACCGGAGGATGTATTTGTAGTTCAGATTTGAATTATGAACATTAAATGCCTAGGAAACTCAATTAGTGTATAAAAAGGCCAGATGAACCCTGAATAAGTTTAAATTTCAGCATGGATATCATGCCGTTCCATGTTGCCCGTAGAAGAAAATACAAGGCGAAAACACACAGTGATTATCGTTTCACCCACAAGGGGGAGATGTTTGAATATCGAAATCACGAGGCTTCTTTAAGAGAAGCTCCGGTTTGTAAGAGGTTCGTAATAAAGCTTGGCCCAAATTGGACATTATTTTTAACACGACATATATGTGCCATGAAGTGACACCATGCCAACTTTCGTGACTTTCTTGTGAGTTTAGGATTTATGGGGATTTAAAAACCGAGATTCCAAATATTTGAGGACTAGCCAGGACGCCGGTACGGTTGTAATTCATTCCCATTCCAGGCATGGGACCTAAACATGCACCCAAGGACAGATGTATAACTTTTCTAGACATTTTGGTGACTGGAGCATGTATTTGTAGTTCAGATTTGAATTATGGACATTAAATGCCTAGGAAACTAAATTAATGTACAAAAAGGCCAAACAAACCCTGAATAAGTTTAAATTTCAGCATGGTTATCATGTCGTTCCATGTTGCCCGTAGAAGAAAATACAAGGAGAAAACACGCAGTGATTATCATTTCACGCACAAGGGGGACATGTTTCAATATCGAAACCACGAGGCTTCTTTAAGAGAAGCTCTGGTTTGTAAGAGGTTCGTAATAAAGCTTGGCCCAAATTGGAAAATGTTTTTACCACGACATATATGTATCATGACGTGACACCATGCCAACTTTCGTGACTTTCTGGTGAGTTTACGATTTATGGGGATTTGAAAACCGAGATTCCAAATGTTTGAGGACTAGCCAGGACGCTGGTACGGTTGTAATTCATTCCCATTCCTGGTATGGGACCTAAACATGCACCCAAGGACACATGTATAACTTTTCTAGCCATTTTGGTGAACTGGAGCATGAATTTGTAGTTCATATTTGAATTATGGACATTAAATGCCTAGGAAACTCAATTAGTGTACAAAAAGGCCAAACGAACCCTGAATAAGTTTAAATTTCAGCACGGTTAGCCTGTCGCTCCATGTTGCCCGTAGAAGAAAATACAAGGCGAAAAGAGGCAGTGATTATCGTTGGACCCATAAGGGGGACACGTTTCAATATCGGAACCACGAGGCTTCTTTGAGAGAAGCTCCGGTTTGTAAGAGGTTTGTAATAAAGCTTGGCCCAAATTGGACAATGTTTTTACCGTGGCATATATGTGCATGACATGACACCATGCCAAATTTCATGACTTTCTGGTGAGTTTTGGATTTATGGGGATTTAAAAATCGAGATTCCAAATGTTTAAGGACTAGCCAGGACACCAGTATGGTTGTAATTCATTCCCATTCCTGGCATGAGACATAAACATGCACCCAAGGACACATGTATAATGTTTCTAGCCATTTTGGTGAACTGGAGCATGTATTTGAAGTTCATATTTGAATTATGGACATTAAATGCCTAGTAAACTCTATTAGAGTATAAAAAGGCCAACCAAACCCTGAATAAGTTTAATTTTCAGCACAGATATCCTGTCGTTTCATGTTGCCCGTAGAAGAAAATACAAGGCGAAAAGAGGCAGTGATTATCATTTCGCCCACAAGGGGGACACGTTTTCCCTATCGGAACCATGAGGCTTCTTTGAGAGAAGCTCCGATTTGTAAGAGGCTTGTAATAAAACTTGCGCCAAAATGGACAAAAAAATCCTTGGCATATATGTGCCATGTCGTGACACCATGCCAAGTTTCATGATTTTCGGGTGAGTTTTGGATTTACGGGGATTTAAGAACCGAGATTCTTCTGACGAAATGTTTTCAAATAGCACACGGTTCACTCATGAAAGCCGTGTGCCGACCAAACCGTGGCCGATGCCCCCCTGCTGCACGTGCGATCTGAGTCGTGCGTTCTGATTGGCCAGAACGCAAACCCGACGGATCTTGCGCCTGCATTGTTGATGCTCCCAGATTGAACGCCAATCCTCATCCCTTTCGATAACACATGCAATATATGGGTAAGCACTGTGCGCATGCATTATGCTATGTCACGCTTCCTTCTCTACTTAGTTTTATATATTAATGTTGTTATATATATCCAAACA
Source organism: Aegilops bicornis (assembly GCA_021605145.1). Lineage (NCBI taxonomy): Eukaryota > Viridiplantae > Streptophyta > Magnoliopsida > Poales > Poaceae > Aegilops > Aegilops bicornis. Next base: position 380,310,491 of record CM038670.1, read on the forward strand.
CTCTGTCGTTTCCCACCACTCCTCTCATCGGTTTCCCGCCTCTTCTCCCATTGTTTTCCTGCTGCCAGTGTTAGTGCTCATTGAAGGCTAGGCGACGACACACCGGCCATGTAAATATCACACACAGTTTCTAAAAGAACAAATGTGGGTGATAGGAGGGAGTAGGCCCCATAGGGTGACCAGCGTGAAACACCTTAAAGGCAAGGAGGCAATTCCTATCACCACGGGGTGGCTTCTCATCCGCTAGCCTAGTCGAGTAGAACACATAAGTTAAGTATGCTCGGGCTAGAGTAGTCTAAGGATGGGTGACCCGGTGGGAATTTTCATATCCCAAGATTTATTTAAATGCTATGACACTGTCATTATAGAGATAAATGTCTCTGTAGTGACCTATCATGGAGATTATATAAACCTTGGGTTCCTTGTTTAGCTAATTTGTAGACTATGTTTTTATTTGTTATTCTTTGCTCTAAAAAATCAATGAATGATTGACTCTATAGTGACTTGTCATGGTGATTATATAAACCTTGGGGTCCTTGTTTTCCTAATTTGTAGACTATGTTTTTATCGGTTATTTTTTGTTCTAAAAAATCAAAGAATGATTGACATCTGTAGGCCCACACAAAATATCCCTTTGGCTCAACACACGAGAAGTGTTCCTTGCTCCGTGTGCTATGTTAGAGCAAATGAAGTTTCAACACATGTGTTGGACGGCACCCGGCCCCTAACCCCCATCCGCCTCGAAGTTGCGTTCCCGACATCGTATGTCTTTAGCCTGGCTGGGGGGGGGGTACGATGTTCAGTTCATAATGTTTCTGATGTAGTTGTTGCCCCATCGAACTTGTGCTTTCGGGATTTGAACAAATCACACACAAGACCAATACATTTTTTCACGTCGCATGCAGGGTATATGGGGCCGGGTGTTCTGATCGAGCATGTCTCCCTTATGCGGTTTATAGACGCCGCACATATTTGTGGGCTCCCCGAGGTATATATATTATCCTTTGACCGATAACAAGAGGCCCACACAATCTATCCCTTTGACCCAACAACGTGAACGGTTTGACCATGATAGTTATATTTAGCTATGTGTGCCATGTTAGCCCAAATAAAGTTTGAGCGCATGCGTTGGACGACACCCCCCCCCCCCCGCTGCCTTGAAGTTGGGAAACCGACATCATACGTATGAATCGGGCTTGGGGTCGGGTACGGTGTTTGGTTTGTAATATAGTTGGTGGCCCATCAAAGTTGTGCACTTGGGATTTAAACACATCACACACCACCATACACATACATATTTTCGGGCCGCATGCAGTGTATACGGGGTCTTCTGATCGACCACGTCTCCCTTGTGCGGTTTTTTCTGACGACACGCATATCTGTGGGCTCCCTGAGTGTATATATATCATCCCTTTCACCGATAACGAGGGCTATGTCGGCATTCTGGGAACGGGGGTCCCCAGACTTGCCTGCCTGCGGCCCACAACGTGGCTAAGCTAGCAGGCCGTACGACCCATCTTCATCAACAAGGCATCCAAGACACTCGCGAGGGTCCAAGCCTCGCGAGGCGGACGACGCAAGACCACCTCTGGAGTGGCCTAGCTAGGCAAGCTCATGAGGAGCGGAGATATAAAGGCGGGGCAAACCTCACGAGGCTCCCGTGACGTGAGCCATGACGAGCGACACCAGGAGGGCGCCAGGCGGGTGCCAGCGCGCGCAGCGTCCTTACTTCCTCTTTGGTGCTAAGGAGGCCAGCGCAGGCGAAGAGTACCGAGGCATCAGTCAAAGGTTGCTATATTGGTGCAACAAGACAAAGACCAGGGGGACGGCAAGACGGAGGTCATCATGGAGCCCAAGACGGCGTCACCCCCAGAGCTTTTCGTAGGCGAAGACCACTTTTGTCAGGATAGCTTGTACTAGCTGTCCGCCTTCAAATTTGCCCGCCGTTGTTGGCTTCCTTCCCGCTCAATATTTGGGAAGAGGACCAGGGCCTCTATAAATAGGTCTAGCCACCATAGTAGTAGCAATGGGATCTAGAGACATGCACAAGCTCGTACGCACAAGAACACATCAATCTCAGGAGGTTGTTCTTCCCTTGTACTGTTAATCATCAGCCCAAGAGGCAATCCAACACCACCACACTGGAGTAGGGTATTACACCACAACGGTGGCCAGAACCAGTATAAATCTCGTGTCTTTCGGTGTTGCGAGTTCATCGAATTCGTCCGCGAGATCTTAGCGAGCTTGGGCGTAGATCCGTAGGAGGGAAAGGCTTCGCGCGCACCCGAGTGTTCGAACCTTAAGGGCTTACCGGAACCGCACATCCGACATTTGGCGTGCCAGGTAGAGGTGCGCCATAGCTTCCCTTCTGTCAGTTTGTTGCTCCGTCGCTCCGTCGTCTCCATGGCCGACGCTCGCCGTGCCCGAGCTGAGCATCGGGCTGCCCTCACTGCCCGCGTTGCTCAGACGGCTCCAGTTGGCGGGCCACCTCGTCGTTCTCCATCTCCCGCCGCCAACGCTGCCACCGGCCAGGCGGGGAACGAGCAGCAGGAGCCCTCGCTGCATCCTTCGGTGCGGCAGGACGGCAACACCGCTACTCCATCACTGACCCCTGTCGGTTCTTCGTCTCACGCGCATCGCGCTCACATGGAGGCACGGGCCGCGACCCTCGCGGCGAACGAGCTCCTGCGCTACCGCCCCGTCGACGAGCTCTACGAGGAGTGGCTCGACCGGGTCGCCGAGCTCGTCCGTGCCGTAGGGGGCTCTCCGGCGTCGTCCCAGTCTCTGCCTCCCCCTCAACCAGCCGCAGGCGACGGGGCTCATCGCGTGCGTCCACCACCTCAGCCCCATGACGGCGCCTTGGCACCAAAGCGCGCGGCTCCGCAGCGTGATCCGCCGTGCCCGGCACCCGCACGCGAGGAGAGAAGCTGCCAAGAAATCCCATGCCGCGAG